>CM051663.1:84795506-85995506 GCA_028020825.1 Podargus strigoides | reverse complement strand
AATTTTTTAGAATCCTGTTTTTTTAAAATTTCATGTATCTTTGTACATACCTGGATGATAAAAAATAAAAAACTATCATTACATGGGATGATCTGTCTAGTACCTCTCTTCTGAAAAGACAAAGGAAGTTTTTTAAAATTACAAGGAAAAGCTTATGCTGGTGATTACAGAAACGAGTACTGGAGAACTTTCAGAATAATGAGATTTATTTAGTGAGCTCTGACATATTTCAGCATAGCTAACTACATGAGCTCAAAAAGAAACCGTGAACGAGCCACTGGGCAAAATGCAAGTTCTTAGCTAGTCTTTAATAATGCCAAAAAACCTGTTGAATGCAAGGCTTAGCCCTGAAATGATTAAAAAAAATTATTATAAGGGCGCCAACTTGATGATATATTGAGAAACACATTTGACTAAGTCACCTGAACATCAGTCTGAGCATTAATTTAAGTAAATAATGTAATGCTTCACTGAAGTAGAGTTGCTAATTTTTCTGTATAGATGATCCATTCCTATTAAACCCTACCTTTCAGTCAAAGTGTCTCATATAGAATACGATTCCTACAGAACAACTTAAGAGTGACCTTTGCATCTATAAAAAGTAAAAGTAAGCAAGTCTTACTTACTAAATCTCTTTAAAAATTATAAATACAGGCAAAATAGATACAGCGTTTTGGGTAGAGTTTTCTCTGTCTCTTCAATTATAACTGTGGATCAAGCCCATTCAGCCAAGGATGTGCTCTCTTTCTTAGGGTCTAGATAGGCTCATGGACTTACAAATAGGTCTCTGAAGACATCAGGCTTACCATTCATCTGAAGTTAAATATTCTTCACTTGAGGATCTAGTTTATCTGAACTAGAAAAACAAATTGTATTTGACTTCAGGACCAATATGGCAGAAATCCCAGAGCTCTCCCCCCATATGGTAGGAACATATGTGTTCACTCCAGCTACACTCCCTTATTCTGACTCCACTCGGAAACAACTCCCTTTTCCCTGTTCGCTCGCTCCAGGACTGAGCCAAAGCCTATTAAAGTCTTTAGAAATGTTTTCACTGATTTCAGCAAGCTATGGATGGTGCCTTCCAGCTTCCAGTCTTTCCTGTCATAGTTGCGATAATGACCAGCAGCAGCTTGATATTCCTCTTGTTGACATCTTCAGGAGATGGCTCCTTCAGCTTGTCCAGACTCCAAAAATGGACTTCTAGACCACTTTTCAACTTATAAACCTTCTTGCTCGTGATATCAGATACTGGCAGTGGGTTAATTTGTTTGAAAATCCGCATGTAATTTTGGCTTAGCTCCTTTCCTGTGTGCATTGAGTGATGCAAACCGGGGGAAACTGCACTGGTATAGATGTATGACACACTTTGACTGGCTTTGTACTGCAATACAGTACACCCTGCAGCAGTGGTTCCCTGATTTCTGGTTCTTTCCATGCCTATATGCAGTAGAAACATTGCTACAGGATTGACCAGTCTGGTCTTGCAACGTAATAGCTCAAAACACCCTTCCTTACTCACGTGTGCTAACAGTGACTGAAGGTGGCTGAAATGCAGGTGTTGTACACCATGTAGAGGAAAGAGTTTCTGCAGCTGGAGGAGGACTGTTAAGAAATACCCCTTCCTGGTCCTGGAAACCAGTTACAGGATCAGCGTCAAGAGCTTCTGCAACATCTCAGCATCCTTGCTAGGCTGTATAGTATATATAGTATAGTATTCTTAGTGAGTAGTTTTCCTTTGCCCACACAGAGGAGTTCATTTGAACTTTGTGTCTAGACTCTGGATGTCAATATGCTCTGACAAATTAGTAGACGAAACGTTTCACTAAGTGGTGTGCTCAGAGTCAATGAACTCTCTATTTTTTTCTGTTTAGGCAGGTGATCTGAGTGAGTCTTCCACCATTGTCCTTTCCAATAATGTAGTACTTAGTCCTAATACAAAAACAAAACAAAATTTCATCATTTTCCCTAAGTGTCTTTCTGGTTCTCTAACACAACAATTACTATTGCAAAAGTAGTTACCTCTTTCCCTGGTGCAAAATGTCTGAATTGCCTAGCTCACCTTTGCAGAGACGCCTTGCTAGTAGGAACGTAAGTGGCAGCTATGTGGCAACTGACAGTTAGTGATACTAAATTACTGAGGTAGCTCCCAAAACCACACTGCAGCCAGAGGAATCTTCCCTATAGCATTTACAGCAATGTTATTAGAGTGGTTTCTGTTTCCAGAGGAAAAGGGACAGAATCTGGGAATGCCATTAAAAATATTTTTTTTTCTGTGCTGTGTATTTCAAAGATTTGGTACCTGGGCTTTGGATTTCTCTTTTTAAATAAAAAGCATAATATTTCCATAACTCACATTTGGAATCATTCCTGGGTTTTAGAAGCAAATTATTAAAATTGAGCATATGGAGGTCTTAAAGTAGAACCTTATGGGAGGGGAGAAAAAAACAGTTGATCAAGACTATTTTGTATCATCTTAAACTAAAATAAAATGCTGCAACATCGTAGTGAAATAAGATTTGTTCTCTGTGGAGTTCTTTTCCATTCTCCATTTTCAAGTATATTTCACCAAATAAGCTGAAGATTACATTGGAACTAAATTCTCCCACCTTCACACGAGTGTTTTCATGCCGTTTGCAGCTTTTTATGTTTTCACTATATTACTTTAGAACATGGAAGATTTAGCTATTTTTATGTGATATTCAGCGAAGCCTACAATGATAGTGATACATAAAAATTATTTTTGTATCTTTTACTTTCCTATAAGACTGAAGATATGGTGTTGAACATTAATAGCTAAACACTCACCTGCATGGACCTTATCTCAGCCCATAAGAGACAGCTATCAATTTTAAGTGCTGCGAGCTTGGACCACTGTAAAGGATTGCATGTTAAGCATAAGGTCCAGTTCCTCAAGCTATTTAGACATGATCAGGTCCCAGTGTGCTCTGAGGATAACTGCATTACAAATGCTTCCTCTAAGCATATGTTCTCTTTTTTTTTTTTTTCGTGCAAGCTGTGAACATGCACTGATCAAATGCCGTGTGATAGTATCAATATTGCGAAGCACGGGCAAAAAACCAATAGCCTCCAAGGTCTGAATAAACACACTCCTCTCCCCCAGGTTTTCTGTTCAGTCTGAGTCTTCCACGTACATGTTGATTGCCTTCCTTGAAGGTTTGTCTACTAAAGTCAGCAACTTCAAATTCACCATGATATTCTTGATATAGCTTGTTCTGTCTGCACTTCAGTAGGATCCCATATGATTTACTAAACATGAACAGCGTTTGCAATGAATAAAGTTTCTGAGGAAAAAAAGGAAAGACTATGTTTATTGGCAGTAGGCTTACAAACTTTGGCCTATAAAGTCCTGTATTTCATCTACACACAGATTCTTAGATGATGCAATGTGTATCACAACTAAATCCTTTGAGTTAACACCCACTCTATCAGTGATCCTGATGTATGATGGAAGACTTTGCACTGCACAGCTGTAATCAGACTAATATGGCAAAATGTTTCTAAAAGAAACAAAAACACTGTGAGCTACAATGTAAGCTGCTTCTAATATGTGTGGCTCCTTCAACTTCATTGGATCTAGAGAAGCTTGGGTGGACAGAAAACCTAGATTTCTCAAGAAAACTTCCATATTCTGTTAGAGAAAGGAGAGTCCCAAATTCTTTGTCCACCCTAATTTCCACTTGAAGTTCATCTCCTTTTAAAGAGTATAGGGAGAGGTCTCTAGCATGTGCTTTAAGTGAATGTTTATTTTATTTTATTGGTGACAATCGCATTGTGTGTCCTAATCATTTGTTTCCCACTTCTTTAACGGAAAGGCTTGTATGAAATAAAAAATGAAACTGGTAGATCAGTATGTCAGTATTTGATTATTCACCTATACTCATTTATGTAACTCAGTCAAATCTTTGCAGCATTTTTAAGGGTTTGGTTTTCAATTACACAACTGTCAGTATGTAAGCGTTGGTTTAATTTACGTTATGAATTTGTAATCCTGTGAATAATCAGATGTGCACATACGTTTGCTTTGTAGGACATAAATGCAATTCCCTCCCCTCCCCAACAGTTTTTTGTGACATCTTTCCAATTTTAATTGATATCACAGCAATCAAAGAAAGACCACAGTGAATCAGCAGTGTTGACAATGTGCCAGGGTGTTTAGAAAATAGGCATAGCTAGGGAAGAAGAACATGTCAAAATACATTTTGAACATATTGGAATATGTTATGAAATAAAATGTGTTTACCTTTTTGAATGACGGTGTTGGGTAGTGCTGGCGACGCTGAGGAGGAGGAGGGGGTGGGTGATGGAGCCCTAGAACTGGACCACGTTCCCATTTTGTTATGCAAGGTACAAATACGCAGAGAAGGAATATGACACTGTATGACAAATTGCTTCTCTAATTCATCGGACTTGTCAAACAAATTAACTTCAGTAAATCTTCTCTGGTGGTAGCAGTGATGGGAACATTAGTACGATGAAAATGCTGGTGGCTGCTTGAGTTCTGCCATCACATAGTTTAACCAGGCTTAGACAAGTTTAGACATCCGAGTTCTAAAAATACAGGAATGTAGTAACATCTGCTGTAAAGCAAAACACGTGATGATGTTACCACTGGTAGCAATGAACTAAGACATTTGACGTGGTGAGAGGAGAGGCATTCAAGGCCCACATTTAAACATCTGAATGCAGAATCAAAGGAAGCTCACTCCCAAAAAGTGAACTATTCCAGAAATCAATTCAAGGAATGGTGTTCTGAAATACTTTGCAAAAAACTGCAGTTATAACATTGTTTCTCCCCCTGTGAGATGTCTTTAAAAGCACCTGTGCCACCACAGCAATTAAGAATGTTGCTTGATTGTAGGAATTCTTTCACATGAACCACTTGTCATATTTTCTACCTGTCTACATCAAGGCGTGATATTTACCATCAGAGGTAAAAGAGAAAGAAAAAGTTCGTAAAATTGTGTTTCAGGCTCTCCTTAGCTGACCAGTGATGTCAGCCACTTTATAGCACGTATAGTCCATTCCTACATTAAGTAAACATTAAAAACATCTCTTAAACTTTCTGTTATTTTCTGCAATTTCCTTGCAGCTTCCTCATGCATTCATCGGCACAATTAGTCTACACTGAGTCTTTTTTTAAGAACTCAACCTTTTAATAAACTTTTTGTTTTGTTATTGTCCCATCTCCCTAATTCATCATCTGTCGTATTCTGTAAGCTGATCCCCGTTTTGGAGACATGAGCACACTGGAATAGATACACTGTCGTACTGGTTGAAAATAGATATGCTAAATAAACCCCATTATTTCTGTAAACATTAATACGTGCTATTACTTCTTACTGTCTCTTTGTCACAGCTATGTTACAGCCATTGTCATTTTTCTCTTGCTGTTCTATTTATACAGCTAATGGAGATTATTATATTTTAAAATATTTTGACATTTACATCAGTTTCAGGTATTTTTCACATGATTTTCTCCTGCATCTTGATCCATAGTTTCCTGATAGGGCGTTTTGGGGTTTGGCAAGACATGCAGATCATTCATACCTATATGCCCATTTCTGCATGTCAAAACCATACAAAGCTGTTTGGTAAGACAGGCAGCATCTGCTGAAGAGAGGACAAAGTCTGTAGCAGCGTGGTTACAGTGGAGGGCAGGCTGTTGCTTTTCCGACTGAGTTCTACTGCAGTGTTCATTGAGTCTGGCTCAAAAACTTGCCTCTCACTATCACATGAATTAAAATAGTTGTTCACCTGCTTTATGAATGCTTTAAGTAAGACATAAGAGGTGAGCTTGGCCAATTATGCTTAATACTGGTTTATTGCACACCTCTATGACCCCTAAAGTCATATTTGGATGCCAGCAGCTTCTTTCATCCCAGCTGGGAACACAGAAGGTGAATCTCATTCTTTCAGCATCAGACATACTGTATACCAACTGTTGTTTTCCTGAGAACGAAAATTCAGCGTGCACCTTCTCACAGACTCAAATACAAATCTCTCTGTGAACAATGAAAGGGAAAAAGGCTGCTTTGCTCTAAGAAACAGACCAAGGCAGGGATGAAAAGTGGCGTCAGATCAGGCAATGGAGGGAGAGACAAGTGAGCCCATTTTCAGCATCGGAATAGGTTTGCTGGGTACCACAAATTTTGCAACTACACTTATGAAAATCCCAAGTATTCCGTTTATTTCACTAAATTTGGGCACAAACAATTGAAATGTGGGACTAAGCAGGGCAGTGGGGGGGAATTATCAGTGCTGGTCTCCATGGCCAACCCTCTCCCCCTCTGACAAACCTCTCAGGGCATTTAAATACTGAAGTACAAATAGCCCAAATAAGTAATGGTATAATTATTTTAGACAAATTAAAAATGTTGCTTTCCCCCTTAAAGCAGCCTGAAAATAGGACGATTCACTGGTTAAATTTTAATGGAACAATCAAAGAGCAGTTAATTCCCCAGCATGGGGTACCCTTGGTGGGCAATTATAGGGTTAGGAATGCTCCGTCTCTGCATTGACCTGATTGGTGTAAAGTCCCTTGATGGTTTGCAATGTTTGTTAAATTGGCAATAGTCTGTGCTTGGATATACCCTATTAGCCAAAAATAATAGACAGTTTGGTTGCCAGTTTTAATGTTCATATGTTGCAATCAGCAGGGTTTTTTTTTCCTTTTTATAACTGTTTTGGAGGTTAATCTCAGTTATCATCGTTTTAAACTCACTCTTATTCTTATCAGTTATATTTAGTGGCAGATTGCAAGCTTTCCTTATTATCTTGTTAAATCAGTAGGTGAAAGCCTTTCAAGGCATTTCTTTTTAAACATCTTTTATTAATGTTAATATGCCAGATGGGACAAATTAAAATGGTTCTGTTCTTCATGCTGCCACTACCCACAATTTTACCACATCATTTGCTGGTTAAAGAAGCATACGAAAACAATAGGTACAGAACTCCTGTAATAAAAGTTCAGAAAATTATAATATAGCCGCTCTGGAAAAATATTTTCTCAGTTAGATTTATACATAAAAAAGTTGCGATTTCTGTGCACACAGAAGCTTTGATTTTATCATAGCTGAGAAGTTCAAGACGCTTGATCAGAACAGTGTGGCAACATACCTTTTGTGTGCTCATGTTGGGATCAACAGAAAACTTCAATACCTTTTTCATCACAATAGCACCCATTATTGGTGCTATTGTCCTGGTGATCTCTGTGAGTGCTGTGGCCTCATGTGTTGGTATTGGCATTCCTACGGACTACACAGAAAATGTACCTGTCCGTGGTCTCCTAGGCCGGGTCCTTAGGAAGGACAAAAGTAAAAATGCTTCTGGAAGTCATCAGTGCATGACTGAATGTTCCTCACAGGGCAGCCTCATCTAATTCTGTTGATTGCTAAGGCACTCCGGAGACAAAAATGTGGGTTTTTAGTACGTGACCACTGATGAGAGCCTAGAGTCTCCCCAGAAATGATATTAGTACTTTTAGTAACAGTGATAGTGAAAGTATTTACACAAACAAAATCAGCTTACTGATAGATGATGGTTTGTTTTTTTTTTTTTTTTTCCTACTGAAATGTCTTTATGGGTTAAATGATTCCCTTCTCTGGTTCCAGTGAGATGATACTTTTACCACCAGGGATCTTTTATCTCACCAGCAGAATGGCAAAGCCCTTATATTTGTGCATTTCACTACCATGACTTCGTCCAACTTTTTTATGAGGCAATGTCCAGAATAGTGGGGCTTCCTTAGTTTGCATGTGGAGTTCAAGAATTGTTTTACATACCTCAGTGGTAACATCTGCTATAAGACCACAAAATTTGGCCTGGATATAGTAAAAATTGTGTGATACAGATGTTTGGATATTTTCTGTCAATACTCAATTAATGATATTTCCTGCACTTGATCAAATTTTGCTTAGACAGACACTGATAAGTTAAGGAGACAACACTTTAAATGAACATATGCAAAGACTGTAGAGAAGAGAGTGAAGGGAGTGTGGATGGTGTCTAGGGATTAGCCCGTCATCTAATTTTACCATAAATCTACTTCTAATATTAAAAACATCTCAGTTTCTTTATCTCTCAGTACCAGCTAGAAGGATTTTAGTTTCCTCTATCCACTGTTACTTCAAGCAGCATACTGAGTCTGATGTGCATGAAAATCACTTAGCATGAATATAATAGAAATATAAAATACAGCTGAATTATACTTAGCTGCTAGAATTCAAGCAGGCAATGTTAGGATTTGCCCATTTAAAACATATCTGCATATTATAAATTGCTGTAAACAAATTGTATTTTTATAACAGAACATAGTATTGTTTAACTTATGTTCTGGCAATTTCAGGGTTGTTTTTCCCTGTAGTCTTCTTAGTGAGCAACAGTAGGAGAAAATAAAAACAGCTATACTTGTTATCACTGGGGATAAATTATATATATATAAATATATGTATATGTGTGTGTCTATATGCATGTGTGTGTCTATATATATATACACACAATTATATATATATCGTATCTAGCTATGTTCATCATCTTCCTTTTGGATGGTAAGGATCGTGATGAAACATAGAGTGCAAATCAAGGTTGAAGTAAGCCACAGATATAACAGGATGACTGGAGTTTTAAATAGGGGAGACGGCGATTGTGCAAGATTCTGTGCAATCTTCGTGTTTGCCACATGCTTCAGGACTACAGATGGAAGCACAGAGAACGGACTAGAAAAACAAAAGGTCCAATCCTGGAAATGCTTCCCACACTTTCTTAGATGTCCTTAGCCACAGGACATCATGACCTTCTCTGTCTCGTGTGATGGAAGAAGGAGAACTAAAGGGGAAATATGCATTTATATGGTTTATCTCAGTGCATTTTTTTCAGAGCAGACTCTGTACCATTAACGAATAAGAGAACTGAGTAACAGAATTGCTCTGAATGAAACAAAAATTTGTTTCCTTAGTATTTTCCAATAATTTCCCCCACAGTGTTTCTTTTGATATTCAAGAAAAACTTTCTTTCTCCATTTCTTTCTACTGTTTTCTGTCCATATTTATCTGTTTCCATAAGAAACAGGAAGAGAACTAGTGAAGTATCCTTTTTTAGTAGTGGTGTGATCTGCATAAGTTCAGAAATGTTAACAATTACATGGGAATTCCTGTCAAACTGCACCCATTCTGATTAATCCCAGAGCATTCATCTGAGGGAATAGAATTTCTAAAACTTGTAAAATTTGCTTTCCAGATTCAGGTAAACAGCTTTAGATTTGACACTAGTTTATGCTCTGCTGCAAAAATCTATGGAGGTGTTACCATAAACTTCAAAAAACAAGATAAAATGTATAACTTTTGTTAGGCTGCTGTTTTATGTTACCATGAACAGGTAATATATATGGATACGAATAATTTAACTTACCTGTTTCATCATTAGAGACCCAAAAATTATCTTGAAAGATGAGCTGTCAAATTTGTTTCTCCATATTATGTTATCCCGATTACACATAAAATATGAAAATGTTTCAGGTGGAGTACAGACCACTTCTTTAGGTATCAGAGTATTTCAATATCAAATAGACACACCTGCAAATAGACATGATGGGATTTCACCACAGAATCCATTCCCAAAGCATACAAAAGACGGTGAATATTTTTCAAAATATATCCATCTTGACTCAGAAACATCGTATGATAGTGAACATGTAATTTGTTGTACCTATGGTTAAATAAATGGAAAAAAAATTAATCTTCTACCCTGAACAGCTTTTAATGCTGGGGGTCTTGTAATTTCTTTGCTAGAACGAAAAGCCCTTCCTGTCAGTTTTGTTTTTAATGGACTTTGCTCCTTAACCTTCTGTTTGTTGAGCTGGGCAGACTGAGCTTCTTCAGCCTTTCATTGTGAGGCAGGTTTACATATGTTCAATTCAAATGACTGCAGTACAGAAATGAATGTTTCTTCTAGGAGCCCTCCCACTGAGGCAGACACATCTCAAAATTCAGCACCTCGTCGGCTTGACTGCTATGACAGTACAGATGACTTCGCTTGTTGCTGGCTGAGAAGATCTATCTTAATTAAGATAAAAATAGTAAATTGCCTAAATATTGAGCACATGTAGAAGAATATATAGTCAATGACTAATACATGCTTTTGAAAGCCTGGATAAATGTTTAAAATGTTTCTTCAATTAAAATCAGCACAAAGTCTTGAACCCATAAATAACATGATTAATACGGGCCTTTGTTTTTTTTTTTCCTTTTTTTTCCTTACTTTTTTTTCCAGTGGTGGATCTGCTTTATTTGGCATGTTTTTGGGCACATACTTTTATCTGATGCCCAGTACTGGGCTCGAGAAAAGACAAGCATTTGGGAAAGCAGAGAGATACTGCACAAGGTTGACTTACTGAAGACATCTTGGCTCTGCAAAGGCTTAAGGGAGACAAACCATCCCTAGGAAGTGTTACTCCCATAGGTTTATATAGGAGATATATATTATCACAGGACATGACATGAGGAACTCTCTTATTCTTAGGCTTTAACAACCTTTGGCAGTGCCTTTCCCCTCTGTTCAGCCCGCCTGTCACCTTACACTTCACCAATGTTAAAGGCAGGCAGGTTTTCAACTGATGCATGATTTAGCCAAATGCAAACCCTTAAGGACTTCTTAGTGCTTAGTGCTATAATACAAAGTATAATAAAACAGGAAATTAGTGGGAGGAGTAAGACTATCTAGTGTCTTAACCAGTGAGAGAAATTAGAGAGGGATATGGAGGTGGATCGAATGATGAGAGGAATTATTATTACAAACATTCATCCTCTCTCGTCATTTTCACATGTCCACTAAAAATATATCAGAGAAATTGCTTCTAGATGTACTTGGGAGAGTGTGTGAGGAAAACAGGCTTGCACTTTTAAGTAGCATATCACTTCCAAGCTTGTGAAACTGTTAGCTTCACAGCATGGCAGAGTTATTTCCCTTATGCATAAATCCCACGGATACATTTACGAGGTGTCCAGAGTTTACACCTAGGAGGTGAATAGAACCCTACCAAATTTTTGCACAGGAGCTCACCAAAAATATGATGGGATCAGAATATTTTCCCTTCTTCCCAAAGCATTGCCCTTAATGTTTGTGATGACAAAGTCGTTCTGCAAGCAACATGCTGTCTAAAGCTGCGTGCATTTTTTTCCAGTTTCGGTTCACACAATCATGAGTTTCATTTTGAGTTTCATATGAACTAAGAAACTCAAAGCAAAACTCAGCTGGAACACTCTTTTCTTGTTTTATGGTGGAAGGCATGCAAAAACAGAGACAGACATCATTTCCACTCAAAACTAACTTGTTCAAGGTTTGAAATAAATTTAGCTTAGATCAAAACTTAGCACTCAGGTTCCATATAGCTTTTTGTGAATCTAATTTGATTTTCCTGATTTTTTTTAAGCTGAGGTCTCTCAATTGATGACCTGGTAACATCCATATAAGGCTAAAATTCACTTATTCAGCTTTGCAATGTTTCTCTAATATGGCTGTTGAGCAAAACAATAGATATGCGAGAGATTTTTCTTGTACATAGACAAAACCCCATGTCTATTGTAAATGTATTGTCTCTAACTTGTTTCGTTCACTTTGAGCAAATTGGATTTTTTCTTTGTTCTGACCTCTGTTCAACGGCGTACTTAATCTCCATATGCAGAAAATCCAGAAGGAGCACCAAATTTCATTGTCTCATTGTGTAAAAAGGATTTTTAATCCATGATTGTGGCATGAGTCACTGTTGTGTTGCTAGTTTTCAGGATCCACAAAGTAAAAATGGAACAAAAGGTTTCTCTGCTACTGCTACCTTGACAAATTTTAAAAGCTGCCTAATTGTTTTATTGCTTACTGCAATGTAAGAATAGAAGAGAAAGTAATTATATAAGGTGGACATAATGTATATTCTAAACACCAGTGTACTCCAACTTGGACTGCTACAAACACTAATTAATTTGTATATTAAAATTCCATTTAGAGGCACATATAATGCAATATTCAAACTTCAGTCTTCACTGATATTCAAGGTATCCACTGATATTCACTAGTATTCAAGGTCTCACCTAGGAAACAATTATCTTCAATACCTTTTTCAGCAATATTTCTCATTTAACACTACTACTTTATAGAAATTGTTAAGCTTTTTGGCATACAGAATTATTGCTCCGGATTCTGATCTAAATCTCAGTGCTCCCAGTGGAATTACTCTCATTTTACACTGACGCAAAATTCATTGAGAATCAAAATCCAGGCCTTCATGTATATGCATAGGACCCAAACAGAGAGGTTAACTGGAGAATAAAAGCAAGACATAGTATAGGTTTAATTGTGATGTAAACACAGGAAAAAGCCCTAAACTCAGAGACTGATGCATTTATGGATTCCTGGTTGCTGTAATTTTTTCTAGTTCTTCTTGTTACTCCAATCAGTTTGATTCTTATGTACAATAACCTTTAATTAGCACTTTTGGTAGCAGTACCTCAGCTTGCTTTTAGGTACAAAAAAGGTAAAAATAATAGCATAACCAATATTAAAAATTTAGATTCAAAGGAAAAAAAAAAAAAGAAAAAGAAAAGAACATTTTTTTCCTTTACTGTGTTGTTGAGACAAGACCAAAATTGATGTGCTTCTGTATGCATTTTTCAGTTTTAATTAATGTTTTTTCTTTTCCCTAAATGATTTTAGCAGCTCCAAAATATCTGGGCAATATCAGGCACAGATTGCAACCCATGGAGTAACACTTGATTTCCAGAGGAAAGGGGTTTTCACTGGGGTCAGATGAAGAATCACATACTAAAGACTCATCCTGAGAAGTTCTATTCCTGACATTACAACACTGAAACCAAATAATACCTGCATGGAAACAAATCTAATCTTGATACCTTACAAAGAAAGCTTGAAGCTCTGATGATAACATCATCAAGATATATTTCAGTCTGCTGAGGGCCTGAAGCAATACCCTCTGAGAGAGGTCTATCATCCAGCATCTTCTGCAACATTCACAGTCTCAACATACAGCATCTCAGCAATGACTAAGAACACTCACTCTTCCAGGAAGGTAGCAACATTTATATTGTAGTTAAGGCAAAAAACAAAACAAAATAACATGCCTCTCCCCCAAATCAATACTCCCCTCTCCCCAAGACACCCCAAAAACGCCTAAACCAAAAAACCCAACAGAAACCCAGGTTGTGCTCATAGGTGTTGTGACAGTGTAGACAGTGAGGAGAACTGAATTCAGGGACCCAAATCCCAAGCTGGAAAAGGCTTGAAGTCTGCGGGAGCAGTGCATTGAGCATTTGACAGAAAGTGTACTCCTAACATGATTTCATCAGCAATTGCAGCAGATTGGCAGAATGAGCCAAGCACAATCAGGCAGATCCTCTGGGTGCACAAGCACATGTGTATTAGAATGATAGGCTCCAATAAACCCAAAATAATCAATATCTATTAATCTTTAATTATCTCATCCTGCTGATATAGTAAGAGACATATATCAAGAAGCTGCCTTCCACACATGTTCATTAGGAATTCAAAGATTTAGTAGCTGGTGGTGATGTTAGGATAATTAGCAGCAAAAAAATGGAAGAAATGTAGGTTGCTATAGCAACACGTTCATCATGATCTACAGCATAAACACCCAGATTAATTTACAAGATGCCAGGTAGATATCTGCTTGGCTGACTAGGGTACACACAGACACCACCTTATTTGCTTTTATTAAGGCTTAATCATCAACATTAGAGCTTTCAAAGTACGTGTGCTATCACTGTCAATCACAGAGGAGCTAGATGCTTTTAGGGGCAAATTTACCAGCGCAGACGTTTGCTCCTCTATCTGCTCTGCAGGGAAAGGGGAGGAAGAATAATCTTCCTCCAGAGACACTCTGAAGCCATTGCTGTGGCCCTGGAGCCGTGGTCCCTCCTGTGGGCCATCTATGTGGTACAGGTCATATTTTCCCTCTGCAGAAAGCCAGACCCAATCTCGTGAATCTTGATGATATTTTTCCCTGGCAAGCTGTTGGGTAAAGAGCCCTCTCCATGAAGGAGCCTTTGGTGGCATTCAGTGGTACATGATGAACACAAGGGAGGATGCTGTCTTGCTACATGAGTAGAGATGATTTTGCATAATCCAAGACTCCATAAGGCCACTGCCTCAGTAAAAGAGTGCATTGTCTTTGGAAAAAATGTTGGGGCAAGCAGCTAACGTCATTCCATGATGAGGTGAACAACAAATCAAATGGAAAAACAAAGGGAGGGAAGTCAGTACACATTGACTAAAAGCAGATCTGTCCCTCCAAAGAAGTAAGTCAATGAAGGTAAAGTTTATGGACATACTGTGAATAACACAGACAAAAATGAATGTCTAGGGTTTCTCTGTCACTGTTTGTCTTTTGCTAGTGACAGCAGCCGACATGTCCCAATGTCTTGTTACCATTTGACAGAAAAGGCCTTCTGTTTCCATGCTGCATTTCTGACATTGTTCTATCCTCTTCATCAAGAAAGTGCATGATGGAGAAAATATTTTGGTCAGTGGTAACTGTGTGTAAGGAGCAACACCAAACATGCGAGATCTGTTAGGAAGAAGCCTATAAGGACTGAGAGCTAAATTAGGATTAAATACACAGCCTCAGCAAAGTTACATGTAAAATTCCCCAGAACTTGCATTTGCTGACAAACTCTGATAGGGACAGTAGATCATGCTCATCCGTTGTTTCACACTGTTTTGCCCTACCTGCTTCACCACTAGTTGCACATTGCATCAAACACCCTGCATCCCAAATAGGGATGTGTGTTTTTGCTGGTGATCCTGGCCACCATCCCACACTGACCTGCACTGCCTCCCCTGTGGCCGTGCAGCTTCTTGTGCAGCTGCATAGAGAGATGTATTGAGAAACTGGTTCAGCTGCACAGAGCTGTACAGCAGCAGAGTAGTGGGGGCTGGAGGAGCACATGTGGAGCCTCAGAGGCTGGGGGTAGGATGACTTGAATTGTGTTAAGCAACATTGCTGGAAGATATTTCACTGGGAACTATGTGAGAAGGAGTCAAAGCTCTCCTTCTTGACCTCATAGTCCTCACTCCCACCTGTCCATCCGCAGGAGGTATGTACAGTCCTTACTTTTAGGGTTCATTTTCTGACATGCTCCCCCAAATCCTCAAGCCCCAGTCCACTAAAGGCATCAGAGAATACTTTCAACCAGCCAGGAAGGACATAGGAAAGCTAAAAAGCAGCAGCATCCATTGACCAAATGAAGAACAAAAATAGCAGGTAGCAGAGTATTAGGTAGGTAAATGTTATTTAACTGCTAAAAGAACAGAAAAAATAGAGTACCTAATTTATGAGTCATGTCTATGTTCAAAAGCACACAGCTCACTCTGCACTAGCCCCAAAGCTGGTGATACCAACACGGCAATTTGACCATGTTGAAATGAAGAAACTTTTTGCCTTTTTAACGACCTTGTGATTTAAAGAGAAAAGGCACCAAGGACAAGAAAAAAACCCAAACAACAACCACATAAAGCAGTGGACTTGATCTGTTGGGAATATCTTTCCTCACCAAGAACTATCATTGCAATGTAGGAGCTCCAAGCAAACTACAGATATCCCTACCTGAGTTGCTGAAAAAACGCCATATAGACACAAGCCACCTTTGTAGAAATATGTAAACATCTCTATCTCTCTATCATAGGCAGCTATCTGAATTATGCTGGCCACAATTTAGTTTAACTGTCAATATACTGTGTAGTACCTACTGGGTCCCTTTTTTCTGGTTATTCTGAATTAAATAAACCAAGACTCAACACATGTCTTAAAACCACCATAGTTTATTTATAAGGAGAAAGACAGGCCTTCAGGCTTTCCACAGGAATTAAAAAAATTCATCAGAGAGTCAAGGTCTTTACTTTCTTTCCATTTGTATAATTTTGGTTTTGGCTTAACACTTAACGTAATATTCAGTTCAAAAGAATATCCTTTATGTTTAAAGTAAACAATCATTGTTAAACAAAGACTTTTAATTTTTCTTCTCCTGCCCTTTGCCGTTTTATTTCCTTATTGCAAAGCGCTGCTTAAGTAATGTTATGACCACTTCATGCCAGAAAAAGAGTCTGCTTTTCTAATTCAGCTTTTTTTCAAAATAGCCAGTTCAAGTCATTTGATTTCAACTCTTTGCCTCTGAAGTTTCCCAAACATTTTACTTTTTTAAATGGAGTTTTAAATTAGATTTAAAAATGGGAAATTAGAAGAAAACATAAATCTAATTAAAAAGTTATGTGTTCTGTTTTGGAAAATGAAAATAAAATGTATGTAACTCACAGAAAATCAAGGAATGCTTCTCAAGCCCTGGTTCCCATCTGAGTCAGGTTCATAATATAAAAATGAGTTTGATATTTTCTGTCTGATTAATAGTAGAACTTAGCCCACAAGATACCCCCCACACCTAATTAGGAAACATTTTACTTAGCTCTTAGTTAGCATTTCATAAACATTGGACCAGTTTAATCTTTGGGGCAACTTCACTGAAGCCAATGAATAAAGCCAAATATCTAATTAACTGTATAACTTTGGCAAGTATACAAGTATTTGGCAAGAAAATATATATTCATTAAACAGTGCTGTGCATATGATGAATTACAGGATTATGTGATAAACTGCCTTTATTATGCCAATAAAACTTTTAGAAATGACTTTTCTCCAAAACAAATTACACTTCTGGAGAATAGATGACACAGCTGACTGGTTAAAAGGTATTTCTGACATCTGGTCAATGGGACCTGCCTTATTGTGGCTTTGACATCTATGTGAACACATCTTCAAAGTCCTCCGGCAGAATATTTCTATCCTACGAGAGTAATTTAGCTGCAAATACACCACCAATTTGAATCAAACCCCTATAAAAGTCAGTAAAGGGATTACAGTTTCTCTCCTCGTGGTGTAGATGACTACAAACAAAACAGGCCTCTACTATGACAATTTTGAGAAATACTACTGTACATAATTGAAGACTGGGTAGCATAGTATCTGTATGTACTTATTGTTTGAAAGGATGCAACTTACAAGTGAAGAACTTAAAAAAGAGAGTTTGGCTAGACTGTGTTATATCCCCCTATGCCGAACTCCTGTATTTCTTCTAAGAAAATCGTCTCTTTAACTTGTCTTCCACTGTCCTTCAAGATCGACATCTTGAAGCAGACTTCACAGGCAGATCAAAAAAGTTACCCTGAACTATGAGACTGTGCATGGGAAACTACCTACTGAGCCATGGGGGAGGTCTTGTGAATCTGTTACTCTGTCACCCTGCAAAAACTGCAGTGGCTGTTGAAAACAGAGAAAACATGGGCAAAGATATTTGCCTTTCCTGAAATCTGACCTCCAGAATAGCCGACTTAAAAAATTAACTGAAACAGTGAATACAGTTATAGAAACCTCTTCACATTTATAGGTATTAATAAACCTTCTGCGTCCAGACAGACTACAAAATCTGTGGTTACTATTTTTAAGGGACTAGTGAAAAGAAAACATATAAATTAAAAAGTATTCGAAGAGGTTTCCCTTCTTTAAAGATTTGACATAAATATTTGACAATATTTATTCCATATCCCATGCTTTTAAATAGAATACAGGATTGTTCTTTTGGTGAGTATGGGGGAACAAACTAATATTTTATAACCTCATCTTAATTTTTTATTGTAATTTGGGCTTTGTTATGGACTATATTTACTTATTTTTAAATACTTTTTTTGTGTATGAGTATTATCTTGTGCTGCTGAAAGGATTGGCTCACATATTTATGAGACATCCATGTGCTGGAACTAAATTAGGCCCCAAAGGGTCTTTCCATTAACTTGTCAGGTCTACCAATGAGAACCTTCAACAGGCAAATATTTTATTTCCAGCAACAACAAGTAAATATTCTAAGGTACAGAAAAGCTCCATACCTAATAACTATATGAGATTTTTATCTGTTCTGCCATACAGTGATGAGATGTTCCAAGAGATTGCTATTGCCAAACACCTACCGTTATTTCCCACCGTTTTTTTGAGCAACAGTAAAGACTGAAAATGCCTCCCTGTATTGGCCTGTAAAATCCCCATGTTTTTGTAGAGGATCTTAAGCAGTGAGGTATGGTTTGTGCGTCTTTTGTTATGGATGCTCTTCTGGCCCAACTAGCCCCATGCAGTTACTGCAAACAGGGAGATGGGAATTGTCCCACCGAGCTGTGCATCTCTTCAGCTTTTAGGATGGGAGTTGTTCTTCTTCCGTTTGAAGGCTGTCTCAAGTAAAATAGGGTTAGGAGGGCTCAGCAGCTTCAAGGATTACACAGGCGTGTCCTCACTACCCAGCCATGGGGCAGGTCTCCATGGGAGCTGTGTTTTTAGGTGAGGTCATTATGCCAAAAATGCTAAGACACAATGCTCTTACCATTCCCTGTAAGTGATGTAGGTGGGTTGTAGTGCTGAAAGCTCTCATAAAAGGCTTAGATTAGAAAATAAGTCACCGTGGTGTCACATTACTACGGCTTTTGTCTTTCCAGATATCACCTGTTATAGAAGATTTGATTTTTATTTTTGTTTCTTAAGATGATACAGGTTTAGGCTTGCTATATATTTTTTTCTAACGCAATTTAAATTCCACCTTAGCATAATAGTTAATAGTAACATTTTTACAACAGTAACATTCTTTGCATATAGATTCCAATATTGAGTGTATATAGCTAAGAGGTATATGTAGATAAGAAGTAAAATTGTGGTAATTTAAACTGTCAGCCAGAAAACCACATTTGAGATTCAGAAGATAAGGGTTTAGGTTTTTTTTGTGTGTGTGAGGCAGTTCCATCCTGGAGACAGTAAGAAAGGAAAGGTAATAATAACGTTGTACTGAGACTGTGGTATCTTTTAAATATGTTGCACAAGAATATCTGGTTATGACTTAAGTATCACAAACTATGTTGGTGATGCACAGAAAGCCAAAACAAAATAGAACAAAACCCCCAAATCCCTAATAGATAAAAAAGTAATTAGAATTGATAGGCTAGATCCTATGGATCCTAACAAATAAGACCTAACAGCAAGTCTGCTCTGTAGGTCTGCACTCATGCTTTGGTACTTTTCTCACAGAGGTAAAAAGAATTTGCTGAGTTAGTCGGGTTCCTCCGGCTGAATTGTGTCTCTGCTATGGGTCTCAGGTAAGGGTCTCTACATGGTCCTTTTTATGAATAATATAGTAGAAGCTAGTTTGCAACTTGCAATATGTAATTTGGATGGCAGGTGCTGTTTGGGATTAATGGGAAGAGAATTGCAGCAGTCCAGAAACTATGTATCATCCTGAGACAAATCAGGTCTGTTAGCAGTGCCTTGGGTAGCAGAATCAGTGCTTCACTCTCTTCTGACCTCCCTTTGTTGATTCTTTTTTTTTTTTTTTTTTTTGCCGTTGGGATCAGCACCATAGCTAAGCTTGTGGTTTTTTGTGCAGTTGTGTTCAGCAAGTATTCACCTCAGCCTTAAAAATCAACATTTTTTTAAAATTTGGTTTAAACAATGTATTTTGTGTATAACAAGTGATTAAACATTAGAGTCTAGTTACAAGCTCTTTGTTCTTTCCTCTAAATGCTAATTATTAAGGTGTTTATCGGCAGAAAGACAAAGTTTCTGACTCAACCATACCTCATCTTTTTCTTCTTCCTGACTGAAATCTTAATTCCATGTTTACAATGTTTGAAATTTTCCCTAATGGCATACAGTTACTACAGACTGTGCCTCATGGAATAATTTGAAGAATAATAACAGAGAAGAAAAATAGCATGTTATCTAGGGCAGAAAATGTGCATTCTGCCCTCCCCCCCTCCTCCCCATACAGTACCTAATAAGCTGCAGAGTTGCACAAATATATAAACAATAATAATACAACTGATAACAACAAAATTGATAATGAGGTAAGGGTTTAAGCACAGATACCTATATTTTGAATTGAGAGAGGAAGCAAGAGACGTTCTTCTGCAGTTTGCAGTTGTGAAATTTCACACACACAATCCCTCTTTACAACAATCCTGGGCTTTGACAGTAGTGGTTCTATAGCCCTTTTTTCAATAGGTTGCTCACTGTGTTATATTTTCTTAATGAAAGACAAATACAAATGTTCTAAGACTGAGAGTATCTTTTGAAAATGGTACATGGGAGGCATACACAAATCTTATTCACAAACAGAAATTTATACTGTACCACCCATGCATCACTTTGAAAAGAAGCTAACTTCTGAAGCCTTATGTACCTTATTTTGCATTCTTTATTTTCTTTGACATCTTCCTACCACTTGCTTTAAAGTTAATCTATGAAAAATGAAAGAGCACAAAGGTTTCCTCGTGTATAAGATTCATCTGTATCAGATCAGCTACAATTGAGCATTCAAGTCCCATGCTGCTTTTGTAATACGTATTTGATGAATCCACATTAAAGCCTCGTAGGTAAACTTACTGAGGAAGGCAATGGAGAATTTAACAAATTCATTCATCCATACCATCATCAGCTATTATAATGCTGTGGGCTAAGACAGACTACTGAGTAACATGAACTTCGGCAAATAGGCAGACAAAATACCTTGTATACGCTGAGCTGCAATCTCAAAGCCCTTTGAGTACTGGAAATATTTTGTGCTTGGCTGTGAGGATGAAAACCTATATTTGTTTAGCTTGCATTCTGTTACTTCTGTAATAATATTAACTTTTCAAGTACTTGTAGATCCCAACTTTGCTACAATAAGTACTTTATACAATAAGTAAAACATTCTTCTGCACAATATTTCTAAGTTTTTCCCTTCTGACGTGGACTATAAATTAATTTAAAGTGGATGTTAACCTGCCTGCATTTTGGGCCTTATTTTAGTATCTTGCCTTTGTGCCCCTTGCACAAAATTCTGGATAGGCAAATCTCAGACATCAAAGCCTTTAAAAACAGACACAGAAAGGAAATGTTTCATATCTGGGAATTTGTATTAGTGAAAAGCTCTAGCATTTCCTGCTGTAATTAAGTATATTCAAGTACTGTCATTCTTGCACTTGACACTGGCATATAGTAAAAAAACCAACCAAACACAAAGCACCACAAACACCCCAAATCTACATGTTAAAGATTCAGACCCAAAGATGTAGGAAGACCAAAGGACTTTGTTTGCCTTAAGGGGTCAAAGGGACATTTTACTGAAAACGCCTCTACTTTCTGTAGAAATGCTCTATATATTTGGAGGTGGCCAGCAGTATTTGCAATGCAATGTGTGATTCATTACAGCCAATGGGCTGTAAGCAAATGTTCTTTTTTTTCTCAAAATTGGCTCTCTCAGCCAAACTGAAAATGTAAATAATCCAACTGTTTTGAGCAGACCTGTGTCAGTCTACATGAAAAAGACAGTTTGTCCATCGTCTGCTAAAAACTACCCATAGGCAGTCATAGGCTTGTCAAGAACTAGACAGGGAACTAATCACTGTTATTGTTGGGGAAAAAAGCAATAAAAAAAAGGGCTTACATCTGGCTTTAGCATATAGGAAGTCAGGTTCCTGTATTTTTCTGCAGAGACACTGGAAACAGTAGTGGAGAGATACACCAGAGCTCTTAATCCAGCATTTTCCACAAGCAGTAAATGCACAAAAAATAAAGGGGGAAAAAAAAACCCAACCCCACCCAAACTAAAAAAGTCAGCACTAATGAAAAGAAGTTTTTGCCAAAGGCCTGTTGAAATGTCTATCTGAGTCTTCCAGTGTTTTTGCCTCTAATGTCCCTAAGAAGCAAGAATAAAGGGTGCTTACACCAGCCTGAGGAATATGATTTTTATTAACATCCCTTGATAGGTGCCATACTGGACAAATCAACAATGAAGTATATGTCTCATACCTTTAACAAATTTGAAGTATAATTTCTATTATTACATATTGTTTCAAAAAGTAAATAAGTACTATATCAATAAATTCAGAAAAAATACAGAGAAACCAAAGGAAGAAAAAAAGGGAAGCTATTTTTGAAGGCTGTAAAAGCAAACTGAACATAAAAATTGAAAGCATTGTTGACATGCAGAAAGGAAACATTTCTTAACAGGAAACAGTATAAAAGTGAGTCAGAAACTTCGTCATGGGATTTAGTTTCTTTATACATATCATTATTTTGTGTGTAAAACAGTCCTGTAAAGCACCAAGAAATACCTGCAGTTTCACTAAACAAGTAACATGCTCATTCAAATCTCAAATTATTGCACTGGCCATCTTTCAGTACCTTAAATCTCACAAAATGCCACTATACCAAATAGTGACAAAAGGTCCAAAGCCAAATGGCTTTGCTCTGCTGTACTTTTTCCAGGTTTTGTATTATGCAATTGCTCAACATTTGGCCCTGAACTACTGGTAGCCTTTGAAAGAACTTAAGGGTGAAAAATATGAAAATTGAATGTCTCATAATTTACTATTTTTTAAAAAAGAACACTAGAAATATGTGTCCAGCATAAAATAAAATCCTTGCCTGCTCTCAGTATGAGCTTCAGTCTGACACAGAGCAGGGGGCTTATTAACTGAGATGGAAAATATCTGGCAATTGCTTCATTTTCCATCTGATATTGTCACCCTCATTGGCTGCACACTATAAAAAATATGAACTGCCCTAAGGAGCATAGCGTAAGCAATGGAAATCATCAAATTTTGTCTCCTCCACAATTTCCATTAATTTCAGGAAAATTTTTTATGAATATTTCTGAGGTCATAATCGGTCTACGTAGCATCCATACACAGGATTAAATAAAAGCAACCATGGAAAAAAGGAACCAAACCACTAAGGCAGAATTTTCCAAAAAGCTACTCTTCACCAAAATAATAACACTTGAAAAAATGTGAAATGGCACAAAGATGAAAATTGGAGGAAGCAGTGTTTTATATAAGATTTTAGTGTTAGCTTTCAAAGGTCCCACAGCTGCCATAGACAGCAGCAAAACTGAGTGGAGAAATGGCAGCGACATGCTGAATCTGAAACACATTTTGAGGGGAATGGAAATCAAGGCAATAAGGGTTCTGGTGATGCTGGCAGATGGGTGGCACATAATTTCATCATGTCAGACATTATTAAAGGACTGTACCTCAATCAGAAAATGCTGAATGTAGAAATACAGAGGAGGATGTTAGAAAAAGAGATTCTGGATCTTTTTTTGTTCATTTGTTTGTTTTTGTGTATGCTTCTAGGTATTCTTAACATTCAATTAGGAAATTGATAGGATCACTATGAGGAACTATAGAGGATTTCTTGTATGGGAAAAAAGCTACAAAGGAGAATTTTATCTTTCTAGAAACTTAGAGTCAGGATATAAAACCAAACCAAATGAATGTTGGTCCGTAGCAGAGATTTATCCATACAGCTATTATACACAGAAAAGTACTATGGAAAGAAGGTAAATCCTCTGCCTGAACATGGATTGCAGATACTAAGATCTTGCCAGCTGTGGTAACTGTATAAAGTTGATGTAATGACTAGATCAACAACCACAATGTTGAATGATTTATTTAGTGAGCCTATACATCAGTTACTTTGGCTACAGGTCCAGGTAATATTTGTTCAATAAAGGATTGATTTCTGGGAAATGTTCAGGTGCTTTCCTAAAATAATGTAGAAACAAGGATGATCTAAACCGAGGCAGACAGGGACAGGGAAAAAGAAGGTGTGCTTGATGCTGGTGCAGTATCTTAGTAACAGAAGTTTAAGTTAATCTATTTAAGGGAACCAGTTGGATAAATAGCACTAAATTTCTTCTCCACCTTTTCCTTACAAATCATCTGGTTCCCCTTTTAAAGTTAATTATCCTTGTTAATTACTTCTGAATCCATAGATTGTGTCAAGCTCGTTGAACTTATTACTTTTTCATTCACTCATGTGGGTATTGCTGCTTAGAACTCAAGTGGCAGGAGCAGCCCCTTTGCTCCTCAGGAAGCTCCGCTTGGCTGGTTTCCAGCCTTGTGGTGGCCAGGGCGGGGGCGGGGAGGAAGGCTAGAAATCCTCTTTCTCTTTGCAAAACCCATGTAAAGATCTGCCCAGGGCTGCAGCCCTTGGGCTTTGTGGGTGCTCAGAGACTTCTGAGATGCTCGCGAAGCAAAGGGCTGCTCCCAGCTGGTGCATCTCAACCCACCTTACGTAACATCTCCCTGCCATGTGCTCTTTAGACTCCAAAAGCAAGCTGGGCAGAAAACAAGCCAGGATCTATCATCGCTTTTGTGTACAGAAGATATGCCCCTCAGATTAGCAATGCTGCAACCGACGTAGTGTATCCCTGGGGGTGAGTGTTTATTGCCAGTTTTCCTGCTTATCTACTTCAGATGCAGACAATGTAAGACGCAGACAATCTAAGAAGCCACACGAAGCAGGTTGGATGGATGCAACCCCACCACTCAGTAATGCCATGCAGATGGCATGGCCACCCTGGAGTCAAATACAGAAGGGCCAAACTCTGTCTCTGTCTCTTTGCCTCCCTGTCTGGACAGATTAGCAGCACAGAGCCTGCAGCCTTCGCTTTCGCTCTCTTCACTGTGAGCCCAATACTGCCAGCCTGGCTCATGTTCAATTGCACCTTACTCAAGAAGAAGCCACAGCTGTGTAAAAACAACACAGCGACATGATTATACTGAAACGTAAGAGGAGAAATACATGTTTTATGAAAATCACTGTGCACAAATGTAACATTTTTGAAAGTGGACAAGAGGCTCACAGTACTCCCAGACGGAGCAGAGGGGTCCTTTGTTCGCCAAGGATATCTGGGTTTTCTCTTATGGCTTGATTCCTTATAGCTAGTAGTATAAGTCATGCCTTTCTGTGGCTCTTATTCAAAAATTACCGAATGTTACTAAAATGTTTTTTTCTACATTTTAAAGCTAAATTTTACTAAATATGACCAAATTTAAAAAACACCCTGCCAGAAGTTCAGACTTAATTCCCTGAGAAGACTGCATAGTGCAGAGGTGGTGAGAGTCAACAGAAACAAAGCCCAAGCTGGTGACAAGCCAAAAAGCAAACCTGTGTTGAGGCTGAGGGCTGCCTGAGGTGGGGGAAGGAAGGGGAAGGTGGCTGTGTTCTGGTACAGTAGGCACACTTTTGTTTGGCTTGCCCAGAGCTGGGGTCCACGTTGGGGAGTGGAGAGTTGGTTTTGTTTTCCTTCAGCTTCTGCCTTCATGGGCACAATACCTGGGGTAAAGAAGCAATAGGACCAAGAATGTCTTTTTCCTCACTCTTGTATGTCCCTCAGGACCAGATAGATTTTTTTTCTAGCTGAAAGAGGATTTATTTGGTGAGTAGAAAAGAAACCTTACTGTACATTGTCTTTTTCTTTCTGTCTGGCTCCTCTCTGAAGGATTGTGAGATTCTACTTTGCCTGGCACTATACTAACATTCTAATCCACCCCTTACACTCATTTCCCAACAGACACATGCATTGTTCAAGAAGCTGACTTGAAGCATGTCAGTAAGTATGTTGAGAAATAGCCTAACTTTTTAATTTGAGATAAAGACCTGATCTGAAAAATCATACAAATATCTAACTCCCATTTGATTTCAAATGGCTTTAGAGTAACAGTGGAGTTAGACTCCTAAATATCTGGCTCTGGGACTAAGCAACTTCAGAGCTACTCACCAGGATAACATAGCATGAAATCCTGGCAAAACCTTTGTAAAAATTGCTGGCCTTTAAAAGAAGAGTGAGGAATAATAACAATGCCATGATCCATACAATTAGGCTTAGCTGAGCGGATAGGAATCTGAAGGGGTTTTAAGATTCAAGGGACAGGAATCTGAAAGGGTTTCAAAAAAAAATAGAAGCACAGGGGCAGAAGGGCAAATTGACAGAAATGAGGGCTCATCTTCTCCCATCACCAGAATATGCATTCATGCCATCAAACCCTTAAAGAAGGGAAAAAACCTCTGAAACATCTTGAAATTAAAAGATTGACTTGGAACCAATTTTTCCACCCTCAGAAATGAGATACTTTCCTCTGCAATTACCTTCCTTAAGTAAGGTTACTAACTAGTGCAAGTACTATTTTACAGAAGAGGAACAAGATCTGAATTGCGTGTCAGAGACAGAAGAGTTGCCATATTGATCCTGCCTGCTCTCATTAAAGTCAGTATGAGTTTTGCCCTTGATTTCTATGGGAGCAAGGTCTTCAAGTGCAGCAATAGGCATGCCTTGGAAGCAGAAAAGAAATGCACAAAAGTTTCTGAATTCCAAGGCCAAATATGAAGCTGGAAGATCTTTCTAGCCAAGGGCTCTGAGCCTTTTCATTTTATAACACTTGAACTGCAGGCAGCAGTTCTGGTCAGCTGGGGCCAAAGTACTCACAGTCCTTGGGTTCATTCAGACTTAGCCCCAAGGCAGATCTTTCTTGCTCAAAACTCCTCAGTTGTAGAAATCCATCCTGGAGGAGATCCACTGGAATATCTCAGTGGCTGCCACCAGTGCATGCTGCTAGTCTCATTTATGTCAGATGGCCTATTTTATCCTCCTCTTACTGTTTGTTGTTAAATCCTCTGCCTAGACTGGTTTTCTTACAACTTGGTGGCAGTCTGTGTAGCAGCTACTTATTCTGTACTTTCTTCTGATCCAGCTCAATACAAACACACTGATACAGTAGTTTCAATGCATGGATATTAATGTATATAGCATGAACCAGCAAAAGATAAATTAAGACCTGATGCAAACATTTGCAAAAACCCAGGATGAAACTTGCAAGTTCAAAAGGTTTTGTTCACTTCTTTCCTCCTGCCCCCGCCCCATGCCTTCAATTATTTGTCTTAGAAGGACTCCAAAGACTCATAGTAAGATAAAAGAGAATGATCTCACAACTTCGATAATATTGTAAAAAAGTTACTCACATGAAATTTTTAGCCTTTTTTTGGAAAAGCTCTTGAGATTGCTCAGAGAAGTTACTTCTTTCTTAGATTTGAATAGAATATTTGAATAGAGTTCATACGCCAGAATTTGCATTCCAGAACTGAAAGACATCAAATTTAAGTAAAACAAAACACATGCCTTTCAGTCACACTTCTTTATATCATGCTGATAAATAAACAAAATGAAAATTTACAGGGAGACTCATTCACTATATTGATGGTTTAGATTACAATGCAATATTTCTGCTGATATCTGTTTACCTCTTCTAGCATAAAATGGCAGCCATGCCATGGTGCAATGGGACAAGTATGGCAGCTATTTTACAGCTAATCTTGATTGTCACCATACTAATACAAGTGTCTCTAGAAATCCTCCACAATATATTTTATGAATTGAACTGGCATTATGTTTTTTTGCATAATCATTAGTTTTAAGAAGAATTTAGAAACTATTTTCTTTTAGGAAGGTACGTTATGTATAGGCCAACAAAAAAGCTGCTGTCAAACTTTGTGAAAGCCTAATACTTTGTCAGACTCCATTCATCCTAAGAATAGAACACTAATAATTTCTGTCTGCAGAGACACTTGAGGATTTTTTTCTTAGTGAAAATGAACCAAAAAAAATTCTGAATATCTGGCATTTTCTTCTATCGATTTCACTGAGGATTGGGTTTCCATGTTTAGGGCTTGGCCTGGCTTTTCACAAAGCAAAGCAAAGCAAACAAAGAGTAGCTCTTAATGTCATATTAAAAATATAAAAATGGTATAAAATAGAATAATGTAAAAAAATTAGATAGCAATATTTACAAGTCTGTTACATGAAACAGTTTTGAAAGATATGAAGGTCAGGTTTGACAATCACAGCCAGTTTCCCCAGTTATCCATTCTATTTGATAATTTTTTATCTGTAAAGTTGAGTTGTTTCTGATCTTGTTCATCTGCTGCACAAAAGGGAAGGCTGGAAGAGTCAGAGACTTCTCTTAAGAATAGCCAATTTAAGTGCTCTTGTCATTATGATTGATAACAAAAGCACTCCTTGAGGAGTTGCAGGCAAACAGCATTAGCAACCTGCTTGGAGGAGACTCTGTCTTTCCATAACTGGCTGCTTTTCCTAAAAGGAAAAGGAAAATGAGGGACATAAAGGGTTCAAACTATCTAAATGGTAGTTGGTGATAGGCTTAAAATTGTGTATTGTTCAGAGTTCCTTTGAGTTCCTACGTCTTCTTTGTCTCTTTGTAGAAATGATCACACCTGAGACAAAAGAAAATTTCTTTTATCTTTTGAGTGAAGAGAATGTATTTGTGGAGGTTCCTAACGTACCAAACCAGAAGTTCTCCTTTCCTTCTCCCAAGCACCCAACAACCCTTGCCACCAACGAGCACAAAACACAACCCAAATTTGTGAAGCAGGGCTGTGATAGGTCCCGTGTCAAAACTACCTGCAAGACCTGGATTCCGTGTCTCTCCATGTGTCTCTTCAAACTCCTGAAACCCTTTTGGGAACAAGGGCTATGTCCTCCATCTATCTAGCACAACAGGGCCCAGGTTTCAAACATTCTTCCTGTTATAAAGCTATTGATGGCATTCATTTCAGGGCAGATTTTATTTATTTATACATAATTACACTATTTTTTTTTCATAAATACTGCTATTAATGCATAATAATACTAAGGCTGACTTTTCAGGATCCGGTTCACTATTCGTTTTCTATTCTCCTAATCTAAAGTTTAGGGAAAACACAGCACATAATACCTTTGTGTCTTTAGCTTACAAATGAGCTAATCCAACCTTTTGAAATAATAATAAGTATTGCTAATAAGCCTGAACATATAAAATGCTTCCCCATTGAGACACGGTGGGTTGCTGTACAATAAAAACATTATATAAAAAACCAACAAAAATATTTTAATAAAAACCACCCACTTAAAACTAACAAAATCCATGTGTCAGCCACATTTAAGTCCTAAACCCATCAAAGAAATAAATGTACAGAAGCTGGGAGTTGAGGACTGAACCTAACTCCCACTGAAGTAATTTGAAATATTTCCACAAAGCAAAATACTGGCTGGCACCCTCCTGGGTGATGGTTCTGTCTCTACTGTGGAAAGATCATATCAGGTGTAACATGGTCAATTCTTACAAGTTTTTGTGGCTAAGAGGACCACGCAACAGCTATAGGCTCTCATAGCCACTGATGCAAGGCTCTGAGCGTCACCACAGTGCACAGATATCTTCAGTTTTCCAGATATTTGGTGAGTGAGCTGTCTCCTCTGCCAAATTAGACTGGGATCATAATGAGAGGGAACTTTGCTCAATGTTCGAGAAGAGCCACGAGACGTCTGTGCAGCCAAATAGTGTGATAGCCAGTAGGATAACTCACTCTTTCTGACTAGCTCGGCAAAGCAAAAGGGGGATTAAGTACAGTAGGGAACAAAAGAGAAGTTCAGTCAACCTTAGACTTTGAGGGTAAAAGTTCATCAAACTGTTTAGCATCCTCAGTTTGAAGAGCTTGGCAGAGTTACCACACTGCCCTCACAGCCACTGCCACCAACTAGCATGTCCTTTACATGGCTAGTTTCAGTACTCCTTTTTGCACTGAGAGCCATGAGCTTATATTGCTGAACCAGGGCTTATGTCACAGAGGAAAAAAAGCTGGTTTTGTTCGGAAAACAACCTAACATTTCTACAAAGCTACCGAAGATGTGGGGTTATTGGGCACATAGATTTTAGTGATGGAGTAGGAAGCAAAGAGGAGCCATTCTTAAAATTACGTGCACAGTGAGGAGGTATGGCTTGAAAGTGATTAGCTGGTAGAAGATTAATCACAACCATTATAAGAAGGTTTAATAATTCATGCTGGAGCTTAAACGTAATATTTGTGCAAAGGAAGGCACTGAAGCTATAGCGTGATTAAGTTTCTTGATATGCTTCAAAACCTTTCTGATGAGTTGAGTTGTTTCTACGAGATCCATAAGTCTTTGGAAAACTCCCAGAAACAGACTGAGAATGACTGCTTGGTTTGAAGCTTACCTTTCTACTAAATCTTCACCTTGTAAACATTATAATAAATCCACAAATATGTCTTTCAGGATGTCTGGATGACTGGACAGGTTTGGGGTTTTTTTTGTTTGTTGGTCTGTTACATAACATAAGGATGTGTTTGTTTGAGTGCCTTCTTCCTAATCTCTGTGTTTCCTCAATGAGAGGTTTTCTAAGAGCCAAGAGAAATGGTAAAGAATGGCCTGGGGGGTGGCTGTGAGCAGCTTTGATGAGTACCATCCTGCACTGATTGGAAATAGCATACCTTACACAGCCCTGTGCACCTGGTAAAGCTATTAGAAGTCATTTGTGGGGCACAGCATTCTGCAAACCTGAACATGCACGTATATAACACATGGAGATGAGCAAATGTGACAACCTGCCTGGCTTTTGTGCATTTCTTATCCGATTTTCTATATGCAAAAAATTAATTTGTAGTCTTCAGAACAAAATAGCACTCAAACCCACAAATAATGGTTTCTAATACTTACATTAACAAAGAGCAGATCTTGCTGGGGGGAGTTATTATTTGTTTGTTACTGTTTTTTTTTAAGTGGAGACTGAAATAGTGTTGAATAACAACTGCTAAGCATTCTGCAGCTGGTATTGTAAATGCAAGTATTGCCATGCACATTTTAGGAAATTATTAGGAAAGAATAGGGAGGAACCTTACAAGCCTTGAAAAACAAAAGTTATAATTAAAGTACACCTAAAATAATCAGCACAGAATATTAGAACGGAGTTATTTCCTAGCACCTTTTTGTTAAACCCTGACAAAAGCAAAACAGCATCTACGCTAAGATAGTTTGGGATGCTGTTTAGAACCTGTAAGGGAGATAGCATTATCATTTCTGCTATAGTTTTGAAATATTCACAGAATCACAGAATCACAGAATGTTAGGGATTGGAAGGGACTTCAAAAGATCATCTAGTCCAATCCCCCTGCCAGAGCAGGAACACCTAGGTCAGGTCACACAGGAACATGTCCAGGTGGGTTTTGAATGTCTCCAGAGAAGGAGACTCCACAGCCTCTCTGGGCAGCCTGTTCCAGTGCACTGTCACCCTCACTGTGAAGAAATTCTTCCTCACATTTATGCGGAACCTCCTATGTTCCAGCTTGCACCCATTGCCCCTTGTCCTATCATTGGATGTCACTGAGAAGAGTCTGGCTCCATCCTCATGACACTCACCCTTTACATATTTATAAACATTAATGAGGTCACCCCTCAGTCTCCTCTTCTCCAAGCTAAAGAGACCCAGCTCCCTCAGCCTTTCCTCATAAGGAATGTGTTCCACTCCCTTCATCATCTTTGTGGCTCTGTGCTGGACTCTCTCAAGCAGTTCCCTGTCCTTCTTGAACTGGGGGGCCCAGAACTGGACACAATACTCCAGATGTAGCCTCACCAAGGCAGAGTAGAGGGGAAGGAGAACCTCTCTTGACCTACTAACCACCCCCTTTCTAATACACCCCAGGATGCCATTGGCCTTCTTGGCCACAAGGGCACATTGCTGGCTCATGGTCAGCCTGCTGTCCACCAGGACCCCAAGGTCTCTCTCCCCTACACTGCTCTCCAGCAGGTCAGCCCCCAACCTGTACTGGTACATGGGGTTGTTCTTCCCCAGATGCAAAACTCTACACTTGCCCTTGTTGAATTTCATTAAGTTTCTCCCCGCCCAACTCTCCAGCCTATCAAGGACTCGTTGAATGGCAGCACAACCCTCTGGTGTGTCAGCCACTCCTCCTAGTTTGGTGTCATCAGCAAACTTGCTGAGGATACATTCTGTACCCTCATCCAGGTCGTTGATGAAGATACTGAGCAACACCGGTCCCAGTACCGACCCCTGAGGGACTCCACTAGTCACAGGTCTCCAACTAGACTCCGTCCCATTGACCACAACTCTCTGGCTTCTTTCCTTCAGCCAGTTCACAATCCACCTCACTACCTGATCACCAAACCCATACTTTATCAGCTTATCTACAAGGATGCTGTGGGAGACAGTGTCAAATGCTTTACTGAAATCAAGATAAACCACATCTACCGCTCTACCATCATCTATCCACCTAGTTATTTCCTCATAGAAGGCAATAAGGTTGGTCAAACATGACTTACCCTTGGTAAAACCATGTTGACTGCTCTTAATGACCCCCTCATCCTTGATATGCCTAGAGATAGTGCCAAGAACAAGCTGTTCCATCACCTTTCCAGGGATGGAGGTGAGGCTGTCCGGTCTATAGTTCCCTGGGTCCTCCTTCTTGCCCTTCTTGTAGACTGGAGTGACATTTGCTATCCTCCAGTCCTCAGGCACCTCTCCTGTTCTCCATGACTTACCAAAGATGATGGAGAGTGGCCTAGCAATGACCTCTGCCAACTCCCTCAACACCCTTGGGTGCATTCCATCTGGTCCCATTGATTTATGGATATCCAGATTGCTCAACTGATCCCTAACCCAATCCTCATCTACTGAGGCAAACTCCTCCTTTATCCTGACTTCTGGGGCTACAGGGATCAGGGGCTCCTGGGGAAAGCCTGCAGGAGTAAAGACAGAGGCAAAGAAGGCATTCAGCACCTCTGCCTTCTTTATATCCTCTGTCTCTAGGGCACCCACCTCATTCATCAGTGGGCCTATATTGCCTCTAATATTAATAAATATTAAATATTAAGCAAAAGGTGTTATTTAGAGGGCAGGTACTATAACATAACTGAAGCTTTTTTTCCAAAACGTACCTCTGTAAGTTTTCAATATTAGTGTCACTTTTCAACACCTGTGTTTAGGAACAGTTAATCTGTAGGGGACCCAGTTCTGCAAAGCGTGGAGCCTTCCTGCATACCTCAACTCCCTCCAGGCATCCCTAAGACATCTCCTGCATCAAATACAGTTAGCACAGTGGAAGCTCCCTTAGGGAACCATGTTTGGAAAGCTATCCTTTTTACGCAGGGATTGGAGCTGGTTGCAGACAAAGCACATAGCTGCAGTGTGGCAGGGTGAAGAAGAGGTGAGGAAGGCTGTTTGCAGGACCCTGCTACATAAGATGCAGAACAAGATGCTGCCCTGTGATCAGTTCCCCCATAGCTTGGTGTGGGCTCCTTTTGTTCATCCTCCCATATAGTGTGAGAAGATGTAGCATCTCCCATGGAAATTTGTCTTTTTTTCCTGCTTCAGGTGTTCTTAGCTATGGACCTATACATGCCCTGGGGTGGCTCACTCTGCTTTTGACAGCACGAATGTATATTTCTAAGTTTAAGGCAAATTATTTACTAAGAGAAAGACGTCAAAGCTGTAAGATCTTATTACAGTACGGCCTATCTCCAGAGAGGTTGCTGATCAAAAACAAGAGGCTGAGAAACTCCAGGTTCATTGAGTTTCTAGTTCTGCTTTCCCTGTGCCTTCACTCAGGCTACTCAGCTACTTTATTTTTTTCTCTTCTCTTTGTTTCTCTTTTCATTCCCATTTTTATCCCGCAAATATATCTCATGCTTCTGTATCGCAAAAAGGAAAAAAACGCACAACATTTTCTCAGACTGAGCCTGGGATGAAACATAATCGGTGATGAGCTGAGGTTTTATTCTAAAAAAAAACAAAAGGGAAAATGAACTGGGGAGGGCGGGGGGGGAGGGGAAGTAAAGCATGTCCTGAGCTAACTGAGTTCTTGGGAAACAAAAGAAGAAAAATGCCAGAATTTCTAGTGCTTCAGAGAGGAGCTCGAGTGTCTGTGTCCCGAGTTTTCTCCTCAGGCTGGAATTACTCTTGTCAGGAGAAGGTGTGTGATCTTGAAAAACCTGACCCAAAATGGAGGAGAAAAGTGCAGCTTGAGGTAGGTGAGAGGAAGAAGCTCCCAGGACAGGCTTTATTTATTCATGCCTCAAATCTGTCTTAAAAGAGCTTTTCTCTAGCTTTATTTGTTTTAATGATTATTTTGCATCTTTCTAAAACCTTGCAGGCTTGGTTGTTTTTAAGGGGCAATGCTAAGAGAGGGACTGTGGCTCAAGACATGCAGGAAAAAGCAGCAGCAGGTGCTTTGTTGTTAGTTTTTCTTTTTCTCAGGAAAGGTTGAGCTACATGTGCTCAGCTTCTGTTTCAAACCTGACAGAAGGAAATCGAAAGATTTTTCATCTTGTTAAAATGCAGTCAGCCAATGATTTCCCTTTCCAAAATATTACTAGATATTATTACCGAATGTTCAGACTTTACATTCCTGACAAACAGGAAATATATGCTGCACTAATAGGATGTCAATCAGAAAGATAACACCAATTTTGTGGTTTCTAAATCATCCCCACCACCTGCTGAGCCTTTGATCATCCCAAACAATTAATCTAAGAGATACATGATTAAGAAATAAATACTTCCCAGTGAACCTGTGAGCTACAGTACATATCAGACAGCTCTGATCTTGCTTTCAATGATCACAAATCAATTGTATACAAAGGGGAATAAAATAAAGGTGCAAATAGAGTCTACTGATCAACAGAGTTATCTAAATAACAGTTCATTAAAATATACCGCTGCATTTTAACTAATGTGATGGGCCAGTATAATTTAGGGATTTTTATTTTTTTTTTCAGAAACTGGTAGTAGAATGGTATTCTGCAGCTGTATTTTTAAAAGTACTTTTCTGCTGTGTGGAACATTTTGGAAATGTTGACTTTAAAATTCTGAATTGAAATGAAAATCTGGAGTTTGGCATTTCCACAGAACAGGAAATCAGAACTGTTCTGTCAGAAAACTGAAAATGTTACTTCAGCATTGCCCAAACTCCTTGATATTGTCACCTACACATCTTCGTAAAGGTACTGTTTGTAATACAAAGTTGAAATTTCCTTCTAACCATCGTACCAGTGACTACTGAAGGCCTTTTCTCAATTAACAATTAAGTGAAGAGTCATGGCTTTGCACAAGACTAAACAATGAAAAGAGAAGAAAAGAAAAGAACACCCCAAACCCATAAAACAATCTCCCAAATCTTTATAGGTGTTTATGTAAAAGGTTCTGGCACTTGCATGCTGTGAGGCTTGTCAGTTCCCTGGGGCTGGGAGGTGGCAAGGCCCCCAGTGGAGACCAAGGGCTCAGGGGGCAGACAAGCCCTGATTGTAGTGGTGGGGGAAGAAAAGGGGCTACTGAAAGCTCGCAGGAGGAAGATTGTCATGGACTCATCCGTGCTGCAGGTACCGAGCATGCACTGGGTAGCACCAGCTGCCACCAGCTGCCAGCACGCCGTCTCCCACTCTCTGCTCTCCTTTGTAGGCTGCAGCACTTGGTCCAAGCATCATGTCACTTTCAGACATTTTCTACTCAGGGGCTGCAGAGGCAGAGCTGAATTTTCCCTGAGATGGATCCATGCAGCAGCAGGGAGAAAGTCTGACTGTCATTTTGGGTAACCACTCAAAAGCCTTGCTGCTTGCCAAAGACCTCTGGAGTGGGAGTGAATAGAGACTTTCAGTCCCTTAGAAAGATCTCTGTTATTTTCTTGTTCCATTTGATTCAGAAATAGTGTGAGCAGAGAATGTATTAAGCTGTCCCGAATGCCTTAACCTCCACCAGCCCAGGCTGCAAGGACACAGAGAAGAACATCACTATCTCAAAAAAAGGAGACCTGAACTGTTCTTATTTTGCAAGTCTTCATCTTCAGACATCAGCTCTCAGAGCATCCTACCGCACAATATAAATTAAGATTGCAGCAGTCTACCTCTTATTCAAATCAATTAAACAGGAAATACCTACTTAAGTATATTCAAGGATCTGGAATTTCCTTAACCTTAAATAATATGTTAGCAGGGATCCTGTATCAGTGCTGAGCTCAGTCCTTAAGCCTAATGCTGGAAGCTAATGAGGAGCCTTCCAGCTTTTATTGAAATGAATGGGTACATTAATGCTCAGCGACTTGTAGAACAGGGCTCTGAAAAGGAAGGAACATATAGCTCACTGGATGGCTGTTTCTGTAATGTCAGATCACAGGAAATATTTCATACAGGCTCTTTACAATTCATACTTAACCATAATAGCGTCCTTTTTCCTGTTTTTTTTGTACTGTGTTGAATCAGTCTGCTTGTTAAAATATATGTAAGATTTGCAGAGCATCAAAAGTTGGTGGTATAAGGCCATTTACAACACGTGCTAGAAGACAGCACAGTGTGGCTGTAAACATGCAGTGCTTTGCTTGCTGCTCCTTCAGTACCTGCTCACAAATGAATGTGATAGTTTAGTTGGAATGCTGGAAATAGATGAAGGCAAAAGTACATATCAGTCTGATGCAGAGTCCTAAGCAGAGTCACTCAACTAGTCACTGAAGATGCTTGCTATTTATGAACCAACTCTTTACAAGCAACATGATTTCCAGTTCTTTTTCAAGTGTTCTATTCTTTGTCCTTCCTCACATTTCTGGGTACTGAAAGTGCGTTAAGCTAGTTAACATTTTTGTCTAACAAAATGTGAGGAAAGATTTTCCTGCCTTTGAATAACACTGATGATATTTTTCCCTGCATCTTTAAAAAAGCATTAAAATAATGCATGGCCAGACTCCTAAACACAGTTGCAGGAGTCAGGGTTTAAAAAGCACAGAATTACTACTTTCTCAGTATCTGCAATCTTATCAGGTCTCATAGGTCTCACTGCTTTGGGGAATCTTTCTTTTTAATCATGTTTTTTTTTTTTAGCTCTGATGTCCAGTTTAATTTCACTGCCTAAAGAAAAATTTTCTCTCATGTCTAAATATCCATATGTTAACTTTTCTGCTTGTTGCTTACATAGATGTGATATTTTATTTACTACACATATTTAGGAGAACAAAATCAGTTGTCACATAAGTTTGAGAAAACTGCTGAAAGGCTCAAGAGTGCTTTTAGTAGAGCCCATAGTCAGGAAAGGTACAAATTCCTGTGCATAATGCAAAGGACTTGGTACACAATGTTTACTACCTACGATATGCTTTCATCAAGGCTTAAACATATTGACTTCTCTTAAAAGTTTTTAACATAAATTACGAGTGATTAACGAAATACATAGCAAACAGACTATTGCTGAAAATATAAAGGTGGCTTTTAAATAATATTTTTTTTCCTTGATGTGAACTTTGGCTAGGCAGTTTCAACAACCACATATTTTTCTGTGCTTTTATTTGATAACTAGAACCCAGTAGAGCAGCATATGGACACGCAGGAACTGAAATAGTTTGTCTTCATTATCTAGTAGACCTGTGTAAGCCTGGAGCCCTCAAGAAAAACCACAAGCCTGTACAAACTGGCAACTGTGGGTTTGTCTGTTCTCTATTGATTCTATTTCTGGAAAAAAAAAACCGTGAATCATGTGACTACTGAACTGAGCAAGTACCCACCGGCAGATAGAGCTGCCCTGAGACCTTTTGTAGCCTGGTTTTGGTTACTGCCTCAAAAACTTCTTCTATTTGTTTCTGAACCATTTGCTTTACTCTTTTTGCTTTGAGGCTAGAGGTTGGAAAACAGCCAACTAAGATGCCTTAAAAGGTTTTGGAAATTATAAGTGTAATTTCTAAAATTGATAACAAAATTTACCATCCTGTAATTTTATTTAAATTTGTATGGGAATTTAATTTGCTGTCTCTGGACATTCCAAAGTGTTCACACTTCTGTTTAAGCAGGGCTGTGTTGGACAGGTAACAACGGAGAGTGCTTTACAGTTCCAGACACACTAACAAAAAGGCAGAATTATGAGGTTAATTTTCAAAAGACTTTTGAATCATTTTAGGATAGTTTTTGCACAAATTATTCCAATTACAGTTTTTGAATTCCACAGTGCTGCACTCAAATTTGGATATGTTTATTAGCAATTGATTATTTGCACTCAAGAAAGAAATTCTCTTCATGTCATCTGCTCTGCTACTGTGTCACAGCGGATTCAGAATGCCAATTTTGAGTTCAAAAATGTTCTTCCAATAAACAAATATCAAAGAACTATTACCAACAAGAGTTGCATAACTAGATACCTTAATCCAATATATCCAACTTTGATCGAAGGCTTTTATGAGTGCCACAACTCCATGGCTGTTTATTCAAAAGTCTTTCTTGAGTCCACCATCCTCTACTTCCTGTCGTCCTTATTCTTAGTTCAGCCCTGTTAAGCTTTTGGAAATCTCCTGTTTGCACTCAAACACCACGCACTTCAGTCTTCATCACCCCATCCATTCTTTTGTTCTTTTCCTTTTCTACAGCTTTAAACTGAACTATTCTCTTTCTAATGAAAATGCTTTCATTTGAATCTTTTTCAAAAACTTGAGCCACTAATTCCATGCTTTATGTACTTTTCCTCCTTTCATCTTCTTGTGCCAAGTACAGAAATATTTAAATAAACGTGAACACTTATTTTCAACTCAACTTCCTTCCAGGATTCCTACGAAATCTAAAATTTATTCTCTGCAGTGGCTCTCATGAAGATTTTTGACAATCCCACCAACTTAAGCTGTGCTCTCCTTCAAACCACCAGCAGCTTTTGACACCTGTTGATCTCTTTTAGGTTTCATGACTGCTTTTTCTCACTCAGTCAAAATCACCTTTGGTAGACCTTTTTCTCCATCTCAAGGCCACCATTGTGCCAGTGCTCCCCTCCTTCCACAATGTGGAAACTCGCTGAAACCTGCAGTATGAGAGGGGAAATTGCTTCCACCACCTCCACGGAATTCTGCCAATAAGCCTTATTCTTCCTTTCCATTTAAACCACATGCAAGCACACTGTTGTATCTTTCAGTGTCTTATTCAGCAAAATTATTAATTAGCTTTAAAAAATGCATCACTTTGAGGAAAATCCAGATCAGCAAGCTTGCAATTCTTATCTATATAACACTGCTGGTGGAAGTGATTGATGTTAAATGGGTGTTTTGAGGGCACCTGTAGAGACAACAATTAACAGATATAAAATATTCGTAGATCTCTAGAAGATTCTTTCACACAGGTTTTAGTCTTTAATATGATTCCTCAAAATCCTGTGCCTTATACCTCTAATTCTTCACTGAGGACGTTCAGTGCTCTGAACAATCAGACAAAGCGTCAAATACACTCATGCACAGGAGATAGATAGTAAGGAGAAAAATAATATAGAAAGAAAGACAAAGACTGTACTGCCAATTTACATGCGCTTCAAACACCCCTGATTTTCTGCTACTCAGTTAAAAGAAAAAATATTTTTACCTCTAAAACTTCTCTCTCACATGTACTGTCCTTAAGGCTGTCACTCAGCAGAAGGAAACACATATGTCTCAAGAGTACTTTTGTGCTTTTCACAATTTTATCAAGGGAAAATATGTTGCACGTTCTCCTGACTTTCCCAGATTTTCAAATGCAGTTTATTCTAGTTTCTTACAAACTTTCAAAGTTCTCTGTTTTTCCAGCTACAATATAATCACTTTCATAAATGAAGGGGCAGGGGAAAAAAAAAAAAATGGTTGATTGATAGAATAACGGGATTATAGATGGATGGAAGAAATGTGTGACTTGTCAGGGTATATATCGGTGTGTGTTTCTGTACTCTAGAAATGTTTAAAGATAGTAGAGCCACCTACAATTCCACTGCTTTTCAATTTCTTTGGCAATAGCAAAAGGAGTAGAGCATTTCTGCTCATTTAAATAAATTCCTATGTGCTTCTAGCTAGCTAATCTTGTCTATTATCACAGAAGTTAGAACAAGTTCAAAATCAAATAGAAAAGCTAACAACCTCTATTCACCCACAAAATGGGTGCTTTTGCAAAAATACACATTATTCCAAAAACCCTAAGTTTACATATGCAAATATAAAGTTGAACATTTAATTACCACAGAACCCACACAGGGTTTCTCAGAAATTACATAACCTAGTTAATATCTCAGCACATCCCAAGCACTTTTCTTTCTGACACCAGTCCTGCTAATTGTCACTTTTTTTTTTTGTTTTTTTTTTTTTGTTTCTGAGTACTCTTTCTGGGTGTAAAGAGATTTTTGTATTTGTCAGTGTTTCTGTAATTCTGTTCAACATCACAGTTGGTGACGAGCAGTCATGGATTTAAAGTTTATTTCAAACTTTTTTTTTAAAAAAATATTTTTGCGAAGTCTAGAAGGAACTAATGAGAATTACTGAGAGAGACAGTCATAGCCCATGCAGCAGATGAACAGTACGGACCAAGGTAGTGCAGCGGAAACTACTGCTGAAACTGCAAGCAGAAAAATGCTTTTGATATTAGGATAGACCAAAACTGCTAACTCTGATAAGACAGGGAATGTGGAAAGAGCTGGGTCTCAGTAAAGGCAGGAGTGTGCTCTCTGGAAAGAAGAAAACCAAGATATTGCTTGTGCCAAGGGGTCTCTTCCTTCCTTTCTTGCAGAAAACTAGATAATTCTGATTATCATTTAGGCTGGTCAGGAAATGAGCTGGAGGATGTTTGCTGGTCTTTCCCCTTTTTCCATAGTAAGAGTCGTTGTGGAGTAAGAAAAACCTCTCCACTTTGCAAGCTAATGGTGGAGGGTAAACATATTTCTAGAAGATGGACAGAATCAAGAAAATGATTTATTTCTGTGACTAAGCTATAAATAACCACAATATGAGGTGTGTTTTACAAAACTGGAATGAGCTATCTGAAATCCAACCTCATTTTGCAAAGGGTATTTTATACATAAAGTGCACTTCACAGTGCATTTACATTGAAGGTACTGAGTCCAATTAAAACAATGGTGATTTAGTTTTTGACTTGAATTGTAGGAGCCAGTTCAGTCCTGTGAACAGACATCAATCAGCAGATTTTTTTAATTGCCAGAACCGTGCATGAAAATGGGGCACGCACTTGTGCATATAAAGCATGGCTGAAATTCAGCCACCTTAATTTTATGCACTGGGACTACACAGAAAGATTTCAGTACATCTGTACACCAGTTAGGTGGTACTTGGCTGTACTTTTTAGATCACAGGCATTTGGTTAGGAAGTTGTGCTAGTCAGGCAAGCACCATATCACCTATTAGCACTAGCTAAGGAGTTGATCCAAGTGCTTTCCGTGTAAACTGGTTACGTCTGTCACATAAATCAGAGAGAGAGCCCAGCAACCCTGCATGGCATATCAGATTATTGCTTAGGCTATAATCACATTTTAGAATGAAGAAAAAAGCATAAAACAATACAGAGATGGAAGCAGTTTTCAATCTGCTCTAGAAAAGAAAAGGGATCTGGAGCCCACTTTGTCTTCTGTGCTCAGCAGAGCTGTGCAGCAAGCCTCAGGCTTTTCTCCTGCTTCAGCTATCTGGCTGATGTGATTTGTAAACTTAGGCACAATCAGTAGGATGATGACTGCTGAGTCTTATTTTAGATGGACAGTTTTCATGTTCAACATGTTTTTAAATGAAAGCAATTTTTAATCAGTCCTTTAAAAATAGTACCGCAAAGTATTGGCATCTGTCATGTATTATGAGAACATATTTGTCAAGCATGTAAAATAACAAATGCTTTCAAGTATTTGACTGTCCACAGGCAATTACAAAAAAATCCTAGACCTTTGCAACAGTGTGTCAGAGAGTTTGGTAGCAGGAGGTTTGCATCACCATGTTGCAGTGGGGTTAAATAACTTGCACCAGATCAATACCCTGTCAAAACACTTCAAGGGGGAAGAAAGTGGGTTATTTCAGTGCTTCACAAGAGAATTTGAACTGCACTGAAACCTTGAATTGCTTCAGTATAGTATCTAAGCACCTGGAGTAACCTAGTGATGAACTTAGGGCTCTGGCCACTGCTCTCTGAAGCATTAAAAAAGCTTAGATCATTTTACTAACGGTATCTAAGAGTCTGATCACCACAACGCTGCATCAAAGTCATTGGATTACCTCATCACAGTATCAAAGAGCTTATCGAAAGCTTGGGCTCGAGCACACCAGCAGTGACAGCAGCTGCTGTTTTAAACAAATCCCTCATACAAGTTCATTTCCAGCTTTCCTTTCCATCAATATTTTTAAGAATTTTGTTGTGATATACTAAAAAACCCCCATGAACCATAGCAAGGTGAGTATGGCAGAAATACAATGCTCTAGCAGTCACAGGAGTTAAGCAAAATGTTTTTCAAATGTGACACATTTCAGAAAGTATAAAGTAAGGGATAAGAAAGAGAAAGACTATGTGATCCTCCTTTCATCCTCCTTTACTCCCCCACCTCCACCTCTCTGCCTTTCTATTGCCAGCCTTTTATGTCTGCAAGGTCTCAAAGTAACAGGAAGAGGGGAGTGAAGGAGAAATATTTATGTCAGAGATGTAATACTTGGAAGAATCCAGGACCTAATAAGAGCACCATTTTTTTGGTGTGCTTGTGAAGGGTGAGAAATAACAAGGACAGTAGCACAACAGTGGCAGTCTGGGGTTAGCAAAGTCCAGACATCAGGATATTCAACCAGCAGCAGAGAGCGAAAACGACAGCTGGCATAAACCATCATCATATGTCTTGATCTTTGCCAGGGACAGGTGGTAAAAACAGCTCCACACCCTTCTCTCTGTACTATACTTTGGAGCCGGACACACAACTATCTGCGCCTGGAATGCTGCTTTAATACACAGTTTCTTAGATCTTTCTGTTTTATTTTTGGACATGCACAATTCCCACACTGCTGGAGCCTCTCCGGCTTGCAAGCGAGATGCTAAGATGTTAGGTATGGGATGCTCTCCACCTCCGGTGGCAGGGTGTCTCTGAGCAGCTGGCTGTAGAGTAATGTAGATGTCTTCATACAGTCTGCTCACTTTATCAGCCTCAGAGGAGTGTGGGGACTGCAGCTGCTGCCAGAGGGGAGGGAGCATGGGATTGTGCTGGGAGACAAATGTGGTCTGGGTGGATGGGTGGGTGGGAGCCTTAGGATTCCTCCCCAGGATACGTCTATTTATGTCTGCCTCCATTCAGCCTTTCTGTGGGTCACACTGACACCCTGGTTAGTGAGCTGCATACACACATCTGTGCACATGGTAAGGAAAATCACCAGCCTTGCCTAACGAGTCCCGTGAGGCACACATCTAGCTAGCCTCTGCTTGCAAGCACTGTCTGCATGGATTCTGCCCTTCTGCACTGTAAACTTCAAGTTTTGAAGCTGAAGTGCCCACCCCAGGTAGGAGCAACAGTGGTGATGGGAGAAGTGCACCCTTGCGTTTTCAAGAACCCAGCCCCAAAACCCACTATGAAAGCACGTGTCAAATGGGTAGTGATTCATTCTCCCGGTGAGTTAGGATCAACTGTCCTCCAAAGGCCACAAAAAGACAGGCTGTCCTGGACATACTGCCCAGAGATGGTTCTCTGCTGGCTTCTGCAGGCATGCATGGTATCGCTTAACAGGAATCACTGCAATTTACAAATGAGGAACAACAGATTTTGGAAACTATAGTTGTGGTTATTGGGTAATGTTGTCTAGCCCATAGCTCAAACCTTGACACTTACCGACTTGAATAAGGTTGTGCAATCTACCAAGACAACAAGAAAAACCCTGCTGCAGACTGGTGTGTGCTGCTTCACACGTGGGCAGCAACTGGCAGTTGGGTGCCCAGAGGACTTATGGGCTTCATACCAGCAGAGAGCATTTTCCATCCTAATGCAGAGCAAAACCCCAGGGTGAAAATCCTGGCTGTGCTGCAGTAAGCAGACGTTTTAATGCTGACGACAGTGGGACCAGGTCGTGCTCACAAATTATTTAATAAAGGTCAAAGTATATGAGTGCAGAAAATGATACCGTTGGAGGGGGCAGAAAGCTAGTCTGCTTTCTCCACTTGGCTTTGGTAGATTTGTCTTGCCTGGTGTTTGACAAAGTAAAAAACATAATAATGTGGGAGGAATAACATGTTCAAACCCATAAAGTTTAATTCATAGGTTTAAGAGGCATATTTTGGATGAAAGCCTCAGCTGCTTTAACACAGATCCAGTGAATGGGAATTTGTTCTTGCTCCCAGTGCTTCCAAACAAATATTGCTCTTGTTAAAATGTATGTGTCTACTTATGGTTGTGCTAATGCATTTCATTTTTTAAGATGAAAATCCAGCTCTCGAAACAAACCGTACTAATGTATGTCTAAATATTAAGAGATACATAGATGGATAGATTATATAGAAAATCCTGTTTAGACAGACACAGTAACTCTTGCAGAGATGTCAAGAGCTCATTACTGGTTTTCCATTTTCAGAGATGAAGAAAGAGGCACAACAATTACACACAGTTAAGAAGAACAGTAAAATCACAAACAGAAATTAGGTATACTAAATCACAGTGTCTAGATCACTTGGCTGACCACATAAGCTGTTAGCACAAATCACCACTGTTTTCATGTGTTGCTGTAATGATGGATTACTAACCATTGTACTTTATTTTACAGTAAAAACATTAGAATGATCGTATAGGAATAAGGTTCTCCTATCAGAAAAAAAGCATCTGTTCCGGCCTTATGAGATCCATGTTTTAAAAGTTTATTGGTCAGTTTTTGTTGGGGAACCTGAAGGGACCTCCTCCACATCTCACAGAAAAGGTACCTGTGCAAGTGCGACCACAAAGGTGAATGCAATCACCCTAGGTCAGAAAAATGTCAAGGACAGGTTCTTGGAGGATGGGATAACTTGGTAGCTGAGTTGCATATGGAGAACATCTCATTATGTGCTTGCTTGAGATAACTTTACATGACCCAGCTCCTCCAGAAGATCTGCAGCTGGATTAGTGTTGTGCTCTGCTGGAGGCTGTTGGTCATGCTGATTACTAAACTTCCATACTAGGTCTGGATCCTGCATAGAGGAGCCTGTGACTCTTTCTGTAACCATATGTGTAGACATAGTGACCTCCAAGTCACATGCAAATCAGAAAGGGATTTTTTTCTGACATTTCCAAACAGCATTCAGTGGTCAATCATGGAAGGTATGAATATTCAAATATGGAAAACAAAACTCAAGGAGGGGTCAAAGCCATGTACTGTTTAGATAAAATTGAATCTTATTCACTTTGTGACACACTTATCATCTCGTTAATACTAGTTTTATGAAATAAAATATGTGTGTGGGAAAAAATGTGGTATCAAATACACTGGAGAAATTGTGTGAATTCCTATGGACATACTAAAGGTTAAAAGTACACAATGGAAGTTATTCATTGAGCTTCACTTGTGACTTACCACAAGGAAAGTGACTGTGCCTCCCCTCTCCTCTTCCACTCTTCTTGTAGACCCCAGCCACCCTCTATTTGCATCTCCACTGAAACCACAAACTCTTCTGCTCCACTGGAACTCTGTGTTTCTGCTCTGTCTTGCAGCAGACAAAATATTTATCAAGGAGCAGACCAAGACCCTCAAACTAATTGTGCTTGAACCAAAACCTCATGATGCGCAATGTTAATTTATGGTTAATTCCACAAAGCATTTTCCAGCCCGAGAACACTCTTCCAGTAGCCAAGACTAACTTCACTTTATTGGGAATGCCCACTGGTGACATCTGCAGAGGTTAATTTCTCAAGGCAGTTGGAGCTAACTGGAGATAGAATGTTTGTTTCAAAGTATTTCTGGTTGAGCACAGAGATGATAGGTTTGGGTTGCTGTTAACAGCAGTAAGAACAAGGGCCGTGCTAAAGTGATTTTAGTCATGGCCAGGGGCATGGTTTAGTTTGCATAGGAGACTTTCTTAGAGTACATTCAGATGGATGTAATATAAGAGTGGTGGGACAAGAGTTCTTCAGTAGATAGAGTCTTGTGCTATTCAGTCTTCTAGAAAATACATAAAAAAGAAGGAGACAGACCTATTCTTGTTGTTTCAGCTTTAATAGCCTTTTCTTGCTCTAGGTTGAATTTTTTCCTTTTACACTGGGGAAATCTGAAGTGACTCCATCAAAGCAAAATAAATCACAATCATACAAAACAGAGGTGACTTTAGAAACAAGTCCAGTTTTTTATAAGGAACCACGCCAAGAGACAGTGGTTCTTGAAATAAAAGTACTGAGTAGCAATCCACACTCCCAAGCACTTCACAAGGAACTAACCAAAGTATTTAATGATATTTTGCACAACAGAGTGTCAAAATATATCTTTCAGAGAAAGATTTTTAAAATCCTTTGAAAATGCTTTCAAAGCCAATGCTTCTAAAACTTCCCCTTCCACCTTTCCAAAAGGCTTTTTGATGAATTCTGCTATCATGCTGGAGTGTTGCTCTTCCTTTTACTGAAGTGACATGGGAGTATTACCTTATAATAGCTTACTTGACCAACTACAAAATGACCAGGTTGACCTGTAGGTCTTTGACTTGCTATTCATGCTGCAGTAACTTTAGGAAAACCTTTACCATCCAAATCGAGAAGTGAAGGCTGTCACACAAAGTCATTCCTTCTTTAAGAAGTGTGTCAAGACCACAGGTGCATATTATCAGATGAGCTGGCAAAGAACTATTACCTGATTTATTCATGGATGATCTCCTTGCTTGCTAGGGACCAACTATCTGGAAGATCTTAGAACTTCAAAGAGGAAATATGCAACCAGGGAAAAGCCAGGTCAAAGAATAGGTAGAGCTAAATGTCACCAATATGCCTGTGTTGTTTAAAATGAGTTAACAGTTCATGCTTTGTACCAAGAACTCAGCCTAAATGTGTTACTTAGCCACTAATGTAAAGAGAGCAGTTTGGAGGAAACTAATCCTTGCTGTGTTCTTCCACTGCTGAATGATAGAAATGTGTGGGAGATAGCATCGAGGAGTGTCCACAGGACTATGTGTAGTATTCCCATGGGAGAACAGGGGGTTTGTCTGCTGCCTTTAATACTTCACTAAGAAATTCAAGCAACACTTTTTATCTAGGCCCTTCCCCAAAACAAAGAAAAACGTTAGATTAACAATTGAAGATATTATTTGTTGAAGAAAATAAAACAATTAACGATAGTTACCACGTTTAATTGTCTCCCACTGTTTTTAATAGAATCCTAATTAGTAAATGACCTTTAAAAATAGGGGAAGTAAGTGCAAAACTTCCATAAATCATGACTTAAAAAAAAAAGAGAAGTAATTTTTCAAGACTATAAAAAATATATAGGATAGACATCATACAGCAGTGGAAGATCTTTAGATATAAGAGGGGAGGCAGAATTAGCCAACAATAATATTATGATTAATAAAAGAGTAACTGGGAAAATCGATTTTGTTTCCCTCCCACTATCCATATTGAGTTTACAGCCCATGCCATTTTCCACGCGTTTACTTCCTTTCCAATACAGCTGTTACCTGACTCACATTAGAAATGAGCTGGTGAAGGGCCTAAAAACTTAGGAGACTCAAATATATCACACCTAGTATTTTAAATATTATTTAAACATTATTTATATTTCTTAATTCTAATTTAATGACTAATCTTTTTAAAAATCAACAAATCTTTCTGTATGGTTCATTTAAGAATTAAAATTAGGCTACACTTGGAATGTTACTTAATATTTAAAATGTTCTTTCTTTTTGACTGTTAACTGATGCATTAATGTATAAATAACTTTTTTTTTCCTTTTTTTTTTTTTCTCAATGGCTTTCTAGAGCAGCTCACAATACCTCACAGACTGGTCCTCCTACAATCTCATCAACCCTGCTTCAGGAGACAAAGCTCACTGAAGAAACAACGAAGAAGGAAGATGATTAGGACATGGCTTATACACCCGGTCACCTGGATAAAGTGATGGTAAAATGAACAAAAAAATGCTACAGAATGAGAATAGTCATACTTTGAACTTAAGTTCCACAAGTCTGAACAAATTTTTCTGAAGTGAAACACACTGTAGAAACAGGTTCTCAAGAATCCAGTATTAAAATTATTCTGATATCATAATTCAATATGGTCTAGTCTCCTACTCACTCCATATTCTCATATGTAGTTTAACAACATCTATACAATGCCTACATATGTCTGTTAATTCTTTGCACGCCAATGTGTATTCACTAAAGTCCTTGAACATGAATTAATGAAAATGGTAGAGTAAATATAGGAACTAAATAATCTATCACAAATATCACACCTCTTCCAATGCTGCTATTTTGATTGCGTTTTTTTACAGCCAGGTAAGAAGCAGCTTTTGTATAGACTCCTGTAGAGCCCTGCTGTAGCTTACAGTATGCACATGAAGTTGAGACAGATGGGGCATGATCAAGACCCCCCTGGAACCTCAGATACTACAGGCACAAGAAAACAAGTTTTGGCTGAATACGTGATGATTATTAACCCATATAAACTGGATGAGTTGAAAGCCACATCAATACTGCTCATCGGGCAGATGCGCAATGGGAAACCAAACATCCATAGAAAAAGTAATGTAAATAATCCCAAAACAGGGCAAGACTGGCATGTGCTCTGGGACAGAAACCTCAGCTGTTGTGCTGGATAGTCCTGACCCTTTTTGCTGTTTCTCCCTCGCCCACTGAGTCACCATTCAATGGGCAGCGGAACAGCTCCAGCACAGCCTGATGAGTACATTGTTCCCTCTTACCACAAATTGCCTCTAATTTGACAGTTCGACTACCCTCATGAGAGATACGAGTTGGAAACCTTGGAGGCTGAGAAATTAATTGAATCCGGGTCTCCCATATGTTGAGTGAAGGCTGTAATCTATTGTGTGCTGGAGAGCCTACCATCTCCTCTTCTATTTGTACTTCTCAAGTAATTAGTGAACCACTCTTCTGTTGTGGGTTTTTTGTTGTTTTTGTTTTTAAAAGAAAACATCGTATTTCTTCAGGAAAGTGTTTGGACTGTAACAGAGGGGACATGTAACTGGTAGCTCTAATAAAGACTCTTAAATCTTAGGATGGAGATGCTTTGTGCATACCCCTCTGTCCTCTCCTTGCCTATGCTTAAGCACTTCCCCTCTCATTTTTCCATCTTTTCTACCTGTCTGATGTACTGACTGAGGAGCTATCACCTTAATGAGAGTGAAGAGTTCTGCTACAGGCACTTAAAAATTGGGCAAAAGAGTTGAACCAAAGTTGGTTTTTTTTGCAATCTGCAAGGCATAGAGGTCAGCCATGGTGATTTTGACCCCTGGCAGCACCAGAGGGGCAATAGCCTGTTTGCTTACTGTGGACACAGCCAGGCTTGCAGTGAGCAAGCTGCACCATGCAAACTTTGCAGAAACCTTAGGAATGGGTATTTCACATGGGGATCTGAATACCTGCCCTGCTTCAGCTGCAGGTGACAAATTCCTGCTTAGTGCAGCTGAGGACGAGCCAACTATTCACGTAAGGATGGGAATGTTGTTAGTTGTGAGAGCCCTAGCTTGCTCACTTGCCAACAGACTTTTGGATGTTTGGGGAAAGACCAAGAGGTCACTTTTCTGTATAAGCACTAAGAGACCCATGGGAAAGCCTGTGTGCTGTGATTGTGCTATGGCAAATAAGATGCCATTTCTGCAAGAGGATGTGTGGGAGTGTGGAAATGCAGATGTGTAAGTATCACACTGAAATCTGAAACTGATATATGTATCAGTCACCAACAAAGCAGAAAACTACACAAAAACCAAACAGCTTTCCTGATTTTGTTAAGGTGATATTTCTAATATTTGAAACATGATTTAGGGTGTTTTATAGAAAGTTTTGTTGTCCACCAGTATTAAGTTCTTGTTTTACTACAAAACTCCACGATATGCTGTCTGCAAACAAAATGAGAGCTATTGACATCTGCTAGCTTTTCTTTCAAACATGTAAACTGTCAGGTTAAAGACTGAGTCACATCTTCTAAAAAATACTAGAGGAACTCTTCAGTAGGTTTCTGTCTGTTTTCTTTTGACATTGATAGCAGAGCTAAGAGTGTCTGCAAAAATCCAAACTATGTGGTGTGGCTAAATTCAAGAAGATATAGTTGTCTAGACTGATTATAAATATACAGAGCTAAACAAGTATTGTCCTCTTTTAGTATTTTTATTGTTTTTAATTGTTATTCACTTCACAATGAAGTAGTTTTTAATTTTATTTTTTCTATTCTGACTCCCAAACTAATATTTTATTTGCCAGGTGATAGCCTTGAAAAAATTTTCAGGGCTGAGCTATAACTGAAGAATTGCATTTGTAATGAAAGTAACAATATACTTGAACCAAAACCACCCAAATACTTTTCCTGAATATTTAGTATTACATGAATATTACAGGTTTCCAGATGAATAATCCAAAGCACTTAGAAGCTGAAAAAGGCCCATCAGACACTAAGCCTTAAGTTGGCTTTTCTGTCTAAATGCACTCTTCATGAAATTCATACATTTTAGGCAGATCTTCTAAATTATCTGACCCATTACTTGTTTTTCTTAGTATGTTTGTTGCAGGGGGACTTAATGATTTAACTAGCATTTTTAATCCTAACGTCTTTGAGGTGGCAATCTTGGTCTTCCATGTAGTGGTCAAAATTCCTCTGTCCTGCAGGGACCACAAGTATTTCAAGATATTTGGTTTAGAAAATCACCAGAAAACCTGACGGAAATTTTGAAGCCAGCTTGATCTTAGGAGAAAGCTGTTACAGTGGAAGCTAGTAGACCAAAATGTTGAAAGAGAAAACATCTAAATAAGGAAGGGAAAAGAAGGGAATTTGAGAGCTACCACCATAAAACTCTAACATTACACACAGTAACTGCATGTTGTGGTATGGTTTCATGCTAATTGTAATGATACTGGATAAAGAAATTCAATCTCAAAGTTTTCTCAAAAGTTTTCTCAAGTCATAGCCAGACCAGTTTTTGGATGACCACTGTATATTGTAGTCAAATTACACTGTCAAATACAGACTTAAAAAATGACAAACACAATATTTGACTTATTCTTCCATCTGCAGAGATGACAAACAGTGCCTCCATGAAGTACTTGGAGTACATGGAGCTGGGTTGGAGCACCACGTTCCAGCAATGGTTGCACACTGTACCTGCTCTTGATACTGTTCTGCTCCCATCCTTTCTAAAAATATCAGTAGCCCACAGGGAGATGGAGCAAAGAAAATTTCCTTTGCTTGTCATCTTTTCCCCTTGTTTTCTCCTTGACTCAATGATTTATTGTAGGTTTTATTGCATGTTAAAGTATGACTTCAATGCAAACTTTTAACCAAGCCCATTACGGTTACAAAGCTTAGCCGTTAACAACAGGAGTGGGAAGCTAAAGTCTCAGCAGCTTTCCACATTGCCCTTTACACAAGACAAACTGTAAAATGATATGATCCAATAACAAATGAAGAACTGATCCCAGCAGCCGGAGTGCAGACATGGTTTTCCGTTCTGTAATGTGTGCATGGAAGGAGAATATGGTTAAAAACATTGGTGGCAGTCAGTTATAGGGATAGCAGGCACTTCCAGGAATGAGAGCATTCCTAATAAATCTGTGGACATTGTGTTTACCACAACAACAACAGGTTTTCTTAAATTTGTGTTAAAGACCATTGCAATATGCTTTTTACTGAACCTCCATAAACCCTGCTGGGGGAAGAGGACCACCAGACCATGAGAGAGTACTCTGAAACACCACTTTGGAAAAGTCACTGGAGGGATATTTGTGTGTTTAGGGGACACTATGCTTCCACTTGTCAAGTGTAATTTTGTTGAACAATTTGAGAAGTGCAAAAATATAATCTCTAATCATACAGCCATGCACTGGCTACCTTCCAAAACTAGCAGTACCTGCAGAAATTCCTGATTTCCTCCTAGCTCTCCTTTACTTTCCAGATTGTAGTAAAAACATGCAATCTGAATGGGAATTTGGTTTTTCTATTTTCATTGCTCATTTACCAGTTTTTATAATCTTCTTGTGGATTCACACAAAGTCTAGAATGCAAAAGTGTCTTTCCACAGGATGTAATCTGATTAAAGACTGAATGGTTTTGGACTGTGGCAAGGGCTGAAAAGATAGTACAGCCTTCCTCAGGCTCTCGCATCTGGCTTGTACTCAGACAGACAAGAAGGAAAAAAATGCAGAAAACTAGTTGCCTGATTTTGTTACTAAATATTGCATACTTAGAAGCCACCTCATCTTAGAACTTTACAAATATGTAAAGGCTGTCTTCAAGAGCTACACATTTAAGCCATTTATGCCAAGAATCAAAACACACATTTTCACTGTAACTATTTAAAATACCACTTCTTTCTATAAATCATGGTTATATCCTGTTTCTGGGCAGTAAGGGATAAATGTTCACGACGCAGCTGTATTCAGTGCAATTTGGAGACAAACCGAGTGAACATCTGACCTTATGTTTCTGGCACAGATATGCCATCACCTACATTATAAAAATAAGCAGTGCTATTGAAAGCCTTCGTGAAGCATTAGCAGCTTAATTAGTAGGGTTTTAGTCCAGGTTATGGATATGTTTACCTTCTTTCCTAAATCTTTGCAGCATAGGCAAGCACATGTTAACCGTGGAGCTGCGTGTCTGTAAGTACTGTAAAAAGCAGCGGAAACGTCAGTTTCTGCAGCTCAGCCAGATCCATCACAGCTGTCACCACAGCCCCTTGCCTTCCCACCCCTCTTCTGCTGAGTGACACAATGGCGCCAGGATGCACCTACAGTCATGCATCCGCCCCCAAACAGCCACGTTCTTCAATAACCAAATTATACAACAGCGATGAATACGCATTTATCACTGTACTGCTCCAATGGTGCTACTGAGTCAGCTTGAGACCACGAACAGTAAAGCCCTGTTTTAATGGCCAACACCAGACATTAAATTTATGCTCCTCTAGCTGCTTGTGGTTCCTGTTCTAACTGCTGAATAAATGTCTCTATCTTCAAAAGATCTGGTTGACCTGTTGATTTGAAACCACTCCCCAGCAGCAGTTAACAGTGGACCCCCAGCTGAGATCAAAGATGGCCCTGTCTTGGTGCAAAAGAGGCCTTTTGAGGAAACAGAAGCACAAGTATCTCTGCTGGGGAAGTGCAGCCTGAGAGCATCCAGGCTGTCCATCTCTGGCAGCAAATAATTAGGGCCTGGTCCAGCACCCTACAAGATCCCTGAGAGGGCAACTCGGTATTGCCTGCAAAGTTTACTTTAGAAAGACACAGAACTCACCAATCTTTCAGCTGCATTAACTTACTATGCTCTCTTCAACATGCTATTAGATGACCTAATTTTGTTTTGTTTTCCATGAATGCTGCAAATGCCAGGTCTTCTCCAACATCTCTCTATCCCCTTACCTTCTGCAGATCCAAACCCCTGCTCCGAACTTGACTTTTGGGAAAACTCTATGGTTGTGGCAGAAATAAACCCAGGGTTGCAGTAGCATGGATGTGGTTAAACTCAGTGCTTCTTATGAAAGCTTTATTTTAACCCACAAGCAATTTTCCCTAGCAGAGTCTGTATTGATACAACTCTCCTCTAATGGCATGAAATCTAGTGGGTAAATTCAGATTTTTATGAATCTGGACATGCTGCTGTGGAGAACAGGAGGAATAGGAAATTAATGTATTTTGGTTTTGGTGAACATTTTTGCAAAATATATTTGGTGAAATTTTTACTTTTAAGAAGTACCTAAAAATACAGAAAATAATTCAAAATAGTAGCCCTTGAGCTAGGTAAAAGTAATCTGAAGCAAAAAAAACCCAAAACACTGTTCTGCCTCTGCTTCAGTCAGAGGTCGCAGACAATCAGAAGAGTGTCTGGGATGCAAACACGAGTTTTCCATTTGGCTGAAAATACCCTGTACAGACCTTAAATGTGCTTGAGTGTGTGCGTGTGTTTGTGTGTGTAAGCGCGAAAAAATTTTACTTTTTGTAGCAATCACCTATGTCCACTTCATGGCATCTTTGAATACTGGAATGAATTTGCAATGGAAACATTTGAAATTATGTAGATTCTTATTCCAGTGTTTACCATTGCTGAATTTGGGACAGTTACCTCAGTAAACCTCATGTCTGAACATTTGATGAAACCTACCTCTGAAGAAACGATATATTTTATAGCCTAGCTTTGGACTGAGGGTGTCAAACACAAATAAACATCAATGCATACAATATGCCCACTACCCACTTCTAAAGTTGCCACCAAACCACTGGCCTGGTTTACTTTCAAGTGTTGTGTTTATTTTTATTTCATGGTATTTTTATTTATGGAATGCTATATATATGCTAGCTCAGACATTTATTTTTTTAAAAAAATTACTCAATGAATGATTTTTTTTTGCAAAGTTTCTGCATTATTACATAAAGCTGTAGAAATAGAGGTACCAAGGGCATCTGCTCAACTTTAGCCCTAAATTGGACTATGAATGAAAGTATTCTCTTATGAATGTTCATGCATGTCAGGAGACCACTAATGGGCTCCTGTGATTGCCTCCCTCTGATTGTGGGAAGTATTGGACTAATGCTAGAAGAATTGTGAAAGGGGGACACTGTCATTTCTTGTAAGACCTAGGCGCACATGGACTATACCTTGCAGAATATAGAGCTGTTTTTTTTTTTTCTGGGGCTGGGTGAGTTTCTCCAGTGAAAGAAAGAGGACAGACTCTAGAAATAAAGGTGAAGTAGCTTTGAATTTTTATGCCTATCATGTTGCTGTAGCCCTCCTTTCTAAACACTGGAAAGATTTTTCCAGTAGTGCTTGTTTCTGGACCCCAAAGCTTCTTAGAACATGGGTCCATTTTTCATGAGTTGAAGATCTTTCATTTCAGTGTTGCGATTAAAAGAATAGGATCTGCCTATACAGAGTGGAAATATAAGCAGGTAGAAATATTATATACATGTTGGGAACAGAGAGAAACCAAGAAGATGGCCATGCCTTTTAATTTCTGTTCCAGACAAGAGATTGCCTGATTCTCATATAGTATAAATGTTCACAGGCTTTGTTTTTAACTAATATGCGTCTTTTAACATGAGGACCACACTCATGGGTCACAACCTTGGCTTAGTTACTTCTCTTGGCACCCTGGTTACAGAATTGGTTGGTGCACATTTCAAGAGGTACCACATTTGTCTGCTTTCTGTTATTGAGGAATATAAGCTTCAGAAATATATGTCAATATAATTATAGAATCATAGAATAGCCTTGGCTGGAAAAGACCTCTGAGGTCATCAAGCCCAACCATCAACCCAGCACTGCCAATTCACCACTAAACCATGTGACTCAGCACCACGTCTACACGTCTCTTAAATACCTCCAGGGATGAGGACTCCACCACTGCCCTCAGCAGCCTGTTGCAATGCTTGATAACCCTTTCAGTGAAGAAATTCTTCCTTATCCAGTCTAAACCTCCCCTGGTGCAACTTGAGGCCATTACCTCTCAATCCTATCACTGTTACCTGGGAGAAGGGATGCCTCACTACACCCTCCTTTCAGGTAGTTGTAGAGAGCAATGAGGTCTCCCCTCAGCCTCTTCTCCAGACTAAACACCCCCTCAGCTGCTCCTCATGAGACTTATGCTCCAGACCCTTCACCAGCTGTGCTGCCCTTCTCTGGACATGCTCCAGCAGCTCAATGTCCTTCTTGTAGTGAGGGGCCCAAAACTGGACACAGTATTTGAGGTGCAGCCTCACCAGAGCTGAGTACAGGGGAGCAATCACCTCCCTACTCCTGCTGGTCACACTGTTTCTGATGCAAACCAGGATGCTGTTGGCCTTCTTGGCCACTTGGGCACACTTCTGGGTCATGCTGAGCCATCTGTCAACCAGCACCCTCAGGTTCTTTTCCATCAGGCAGCTTTCCAGCCACTCTTCCCCAAGCCTGTAGTGTCGAATGAGGTGATTGTGACCAAAATGCAAGATCTGGCACTTGGCCTTATTGAATCTCATAGAATTGGTCTCAACCCATCAATCCTGCCTGTTTATGTCACTCTGCAGAGCCTTCCTACCCTCAGGTAGATCAACACTCACACCCAACTTGGTGTCATCTGCAAACTTACTGAGAGCGCACTCAGTCCCCCCATCCAAACAATTGATGAAGATATTAAACAAGACTGGCCTCAATACTGAGCCCTGGGGAACAGCACTCATGACTGGCCTCTAACTGGATTTGACTCCATTCACCACAACTCCCTGGGCCTGGCCAGCCAGCCAGTTTTTAACACAGTGAAGAGTCCGCCTGTCTAAGCCATGAGCCACCAGCTTCTGCTGGAGAATGGTATAGGAAACAGAGTTGAAGGTCCAGGCAAACAATATCCACAGCCTTCCCCTCATCCACTAAGCAAGTCACCCTGACATTGAAGGAGATCATGCTAATCCAGCAGGACCTGCCTTTCACAAGCTCATGCTGGCTGGGCCTGGTCCCCTGGTGTCCTGCACATGCTGTGTGATCGCACTGAAGATGATCTGCACTATAATGTTCCCCGGTACTGAGGTCAGGCTGACAGGCCTGTCGTTCCCTGGATCAAAAGTGTAATAATCACTGGCAAGTAGTAAACTGAAAGCTTCTCAAAATAGGTGCTTATAATGGAAAGTATTAAGCAATTTGTAATGGAAAGTACTAGTCAACCTTTATTATGTGAGCTGCTGCCAGTTCCTCCTTGAATAAGAGCTTAACCTACCATATTTACTCTCTTTTCTTAAGAAGACTTCAGCTGGTGATGTGCCCTGAAAGTTGGGACACTTGAGCTCTGTTGGATCTACAAAGAAATTAATTCAATAGCTGAGGGTCCTCCACCAAAAATGCCCTTCCTTTTCTCACATCAATTAGACAGTGGTCACTAGACTTTCCTTACTAGAAGCACTACTGTTGGGTGGGATTGATGGAGAGTTGAAAAGGGCAGCCAAAATCTCCACCGTCTAGTGGGTAGACAACTAAGTAAGATGTCTCTCAGTGCTCCTCTGAAGAAATTTTGCAGATTGTATATCAGTTTTGCCATCACTCCCATTTTTATAAATGCACCCATTTAGGTGCTGTATTTTCAGTTGATAAGGTGTGCATTGCTTAGCATTCATCTTTCTCCACAGAAACAAACAAACAAACAAACACAAACAAACAACCTGAGCGTAACATTTCAGCTTGACATTATTCCCTAAGGCAAGTGAGGCCCTGAAACAAGGAGGTGAAGAGAAGATCAGAGGAATTTTCCTTGGTGAGTGTTTGTTCACAGAGTAAGCGAAAGCTGGAAATACCCAGAGCTGTTGGGAAGTCTGTATGTTTTGGGGCTTGGGTTGCTGCAACTTAGGACCATTTTGAGCTTGAATAGTCAAAATTTAACCTGCCTAGTGTGCAGTTAGTTTCTGCAGCATTGTTTAGGTTGTTTTAGACATATTTGATTCTCTTTCCTCTACAGTCTTATAATGCACTGACAGTCCAGATGCCTAAAAATACTAAAACTCGAGCAGTCCTTGAAAAGGACTTAAGTAGTCCCATGGACAATGAAGCTGATCACTGCAGAGCCATTTTGCCTAATCTACCATCTCAGAAATGAATAGAATTACTTAATCAAACTTTTTCTTCATCTTAATTTATATTTCTGTGGGTCAAATTCTGTGTGAGGGACTCACAATCTGTTGAACTTCAGGTAAAAACTTACTCTTTTACTGCAATGGAGAAATCAAGGGAGAGCTTGTGCTTAGGAGATGTTACTTCTGCAGATGACCTTTTTATGAAGCTTATTATGGGATTGTTCAACTTCTTACTACCATTTTATCTTCATTCTTACTTTTTATAGTAAATTTAGGTTTTGATGATTACAACTTTTGTTAAAATGGTGAGACTATGGCACAGTATGTGAAGAAATAGAACCCCAAAATGATATTCCCAAGGCTCAGACTTGCATAATAGGAAAAGATATATTAAATTCATTGAAATATAAGAGGTATTTTATTTATTTATTTATTTATTTATTTATTTACAAATAGGGCACCCTTTTGGGAAGTCTATGGATAGACGTTGCAAGACCTTGTAGGTTTAGCTCAATGGAGCTGCCTACATTGGGAGGATTAATAATGGGTAAATGTATGCAGAGTTCTGTTCTAAGTTTGAAGCGTTATAACATAAACAAGCTGAGTATAATTAAACAGTTAGGCAATGGGTCATTTTTCCCCAGTTGCAGTGTGGTTGTTGGAGAAACAGCAACAGTAACATTGCTATCTGAATCAGGATCAGCTATTCAGTGATGATTTGGATCCTTTACTCTATACATATTTTACCACAGTAGCTAAACATTTCTCAGTGTTTAATATATTTGTTTTCATGGGTTGATGAGATGGAGAAATTATATTCTTCTCATTTTTATAGATAGCAGTCTATAAAGAGGGCTTACAGACTAGGTTCAGTAAAAAAGTCTGTTCCAGTGCTGCCTAAACTTGGAGGCATCTAAACAATTTAAGTTGTTTGCCTTTCTTTGTGACTCACTCTTTAGCTGTCAGTAAGAACTGGCCTTGGGCAAAGATGGAATTAAGAGTTTCAACCCTTTGCTCCCAGTGCTCGAATGTGTGTTCTTTCCTGTACAGAGCCTTCATAATGAAGCACTTGACCCACCATCATTGCAGTCTGTCATTGATTACATCATCTTAAATGTACAACCAATGTAGATAAAATACTTTGTGTGACAAATTCAATCACAGTCAGACTGTAGTCAAACGTTGTAGATAGCATGTAGAAGTTTATTCAAGTAAGTGGAAGCAAGAATACCCTCTGCCAAGGCAGTTTAATTCATTCTTTTAAGCAATCTGAATAATTTCGTTATGAAAAACAACCCCAAATTGCCTTTATCTGCATATTTACAGTCTAGTTAGACTTGTTAACTCGTGGATATCTGTCAGCATACACTGCATAACCACAGTATAAAGCATTGTAAAGTATGACATGATGACAATGTGTTCTACTGAAAAGAACTTAGGTTTCAGGATTTGGATACGCTACCATATATTTCTGTGAACAATGTTAACTGTGAGAAAACCATAATAAATGCAATGGTCTTACTAAACTTGTCAATTGACAATGCTACCTCTGTCTTCACATATACTAAGAAGAGAAAATATTTCTTTAATATTCTTCTGGGGAGTACTACAAATACTGTGGCAATGTGAACTTGGAGCAACTTGGACATGTTACTGTCACAGTAGTATGTAGAGACCACCTGGTGCTAGGCAGACCTGCCTAGAAATCTGGGTTTCCAATTTGCAAGAAAAAGTGTTTATTTTTGAAATATAATTTTGTCTAAATCACACTAAGCCCATTTCTGTTAATTTGTGAAATGAAAGACAGTGACTGATATAAAACATAGCTCTCCATAACCTGCAGCTGCTCAGTAAAATTTGATATCCATGTGTTTTTTCACTAGTGCTAAAAGTGGATACCCATCTCACAGGATCTGGTGCTACCAGCCAGATTGACTAAGAGGACAGAGACAAGCTGATGATCAAGTGCCCTTTGGGTTATCTGTGGGGAATTTCTGAGAGCATTGAATTCTCAGTTTAGGAGAAGTCCATCAAACACATCTCAGCAGTGAGGACCTCGTGACAGAGTAATTTTCTAGGTATATAAGCAACAGTTTCATGAAAAAGCTACATGGTTAAAGGTAAAGTTTAATCAGTAAGTTTGCAGATGACACTAAGCTGGGTGTGAGTGTTGATCTGCCTGAGGGTAGGAAGGCTCTGCAGAGTGACATAAACAGGCAGGATCGATGGGTTGAGACCAATTCTATGAGATTCAATAAGGCCAAGTGCCAGATCTTGCATTTTGGTCACAATCACCTCATTCGACACTACAGGCTTGGGGAAGAGTGGCTGGAAAGCTGCCTGATGGAAAAGAACCTGAGGGTGCTGGTTGACAGATGGCTCAGCATGACCCAGAAGTGTGCCCAAGTGGCCAAGAAGGCCAACAGCATCCTGGCTTGCATCAGAAATGGTGTGGCCAGCAGGAGTAGGGAGGTGATTGTTCCCCTGTACTCGGCTCTGGTGAGACCACACCTTGAATACTGTGTTCAGTTTTGGTCCCCTCACTACAAGAAGGACATTGAGCTGCTGGAGTGTGTCCAAAGACAGGCAATGAAGCTGGTGAAGGGTCTGGAGCACAATTCTGATGAGGAGCGGCTGAGGGAACTGGGGTTGTTTAGTCTGGAGAAGAGGCTGAGGGGAGACCTCATTGCTCTCTACAGCTACCTGAAAGGTGGGACTCAGTCTCTTCTCCCAGGTAACAGTGATAGGATGAGAGGTAATGGCCTCAAGTTGTGCCAGGGGAGGTTTAGTTTGGATATGAGGAAACATTTCTTCACTGAAAGGGTTATCAAGCACTGGGACAGGCGGCTGAGGGCAGTGGTGGAGTCCTCATCCCTGGAGGTATTTAAGAGATGTGTAGATGTGGTGCTGAGTCACATGGTTTAGTGGTGAATTGGCAGTGCTGGGTTAAAGGTTGGACTTGATGATCTCAGAGGCCTTTTCCAGACAAAGCTGTTCTGTGATTCTACAATTCTACGATTCTATGATGAATTTGTTTTTTCTAATAAGATGTTGTTTTATCAGAAAATAGCTAACTCTCTTAATCCTGCTTTGTTAAAGGAAGCTGCATGATGACTTCTCAAGATCAAAAAGAATATATTTAAGACCAAGAATGACATGATGGTTCCATTCCTATCATCCTGAAATGCGGATAAGTCTCTTTTATCTACACCATTAGGCATCTGAAGGCAGTCAAATGGCTGGGCTGGAAGTCACTACCATAACTTCATGCAGCTGTTGTATCAGACAATCTCCATTTACCTAGAAGCTGACATTGTCAGTTGCATTCTTTTCTTCAAGTAAGCCTAGAGATTCACCTTCTCCATGGTGAAGGCTGTGGCTACTCAGAAATTTCTTTCCTTTTCACATAGCTGTGAGATCTACCAACAAAATTCCGTATCTTTTTTATTTCTGAAGATTTTTTTTCCTGCATGTGATACTAGCCACAAAATGCAATCAACTAAGCAGTAACTGTTTTATTACTATTTTGAGCCTGATTTTGCCTATTTAATGCTGTGACAAAGGAAAAAGAAAAAAAAAATCAGTCTAAATCCTGACTTAACCCTTAAAGCCTTCTCTGTACCTTTTCATTCCAAAAGAGAATAATTTAATTCTAATCTACTCTACTCAAACAATCATTCCAGATACCCACAATATCAAAAAAAAAAAAAAAAAAAAAAAAAAAAAAGGGTCCAATGCTGTGAGAATGGGGAAAACAACAATGACAAAATGTTAAATGTGTGTGGCTAGAACTGTTATAATATGTGAAAAGGAAAAGGGAAGCCATGCCAGTCAACCTTGTTCTTCTCATGGCTGCCAATGATAAGGAGAGCTTTTTATTCCTCCCACCCAGTGTTCAGGAAACTAATTCACTTTAGTGTCCTTCCCTCCTGAATGATGCCTGATGCTACTGGAGGACAGATGCAATTTTGGTTTCTTTAGGTTTCAGAAGTTAAGGTCTCCCATCAGTTCCTCATAAATCCGTTTGGCAAGCTGAGTAATGACAGGACTACACTGAAAATTTTGCTAATAGCATGCAAATATGGCATTTCAGGTGTTTGCAGAATGTAGGCTATGCTTTGTTCTGGCCAAGATCCCTCACTCAAACAATCACTGAGCATGATAAACTGTCTTATAAAAAAAGATCTTTGGTTAAATAATACAGAATGAGATGAAGCTCATGAAAGCTTTTGGAGGAGGATTAGAATGACATGAAAAGATTCAAGGCAGATCAGTACTGACATTTTCTAGCCAGCGTTTGTTGTGTAATGAAGTGCTTTTGGAACTTGTACAACTCAATAAGCATTTCTAATCAATAATTAAAATAAATACAGGGATTACAAATATATATTGGAGCAGTGCATTTTCTCCTAAATCCTTCATACCTTTGACATTATATCTTCATTTCAAGTGTAATTCAAGTATATTTAAAGCGATGAGCAGGATGGAAACTTTTTATAGCTATGCATTTCACAATGTGTTAGAAACAATGCTTCACAACGTTCTTCTAAATTTGCTCTTTTTTCCTGACATTCATTGTATTGTATACTTTACATATTCCGCATATATATGGGCAATAGTGTTAAGCTGTTCAGTCCTGTAGTATTTTGCCAGGTACCACACAGAGGCTCAGATTCAAACACATTTAAGCAAAAAATTCATACTGGCCAAAAGTCCAGCAGAAGGAGGTTTTAATTTTGTCAAAGCAAAGTGAAGTCAGTGTTTTCTTACACAACTCTCAGAAGCGTGCAGACCTTTCAAGCATTGTAGCTGTGGTAGCTATGGCATCTTCACTGGTTGAGCACATACTCTCAGGAGGCTCTGTTAAAAATGACCCCTGAATCTGTATTGCACTGTGTGAAGGTCTATTTTCCAAGGAGCTATGATGGAAGAGGCAAGAGATAATCAAAGAGAAAAAAAACTTTGACTGGGAAGTTTAGATGGGAAGAGAAGCTGTACGACCCCTTAGATATCCTCAAATGTTTTCATAGCAAGAGAAAATTAAAAAAAGCCCAGTGATTCCAACAGAAGGAATATGACTCCAAGATTGACACAGTAAAGGAAATGGTAAAAAGGAAGAATTGCCCTATAATACAAATAATTACACTGAAATGCCAAAGCTGAGATAAGAACAGAGGTGGAGTTGAGAAACCAAACATCACTGTTTTCCCCTGCATTGTGCTGGGATGTTCTCAGGCTCCTGAAATCATCTGTCATCACTGAGCAGAGGCCCAGACAACACACACTTAGACAGTCATTTCCTCATCTCAAATGATTTTCTGATTTCATTACTTCAGAAAGATTAAAATGCTTCCCCGTTTTTTCTGCCTATTCGATGAATATTCATTGCATGGAATTATTTATTTAGAAATTTATTCAGAAATCACAGGCTTAATGGCCTATGTCTTTTAGGGCTTCTCTAATGAACCTCACCAAGATTCTTTAGAAATCACCATAAGCCAGCTAAAAAAGAGTCAGTTAACACAAGATTAATGACTGTGAACACCCAGGAGAAGCTCCTTGCGCCAGCCATCTTTTGTGGCCTTTCTTCTACCATGCAGAATTGCTTAAAGGTATGTAACAAAAATATAGGAGAGAAAAAACTGTATTTTTAAACACATCCATGTTAAATGGCTGTGTTACATGCATGGGAATGCATTTAAAGTCATGAAACAGCCTGGCACTTCCTGACTCTGGCTTGCTGGCCTTTATGCACAACTCCAAAGATGTTTTAATGCCATGTTTATTTGCTACACAGACATAGGTATGTCGAGCTCTGCTCACCAAAGGGATGTGCAGTAACACCATAACTGTTGCTGTCCATATAGGCACGGACAGAGATTATTGCTGTGAGAACATTGGCAATAGTTTGATGCTCAGCTATGGGATTCTCAGACAACCCACACTTGATGCGCAGTTGTTAGGTGACCCAGTTCGTACATCTGCTGAGCTACCTTGCATTGAACGATGTGCTTCACAGAGAAATATTTTGGAAATGTTTTGGAGTGTTTAAATGATGTTGCTGGAACCATATTTCCTAAACTCTCTCTGTAAAATTAATGCACTTTCTTGAGAGTACAATTTTTTATGCCTTAAGTTCAAAAAAGGAGTATTCTGAGTAATAAATGTCAAAAACATCTACAAATGGCCTAACTCAGCCTTTCTCTGTAAATAATGATACTACTTCAAGCTCCTTTGCTTCCCAGTAAACTTCAGGAAGAGACATCTAAAGACGGACCGCCTTCAAGGGCACATTACAGATATGGCAGCTTTCCATAGGGGTTGACTGCATACAAGCTGCATGCTAACATACTTATACGTTCCCATCAGTCACTTCATTACCAGTGCCCACTCTCTACAGTACAAGAAATAGCTGTGTTCCCTGTTTTAAGTACTCTCAAACCTGAAGTGACATGGTTTAAAGTCACAAATTTACTATTTATTGTCCTTGAAAGCCATCTTAAAACTAGCCAGCTTCAGCAAATCATATCAATTCCCATGACTTATTACAATTTGGAGCAATTACATTTTTTTTAGTGTGGTATTTCTTAATTGCAGACACCACTGAAAGAACAATCCAACAAAAAATACAGTTTCTGCAGCCATTCTTTTTAAGCAAAAGAAAAGAAACTGGTGGGGAGGAAATTAGTTTAGATCACTTATTCTGAAGTGTTTTCAAAACAGCTGAAGTAAAGTAGCCCTGATGCTCTGTCTTCTTGGTATAAATCAGGAATAACTACCCTTATCAATAAAGTTACACTGATGTAAAAACAATGTACATGAGAATAAAAGTAAGATTCATTCCTTTTGAATCAGGAGACCGTTAATCAGCTTTGTTATAGGATATGTTGTGCAGCTCTACTTACACTGCAGTAAATAGAGTTATCATCAGCATTGGTTGCAACAAAGTCAGTCACAGGTTTTCAGAGACTGTTTTTTCAGCAAAGTAGTCCTCTGTGGCCAAACTCAACAGGAGACTTCAGCACTCAGGAAGGACTGCATTCTTGGAAATCCTCAACAGCTACCAAATTTTACCCATTTCAAGCCCATGCTGTGTGACTGCTGTGGCATAAGCAGCTTGGATATGAATGCTCCCGTCCCTCCTGGTGAAAATGACATGAAGAACCCAAGTCATCTGTACAGTAGAGGACAGAAAATGCCACTTTGATATTAACTTGAAAAGGGTAAAACAGATGCATGTCTTTAAAATATTTATTTGACCATAAACCTGGAGTAGTGGTTAGGAGCGCTGGGACCTTGAGCAAGTGGAGACTGCAAAAAAAAGTCCAAAAGGAAGAGCACAAGTGAAGAGGTCTGAATGCTCAAGTGGCGTGTAAAATAGATGCTTTATATGAACTGAGTGGACGCTATGCACTGGAAGTCATCCTTTACCAGCAGAGGTATTCCTTGCTGCACCTTGAGGCTGGAAAAGCAGGATGTGTACCCTATTCCGTCACTTAGTCGAGTCAGGACAGCCAGCCTCCTCTGAACTTTTATCCCACCTAGTCCTTTTTAAAATACTTAAAGAGCTTTGTTACATGGAGTACAATATCAGTATGGTATACTTTACCAAAACCTCAACAAGGTCCTCCCAAGATTCTTGTGGGAGTTTTAGAAATAATTTGCTGCTGATCACATTACTCCATGCAGAAAAATTGATTAAACCCAATATAACTCTAACAGTGAAAAGAAGGTTTCTAATGCAGCAGAACACCTTAACCATTGAATAAATGTTCAAGTCTCTGTCAGAAATGGTGCTGGAGCACAGAAATACAAATGCATGGGATATGGGCCTTTCTAGTTTAAGTTCTTTTATAGCTATCTATTGAATTGCTTGTGTGCAATTTTCAGCAATCCTAAAAGAAAATCTAAGGCTGAGGTGGGAAAGAAAAAAAAAAAAAGCTTGGTATTGTTGCGTAGGTGGTTTTGATTAGAGTTGGCAGCAATTTAAAATGAGGTGCATCTTCCAGAAGAAAAGACAATTTTACTCAGGGAAAATACACGTGATATATGAATAAGACCTTTGACTAGTGACGGGCCAATCTACTGAAAAATATAAGTGCTTATTACATACATTTTCAAACCTTTGGAGATCTCCCTCAATTTTCCTCCTCCTTATCAGAGGCAGTATGGGAATTTTCAGGTGGATTTTTTTTGCTGCTCTTCCTACACCCACAGCATCCCTGATTACAGGTGATTATTTACGCTAGAGTGCCTAGAACATTCAAAAGGCTGTTGAGATGATTCAGGAGGCATGAAAGATTACCCCTTACGTACAAAATGGGTGCAGAACATTTCTAGATTTCTTTTTCCTGGCCTCCTGCTATGAGAGGTTCCTGAAACCTGGACCAAACTCTGTACACCCTTCCTGCTACATTAAAAAAAAGTATTTGGAAAAGATGTCTGTCTTAAAAAGCAGTGTGTTGGGGAACCATTGGATTCTTAGACAGAAGAGCCAATTAATTTTGGTGAATTCTACACTTTTCAGACAATTCATCTCTTTCCTATAGTGACACCATCAGTTATTGATATAATTTTAAAATTATTTTAAAACACTAATTATGTGCTTCAGACTACATGTGTGAAACAAAGGATCAGGCTTGTCTCCGGTGCAGGTGGTGTCAGTCCTGGCTTTTCACAACAGAGGAGACCTCATTTTGCCTGCAGTCCCGGCAGCCACGAGCGTGCGCTGCCTGCACTCGAAGCTAAGTGAAGGCTGTGTAGCTGCAGTAGCACAGTGCTGAGCCTGAGCAAATACCTCCTGCCTTCTCAGCAAGGCTTATTAGCCTGGGCTGCATGCCTGCTAACTGCAGCTACACGGCTCCTGGTTTGCGGCCAGTTTACATTTGGCTGCCTCAGAGCACAGGAAGAGCGAACTTGTGTCTACTTGCAAAATATTGTGTAGATGTTCTCTCTGTCAGTTCAACAGGGGAAAAGCTAAGCAGAACAGCAGGGATCTTGTGCAACTCCCTTGAAATCAGGAGAAGATCTGACCCTATGGACAAAGCAAGAAAAGAAAACCAGGGAAATATACAAGTATCCTGGAGAAATTGGTCTTTCAAACTTGCTTAACGCTTCCATTACCTGATTGCTTGGCTACATCCCCCCATTCCTTCTTCTATATCTGGGAGTATAAGCTACACTCATATTACACTCCCACTAAATGCCAAGTTGCTGCAAGTCGAACAGCTCTGGCACTTACACCCACATACACCTGTTTCCTGACCGACAGATACACGAAGTGTAGCTTACACCATTGGTAACTCATGATTGAATTCAGCAGTATTTTCTATGTATTTATTAATTTTTTTAAGTGCTCTGGGGTCAATATAAATGCATGTGCTCTCCTGTTCTGGCTTGACTCCATTTAAGCCCCTTCACTATCTGTGAAAGATGAAATAACTGGATTTGCAGAATCTAAGAGGGATGACAAGATAGACACTTGCTGCTGTGGTTTAATGATAGGAGACATAGCATTCATGCTTCAATGCATATAACATGAGACTGGAAAGCAACACTGGTGTTTCCATACACCTCTTTACAAGTAGGGAGCTAGACTGGCCAAATCAGATGCATTCAAACAAAAGCAGGCAGGATTTAAACTCTGGGAATGGGTTATTGTAACAATATAGAGGAGTGAGTGTGAAGAAATGCAACCCAAGGAGCATCTCCTGGGTTGGGCCTGAAGCAAGGCAGAGTACGGGACAAGAAGTTGTGGGGAAAAGATGGAAAAAGAAGAATCTTAAAAATGTCAAATCCAGGAGGTTGTTTGTTGGTTGTTTGTTTTTTGGGTTTTTGGGTTTTTTTTTTTGGTTTGGTTTTTGGTGGGGTTTTTTTGGTTTTTTTTTTTTTTTTTTTTTTGTGGTGTATATATAGCAAACAGCCTTACTGTTTTGTTTTCTCTGTGTGTTATCATGCTTACAATTTTCCATTCATATGAGCATAATGTTTCTGGAACGGATCAGTGCAATCTATTTAAAATAATTTTCCAATCAAGCTATATCCTAGAGATGGAAGTTAGGTCTATATTTAAAGAAGAGGATTTGAAAATCATCACTGCATAAAATATAGTAGTTCCTGAAATATACTTAAAACTCAATTGATAAACTTTATCTTTCAACCCTGTTGAACTACCATGAAAATGGATATTTAGCTTTTTTTTTTTTATTTTTCATAATTCACAATATATAAATGTGTATGTATGTTCTGTATATAGCAATATGCCTGTGTGGATACACAAATACACATACACATTTAGCTGTGGGTGCATAAAGCTAGTGCAGGTCATCACAGATTGTATGCAGTGATGACTGTCACTCTTTCACCTGTTTTGTTTCTGAAAGACACTTCATTGCCTCTTCTGAAAGGAGAAGAGTTTTTCTGGTCATCAATGTAAGTGAGATTGACTTAATCCCAAAAGATGACTTCAGACCAGAAAGACTCTCCAGGTTTCCCCTCTATAGTCAGTGTTTCTTTTCTGGGCCACTGAGGACCCAACACAACTACCTTTGGGAGGAGACCTCTCTCTGCTCTGCCTGGAGAGAAATGGGTCTCCTCCAAGCTAAGTTTATCCTTTGCTAATATTCTTTGAAAACGTTGATGCTTGTCCAGCAAACGCAAGGGGCATCTTGAGCAGTTATACTCGCCAGCACTTTCAGAAAAACTATATTGAAACTGGAAAGCTATTTTACTCTGTCTCATGTAAGGATCTCTCAAGTAAATAGTGATTCAGCTCCTTAGCCCTTGAAAAGAGAATACTGGCGGACTAAAATTAAACACAAAAATAAATACACAGATTGGATAGGAAGAAAAGAAGATTTTTTATAAACTCCACGAAAATAATAGCATGGTTCATAAAAAAAGATGCAAGGCCGTAGAGACTGTTTGCATAAGCCCATGTGATGAACGATGTCTGGTTGTACTAGAGTTACATGCTATAATCTATACTCTATTATGCACTGAGTTGACTGAAAAGGGCATGAATGTGTTGATATGACTCTGAGCTAGGAAGGTTTGCTTAGACACAGCATAAGTTTTGTTGTATGTAAGCACCAAATGAATGTGGTAACCCAGCTCTTGGCCCATGTGAAGGGGATTGGTCTCTTTTCCCAAGTAATGAGTGATAGGACAAGTGGAAATCACCTCGAGTTGCACGAGGGGAGGTTTAGATTGGATATTAAGAAAAATTTCTTCACTGAAAGGGTTATCAGGCACTGGGACAGGCTGCTGAGGGCAGTGATAGAGTCCCTATCCCTGGAGGTGTTCAAGAGACGTGTAGATGTGGTGCTGAGAACATGGTTTAGTGGTGAATTGGCAGTGCTGGGTTAATGGTTGGACTTGATGATCTTAAAGGTCTTTTACTACGAAAACAGTTCTGTGATTCTGTGATTCTATGAAGCCCAAGCAGACCTGATCAGACCTCATGTGCAGCTGCCTGGAGTACACAGTGCAAAGAAAAGTGGTGCCAGGTCAGCAGTGTTTGTCAACATGCACAGACAACCTTCAAACATCATGGTTTCTTTCTTTCTGTAAAGCCCTGTCACTGAAGATGCACTTTTGAAGGGAAGTTCAATAGTTCCCTTGTTCTTCCTGCACCAGGGCAATAGGAGAGTTGAAGGTGATGGGAATAAAAGCAATAACAGTAGAAGTGATTTACAGACCCGTGAGTGTTATGAAATATGTTTATGACCAGGTACTTATGTTGGGATTGTCTGCTTGTGCTTCATGGTAAGTACATTGAAACACTTCTTGTTCGGGAGGTAGGATAATGGCAACAAACAACAGGCTGTAGAAACCCTAGTGCATGAAGCAGACATGGAATCTCTTGGTAGTACACATTTAGAGGTTGCTTAATAAATTATAAATTACAAATGTTTTAAAGAAATTACAAATTTCCTCTCCTGCTGCTGGTTTTGCTGTTACAATTTCAGTTGGGTTTGATTCAATTATATTTGGCATGACAAACTTTACAAGTGTTTCCAATGTGTAAAAACACATGGACTCTTTGGATATCTTTCAGGAATAGGTTTCCATTGAGGACAGGACTATGCGATTTGTTTGGAGTTTGGTTCCTACAGAATATTAATATTGCCCCGCCTCAGGTCAAATATATTCACCATTACTTCCATACTGATAATAAACTTATCCCTGACATTCCACATTAACCCTGCAATCCGATCCACCATAACCCAAGTTCTATTCTGTTATGAAGAGGAGAACAGACAGATTTTTTTTTCGAATTCTTGGCTATTCCTGGTTGCTCTGGATACAACTTCGTTGTCTGTCAGAGATCAGACAACCTAATTGGCAGCACCAATGTGCCAGGCAAGTTTGCCAGAGGAGAAATACAGCAAAACTCACTATTCTCAGAATGTTAACTGTATTTTTTTCCAAAATTTTTTCAAACAAGTCTTTTTACTTAGCATTGTTTTATTACCATATGCTCTGATATTTCTGTTTGATGAAAGGCTATTTTCTCCTGTGCTGTTAAAATACTCACAAATGTCTCTTTTTTTTGCAGTTAGATACAGTGTGTTTGTTCGCTTCCCCTCGGTTACTCCAATGCTATGGTTTTCAGTAAACCTCTTACTTCGATTCCATCAGAAGAACAGATACGAAGAGTTTATTTGCCAAAGTGTTTCTTGATCTGAAGCCCTTTCCATGCAGGAGTAGATGAAGCATCCAAACATTGTCCTGCCGCGGTGCACCGGAATTACAGGGGCCACAGCAGGGATCAGGGAGAGAAGGATTCCCTGCAGCAGAAGAAAATGGCTCATGATTGCAAACCTGCCTTCAGTCTCAGATGCTGGCAGACTTAATGCTATGCTGCAATGGAGTGAGAAGAAACAGCAGCCAAGATACATGTGTAATAAATATGTGGAAGGGGGAGATAAAAAATAAAAATAAAAATAAAAATTTCTAACATGGTATCAAAATCATCTATGCAAATATCTATAGACCATTCTGTGCTAAAATGTAACATGCAGTGTTCTTGTGCAAATTCAGGATTCTTTATCCATGTATTAGTTTGGGGCAACAAGAGGAGTATGACTAAGAATTACTCAGGGAAAACTGGAACTTGTGTTTATCCTGCAGAATAGGAAGACAGTAATAATATTCTCTGAACTAATATACAGTGTTAAATCAGAGCGTATCAGACCATCTTCTAGAATTTAAGTCTCAGTGAAATAATTATATCATCCTTTTTCCCAAGCAGGCAACCTAGACAGAAGAAGTTGATTAGACTGCTCTCTAGTCAGACAATGAATCAGTGGCACAGCAGGAATATAGCTCTGCAGTCTTGAGATCCATGTACATACTGTGGTAATTGGATCAAACTCCAGGAAAAACATCCAGAAAATGAAACAAAAGGAAGTTAGGTCTTAACTCCTTGCATGTCTCTCAGCTGTATAAATCTCAAGTGCACTCCTTAAAATTAGCCTTTTAATTTTGTTGTTAGTCGTTGCATTTTAATTGTTCCCTCCTCATGGTCTCTGAGAATCTCTGCTTTGCTCACAACACGCTAGCCAAATGGATCTTTAGGCAAAACAAAATGAGAACAATCCTATAAACCATTTAAGCCAGTCAAAACATGGAGCGAACAACAGAAGGCATTCCAAGATCCGTTTGTACTAGACCCTTCTTGTTTCACATCTGGGACTGTGCTTAGCCAGGCAGCTTTACAGCAGCTCTAGTCCATTTTCTCTGCACCTCAAAAACCTGGGCTCCTTTCTCCCCCAACTCGTGCCTGTGATCCACGGACATCTCTGTGAGCTTCTAGAAAGGAAATTCACCTGAATTAAAAAATACAGAAAATAGATCCTCTTTGTGGTGTTTTTTCTGGTTTTGTTCTCTCAATTTATTTTTCTTTTATTTGCTCTTTTCCTTTTTTTTTTTTTTTTTTTTTTTCCTTTTTTTAACAAGAGAACGCTATTTCCAACAAAAGCATTTCCCTCACTTGCACAGCTGCCACACAACCTGGCAATCCTCTTATCCTCATCTTTCATATTAAGATTCTTTTGAATCTGAAGTGATGGAAAAGCACCTTTACACCAGAGGTTTGACACTCCATGAAATTGAACCCCAGCAGCAGGTCAATCATTCACTGTGTAAAACCAGCCTTTATAGGGTGTGCTGCTGAATCCTCCGCTTTTAAATGACCTTACAGATGACTGTGCCTTCACCAGCTTTGGAGGGGCTATCCAGAAACACGACATTCTGAAGGAAAAATGACATTTTGAAAAACAGTGTCTTCCCTCCCTGCCTCCTCTCCCCTGCAACGTTTTCCGGCTGTATAGGAAAAATGTTTTCATTTTAGAAACACAGAGGAAACTGTGGAAAAACCCCATACTTTTGTTACCACTCTCTGTCTAGACATAGACCAAATTGAAGGTAATAGATAATCATTTAAGAGTTGACATAGACTTAGCAATTTGGTGGCCTGAGAAGCATGTGTGTTTACACTATCACTCAGGACAAGCCTTGTACATTTTGCTGACTGCTACAACCAGTTCTTTGTTTAAGGATGATAAAGCACGGGCTCAATCCGTATGTGAACAACTATAGGGCCATAAAAGCAGAATGAAAGTAATTGATCCCCATTCAGGAGGTGCTTCACAAATTACATGCTGTCTGACTCTGGGAAAGGCAGTTTGATGACCTATCCCTTGACCTGATTGCATGAATCTGAGAAAAAAAAAAAAGGTGGGGACTGTTATTACAAACCCTCATAAGGCCAAGGACCAGATCTGCAAAGGAGCGTTAGGAAGCACAGTGTTGAACGCTGGAACACCTTCCTGCGTGGGTCTAGCTGCTTCATGGAATTTGTAATCTCCAAATTAAAAGTGGGAAGTCAGTTGTTGTTTTGTTTTGTGTGTGGGCTTTTTTGTTTGTTTTGTTTTGTTTTGTTTTGTTTTGTTTTTTATAAGGGCAGCAAAAGCAGAAGGTCATAGTGCCTTTGTTGGCCAGGGGACTCAGGATGTGGAAGACCTCACTTCAGTTTCCTGCACTGTCTAAACCACATCTTCTTTTCCACCCCCAGAAAACCCTGCCTCACCACCAGCATGGTTTTCTAACCACTGGGAAACTGCCTAAGAAGTTAGGGGCACCATCTCCTCCTTAGAATGTGACTAGTGTGGAGTTCAGGCTAGGAGATGAAATTTGAGAATAAGTAAATATGAGACCTGTTTGGGAAGAGAAATGTGGAAAACATGAGCAGTGAGGTCGTTGCCCCTTTCATCCCCACCACATCTGCAGATATGCAGGGAAGTAGAGCTCGCTTGCTCTGATGGGATTCTATTGACAAAAACATAGGCGTGCAAAGGCTTTAGATGCCTCCAGAGTTGAAAACTGCTAAGTAGGAGTTCTGAGGATCTGAAATTTGGATGGAAATACTTAAACTGTTTGTATTCAGACATTTTGTTCTCTCCACATGTATCTCTTCATAAACTGAGCAGCCAAATAACAGGGAAAGGCATTCCAGCTCTAAATAGATCCCTAGGCATTGTAGCAGCTTTTTATCTCATCTGACTCCTGCAGAGAAGAGTGACTGAGGCTTTTTGCAATAGATCCAGTAGATGCATCTTTCTTTCTCCTAATTTCTGATTCTGACTCTTCAAGTGAAGTGAACGGGGCAGGGAGAAGGGGATTTCTTGGGAAGTGTCCACCAGAGGGGACAGCTGCTAGACAGCACCATTATTTTTTTCTTGTGTCCCAGATTCCCTGTGGCTGAAGAAGTAGAACTGTCTCCATGAACATGACCTGATTCCAACTGTTATTTTCTCAGTGTAATTAGGTATATTGATCTGCTTTTCAAGATAATTGTAGAGCTAGTAAACATGGTATCTGCGTGTAAAACAAGACAGAAGTTCCCTTCCAATTTCAGTTCTATGACCATATGACATGACTCTCATGTTGCATCTTTTACATTTCTTCTTCATCTTCTCTCACCCACCATTTTCTCCTACTCTTTCATCTGTCCTAGACGGCCAGGTGGTCTTTAGCCCTGTCATTGTGGGAAAGTCTTGATTAAGAAGTGGGTCTTACAATAAACTTCAAAGATGATTAGGTTTAGTCTTACCATGATTGCTCAATTAAGTCTTTCAGAATTTTTGCTGCTAGATGCAGACAACTATTTTTGAAAATGTTTTGCTGACTTAATGGCTGCTCAGCAGGTGCCCTCAGCAAATGATACAGCTTATTTCCTGGCCAGTTCACTGAAGGTCACTTTCATCTTGCCTTATTTGAGCTTAAACCAATGACTTTATTCACAGAATTGTGGAGGTTGGAAGGGATCTCTGGAGGCAGTCTAGTACAATCCACTGTGTCCAGGACCATGCTCAGATGGCCCTTGAATATCCACAAGGATGGAGACTCCACAGCCTCTCCAGGCAGCCTTAGCCAGAGTTTGACAACCCTCACAGTATTTTTTCTTATGTTGAAGTAGAATTTCTTCTATTTTGATTTGTGCCCGTTACCTCTTATCTTGCTACTGATTACTGCTAAGGGTCTGGCTGCATCTTCTTTACTCCCTCATCAGGTATTTATATACATGGACAAGATCTCTATAAGCCTCCTCTTCTCCAAGCTGAACAGGCCCAGCTCTCTCAGCCTCTCCTTGTATGTTAGATACTCCAGTCCCTGCATCATCTTTGTGGCCCTGCACTGGACTTTACTGAAGAAGTCCATGTTTTTTTTTCTACTGGGGAACCCAGAACTGTACCCAGTACTTCAGATGCATTTCACAAATTCTGGGCAGAGGGGGTCACCTCCCTTGACCTGTTGGCAATGCCCTGTCTTACGCAGCTCAAGAGGCTGTTGACCCTCTCTACTGCAAAGGCACATTTCTGTCTCGTGGTCAGCTTGGTGTCTACTAGGATGCCCAGGACCTTCTCTGCAGGGATGCTTTTCAGTCTGTTAGCACCCAGTGTGCATGGGTTTCTTTCTTTCCAGGTAGAGGTCTTTGAATTTCCTCTTAATGGTTAATGTTGGACTTGCAGGTCTTTTCCATCCAAGGCAGTTCTGTGATTCTGTGATTCTTGTTGAAATTCTTGAGATCCCTCAGCCTGTCCAGGTCCCTCTGAATGACAACACACACATCTGGTGTATCAGCCACTCCTCCCAGTTTTGTATACCCTGCTAATTTGCTGAGGGTGCATGCCTGTCCTTTCAGTGGAGATGTTAAAGTGCAACTGTCCCGGACCCAGTATCAATGGCTGGGGCACATCAATGACAGTTGTCCACGAGATGGACTTCTTGCTGCTGGTGCCAACCCTTTGAGCCCAGCAATTTAGTCAGTTCACCGTTTAGTGGCAAAACATCAATGGCATTTCAGTGATCAATGGCATTTCATCAGTGAAAACTATCAGTTTATTTGAAAATGATGATGGGTAATGGAAGTCAGGTTTTCTTTAGCAAAAGGCTGAAATATGTGGGTTTTTAGATCTGCCTAATCACTTCCAAAGCTCCTTTCTCTTTAGCTTAACTAATCTGAGTTATTGTTCAGGCCAAGATCACCAAATTCACACTGCTCAAGAATTTTTTTGTATCTGCTTATTGTTATTAGAAAAATAAAAGAATACCTCATTGATAGAAACAATGAATCAAATTTGGAGAAGATAGCTGATTAAGTAGTTCACATTTCAAAATTATTTTGAGTCTTGATTTTGCAGCATCTGTGGCAATTGTCTGGCTTCATTTTAGCATGGCATACTTGTGAAAGTGCCTTGCTGCTCATGAGATTCAGAGCAGCTTTGGGGCCAATGCTGCTCCAGTCTTTTTAAAATGTATTCTGTAAGATACTAATGAGCTGAGGTCGTCTATTGTGCTGATGGGATAAAGAAGGCACATAGCACTAAGTGCAAAGGAGGAAAGATGACTGGGAATTAATGTTATTGTTTCACTTTACATGAATAACAAAAGATATGTTTAACGTTTTCCATTTTCGATTGGGATACTGATCACTAAAAAATGCTGATGTCAAACAAAGAGGTGGGATTCATTCCCTGTTAGATTGTGTTGATTGGAACAAAAGATTTAATACTCTAGTATAAGAAAAAGGTTTTTCAAACAGAAAGTATAGGATTTGCCTTAAAAAAACAGGCTATGGATCAGTCATGTCCTATCTCTGGCAATGGCTGGAGGAAATAAAAGCCTTCCACAAACCACCAACCTAACAACACACAGTTCAGAGGAGGTCAGGAATGAAAACTCTGCTGCTCTTTTTAACCATCACTTTGCTCCTTGAAGAAAGAACTTTTCTGCATGTCATCTGGAGAGTTACTGGTCACAGTTAGCCAATGTTGTTTTCAGTCTAGCCTCATCTATATGGCAACAGTGAATTTACAAGCTAAAACAGTGTGTATACAGCAAAACACTGAGCATACAATTATTGTGAAGTCAAACATCGTCTAATTTTGATGGAACACTTTTATAATTTCAGAAGAAGTTTAAACCTTGTCTTCGGTGTCAAGAAGTAAAACCTTGGTAAAAGGAGGGGAATTCATGTTTCTCACAGAGTTAGCATGTTATTGTGTAAATTATAATCCTAATCTGACAAAAAGGACAGATGAGCAAAATCAAGACAGTGGTGTTAAATGGTGCCAAACTGGATCTAAATGGGATTTTAATTGAGGTGAATAAGTTAAAAAGGAAAATGCCTGTTTTGTCAGTGTGGGTGAAGGGAGCTCAAGTGATGGGACTGTGGTGCTTCTAACACTGGCACTGAGGTGTTTCCTTTCTGCATAAAGACTGTTTGTTTGCACTGGAAAATAACAAACTTTCTGCAGCATTTTCATAGATGATTAATCACTGCTGTTAACAGGGGTGCTTCCAGCTGTATTTCCTATTGTTTGCCTTTCCTTAATTGTTTATCAGAAACAGAAAGCTCCAATATCAATGTGAATTTAGAAAGTTAGAAATTTTACAGATTCTTGGTACGGACCCTCTGCTTTGTATTAAATGGAAAGTATATTTTAAACATAGCTTGAAATAAGGGGTGTGCTAACGCTGTCTTGGTTCTGTATGCTTCCTATTCATGTAGAGACAAAAGAGAGTGCATGCTTTAGTAAGTCTTTCTCTGTTTTTGCACAATGTTCATTTATTCTATGCTCTGCCAGATGTGTTATGTTTCATTTCCAACCAGGTTCCCATCTGTCCAGAAGGCTGGAGTTTGAAAGATCTCATTACTGTGAGGATGGACTACTTCTTATTCTGCCCATTTTGAGTAAAAGGTAGGAAAGGGTGACAGTGGGAAATGAAGCGGAAATAAAAAAAAAACCCAAACAACAACTTCTTTTAAACATTTTAAAAGTGAATGTAGAGGATTGTGAGCAATATTATAGGGAGACCTCAAACAATATATGAAATTAGGTGTTTGGTCTGAATTCAATGAAAGATAATGAAGGGTTTTGATATGATAATCCCACTTAAATGATTATAGAGTGGGGGGTGTATGTATGTGTGAGCTGTGAGGGGAGGAGGAGTGTTACAATAAGCTAGCCAGCCAGTTCTGCTCTCAGCAAAGTGTCAGATCGGCTGTTTTGCTAAAGATAAATTTTTCATGTTCCAAATATTCTGAGAGAAAATAAACTATACTAATAGCAAGATGTGTAGTGATTTGCACATTATCCAAGCCATTGAGTTATTCCTGACTGTCCCTATTCTAGTTCTTGATTTGCAGGCCAGCTACGCTCTGCAGCTGGAGCAAATTATATCAACAGAAGTGCTGATGTGACCACAAGTTGACAAAAGGACATGATTTCTAGTAGCAGAAAAGCAACTAGATTTTATGAAATTGTATCTAATAATGTTGTTTAACTCATGGATCTTGCATCTGACGTCTACTTTTTATCCAGTCCTTTCAGCAGCCCTTTGTTAGCAGTCACTCAGAAGAGGAAATAAAATGTAGCCATTGAAATAAAAATTGCTCTACGCTTTTTAATAGCTCAGCTGCAAGCTCTATTGTTTTATTTAATGGATTGTATAACTGAAGTCTTTCCTCATGACTATACTCATTTGGCTTCCTAGTTTCCAAACTAAACTACAGTATCTCGGGGTTCCAAAGTAAAGAATTGAGAGGGAGAGAGATGAAAGGATAAAAGGGTCTTTATATGTGCAGAATGCAAACTGCTGCAAGTATTGTGGATGAGGAGTTAGAACAGTGACTGAGAGTCAGGAATTTTTGCACACTGTTTCCATTTCTGACATTGACTTGCTCTGTGCCCTTGGATATTAAACGTAGCCACTCCAGCTCTCAATTCACCAGTCTGCAAATGGGTGTAACAAGATCGACCTGATCCAAAGACATATAGTGAGTGTGAGAATCTGCACTTCAAGAGCCTGGTGTAAAAGCAGAGTCACAGACAAGTGAAGTATTGTTCCATTAAATTTCTACATCACACAGGAAAAATTCTCTCATCACCCAACTAAGCCACCAGTATCATGCAGTCAAAGAAACAGGATGCAGAAGTAAAATAATGGGCAGAGAAAGTATCATAGTACTGTTCTCTAGCCACTGAACCGCAGATACAGGAGACCTAAATTACTGACAGGTCTCTCACTGACCTGTTGTGTAATTTTTCCCTGTGACGATTTCCTGGGGGACTGTCATTCACAGTTTGTACAGAGCCTGGCACCATGGATCTCAGCACCAAATGAGGCAGCAATCTGATAGAAATAGCAAGAATAATGTCATACTAGGGGTAATGTGTGATAAAAAAAAATATTTTTTATGACTGCATTAGAATCCCAGTGTAAAAATTTGGGGTGCTCTTGTAAACCAAAAGGATTCTGCAGTACCTCTGAGAAGAGTGAAATCATGGTGTCATTGGTAAAATATACAATCCATTTCCACAGAGAACTGAGAATAGCAAATATTCATCCAAAATTTGTAACATCATTTTCAGCCGAGTAACCCAAAGCAGCTTAAAAGTTAATTGACAGGTAATATGAACTTCTCCTGGTGATGTAGTAATATAACCAGAGAGAATCAATCATCACTTCCAATATCTTCTGAATTGTCTTCAAATATCTTAAACTCAAAAGAATCTTGGGTTATCTCTGTGGCCTTTTGAGACTGTTATTCAGAGTGTGTCTTGCACATGCTCTTTAAAGAATATGGGGAAAGCTTTCTTTTTTGCCATTGTCCCAGATGTACTTGTGCCTTGTAGGCATGTTCAGTGAAATGGAAAAAAAGGCCTTATTAAATCATCAAGTGCTAAGAAGGCTTTCAGCTGTGGAAGATACGCAATGTACGTTGCAGTTGAAACAAATCATACAGTATAACCTGTTAAGGATGTAATAGAGATACATGTAATCATTAACCTTGGAACAGACTGGGAATCAGTTAATGAATCAAATCAATACCCTCTCCACTGATCCATAATAATTTGAAAGAAATGAAAAATTTAACAGTTGCTGTATGTGAGGTTATCATGGGCTGCAATTAGCTAGCCTCCGGGAGATTATGTTACCTAGTTACCAGAGGGTAAGTGTAATTTCCGTAGATCTTTTGGAAAGATTGTTATAATGACAGGTGCCAGACAATGAAATGGGACAGAAAGAGACTTTAGGCTCTGGCTGTAGCTGGGTCAGCTTTCTGTCCCTCCAAGCAGCACATCCTTCTCCTGGCATTTTACACTCTCAGTTAGTGCTGCTGTGTGATGAAGACATTTCAATAGACTCTCAGCTGAGTGTCTGTTACAAAAACTAATGAAATGCTGTCTTTGTTTTATATACTGCTACCTGTCTGGAACTCACTGTTTTGTGTGTCTTCCAAGTGGTAAACGAAGGCTACGCTGCATGCTTAAAGCTGTACAATTTCCACAAAGAGTGAAGCTTTTAAATTTGCTGGTATGGGGAAAGATATAGTGGCCAAAGGAATAAATACAAATGAGAAACGAGTTTCAAAAATACATGTGGAATATACGTGCCTAGATGGCAAATGTTAACGAAGCTATTTTATAACACTAAATAGGGTAGAGGAAGGAAAAAAACTGTTGTTTGCCTCCACAGCATGTACTCAGTGATACCCGTGCACAGTAGGATAGTTAGTTAGCTACCACATGCAAAGCAGAAAGCAGATGGTATGGTTGATATAGATCACAGGAACGTGAGTATCTGTGAGTGTGCATGTCTTTGTATGTTCGTGTGTAAATCAGCAAGGAGTTTGACATTGACATACTCCATCAAGTCTAGTTTATAAGGAACAAGTAGTGCAACATTCTGTGCATCTGGCAACATAACTAGCTCTGTCAATCTGTGGATACTGCTGACATTGTACTATTAGCGTCACTTCCATCTGTTTTGTTTATATAGGGCTTGATTTACTTCCACCATGTGAATTGGTAGTGGGTAGAAGTGTCCAAAAGTCTCTGGTTCCAATTAAACCTGCAGTGTCTGAAGTTGCACAATATTATCAGAAAGGGGAGCATTTTTGCAAGCATTGTTACCTATTTCTTCAATGGGAAATATTGATTTGCCTTATGGAATACAGATGCTAGTAAGTAGATCATAAAAGACTATTTCACCAAGGCAAATTCATTCCTTGTTCATTTTCCTATCTTCAGGGATAAGAAAATTATGTTTGAGACTGTTCTGGTGATTCACAGTCAAGTTAGCCCACCTTGTATCAAATGCTTTTTCCTCTTTTCACATCCTTGTTGCCACTCGTTGCTTTAAATCAAGCCACAATGAAATTGTCTCTGCCAGATATTGCTACCCAGGACCGTGGCTGGAAAATCTGGGTCTTTTTTTCCATGTCTCCTCCATTACTCTAAATGCAATCAGATTATAGGAGTCTTCTAGTTTAGACACAATACCTAATCTACCCCAGGAGTACACTGCACCCACCACTGACTTTGGCTACCCCTAAGGAAAATCAAACGTACTGTTCAACAGTATAAATGGGAACAGAAAATGAAAATGTGTTATACAACTGAAATCATAAGGTGGATTAGATGGGCGTGTTACGATATTAATCAACCTGGAATTTGAGCATGTTAGATAACCTTCATTACGTGTCTCAGGCTCTTTTTTGCCCAGGCATAGTCAGGCCTCCACTTTTATATCTTGTATAAAGAATTAACTGCAATCCTGTTTAGGAGAACTAACTAATTACTTACTTGGAGGGCAGACTGACACCTGTTGAACAAAACCCTGTTTTCTGTGGTACCTGATCCTTGATTAAACAGCATCCTGTTCAATCCTATCTTAAGAATTATACAGTGTACCTCATTAGAAATTTAGCCTTTTAAAAAGTTGTTTACTGGAAACCCTGTAATAGAATGCTCTTGATGTTGAAATGATGAGTTGAAAAGTAGCTGTTATCAAACCACAATATTTCCTATGGTATTTGGTAACAGATCATGATTTAGTAACAGATCCCAACATTCAGAACTGATTTTCTGCAGCTCCCAGGTTTAGTAAATGTCAGTTAGCTGCCCAGCCATATTCTGCAATGCAGAAAAGGAAACAGGTAAGGATAATTTAAAGAAACCAGAATACCATTTATTCTGACAAAATAAATGTGACTGATTTGAGTCCTAACTGTTTGCCTGATCCTCCAGGTTACCTAGAGCAAACCGAAGGTTTTCAACTATGGCAATAAAAACCTCCTTTTTACTGATTTGGTGCACTTAGCTTAACAGAATAATGTTCTGTCAGAATAACCTGATGTCTTTCCTCCCACAGGCAAACCATGATGTCATCCAGACCAACTAGTTCAGCCAAGCGTGCACAGGACATACCTTTAGCCTGACAGTCGATACCAAACACGTTGTCGATGCTCTACTGTCATAGTTCAACCAAACAGCCTGCGGGTAAAGATCATGGCCTTCCCTGTTTGTCCTTACAGGAAGAAAACAACAAGACCTTTTACTTTTTTTTTTTTTTCCCCTATGACAAGAAGTTTCTAAATCTTCAAGCATCAGAGACATCTCTCTCAAAAGAATAGGATTGTATTTATTGCTAAGAATTCAGAGTGAGTTATGATGCTCAGTTCAGTGGCTAAAAATGTCACTGTGAAAATTATCACAGTAGAAAAAAGAAGAAGAAAACCCACCCCAAAACTAACCAATAGCTCTGCTGAAGTCCTGTTTCAATTACAAGGAGGTACTCAGGCTGAGGTCTTTCATGGCTACAATAAATTTGAGGTCGGGTACTCAAGTGCAACATGTTGACCCAAACTGGAAATGACAGGTTAAGTGTGGGAAGCCTGAATTGCATACATTTAGATATCTAAACAAGATTTAAATTATTCAAAACATTTGATTTTCTTATTCCTGTGTTTGCAGGCACCCAGTGCTTCCACTGTCTCAGTTTCAGGAAGTGCAATGTGGTGTGACAAGACTGGGACAACGTTTCCTTCTGGCTGTCAGGTATCACACCAGGCAGGATCCTGATTTCCTCGGGTTTCTTCACTTAGTCATTATTTCACTTCAGCTATTTACAGAAACTGTTCAGCAGGAAAGACAGCCACTGCACTGACTGTCAGGGCATAACACAATTAGTTTATGCTTTATCACTCCACGATCAGTTGTAATGGGGTGAACAGAGAGAATAGATCCAGGTCCTAGACTTAGAGTAGAGGCTGCAGGTAATGGGTAGTCAGTGTTAAGACTTCCAGGGCTTTATTTATGTCCACTTTTTGAATAACTAACAAATCAGGTGGCACCTGGAAATGAAGTATACTTTCTGTTATTTTGCTGTGTTTTGTTTCCATGGTGTTTCATTGAGTTGCAAGACAGAAATCCAGCCTATCTCAGTCAAACTGGCTCCTCAATCTGAATCTTCATATATGGCATCTGATGTGAATCTTTTATATTTTGGATGTGGAATCATCACTGATTCACAGGAGGTTTTTTTCCAGAAACAGCAGACAGCAAATAATTCAGTAAAATTCAACAGAAATCCAAATTTCCTTAAAATTAATAAGAATTATAGAGGGTTATAACTCCCTGAAAAGCATAGCAGCTTAGTTGGAGCACTGCAGGGACTTAGTGTTTAAGGAAACATAAATAAAATTTGCCTTTGCAATTCCATGCATATCATGTTTAAAGAGGAAAAAATTAATACTCATCCTACATCTCTGAGTAGTAAATTATCAGTAAAATCATTTGAGGTCTATAGATTAAAGGTAACATAAGAATTCAACAAAGTATTTTTATTTTACCATTGTTGTTTTAATGTGTATTATAGCCAAAATAAAAACTCATAATCTGAAGCTAGAACTGAGTTATTATTTTTCATAATTTAACAATGATGAAGCAGAGTATATGGTCAAGAAAGGCCAGGAAAACAGTTTTTGTAAAAACAGAGCTCTGTAGATGCACAATATTGAGTTTGTTGTAAAAAGAGATGTGCATCCTTGTGATTTCTAAAGCATGAACTGCAGGATTGTATTTATTCATCTGCTATTTAGTCCTACTACAAACCACAGCATACCATTAACCTGCCTCCACTCCTGCACAAAGGTATGCCATTGCTGTTGTGTCTCCTCCACAGATGGTTAGTGCAAAGATGAGACATTTGGTGAATGTTTTTGCTTTCTTGTGAAAATGAGGGAAAAAGAAGCCTGATACCTCTGGTAATAAACACCTATGGGAGCAAATTATACAACTGAGGACTGAGATCTCCGATGTGAGTACCCTAATTAGTAGACTCAAACTACAGTAGGCCACGCATTAGCACATCATGATGACAAGTGCAAAGTACCTGTCTGAAAAGCGCAAAACTCCCCATGAATAGTGTGTGACATGACCAAGGTTATACTTGAGGAGAGAGCTTGGCTTCCTTCATGAGCTGCCTCTGGTCTCCCAGGTCATGGCAATCTTTCCACTGAACTTTCTCCTCTGGCCACTTTTTCAAAGAAAGTGGCAGCAGCCCTGCATTTTCTGCAGTTAGAAAGTCCTAGTATGTTTTAGCCCTTAGAAGGAGACATTTTGCTTGTAGTAGGGGCTTGATATGGGCAGCCATCTACTTATACCTGAGAGATTACACCTACTCAGAAGGACTTAATTATGTAGATGGAGATAACAAAGGTAGCTCCATGGACTTCTAGTTTGCCATTTGCAAAGATGACAATGGCAGCTCCAAGTGGGCTTTTGTTGGGTACGATGTTCTTGCTGAAGTCTCTAGAAGAGACTCTGTCATCAGGAGAGTTATAGACCAAAATTTTCTTACGTATAAACAGTACATTTGAAATTGGCCAATATTTGTATATTCAAAGGATAAAGACAGGTTAGTCACCTCTAGCTGGAGCTGACTCCAGCAAAGCTTTGAAAGATCCTGAAAGATGAATAACAAGTAAACGAAAGTGACAAAATATTTACCAGTTCTTGAAATAATCACTTTCAAAACATGGACAGTTTGTGGAGCTCTTGGTGATGAAACAAACAGCTACAGCCAACATGCCAGCCTCTGAACCTGATGTTGGTTGATGAGTGGGAGGGATGTCTTGCTACCGCACCTTATTCATCTGTTAACAAATGTTTAAGCTGTTTAAACTGTTCATGTTTAAGCACACATAGGTGAGTCTGGGTATCTTTAAAAATGAAAAAGAATAAATGCTTGAAAGATGGACCCTGGCTGTATCTGGAGACTCCTGATGTTATTATGATGGGTAACAAAGGTGCCTGTTGCCATGGGCCCAGGAACATTCTGTCTGCAGAACATAAATACTTTCTTAGGAAAGAGTAGACAGATCTAGCTACATGGGAGTATACTGAAATTGGACCTTTTTGTGTGTGACAGGTTGGACTGCAATATGAAGTTCTCTGTGGAGAGATAGTTTGCATTTCTGACATATTGCCACAGACATGAAGGTGTCATGAAGTTGTCACGCACTTCATGTGCCTTTATGGACCTCTGGTCATGTCCTAGTTGTTTGAAACAACCAAAGGTCCCTGCAACAAAGCATTTGATGATTCTAGAAGATGGTGTTCAAGTAGCATCTGCTCACTCCAGACTCACTCATTCTGGACTTTACTTACTATGCTAGAGTTACTTTGATTTTTCCTGTGGATTATAGCACAAGTTCCAGAAAGCCAAAAATGTTTTAACTCCAGTACAAAATGGCCAGTAGGTGGTAAACAACAGGTTTTACCTTGAGTTTCAACCACTTAAACAGCTGAGTTGCAAGGTTATAAACAAACCTCAGAGCTCAGACACAATAGGAGCATGTAAGAAATTAGTGCTGCCTATGTCTAAAAAGAAATAAAAATCCACCCCTGTCACATTACCAATACCAGATGACTAATGTGACAAGGAAAAAAGCAGGATGAGGAAGCAGAAGAGGAGGAGGAAGATCTTCTCTCCAGGCTGTATTTTTTGTCCTTTTTTGTTTAAAATCTAGACTAATTTAAAGGTAAGGAAGAATTACCTTTCCCTGTAGGTATAGTGCATTAGTTCACAAGATGTATGTTTTGTAACAGCAGTCAACTTGCCTTACATTTGTTTAAAAGCTTCAGTGTGAGCAATAATGGACAGACTTCTCCAAGCATTTTCTGGTTTAAAAAGTCCAGTTTATACTATCTCTGAAACTTTAAATGCATCATTTCCAAATCAGGTAAAATTGTTTCCTCTGTGAAAAGGAAGAAATATTTCTGAATTTCATTTACTTTTCTTTTTTTTTTCTCCTTTCTTTTCCTTTTTTCTCTTTCTTTCTTTTTTTCTTTATTTTTTAACATATAACTCATTTATAAAAGTTTTAAAATTTACAACACACTTGCAAGCTTTGCACTGCCTTGTTCCTGGATGTCTACAGTATTTGACTCTAGGGACTCTCAACTTGAAAATTTTTCTGAGGGAAAATGTGTGTGGGTACCTGGAAGGTAAAGGAGAGAGTAGTTCTTCTTGATTGTAAAAATGTACTGGTTGATTAAAACCAGGAGGGTGCCCTGGTAATTTTAGAGCATATTTTTCATTGGAAAACAAAGAAAAATATTAAATAACTCTTGTTAAATAATTCTATGTTTTAACTACTGACTGAAAAATAACCTGTCCACTTTATCTATAACTGACTTTCTTAGGTCTCAGTTTCCCCACAGTGTAAGAAGGAATACGATAACCCAGCCGTATTCAAGCAAAGTAATGACCATTGTGGCTATTTTTAATGTAACTTATTTGGTGAGTTCACTAGTTACTTCTTATTCTCTTGATTCATTTTGTTAACGTGCATCTTAATTTGGAACTTATTCTCATTTTCAGTTCATTAGTTACATTGTGAGAATTACCACATCCATAAGTCTCATTCACTGACATAACAACAAGATAAGCTTTTATTCTTACCAACTACAATTTAAAACATTATTTCTCCTTTTGATCATGTCTCTGGGTTTTTACTGGTGTTTGCATTTGAAAAGACACTCTAGAGATTCCCTTACAAATATACCAAGATATCATAAAATTCTCATTTTGAATTAAAATGTCTTGACTTTGAAGTTTGGTTAAAACATGAACATGAAATGTCTATGGTATTAAGCTGAGATTCCATCTGATTTCCTGATGAGCTTTTAAGTTTCTAGACAGTTTCTTGATCTACTGCTAGGGATCTAAGATATGATCTATGAGAGCTGGCTGGATTATCCTGATTGCCCCCTCAGTCAAAATCTCCCATATCTGAAAGCTCCTCTGATGTTCTTAATTTTCTTTTTTATAAAACTAACAAAAATTCGAAGAGAGGTTGCTTGGTTCATCAGAAGAGTGGTGACTCTCAAATGAACTATTGGTCATTCGACAAAGACCATGGTTTCTTCAGCATGCTCTGTCAGCCCAGCTGGCAAATGTCTGAAACATTTGAGAATGAGCAAGACAGGCAAGCAAACAGCTCCCTCTGTTCCACATCACTAAACTGACAGTCCCACTCTTTGTTTTAGACCAAGACTTCAACATACTCTCAATGCGTGTGTCATATGAGTGTGAGTTACTTCTCATCTGCACCCACTCATACTTCCTTCCTAATAGCAAGTTGTTCCAAAATATCTTGTCAGCAGCCCCTTTCCTGCTGCTTCAAGAAAAAAATAGGAAAAAAAAAAGCCATTTGAATCCCTGGTCCATTGGTTCATTTTACTCAGTGTACTGAAGTTGTTTGTTTTGCCCTTACAAGGCTAGATCTCCTTCCTGTTTGTGAATGAAACACTCATCAGCACAATGTAATGTGGCTTCATTCAGTAGCAGCAGCTGCAGAAGCAGCCAAGAAGGGAGTTTTGGACATTCAGAGGACTGTGCAAATATTTGGCTTTTGAGGTTTAGGAAGAGGAAAAGAAATTTATTTTTTTTCCTAGGAAGGTTTTCATTTTCGCACTTATTTTTTGGTTTGTTTTTTGGTTTTTTTTAAGTTCCATTTTCTCCACCAAATTAAAAAAAAAAAAATTAATATTTTGTTTCGGTTGAACAAAACACATGATTTGACCAACAGGAGACATCACCTAATTTTAAATTTAAACTTATTTAAAATGCAATTTAGCTACTTTTTATGTAAGTTCAAAGCAAAAACCTGATATACCTCATTTTGAAAATATGCAGGTGTTTCCAAATTATGTTCTCCTTATCATTCTTTGGATTAAAAAACAATTGCATTTGCTGAAATACCACCCTAGTACTTCCGGATACCACTGCACAGTGCTACATAATATTACATAGGGTCAACTTTGAAGCAAGTTTCACTCATTTTTAACTTCCATAATTATCTAATTCAAATATCACACTGAAAAATATCTTTTATCTTTCCAGTATTTTTATCCTAAGGTTTCCTAATTTCAAACTCACCCTGTGACTACCTTCTTATTGTCTGCCTCTGCTTGCATTGCCCTTTCAGTATTTTAACTCCAAGAGTTTTTCTTTCCAATTCCTACCCCTATTTCTAATTTAAACAGTCCTACTATTCCTGCAACAATGGATTAAATGACATATCCTCCCATAATATTGTTCATCGGGGTTGCACCATGCCAATATATCTGCCTTGTCTGCCTAGATTATACAGTTCAACTAATTAAAAGTACATAGGGGTCTAACCGGATGGTTAGTCCTGTGATTTAAATGTGAATCAAGTGCCTATATTCATGAATTTTTGTGCCTCAGGTCTTTGGATGGGGGCAATCTGAATTGCTTTGTTCACACAGCGGTCTCACCTGGTTCACTGAAGTGAGTATAGAAACTGTGATTGATAACAAATGTCACTATTGTGCCATCATTGTTAAAGTCACCACTTAGTGCAAGACTAAAGTTAAGACAAGGCTTTCCCATTTCATGAGACGACTCTTTATGATAGACATGTCTGGGGAAGAGTTTTATTCCACATGTTTTTCACATAATGATTTCTATAAAATGACTGTGCTGTGCTGTAGCCTGTGATTTGAAGTTTTCTGACAGCTGTACCCTGAACCACACAAACAAGCTGTCTTTTTACTGGATTTTAGATGGGACTTCCACTGCTGTTTCACTGCTGAGCCATGTAGACATATTGTCCACTAATTCTGTTTTCCAAACTAAAGGCAACTCTCTGGATTTAGTGGTGAGAGCTGGGATCACCATTTTACTTCCTGATCTGCCATTTTGTTCCTTTAAAAGTTCGTGTAAGAGAATTGCCTTCACTGGGAAACATAGAAAGCATATTCTAAAATCTCATACCGGGAAAAGTCAGCTAATTTAGCCTTTGTTATAACTGCAGTCACACTGCAGAACTCAGGCCCATTCCTGTCATCCTTATCCAGAAAACCTCACCATTATATTGATTTTGCTTGATTAAAATAGTCTTTAATTCTGTCCAAATAATTCAAAGAAACTAATGTGACAGGGGAAAAATAATTGTCCTATTTTTACCATTTTCACTCTCTTACAGATTTTGCTTATTTTATCTTTTCTGTATTTTTGTCAAGATTCCCATTAATGTTTTTGAAATTTCTCTATTTATTGGAATAGCTTAATAAATTAAATAAAAAATACTTGACTTTTAAAATTAAACTATCATGGAATTGAGTTTCTGCATTCTGAATATTTATTCAGATCATGTTACAACCAGCACTGTGAAGAAGCATACATAAAACATTCAAGACCATTTTCCCCAAATGATGTTTACAATAATGTAAAAAATATCTGTAAATCCACCTCAAATCTAAGACCTTAGCACAAATTCAAATACTCGACACTCTCACAACCAGCGCAACACAGCATCAGCAGCTGAGCTTCTGAGTCGCAGGCTTTCAGTTTCAGTCACACAACAGTTTCTCGCCCAGTGAATGCTGTGTTTTTTTCAGGAGGCTGAGGAGCATTTTGTGCTCTGATTGACTTTTTCCTCAGATATATTCATCACATAATTGTAATCAAGAGAAGCCATTGTGTGTTATTCCTGCTGAAGTAGAGCATTTATAGCATTGCAATTAAGAAGGCTCCGTTGCTAATGCACTGGGCATTTAGCCTTTTTGCACATTTAATGGCACTTTGCTGTATGAAGGGTGTGGAGCACCTCTCCAAAAACCTTAGTGCTTTCCTTCAGGCACTTCAAATATCTGCCAGCTTTAATGCAAGGGTCCAACCACCTACCTTCCTGTGATGAAATTTCATGTCACTTTCTAATACACCCTTCACTTAAGCTGCACTGTGTTTCGATACTTTTTGCAATCACCCTGGCAATTGCAGGTCATCTTATTTTCCCATGCCACCTACTTTCAGAGTACAAACATAGTGACTTTCGTGGCTGAATGTAAAAGTTTTCCAGTTTTACAAGAATCACTGACATTTGGAAAACTGAATCTCAAATCATATTAAATGGTATAAAATTCTGGCAAATAGAGAAACAGTGGAAGGAGGGGAAAAGCAGATTGTGCACAAGGAAGCAGATAATCTTGAGCTTATTTCGTACATTTTCATTCTACATTTTCATTTCTAAAAAAGTTGCTCTAATCTCTAAGTAACCCTTGTTTTAAAAATATTAAAGAGATAATCTCTGAATTATTTTTGAGATATTTGTAATGGTTTCCCCACAGTGTTTTGAACAGGAAACATGTTGCTTGTGTGAAAACAGATTTATTTCAACAAATTACCATTTTCCTTCCTCTCTAAAATGTTTAATTGAACGATGTTACAAATGCTTCTAGTTGTTCAGTGTCATTACTTAGGCAGGGAGCCACTTTAGGTTTCCTTAGATTGAAAAGGAGTCCGGAGGTAGCTGGATGGCCAGCTCCTGGTTGCATTGAATAACACTGCTGGTGGGTTCAGTTCCCTGGCAGGATCACATACCGAGGACCCAAAGTGTGACAAAAATGGCAGTCAGATAAGTCAATCTCTATTTAGTACTCTGTATTTACTCACACTCTGCACAGTGAGAGGAATGCAAACCTGTGTAATAGCTGCATAAACCTCCTTGTGTACACTTTCCTTCAATATAAGGGTGTTCCCAGAGAAGAAGACCCATCTAAGCCCAAGCTATTTAGGCATTTTGACTGCTTGATATTTGTCACTCCTACATAGCTGCATCATTTCTTGGTGCTAACCTCATTTATGTAGATAGAGGTATGGTGGGAAATGACACCCACTTGTAGCAGCAAGTGGTAAAATTCGAAAGATCTTTCATTTACTCATTTTACCGAGTGATGTATTGGGGTTATGTTAAGTTATTGATATATTTTATTTGTCTCTTCTATTTTTAGAAGGTTTTTTTTAGCTCTGCTGCTATGTAACTCCTTAACTCCCTTCCAGATGATCTTTGTTCCTGTGACAAGCAAGTGATGGTGAAAAAAAGGCAGCTGGCACGAGTGCTGGTTTCCTCCCACCTTCCTCATCCTGAAGTCAAGTTCATTCTGGGTCATCAAGGGAGTTGCAAGGAAAGGTTTGTGAGCAAGGACCAGCAGGACTTGTGTGGCACTGACTCATAGTGTCACCTTTCCCTCCTGAGTTGTAAGCGGTCTTCAATTTAGCAATAAAAATTAACCGGACTGCCCTGCAAAAATGAGACCCAGAATTTATCGAGCTGTCGTTTGATTTAAGCATTCAATGCTGTATCCACAGAAAAGAAACAAAATGTAGAAAAAAAGAAACAAACAAAAAGTAGTCAATCTGTTATGTTGTACTTTTTTTTTTTTTTCTTTTTTTTAATTATGTGTCTGTTACTCTAGTGACACATCCTTGTATTCTGAGTGTTTACTACTGATGGACAACTGGTTGAGTTCAGCAGCATTGTGCACAGGGACTGAAAATTGAGGAATATGCATATAGAGGGCTAGATTTAGGAAGAAATTTTTGGGAAGATCAGTGCACTGAGCAGCACGCAGGGAAATAGGGAGGAAAAGTAGAAGACAGGCTGGTTGTCAACTACAGTTTTAAGGATGTGTTTTTATGACAGCGATGATTGTGAATCCATCACAGGTGCTGTCTCTACAATCACCTGATGTGATATACCTCTGTATTGTGTTTCCAAAGCTCCTAGTTAGGTCCTAACCTTTTGAAACTACAGTCATCTCATGACTATAGCACTCAAATACCTTTTTCCTTACGGTTCACTAGGGCACAAGGAAGTGCTTGTACTCTGGTTTTGCAGAGAGGAAAGAGTCTTGAAGCACTGAGTGGGTAAGAAGTGAGTGCGTGAAAGGCAGTAAAAATTGTCTAACCATCCCATTCTTCCTTAATGTCATAACTTAGATTCTCAAATCTTCCACTCAGTCACAGTCAACCCATAGGGATTATCACCTTTTCTGCCAGTACAGCTCTGGGTATATTCAGAACTGTCCAAATCCTAATCAGCAGCTAAAGACCTATCTCATGCCTCAGCAAGAGATCTGCCTGGGTTTTGCCTGATTATCTTCCATGGTCTGCTCTGGGTCCTGTCCCATTAAAAGGTAGAGCAACAACCTCATTTTCTCCAGTACATTAGCACTAAGAATAATTGTCTACACAATCTGGGGAGAAAATTGGAAAAAAAAAAAAAAAAAGTTGTTCTTTCTCTAGATACGTTTTACAAAAAATGGCTGGCTCTACCATGTGTTTTCAGGAAAAGGGTTAGGACCAAAATCTCAGCAGAAGACCACTACCTCCTCATAGTCCCAAGAGGACGCATCTATCCTGATGAGGCATCCCCACTCAACATGCTCACATGGGTAGATTCCATTCCTAGACACACCTTCTGTCAAAAACACTTGATCCACTGCGGCAGTTTCCACCTGACAGACAGACAAACTTTATTTTGCAGGCTTGTCTCTTGCCCAAGGTTATGCAAGCTGCCTATGATGGGGGACAGTAATGAATGCTTTTCCAAGCACAGTCCTAGACTCAGAGCATCACGTTCTTTCCCTGTTGGAGCTGTCGTTTTTCTAATCGCTCTGGAACAACCTTTCTGCCACTCTTGCATTGGGGTTTTCAGTGTGCATAAAGTAGGGACAGAGCTATATGGGCAGGAAGTTTGAAATTTCAACCAGGAAGTGGCACAGGAAATGGTATTTCAACTAGAAAATGAGTGTTCCACTAAAGTTCTTTGGTACAAGTAGATTAAAAATGCACCAAGATAAATTCCAGTGCAGTGAGAAGCATTAGTATGTGTTAGCTGGTAACTCATTGGTTTCACTGATGTCAGTGCTGCTACTCTTGAAAATGACTGTTATTTTCAGAAAAAAAACCCTTCAAATTTTAAAATACATGAAACACTTTTCACTTACATTTTCTACTGTTTTGGACAAAAGCTGGCCATCAGGTACATATGTATCGAACCGCCTGGGGATTTTTATAATAAAACTAGAGCCATCACATTGGAAGGTTAAAAAAAAAAATTCAAAAAAATATAAAAAACCTGTTGCAGAATATCGTTGCCTCCATGTGTAAGTGTACGCATGTGTGTAATCTTGATGAGGTTTTAAAACAGCACTAACAAAAGACCAAACTCAAACCCTGAATCACTTTACTTGTTAACAGAAGAGCTGAGATTCACGTTTCTACACAATAGGTTGTTTCCTGAGCAAATATAGTCATTTCATTAGTTTAATATTATTCTGACTCTTTTAAGGATTTTCAAGCTTACTCATTTGTTTGCTCTCTTTTCCCCCTCATCTATACACTGGCAAAAAGCATGTAAAAAACTTGAGTCAGCCCCTAAACTTAGAATAAATGGCTAGCTTTGGAGCATTTCTCATCAATGTTAGAAATTCAGTTTAGGACAGTGAAACTGACAAGTCACTCTCCTTGATGACAGATGCAAACTTGGAAAACAAGAAGAAAAGAAGCCATTTACCAAGTTGCTTTTTTTTTTTTTTTTTTTTTTTTTTTAATGTAAACAAGAGAGGTCATGTCTGTCTAGCTTATATGTGCATTCATTCCAGTTATGATCTCATCTGTGAAAAGGTTACAGGGAAAGTAAGAATACTCACTGTTGCCAGGGGAATGGGAACAGCTGAGCTTATATTTGATCTTCTGCTGCCCATCATACTTCATATTTTTCATCTGTGTCATACCATATCACACCAACATGACAGAGTAAGATGTCTGAGCACCTTGACCCAGCTATTGCTGTCCCTCTACGCTCCCCTACCCAGTCATTGACAGAGACTTTCCAGAGGTACCACAAGCAGACAATTCCCTGTGAGGCTATTTATAGAGTAAATTGTTACAAAAATAGCTCTGGAGCTGACATGTATTTTTCTTCTCTAGGGTAGGAGATGACCTGTCCCTCCCTGCAGTGCTCTCTGCAGGCTGACATTTCCTGAACTGCTTCTATATAGTGCAGTTCCTGGACTCTGATCCAAGTTTTACTGTAGCAAACACGTAAATGTGTATTTCACCCTCAACAAGGTTCTCTGGGGCTGTTCTAGCAACCGGCCGCTGCACTGTATGGGGGCAGGACAGACATGCTATATGGCTGAAACAGCTAATAGCTATTCTCTCTCTTAGAGAGAAAACGAGGAGAACAGCAATTTATAGGGATGCTTGTGGCAGTAGTCTGTGACTTTTCTATTTGCTTCTATAGCAAATTTAAAAATTTAAAGATTTCCCAATCTCTTCCTGCATTCCAAGACTTTTTATGGAGTCCATTTTGAATGCGTATGAAATGGCTATGAAAGAAGGACTTAGAAGTGAAAAAAAAAGTTACCTAGAGAATTTTCCTGCTCAGGAAAGCTGTCCTGGAAGAGAGTGAATCCTACTTTACTTTTCACCGGCTGTATTTATATGGTCCTTACTGAGTGGTGCTATCTGAAGCAAAATATTGCAAGCTATGCAGTCTTCCCCATTGCAGGTCTCGTGGTAGATAAGCAACCTCTTCTTCACAATAATGTTTACCGGGCATTTGGAAACCAGTAAAACATTTGATAGCAGAACATTTTCAGTGGAAGATGTAATATCCCTAGAACTTCCACATGAGACCTTTAGATCATACTGATTTGCTCAGATCTTACTTAGCTGTTAGAAATAAGTCAGTCTCTTCAATGATCTGAGATAGTAAATTAAATTAATCTGAGCTATGCTGTCGTTTTTTTTACTTTCTTAGACACAGAGAATCATAGAAGTGCTGGTTGCATGGGACTTGTGAAGGTCATCCAGCCTCCCACTTGAAATGGGACTATTGCCAACACTAGATCAGATCAGTGATGGATTTGTCTAGCTGAGTCTTGAAAATCTCCAAGGACAAAGATTCCTCAGCATCTCTGGGTCACTTCTTCTAATCTGCACCTACTTCCTGGTGAAGAAGTTTTTCTAATGTCCAACAGGAAGCCTCTGACCCACAACCTGTGGCTGTTGCCCTCTTTAAGATAGTCTGGCACTACCTAGAAGATTTTGGCTCTGCTACCCTTGTAACAGCTCTTCACACAGTTGTCGTTTGCTTTTAGACTGTCCTTTTGCCTCCTCTTACTCAGACTATACAAACACAGGTCCCTCATCTTCTCCCCATGCATGATGTCCTCTGGGACACTTTTGGTATCCCTCCACTGTAGCTTTCCAGTTTCTCCACAGCCCTCTTGAACTTGGGACACAAAACCAGGCAAAGTATTCTGCAGTCTACTGACCACACTCCCCCTAATGTAACTCAGTATGAAATTAGTCCTATTCATGATGAAGGCTCTGTCAGCTCGCCTTTGATTTAGGCTTCACTGCAATTCCCAGGTTCCCTTCGGCAGGTAAAAAAAATAGGAGTTGTCCCTTTGTGGGAAACAAACAAAATCCAAAAATACATGAAATAATCCAGTCATATCTTTGACATGCATTAATATTTGACTCATTCTTACTCTAGCTCACTGTTTTCCTCTCCTTCTGTATTGTGCATGAGCACTTATTTTTTTGTCTTTTTTTTTTCATCCAGCAGCAATAGTGCTGCTGAACGTGATCTGCATTTACTTCTGAGGTACCATGGGAGCACCTAAGATTACTCTGGTTCCAGCGTGTGGAGGGACCATTCATCAGGTGGAGGTGCCAGAAGTACCACTGCTTGCTATGAAATAGCAGCCACGTCCACTGACTCCTGAAGACCTGAGGCAGATCCATACATGGCACCAGCTCCCGAAGGCCTTGTTTTCTAGCATCAGTGTGGATGTAGTAGAAGAAAGAAGGACCTAAACTCTTCTATGCAACTGTACCTGGTGTCTGTGCATATCTCAGTGCTCCTCTGACTTTTCATGGTCTTTTGTGATATAATTAGGTCATTTGTTTGGGCGACTTCTAGCTCTCCATACCTGACTACTTATTCTACATGAATGGATCTGCTTATTGATAGGTCCATTCATCTACATGTATGAAGGCTGCTGTCACCAGAGTGTGTGGGCAAGGGTAGAGAGCTAAATTCAGGTCTAGGGAACCTTGACTAATGTCAGTCAAATTCCAGTAATAATCAATTTGGCATTTGTGACTGCAAGAAGCAAATTTCAGACAGTAAGATACATTCATGATTTCTAATACAGGTTAAAGGGAGGACTAAGTACATTCTGAATAATTTCTGCTGAATATCATGCTCTCTTCAAGCCTCAAATAAAAATTATATGCAGATTATACCTGTCTTCATATTTTTTCATTCTTTTCTTTCTGTTCCTTTTCACAACAAACTTTAGTAAACAGAGAAAATGGGGTTCGTTATACTGTGTAATACTTTTTAAAGAATTCTAGTAGAAAAGCTTTCTATATTTATGGTTCCATGAAAAAATGTGGCTAAAAGTAGGAATGGCTTCTTCTCATCAAGGAATGAATCTGCCAAATGTTATTGCTATAGGAAATCTAAGTCACATTGGATTACCACCTGGCACTATCAAAGCTAAACTACTGTCAACTGTAAAGCAAGAAAAAATGATCAAATTATCACGAGTTTACGAAATGTATTTAGAATCATGTTTACTTCCTTTCAATCCTTCACAACATATTGAAAAGGAAAAAGCTATTTTTTAAAGTGGATTAAATTGTTGTAGTTAAAAAGGAGTTAAAAATTAAGAAAATCAGAAAGGTTCAGATTCATAACTCAAAGACCAAGGGAGGAAGGAAGGAAGATAACAGTAAAATGAGGATGGAGTTAGAATTTTGATACAATTAATTATGCAAAAAATGAATGTAACTTTGGGGTACACTTGAGCTCAAATTTCTAAATTTATAGTTAATTTCAACATCAGATGAAGTTTTGCAAGATGACCTAATCAATTTGGAAAAATCTAAGATTCACTGAACATAAAAGATTAACTCTTCCCTTTAAAAGGCCGCTGTTGATCATAACTCATTTGGTTAAATTTGATCCTTTATATACATAACTTACATAAATATTGATCAGTCAGTTTAGATATCTAACCTGCTGAGAAAGCCTAATAAGGCAGAAACAGTACTGCATAAAATAGAAATATCCTATCTATATGCTCACATAATTTTACTTGTTAGATAAATTAAAACATCAGTTTTGAAAGCAATTCCTCAGAATCAGTCATAAGTTTTTAAGCAGCCGTCAAACCGTATACATGTGGTCCTCAGTTCATTCCTCCAGTTTAGTCAGGATGTCTGCATTTGGCTGCAGCTGAGGAGCAGTGTCTGCATTTTCTAAATGCTCAGCATGCCCTTTGTTTATTTGGACCCTGACTTCTTGGCAGATGGAGAGACTGCCTCAACTATTTGGTGAATTTAAGACGGGGAAGCTGATGTAGGTGTCTCCATGAGATCTGGGAGCTAATGCAACCTGAAAGCGTGGCCCAAACTGGTTTACGATTTGTAGATCTCAAGTTATCACCATCTTACAGACTATATCTACAACTGAAACTTACAGGACTCCCTCAGTTAGGAGCAAGCACAAGTAATCAGACAGCATGCTGGTCAGCTAACCACGGCTACTGATTTGATTTCTGGGACTGCATTACATGGTATCCAGCCTAGTATCTCATATCTCAGAAATGGGACACTTTTTATTGTGCCCTAAATCTGTCCCTGAAGCAGCATGGTGGGAGCCAGTAACATTTCTGCAGGAAGAATAATTTTCTTAGAGCAGAAGTGTTAAAGAAGAATGTCCTATCTATTGGCCACTATCACCATCCTAGCTAGACTAGCATAAAGCTGAAGTAACCTCTCATCTCTGATGCAGCACTTGGAACTGATCCACAACACGTTAGGACAAGAGAAAACAATATTGCAAAGCACATGTTGGGTATTACAGTGCTGTGGTTCAAATTCAAAATTCATTTGTGTAATTTTGCATCTATACCTGTTTCTAATCAATTGACATGTGTTGCATGGTGTATCCTGACTGGGAAAAAGTAAGTAGGGTAGAAGGAAAAGATGTATAGAAATTATTCATGCTTTCAGGTTGGTTCCCTACAAATCAAGAAACATATTCTCTCACTGATGATGGTAAGGCTATTTTTTTCTCTACTAGGGACTTCAGCCTTTCTCAGAAGACAAGAGTCCAATTGTAATTAAGAATACACTGGTCTAATGTCAAGCAAGGATAAGAATATTTCCCAACATTTTTATTTCCTTTTTTTAGGTCAGTAAAAACAATATGATGATGTTGACTTTGTTCACAAAATAATCAACAATAGGACTTACAGTGTTTTTGAAGGACAGCAACACGTCACTAGTCTCATATTTTTATCATCTTATTTGCTGTAATATTGGCAGCCTTGACGCATATTAGTTTCATTACTGACATCAGCGGAGCCAAAAATATTTACTGCAGGTGAATTCCATTGAATTTAAGTGGAATGTGTGGGGTCACAGTATATCTATTTCTAATTTTAGTATCATTGTTTTGAGACCACTGCTATGTATAAGTCTGATTTGCTGTACATTTGTAGTAATTTTACATGAGGAAATACACACGCACAAAAAAATGACACACCAAGTCCGTGCCTCATACAATATTCACTTTCACAGATCATTCTCCTCTTGCCGATGGAGTGCTGCTGCTAGTAACGACAAAACTCCTGTTGATGCTGCTGATATGAAGAGAGAAGTCATTTGGCTTTATGGCTACCATAGGGATAATGGGTTGATTTTTAGGGGCCTGACAAGAGAACTAACACAGAAGAAAGTGGAGAGGCTGAGATGGACCTGCTCTGTGGCAGGCAGTGGTCAGCTTGCCTTACATGTGGGTGATAAAGGAGCAGGGGGATGCTGCGCAGGTAATAATTTTACTGCTTTGCAGACCAGTCCTACCCTTCTCAGCAAGCTCCTTTGAAATAGAAGGGTAACATATTGGAGGGAAGTGATGATGTTGACAAGCATGAAAATTGCCCTGTTTCTTCTTCATAAAGTCCTGAAAAGAAAACCCACCTTAATGAGAGAAAAGAGAGTGGTAACTCCTTAGATAACAGGTAAATCTGAGCGGCTGTTTTCAGCAAGGTACGTGTTGCTGGAAAGCCTTAAGAGATTTCAGCCTAATGTCTAGCTTTTAAGTACTGATGTTCTATCCTTTGCATAGTTATTCTGATGAAATTTTTGTGACTGGTTTTCCATAAGCTTTTGAATAAAGAGTCAATAACACCTTAGGTTTCCCAAAGAGCAAACACTATCATCCAAGCAGTCCTTGACAGACAGCATAAAATTCCCAAAGGCTCACTCATCCCAAGAGATGCTCAAGTCCTTACCAGATCATAGTAAGATAGAAAGGGAACCAGTCAGTATTCTTTAATTTATTAGTTGTTCATTACAAGCCGCTGTTATAACAGCACTTCTGTTGTAAATGGAACAGGTTATAAAGTCTAAATCCTGCGAGCTAAGGCTCCCAGATACTGTCCCCACTTCTGACATTGATCCAATGGCATATGGACTTACCAGGCCACTTGAGAGCATTTTAAAAACTCTGACGAAACTACAATCTCTTTTATTATCCTAATTTTCTGAGATGTTGACCTCCTAACTCTCTTAGCTTTTTCTCTGAAAAATGAACTGTTTGTTTAGGTGCCTATGCATTAACATATTTTAATGTCTGGTTTCAGAGTTGCCACACTGGAGATACTGCTTCGCAACTGGAGGTGTTAAAGTAATTTTCCTACATTATGTGCTGGCAAAGAAGTAGCAGGCCCAGGAAAATTATACTGAAGGAATTTTTCAATTTGCAGTATGAAGTTGAGACCTTCTTATCACATTGGGGCAAAATAAGTTTATAAGTTAAGCAGCTGTCCTTCCCTTACCAACTTACCTGGGTTAGTAAGTTTCCTTTCAAGCACAAAACCAGAGGACCATGTTTCAAAGCCCACTTTACTTCTACAGTATGAGTTAAAAATCAACATGATTTTACATGTGTCAAAACATGTCTAGAAAGAGCAAAAGGTGGCATTTCTGATTCTCGCCTGCAGTCCCCCATTTACAAAAAGCGTGTTCCAAACGAGCCCATGTCACTTTGGGTATCAAATTTTTGTATAGTTTTTAATGCCTGGAGAGTAGAGGAGAAGCCCGCAGACTGCAGGACAGCTAGCATAGGGTTGTGAATTAGTGTATGCTCCTACAACGTTATTGCCAATATAATTTTTAAATTGCATCACTTGAGCCCTGTTTACAAGCTTATTCTTTACCAAATGGACCTCTGTGAATCAGAGGCAGCCTGTCTTTCACCGTCTGGCATACCCCGTTGGAATCCAGCTCACCAATTTCAGCAATATATATATTTAAATTTTGTTTTTAGCATCAGACTGAATATGATCAAATCCCCTCTAGCTCCCAAATGCTCTTCTAGCTGTTCACTGTGTTTTCCTGCTGGAACCACAGCCTGATGCACATTCTCAGATTTGCTGATGAGTCACCCAACACTGGAGGACGCGGGGACGGAGCCTGCCCACTGGCCCGCACAGCTGAAAAGCAATACTGGTTGCTATTTAGATCAACAGCAGAAATGCCAGTGTATTTGCAACATTTTTAAGGATGGTTCAGGAAGCTAGAAATTGAAAAAAATATTCTTCTTCCCTGGTCTAATGCTGGATTTACAGTGTTTACAAACAGCTGTTGCAACAGCCCCGAGCTCTAAAGAAATATGTGACACATCTGAGAATCTGACAGTCAAACCCAGCATTTGTTCCAGTGCCTCCCTTCTAAGGCTTGGCGTAACAGGAGATGTGGTCCTTGTGGTATTTGCCACCATGGCAGCTGTGTGCATGGCAGTGGCAATAGCTATGGGGTTACTTGCTCAGTTACTCACTGCAGCAAGCAGAAAGTGAGTCCACAGAGATGGGAATTCAGACAGACTTTGCAGCAGCCAAAAAAGTGCAGGGAGTGAAGCCCATTGCAAAAATAGTTATATAAATAACAGAATAAATAAAAGGATTCAACAGGGGTCCAGGTAGCAACCTGGGTATTAAAGGTAATAGCATAGGGCTTGAAAACAGAGGTTGCAGCCGCCCCATTTCTTGCTTCAGCAAGGTTTTATGAAATTATCAGTTCCACAGTGACTAGTTCCCCGCACTTCCACTTCACCATGACTGTTCTTCCACCCCTTTTCTTGCTTACTCTGAGACCCTGTAATGAGAACCAGCAATTGCAATCCCTGCTGGGGCTGACGGTGAATATAAAGACCTGAGATGTCTTCACCAGAGAAGGACAGTACAGAGTTAGGAACAGAAACAGTCATTTCACCTGGAGAAATCATACTGCACAAATGATGCAACATGCATACCAACTTCATGGCACTTGTTTCATTAAGAAAATGCTTCAAAACAAATGAACTGTATTAAGGAAAGGGATGAGTTTCTGTGCACTGAACGTGTTAGGAGGGCAAGTGGCTGTGCACAAAAAAATACCAAACCTTTCTCAGCTGTTCCCAGCAGCAGCTACTGGGTCAAACCCTGAGGTTTAACTGAGTTATCAACTGTTATTCCAGCAGCACTTCACATTAATCGATGGCAATGTCCCCTGCAGGTAGTGGAATTTTTCTTTTCTTTTCTATTTTGGACAGGGCTCTTAAGATACCATCTTGAGGTTACATTCTTTGTATAACATCAATGACTTATGTTTGCACTCCCAATGAAACCTTATAGCTTTTAAAACACATGGAAAAAAAGATGCCTGACATTTTTTACATAAGTAAGGTTTAGAGCAAATAGATGTCAGGACTCAGGGATATTTTCACTTTTATCCCGTTAAACTTTACAAGTTTTAGCTGTGCTTCTGAATTCTTCAGAGAAGCTTTGAAATTCACAAGTTCATACAATTCACAGAGCATCTGTTGTGAAAAATAAAGAGATTGTGGCTTCTAATTTAAATAACTAAGATTTCCATTATTAAAAATAAAATCCTTGTTATTTAAAATAAAACCCAGAATAGTCAGCATGGGAGCAGCATAAAGAAATCTAACTTAGAAATTTCAGAATAAGCAGGGAATTGATATGAATTGGAGAATCCTGTATAGTCCATTAGAATTATCTCTATGTATATGTGCAACTTGGTATTGGAAATTAGGTGTTCCACTGCCCTTAAAGACTGTAGGAGATCTGTATCAAGCACCAAAACACCTACTGAAGTAGACTTTAAAGTAGCTAAATTTTGATAAAAAGTCCTTTTCAAGAGCTGTACCTCAACGACCTTTGGGATTCTGAAAATCTAATTGTAAAGTGGGTGTAAACTGGGTATCAGAAGAAACTCCTCAATAGATGGAGGGCACAAGGGGAGAAGAGGATGAAACAAAGAGATTGGGAGTGAACAGAGGACCTGCTCAGAGGAGAATTCTGAAGAGGAGATTAAGAAGCTCGAAGAGTGGATGACAGTCAGTAGCATGTGGATGTTTCAATTGCATTTGAGGTTTGTACAACCTCTTGTGCGTTGAAATTGAAGAATAAATTTGCATGTATCAAATTCAGTGTGAATTTTGCACAGTCCTAGTTCAATAATCTAAGTTTCCCAAAGCTTGCTTTTGTTAACAGCCTCTTGTTGAACATCTTTCAGGCAGATATCTCAAAGCTTTATAAATGTTGCTCCATGAAGCTGACTTCCCTTGACAGATTGCAAATGAGGACATTAAGTAGTATATTTTTAATCTTAATTCCCCTAGGTCACCCAGAGGGAAATGGCACAGTTGGGACGCTGTCCTTCCAGTGCCTCACAGTTACAAAATGCCGAACCAACACGGACATCCTCTCAACAACGTATGTTAGGTAAAGTGTATTCTCATTTACATATGCAGAAATAAGCCCCAAAGAAATTAACAATCTTATTAGATGTCATACATCCTGGGGTGAATTATTAAGCAGGACGTCCCTGTTATTGCGCTATTCTTTGCCAGCCAGGTTATTCTGCCAGATTTCTTATGGATATGAAGAGTTAGGCTTTTATAAGGGTTTCATATATGCTAAGGGAACACACTGATTCAAAATGAGGTGATGGTATGCTCAGGAGTGTCACCTTAACAAAGCAGGGACTGCTGGTTTAACAGCACAAAGGAAGCTTTCAGAAAGGTGTTTTAAAGGTATAAGTGAACTGAGGAAAACACCAACCTAAAAGGATGGGGGACAAGGAGCTAGTGATCAGCTTAAATGTGGCTCTGACTGCAGCCTACCTTTTTTTTTTAGCAGAATGTTTTGAAGAAAGCAGAAAAAAACTAATCTCAAAGGCTCTTATCACTTCAAGAAACAATATCTAAATAAAGGTGTCAAGCTTCTATTTTTTCTGTGGTTTTTTTTTTTTTTTCACTTTTGCATTGCATATAAGATATTCTCTTTGGCTACCACTTGAGCAGTAAATTAGGTGAAGATTTTTGCCCACAGCTTCAGGGACATCTCTGAGTCTCGATATCTGGAGCCCTGTCTCCACCAAAGCTTCTTACAGTCAACCTCTAGTACTCTTTTCTATTGCAAAACTTTTTTGTAAGCACAGCCATCATATCCCACTCAGGCCAGGTGCCCACAACACAGCAGCGTCCATTTCAGTTGCTTGACTTTTATCACGTTTGAGGATTAAACATTAGAATCTCAGAGTTTGGGCTTCTTTTCTTCATTATTGCTTCCTAAGTTGTCATGGTTATCATTTGACACTCTCTCCAAATTCTTTTTCTATTTAACAACTCTCATACTCTCTTTTTTTTTTACCCTGAAAAAACAGGCTGCTTGAAACTGGAAAGGGGGGGGGGGGACAAAGCAGGAAGGGAACATTTGTGTGCAGATGAAAACGTTCACAAGGGCTGAAAGACATTTTTGACCCACAAAAAAAAATCCCACAGACTAAGACACTGCATGCTGTGACCAAAATGTCACTATTTTTAAGGTGTCTGACTTATACCTGCCTCATGTAATGGTCACTCTGAAAAGGATTTTGGCAGGCAATTGACCACTAAGTATGAAGTTGATATTTTGTATTATTTTTATTTGTTTTACATTGTGGTTAGGGTTTCAAGCTTTTTCTGGAGGTCGGGGTAGTGGGGTGGGGGGGAAGAGGGGGGATGAAAAAGACAGAGAGGGGGAGAGGAAAATAATTAACCCAAGGAGATCTGGAGAGATAGAAAGTTAGAAGGACAATTTACACACACAGACAACCCATACGGGCACACCAGGGAATTCAAAAATAGGATAGCAGAGAGGATTCATAAACAGCCCCTTGAAAACGCGTGCTCCCTTTTCCTTAGGAAAACATGCCGTCTCTCTGAGGAGCATCCCGAGCACAGAGCGTTGCAGATCTGTCATTACAAGGTGTGCTGGTGCGGTGACTGTCTGCACACTTGGCTCTGGCACCGCTCAGCCCGGCTCCTCTCCCTGTTAGCTCAGCAATTTCCCAGTGGTCAGCCCGTCTTGCCATAATCACACGCTGGCGCCACAAGTGCATTTCTTAACTGTACGCTGTACCTTGTAATGAATGCATATCAAAATATACTAAACCGCTCCGATTCTGGAGCAGCCATGACCTCAGACTTGACAGCTCAACGCCATATTTGCTTACATAGCATACCTGATAAAAAGGATGCCAACTGCAATGAATGGAGCGTTTTCTCTCCATCTCTGTTAATTTTATGGCGGACCAAGTATGAATTATTTCACTCTTGTTCCACCCTTTAAATGGCTTTCAGCTGGGAGCTTCTCTGGCTTACCATTAGTTAGAAGATGGTCTATGTGAAATGCAGCTGGCCAGAAGAGGTAAAGTACAAAAGGACAGATATTTTTTGAAAGAACTTCTCTTAGGGAGAGGAGAAAAGTTTCTGTTCTTTCTACAGTGACACACTTGTTCTTCCAGCACACGGCTTATCATGCATCCAACTAAGAGTGAGCTATACTAACTTACGTAAAGACCATATTTCTTTGTCAGACTTTGCTATAACTCATAAACAAAGGTGCCCTGAGCTTTAGAGTCACTTCCAAAATGATTTTCTATTTTTCAAAGGCTCAGATTTCACAAGGCTCATTAAACTCAACAGGACTCTCTTTTTTCCCCCATTGCTTTCATCTTATCAAGTGTAACAAACCATAATACCAGGGCCTGTATCATACACAACGATTAAAAAAACTCCACCAACAAAACACACAAAACACACAAAATCCAAGCAATGATGTGCAGGATGACTGAGATGAAGTTCAGGTAGTTTTATACAGTTGTTCTGTCATGTTTAGTATGCAGCTAACACGAGGAAGCTTTGAACCCAATTTTCAAACTATTTTTCTTTTTTTTCTCTTTTTATCTTTCTCACAGCCACGTGATGGTAAAAGAGCCATAATTCACAAGAGAAGACTCCTAAAAGCACCTTGCATTTTGGTAATATTAGCTAGAGCAGCTGTTATCATAATCCTACTACAGCAGTAGCGATTTGTCATCATTTTAAAAAATAAAAAGAAAGGTTAAAGAGTCTTTACAAACCTGCATTCATGGTACATTTTGTATGATAATTTTATCTATCTTGGATGGAATACTCAAAATGCGTTAAGTTTTTTGCTTTGTCTTGGTTTTGAAGAATAAAGTCAATTTGCAAATTATTTTAAAGGTCTTGGAAGGGACAATGTGAAGCATAGCTTTGTAAGTTTTCCCATCAGGTGGAGCATTGTGTGCTTTGCCTTGATAAACCATTCTGCTCTCAGTAAGAAACTCTTGACAGACTTTCTCCACTATAAAATGCACAGCTAATTTTTCTGCCATTTTTTCTCAGTGAGGCCTGTAGGATTACTGCCAGCCTTTTTCAGTTCAGGTGCATCAGATGCAGTGTTCTCAATATCAGAAATCTGAACTATATTAAGCTGAGCAGGTTTCTGGCACCTGACTCTTGTTATAATTTCGTAAGAAAGGTTCGTAGTGGAGGAATTCCTCTTCATTTACAATTGCGTAAGGGAGACCAAGTTCAGACTGGGGACCTTGTTGTGCCTTGTCATGTCACTGAAGGACGAACACAGAGTGACTTGTACTGGTGTAGCATTGTCTTTGGTCTAACTGAAGTCTGTGAGGTGTGGCATTTCTAGACATAACTGGGAGGGTTGTCAGCCACTCTGTAAGGGCTTTTGGTTGTCTCTGGCCATGGGGGATGGCTGAAGTTGAGCCATCTCCTGTCCGGGAGCAGCCTGGGTGGAGCAGGAGCTGGTGGCCCAGCTTTTTCATTCCACCAGTGCAAAGCTGCTGTTACTGTAGGGAATTGGCTTTAGAGCTTCTTTGTAAGTGGAGGCAGACAGTGGTGAAGAACCATTCTGGCTGCCTTTGTTCGTTCTTTCATCCTGCTTAGATCAGCAGGACAGTTTCAGTGAACATGACCTAGGACACCCTCTCGGTGGAGGCAGTAACTCTAACACTGACGTTCCCTCCCTGACTTCTTTGTGCAAGATAGCCCAACTGTGTCTCATGAACTGTTGGAGCTTTTTTTTTTTTTTTTTTGTTTCTTATTTAGATACTGAATTTAGGCAGCACAGCAGAGTGAATGACATTTATGTGAAGCGATATTATTTCTCATATTTTCCCTAAACTTGAAAATTCTGGCATTGATTCCTTGCTCACTTCCCACTGCACTAAACTGGTACTTCTCAGATACTGACAGCCATGCACATAAGGTGAATGAAGATTGAGACAATTGTCAATCTATCTGGTAGAAGTGCTGTTGCTTCGAAGTTTTTTGTGCAGACTCTATTCTAATGCTGGTAAGAATGTTATTGCACTCAAACATTTTCCTGACTGGATGATTTCCCTTTGATTGCTTTCTATTTGAGAGGGGGGGGAGAATAAAGTAAAAATAATTAGAAAGTATATGTTAGAATGAACACAAGCAGCTCTATTTGCATGTGAAAAATTATATACTCAGGGGAGAAATAGGCTGAGGTTTGCCTTGACAATATATTTTGGCACAGACCACGCAAAATCACATGGAAGAAGTTTGTATCTGTAAAGGAAAATTTTATAGACACACCAAACTCAAGATATTGAGTTAAATATCCACAGGAGAGATGCAGAAAAAGCTCAGTGAAGACTCAGGTTAACCAGAGACTTTGCAAGACACTGTGACTACACAGCTGGAGGAACAGGAGAGGCACAAGGACATTGACGAGGCCAGCAACACCATCCTTTTGAAACTCTGGCTTTGGTCAACATTTCTAAAGTCATGGGGTCTAATTCAGCAATCTGGAACAGATACAGCACCTCTAAAGAGCCTGCAACATGCTATGCAGATGGATCTGCATGAAGTTAATGCTGAATTGAATTAATTTGCATAGCATTAGTTCTCACAGACTAGTAAGTGTTTTTCCATTCCTTTGTACATTGTAATGCCAGCCAGACACTTTTCCCCCCCCGCCCCCCCCCTTCATCTGCAACTTCCCTTCAGCACAGCCATGGCTCCATGTCTGACCATCACTCTCTAATGAACATCAGTTTTCATCATTTCTATTGAGTCAGCACTCAGGATCAGAGCCCTCGACAAAATCTGCACTTTTCTGTGTTATTTCTACTTCCTTTATCATGTACAGTACACTATGATTGCATTACCCTTAATAAATGTCCCCCCCCCCAGCTTCAGGCTGATGTCCTTTTAACAAGACACAGCTAGAGACCTGAGTGGATCTGCTCGGGGGGAGACAGAAGGAAAGGGGAAGAAATGAGAAAAGAACAAGTGAAACTTTCTGCACAGCCGAGCAGTGAGTTACTTCCCCTCATGCAAAGCACAGGAGAAGGCCCATAGCTGGCTGTGCTACCCAGACAAAAATTAAAGAGATTAAAGAGAGACCCAAGTCTCTGGACAGAGCTGTCAGGATGCTCCTGGCATAAAGGATGGGCATGGGATGGACAAAGAGACCTCCCAAAGAGAAACAGCCAATGTTGGGTGGAAATATCAGGCTGACAGGGCTCGAGAACAGAGACACCTGAAGGTGTCACCCAGATGCCAGAGAGAAAGCCACCTCCTCAACAGCAGAGGGAAATGGAGAAAGATGCTTTAAAGTCATGGAGGCACAGAGGAAAATATTTGAAAAACTAAATCGCAAAGAACAGATGCTATTTTTTCAACGACAACAGCTTCAATACTTTCCACAATGCCTCTGAAAGGCTGTAACTTTGCTGGTATATGATAAACTGTTATTTTTTTCTGTGTGCAGCCACCACCTTTGATAGTAGGAGGAAGATGTATTGACATCCTGAGACTGTGAGATAGAGATGACTTAACTGATCAGAAGGACCTTTACAGGACACTGAGAAATTCCATGCTCACTGCCAAAGCTTGACCAACACCTGCATCATAACCTGGATGTGTGAGGATCAGCACGGGGGGAGAGAACCACGATCCTTCCTTGCTTCCCAAGGAACTGTCATAGCTGCAGTCAAGACTCTGCTGTTGCAAATGTAGTTGCAAGACAGGTCAGTGAGACAGCCTGGCTAACAAGGTCTGTCACCAGAGCTGCAGAGAGCATCTGACAGATGTGGTGATGCAGGAAATGATAGCCCATCTCTTCAAGAAAGGTAGCCATTTAAACACCCCCCCTCCAGGAAAATCCTGAATTAGAAGATGTGGGAAGTCAGGGAGAGAAAGTCAAACAGCATAAAGAAGGAGAGAAACAGAAGGCTATGCCTAGTGCCAAAGGGAAGAAAAAGACTAAGCCTTAAGCTAAGAAGGGGGGAAAGGCCAGGTCGGCATTTACAGGGAAGAAAAAGGAAAAGGTTTGAGCACAAAATCAAAAGGAATGAAAAGGACAAGCTGAAAGCTGGAGGGGGAGAGAGGGCAAAAATAAAGTCAGACAGAAGAAAGAACTACAGTGTGCTAACAGAGAGCCTGCTGATTAGGAGGCAGGATAATTCTCTCAAAAGTTAAAAATTTGATCTCCTCGTGTTTTCAACATACCCAAGCATTTCTGTAGTTAAAAATGGGCCAGAACACACAGAACATGTTATAATCTGCTTATCTTTGTACATTTGAAAGCAAAGCAGCCATTTGTATCACTTCTATGACATTACTAATACTATGTCTTTTGTATCCACAAACAAATCTTGTCATGGCTTGGCTTTGGCTTGCGGCATGGACTCAAGAAAAAGAAACCTATGAGGGCCACAGACACTCAGAAGTGTGAAGACTTATGTTCCTAGAAATCTGGATTTCGTTGGATCAGTGGCAGTGCACTTAGAGTAAAATAGTGATTTGTTAGAGTGTAAAAAAAAAAATTATTATACAAGAAAATGACAACTCAAATATTTACAGGTGAAACAAGTAATAAAGGATGTTTAGATGTTGTCAGACCTAAAGATAAACAGAGAACCGACAGTTTTAACTGACATAAAATTACAAGAGTAAACATTCTACCTAAGAAGTCTAAATTCATCTGCTGCAAAGCCAGGAATATGTGAGTACTGCTCATGCTACTTATGAGCAGTCTATTTATGCCTAAGAAGAGAATACAATAAAGTTCCTAGATGCATGCTTTATCCTGGCAGAAAATAGAAGGACGCATAGCTCCTCTGGATGTTTCTTTAGAAGACGACTTTGGAAATGGTTTGATGAAGGCATGTTAACTATCAGTTTCATTTGCTGCTCTGCTGTCAAGCACAGTGGACAAGCTGCAGCATTAGAGAGCAACATACAGTAGGCTTCACAAGAAATGTGCCTTTATCTTAAAAGTAGCAGATTTATTGATTTTAATAAGAAGAAAATATCTACCCGGACATTAGACAAACACAGACTCAACACAGACTGAGAGAAAGCTGATAACTGTATTAAACTGAGTTTTTGTTACATGTGTTTGGGAAATTTCCAATAACACAGAGTGCCAAAAGGCCTGCTTGCAAGTCTGAAAAAAAATCCCACAAAACTAAACAAGATAAATATTATATGATTTTTCTCAGACACAAGTTCTACTGCATTGCATAAATGTAATGGCAGGTTTCTGCAGCCTTGCTTGGGCTTACCTTTGTTCAGCTATTACTGGACTGATGTCAATACAACAGGCACTCTACCTAACACTTGCAGAACATAGCTGGGAAAAATGCCCTAAGGTTGTCCCCCAGGACCAACGGCCATGGCTGCAAGGTCTTGTTTCCTTCAGGATTCTAGGTCTGTGCCTAAAAGCAGGCTTGATGGGATTAACACATTATAAAGCTCTGTAGGGATGGATAATGAGGATTTCTGCTCACATTTCCAGTAAGTAATAAGAGCCTAACAAGGTTTATGAAGCTAGTGCAAGTGGAATTTTAGAAGCTTTTGCTTTAGTGCATGGCCAGATGGTGGTGAGAAGAAGAGTGGTCGGGCTTCCGCGGTGGAAATTGTGACTGACTGGGTGATGAAATAAAAGCATTTGGAAAAGGAGAGTGGGAAGGCACTGGACTGCTATAGCTTGGAGCCGGAGGAGTAAGTTTGGGGTAGATGCAGGGTAGTCTGCACCACTACAGCAAAATTCAGGAAGCTGCTACATGTAGGAGCTCTGTTTAGCTGGTGGCACAGCTAGAAAGTATGAACTGCAGAAGGCACAACTCTGAATTGTGGGAAGTGAGGGAGGCATAAGGACACATGTAGAACAAGGGAAAAACAAAACGTCAAGAGGCTCCACTAAATAAGCATCCTTCCTCCGATCTACTAAGTGAGGTGTGGAAGTCATACAAAAAAAGAAAAGTGATCATACCATTAAGTCACTACCATAATGTGTCTATATATATGAACAGGGATTGAATTCAATATGCAGAAGGTGCCTAAAGTCTTCCAGTGCCTTCCTGATGATCATTCAATATCCTTAATACCATGCTTCTTATGAAGCTTGCATGAATGAGTGTGTAATTAAGTGTAAAGTACGATTCCTCAGAAATACAGAGGGATCTCTGAGAGCTGATTCAATGGCTCACTGGATCCAGTTCAAATCTCAAGGCTGATATCATGCCAGCAGAAATAAAAGGGAGTGCACACCCTTACTGATATACTACATGCGCCATTGTACTGGAGTGTCTGAGACAGTGAGAGTAGGGTCTCTCTCTGAGGGCTTTTGGCTTTTGGGATGAGTCCTCAGACGTTTGCCTCAGGATGTTTCAGAGATGTGAAAGCATGGTGCAAATGGAAGGAGGTTTAAGTACAAAACTTTCAAAGTAAATGATGACTTTAATCTTAACTCCTTTCTTTAGTAGAGGGAGGAGGCCAGATGGTCTGATTAAAGGGCAGAGAGTGTCAAGGTCATTCATAATTACCATAATTTTGCATTTCTTGAACTATTTCACTTTGTATCACAATGTTAATGTTATTTAAAGCACACTCGTTTCTTTGCTTGCTTTAGAAAAGAGACGACATTGCAAATTTAAGAAATAGATATCCAAATTCCTACAGTACTCAGAGGACTCCAGACCCACAGCTCCGAACCAGCCTCTGAGGAGATAAGGCCAGTAAGGTAGGCAGACTACAAACCAAGGCTTTGCTTTGGCTTTATACTCCTTTTTTTCTTTTTCCTCTCACAAGAACAAGAATAGTGGATAGGATTTTTCTTTCTTTCTTTTTTTTTGAATCAACTGAGTGAAACAACACCAATACTTAAATGTCAGCTAATTGTTTTCCAGGGCTTGCCCTTTCTACACATTCTCCATTTGTTATTTTAATGCATGCTAAAATGTACAGATATTACTGTAAACTTTAACATGAGCCATAAGCAGATATATCTACAATCTGAGCATCCCACTATTCTTATTATGGAAAACAGGTTTTACAGCTTTTGTTTATTAGGTACTGGTAGCTTTTTCTTTCCTGGTCTTGAGGTCTCCAAGTAATGTTCAGCATCCTTGTGTGAGCGACCGTGCCCGTCGCAGTGGTCCTGTCTTTAGCAGGTGGTGGGGAGCAGGACAAGCTGTTGCAGACTGTGATGCACTGGTCTTACTCAGACCTGGAAGCAGGTCTGTGGGTGGAAAGTGGAAATGGTGTCTTCTCAACTGAATAAGGGAAGTCTCACCAGAAGACAGTAACCGAAAGGAAGTGCATATGGAAACATCCCATCACTCACACTGAACTGCAGTAAAACCTCATGCAGCTGAAGGAGGTTTATGGGATCTTTGAAGCATAGCCACTCACAACTGTCATCAGACCAATCTGTGTGTTTTGTTTTTTTTTTTTTTCAATAGTACTTTGGGGTTTTTTCCCTCCTTTTTTGACTGACAGGCATAAGTTCTAACCTTCATCTATGTGCTTACATATATATATATATACATAATGAGAGTGAGAAAATGTACGTGTTTTTATCCTTTGTCCTGTCCATTTTATAAAATAAAATAAAGAATATGATCCACAAAATACTTCTATTCACCCAAAAAACTGAATTAAAAAGTCTCTAAAGATATCCCGCAAGCGGGACTCCTGTCATAGTCAAACATTCAAGAAGAGTTGAGTCACAGTCATGGTTTGGTTCATATAAAAGTCATGATCTTGCTTCCTTGAAACTGATATCCTAACCTTGGCTGGCATCAGCAGAAATACAATCAAGTTCAAGTGAGATTTCTTTTTGCATTTTTTATTTAAAAGTTGGCCCTTGGATGGCTGAGTATGGGACTCAGGGACTAAACTGCCATAGATGGATGAAATGTTTTCAGCTAAGTTTATGGGCAGCCTGTTTTGAGTTTCATCTGAAGAGCACTGTCCAAATGCAGTTTTCAGATATGAAAAGATGAATTTGAGTGTGGTAAACAAAAAAGCATGAGTTGTTGACTTTTTTTTTTTTTTAAATGCAATTTATTTAGTATGTTTTGCCCCCTTCTTTTGTGCATTTTTTTTTTTTTTGTGCATTTGCATTCAGTGCAGCTTTATTTACATAAGGTCCAGCTAAAAATGGATTTTTTAGTTTTTCTTTAAGAAACTGTTCCTGTTCAGTGGAATGAGCAAGTAAGTGAATGAATGAAGTGCTTAAACCAACAGGCTACTATATGCATCTATTAGGAGATGGAAATGCATAACCTGGGACATGATAACAATGGGGCCAGGATAGTGCCTTAGAGGTATATATAGAAATGTGCAGTCTCCTCAGACTTCATAAATCATATGTGAATTCCTTCTGATACGATGAAGTCCAATCGATGCATTGGACAGCAAAGGCTAAAAGACACCATGGAAGAAGGTTTTTCTTCATTTATTTAAGGTCATGTCAGTGAAAGATTAAAACCACCCAAAACTCCCAGCAGGCTGAGAAAAAAACACTCCAGCTATCTTAAAACAGATTATGGGCAAAGCAAGGGAATTCAGTGCTCAGGCTGAATTGCCATTCTCCAACATGGCAGCCACCTTGGGTGCCATAATGAGACCCTGTTAACAATAATGTGTATGAGCCTGTCCTCCCTTGCTGTCCGCTCTCCTCTCCTTCTGCAACCCACATGTGCTTGTGCCAGGCAGTGGATCTGATGATGCAAGCAGAAGGAGCAGGTTGGTAGTTTGAAGATGAGGGGTGGGGGGAAAAAAAAAAGAAGAAAAATAAAGGTCTTCCAATTGCTTACGATTTTCAGTTTGCCAAGCAATAAACAAAACACCCAGAGCCGCCAGCTCCTTCCAAATTGCCATTTTTATCCATGCTGTTCCACCAAGCAGCTCGGAGCGGTACCCGCAGTACCCTGACACAAAACCGCAGGAGGGTGTGGTTCCTGCTTCTGCTGGGCACAGAACAGGGAAGCTATTTATTTCGGGTGCATCTCTGTTTAGTGAGTCATGTTTCGACTGGAAAATTGGCCACAGCTTTCTCACAGATCTTTGTTGCCAGCAAAGCTGGCATGTTACCCAATTCCTCCCAGCTCCCTTTCTCCCCCTTCCCCCTGTGCCCAGACTCCCTTCTCCAGCTTGGACTGCCTTTACATTGTTAAAGCCCCCATTTAATAATAGTCATTGTTCCATGTTAACCTTGAGAGTCGGGGAGAAAGGACAGTGAAGGGCGTAGCTGTGTGCTATAATGAGCATTTGGTGCTATAGCAGGTGGGAAAGGCTTTGGGGATCTGGGCAGATTAGAAAGAGAGGGGGCTCTAGCAGATGTTGAAGCAGGATGATGTATTGCTGTTCACTCTGGGATTCAGACAATACCAGCACAAAAGTAGAACAGGGAAACAGGGAAAAAAAATTGATCCCTTCTGATGCAAACTCGGCTAGAAACCAGACATGCTTGAAAGTGAGCATTTAAAAAAGACAAATATGTTTCCAGGCCCAGCACCTTCCCCTTTCTGTGACTGCCAGAATTCTCTTTTAAAACACCATCTCGGGTTTGATTTATTTTACATTAACTTAAGCCTTGAAGCATTACATACAACTTCTCCTTCCTTTCCCCTCCTCCCAGGCAGAAACTGGAAACGAAAGCATCTGAACTTCGTCCTCTGCAGCACACACCTCATAGACAGGACACATACAGAAGCTGTAAATAAGGTCTCATCCGCACACTAAAGGTCAATGGCACTTAGAAATCCAAATTGCTTTTTCAGCTCTTATTGCAACACTTCCAAAATATTTAATGGCATGATTCCAAGTCTTGTTATCCCATATAGCATAGTCAACCTCAAAAGTAAATGACACACAATTGCCTGTTTGCTAGATGCCTATATAAAAAAAATCTATCTTAAGAGAACTAAAAACCAGAACTTAAATTATGAAGCCTTGTCCTGTGGAGGACTAACACCTCAAGAGGCAATGGTGCATCTGTTGTAATAAATAATCTGCAGAAGATGAAAGAAAGTCAGGCTTAGCTTTGACCTTGATTTTCTGGAATGCAAATCAGAGTGAGACACTGGGTGCACAGCACACTGAAAAGTGAAGTTTTTTAAAGTAGATGCCTAAATATGGATATAGAACCTTAGTTTTGGAGTCCCACTAGAGTTGAAAATCTAGGCCTAATTTCTGTTTCTGTTTGCAAAAATATTGTTAAGAAACTTGCATCTTTCTGAAGTTTATTAGATAATTAAAATTATTCTCTCTTAAATAATTTCTGATCAGCAGATCATCCACTTTTGCATTCTTTACATGTGAGTTATACACAAAATCTGGGTTACTCAGTCTTGACTGGCACAGCTCTCTGCACCGCCTAATGAATGCATTTGAAATTGTTGCTGCAAGGGAATTTATGTGCAGACTGTCCCACGGACAGGTGGGGGTCGGAACAGTGGCTGCTGACAAACAGCTCAGGCCAATGTTTTCCAGCATCTTGGAAATCCTTCAACAATCCCTGATACCTGACTCTGTAAGACTGCCAAAATTCTCAGTAACAATAACCTTCCTGATCAGAAGGAACACAATATTATAAGATATTACTCTATCTATTATCCTTAGTGGGGTTGTCTATCAAGGGGGGGAAATACTCTGATTCCTACAGGCATCAGGTTTAATATTTAGATGGTGAAAAAATGGCACGTAAGAGGAATACGTGGAAATGAAAGGAAAGTGGAACTGGTTGATAATAGTTTATAGCAATCTCAAACATCTGTAATCCAAAATTGAGCTTGAATTAGCAAGGACATTTCAGACAGAATCATAGAATCATTAAGGTTGGAAAGGACCTCCAAGACCATCAAGTCCAACTGTCAACCTAATACCACCATGCACACTAAACCATGGTCCAAATTGCCATATCTACATGTTGTTTCTGAGCACCCCCAGGGATGAGGACTCCACCACTGCCCTCAGCAGCCTATTCCAATGCTTGATAACCCTTTCAGTAAAGAAATTCTTCCTAATATCCAATCTAAACCTCCCCTGGCACAACTTAGGGCTATTACCCTTTGTCCTGTCACTACTTTCCTGGGAGAAGAGACCAACTCCCACCTGGCTGCAACCTCCTTTCAGGCAGTTGTAGAGAGCAATGCGGTCTCCCCTCAGCCTCCTCTTCTCCAGACTGAACACCCCCAGTTCCCTCAGCAGCTCCTCATCAGACTTGTGCTCCAGATCCTTCATCAGCTTCGTTGCTCTTCTCTGGACACACTCCAGCAGCTCAGTGTCCTTCTTGTAGTGAGGGGCCCAAAACTGAACACGGTATTCGAGGTGCGGCCTCACCAGAGCTGAGTACAGGGGGACAATCACCTCCTTACTCCTGCTGGTCACACCGTTTCTGACACAGGCCAGGATGCCATTGGCCTTCTTGGCCACCTGGGCACACTGCTGGCTCATGTTCAGCCAGCTGTTGACCAGCATCTCCAGATCCTTTTCTGCTGGGCAGCTTTCCAGCCACTCTTCCCCAAGCCTGTAGCCTTGTGTGGGGTTGTTGTGACCCAAGTGCAGGATCTGGCACGTGGCCTTATTGAACCTCATACAACTGGCCTCATCCCATCGATCCAACCTGTCCAGATCCCTCTGCAGAGCCTTCCTGCCCTCAGGCAGATCAACGCTGCCACTCAACTCGATGCCGTCTGCAAACTTACTGAGGATGCACTCAATCCCCTCATCCAAATCATTGATAAAGATGTTAAACAAGACCAGTCCCAGCACTGAGCCTTGGGAACACAATATAACCATCCGCAAAGCCTTACTTCTCCAGAAGCAGTTGTCTGCTCTCCTCCTCAGTAATTGCTGGCCAGTGAAGGTTGTGCTGGTAGTCTGGTCATCCCCTCTGCCCCCAAGGCTCTGCAGGTGATGGCAGGAAGCATCTTCCACTTCCACACTCCACTTGCCTGCTGACAAAGGGATGCAATGTCACCCTCCAACGGGAGCAGGGGGTAAAAGTGCGAGTGAGGCTTTCTCCCTTGTTACATACCTATGCTTAAATAAAATATCCTTTATGAGTTTACCCAGAAACAGCAATCCCTTGCCTCAATTAGTGGATTCCAGTTTAATAATAATAAAAAAAATTGGTTCAGAGAATCTCGTCACTGTATTCATATTGAGTGCCCAGACATCCCCCAACATGTGCCAGTGCAGGGAAAAATCAGGTCTCTTCCTACCATTCATTCCCTTTGTTGCACAAACCCTGTTCACATCCACCTGTATTCTCACATTTTACATGTTTTTTTTGTTCATGGCTGGTAAAAATTAAGGAGCATGACAATGAGGTAAATTAATAATGCTTAATAATGCTTTACATGTCAGTCATGCTTTTGATGAACAATTGCATTGCATGATGAGCAGCACCTAAAGGCAGAGTCTCCTGAAGATTCCGTGCCCCATGCCCCTCATCTAAGCAGACAAGCCCCAAAATAACAAATAGAATACATATGGGGCACTGAAGAGTAGCCAAGCACCCATGACACATTTTGACTTGTGTTTCCTTCCAGCATCTAGAGACCCTATGTCTGGACTGCAGGTTTTGGTAGTATACAGCAAAAACTTCTCTCCAGATATGATTGCACCAAAATGGGAAATATCAGGGGCAAATGATCACCTCATCTTGTTCTACTCATTGGCAGTTATGTGGCTCCAGGAACCTCACTTAACTCCTGTTTAGGCTCCAAAATAGAAATCTTTTTTTTTTTTTTTTTTTTTTTCCCTTCTAATCCTATACCCCCTGAACCACCAGCCCCAACAGAGGTGACTGAGGTCAGTTAAGTACCTTCTTCATTCCAGACCAGACCATCATCATTGCTGGACTCCAGCAGGCAGGAAGGAACACACACAGAACATGGAAATGGATGAGAAAATAAAACTGAGAAGTTGAAGTAAAATAGTAAGAAGAGAACTATGGACTCCATTATTATAGCAGCTGCACGTTGCTTGCACAGCTCTTTCTGGAGTCAGTGGTCCTTGAACACCTGTAGAAGTCAGCACTTAAGAAAATGAAAGGTAAAAGGGAAGAGGTGACCAACGATTATTGTTAATTGGATCTACGGACACAGTTAAAATAAATTTTTAAAAAGCTTGAAATATGGTTTGATTTATTGGTATGCAGGATAAGATTTGAGCAAAATAAAAAAAAAATCTCTGAAATGAAAGAGAAATATGTTTCACAGTGGGAAAAAAAAAACAACCAACAATCTAGAAGTGCTGACTGGGAATAACAACAAAAGCCAGATGGCATAAAATGGCATCTTTAGGGATTATGTGGCATAAGGAGCTGTGCACAAAAGCATTCTCTGAGTCCTTAAAAATCTATCACACTCACTGGGCATGCTCAGTGTCCTCAGATAGACACATTAACTTACTTAATGTGCTCTGGCCTTAAAAGCTGGACAATCATCTCTACCATTTAAGCTCTCTGCCCTTAGTTATCCTCGGTAGTTGATCAAGCTTCCTCTGCTGTGCTGTTATATATCCTCAACAATCCAGGATATTCTGCATTATCAGAAACTTGAAAGAGGATGCTTTATCACAGTTAACACAAATCATCCCCCTATAGGCATGAGACTCCTCCCACTATCTTGTTCATTTATTGCGAATGGTAATGAAGCTTTAAGGAGCTCACTTAAATTTCTTCTAGACAGATCTGCAACATCACTGAAATGTTTTCCCATCGTATGAATATAAAAGGGCAGGAAACTTTTTTTCATCTACCCACCCAAAATTATACTCTACTGGATGTGAGTGCAAGATTGAGTCATTAGTGAAACATCCACTTAAACAACTCATTAACTTAATACCGTAACCAGTATTGAACTTCACATTTGTCAAAACTGAAGTTCTCTGTGCATTTAATTCCAAGAAGACCTGCCTACTCCTTTTCATCTTTCCACCAACAAGGAAATACTCTAACTGCAATCAAAACCAAGCCCAGTATCATTTACATAACAATCGTAAAAAGTCCCATCAGTAGTTCAGACATCTAGACACCATATTCCATTTGCTTATGAGGATTTACAGAAATCTTCTTAACAGCAAAGAAGATTTCCCTCCTCAGACCATCAGCTTCTAAACTCAGCCTTTTCTCCTTTCTTCAGTGCAGGATTTATACATATAAAAAGAAATGAATGAATCAGCCTTTTCTAGTTACACAAGAATCCAATGCTTATTTGGATCAAATCTGTAATAGAAGTGCTGTCCTGTAGAAAATCTCTGCAACAAGTCTATTGTATTTGCTGACCTTTTCTTTAAACATATGACAATATCTCACTTGTAGTAATACTGTCTATAATACTCATTTCAGAACTCAGACTTTTATTTCTCACTTATGAACACAAGACATGCAAATACAATGAACCAGTTCAACATGCAGCTTTCTTCCAGTTGTATTGGATCCTCTTGGACTTCAAACCATGATATTCAGAAATGGAGCAAAAGTTCCCAGTGTCACTGGAATTCTAGACATCCTGCTGAATCAACTTCTATCAAAAAGTTAAACCATGCTTTCCATATTCAGAAAAGGTTAGATCACTGTGAAATGTGACACTATTGGTTTTTTGTTTTTTTTTTTTAAATATCTTAAATGATGCGTGAATTTGTTACTCATGAAATGTACCAGATAGATTGACAGTCCTCAACCTTCCTGTATCCATGGAATGGGTGGAACAGTAACATAATCTCCTGAATGTTTTCTGGCATTGACGGGAATATTTTTACTTGGCTTCTAATTTTGATAGATTCAGTCCTCAGAGCAGGAAATGAACTTTCACAAGATAAATCCTCTCAAAATACTACTAAAATATATTTATTTTAGTGACTGTGAGACAGGTACTAAAAGGATCTAGGAGTGAGGCAAGGGAAAAATATGCACTCAAATTCTCTGTGTATATCTGAAAGGTGTAAAAATCACTACATATCTGTTTGAAACTTTCAGTGTGAATTTTCCCATAGTGAGAGAATGCCTGACTAGTATAGAAATGGTATGTCCCATTTCTATCCCCCTCCTATGGATATTGGTACACAGGAAAAATTCTGAATAACAAAGAATGCAGCTGTTCTCTGCTGTCATCTGGGTGGAAGATGACCCTGTAGAGCAATGATAATTTTGTTCCATTTGCAAACAGCCCAGAACTCCCCTGTATTGCCTTAGAGTGTCAAACAATTGACCTGGAAATCACCTCTGCTGGAAAATTAGCTGTGACTAAGTCCCTTGTATCTCTTTCTTGAGAATCAAGAGCAGTTGAAACATGAAAAATATTTAGATGGGGATTTATGAAGTCAGAACTGTCCTGATTAAATTGAACTGAAAAAGACTAGGGAAATAGTAAGGCAGTTAAGAAAAATGAAGCTGAACCTAGGCAAAATGTGGTGCTGAGCATTATCTTCACACCAGAGACCTTGTCTGACACAGCAGATTTAGCAACAGCCACACTACTCCATGATACTCTGAGTCCTTTACCACAAGGCTGCCCATTGTACCATTTTGAGGGCAAAACAGTTGAAGTGAATATCCATGAGAACCCCATTACCAGAGGGAAATTATTTTAGTGCAAGCTAATGGAAACCACATTACAAGAGTAAATTATTTTACTGCAAGCCTATGAAAACCACATTACAATGGTCAAACAATCTCATTTCAGGTCCACTGAGACCACATTAATAAAGCCATTATCAAAGTAAAACAATTTCAAATGAACTCTACGGGGATTCAGTTTTAAATGGCAACAAGATTTCAATGCATGCTGAAAAAGGCCCCTTGAATGCTATTATGGTCTACTGTCAAATATACAATCAAAATTTTGGGGGACTAGCTACATGATTATAAAAAACTGGTATAGTATTTTCCAAAATCTAGTAATTTGACTAACAATTTGCTATTAATTACCATTCCTGTTCTATTTATTGCTTCCTTTCTAATGCATGACATGAGTTCATTAGAAAGCAATACACACAAAATGAATTTTAAAACATTTCAAGAAGTCATCATGACAACCCAAAAGGCAGTAACCTCATTCAGCCACTTGTGACAAGCACGCATACAATATTTTGGGAAGGGGAAAAGCTCCAATAAGTCTTTCTCCCTTTGCCTCTCATGTGCCAGGAGCAATAATCATCATGGACCACATGCTGAGAAGAGCACAGGACTTGTGGTTAAGTGAATCTTCAAAGCAGACTGTGCATAGAAGGAGGAAAATGGAGAGCCTACATGTTCCCTCTTGAAACTGGCAAGGCTATACTCACATCAAACAAGCTGTTGTGATATTTATCAGTTATACATGCATCTGTGTGCATACACTCATACACACATACAAGAAATGACCTCAGGTGATGCTTTCACCTTTTCCCTTTGATTTGTTCCCCCAGCATCCTTTGTGTTCACTCTTGCTGTAGAAAAGTAAGCTTTTGTCATCAATAGCTGAAGGAGAAAACATTGCTTTATGTTTTTTAAAGATGGTCCCAGGCACTCATCTTTGATGGATCAGTCCAAATGTTAGAATGTCTTTTTCACTTTGTAGAATGACCAGCCATGAAGCTTACAGTGCAACATGCTCACCCTCTTTCAGTCTCAGTGAATCTTTAATGCTCATCTGCAAAGGAAAGCAGCTTTGGCAGAGTAGACATGAGTCTACTCTCACCAGAATAAGCTATATTTTGTTGGCTAAGAAAGTCCCCACAATCATGCATTTGAATCTACTCAAGCAGAAGCTATTGTTAAATGTGGCTCCGTAGAATAACGTAAAACAGACTAATCTGTGACTTTGCGGACATCAGTCTGGTGCCTATATGCTAAGCATGTTCTGAAATACACAAGAGGCTGTATCAGAAGAAACAGAGGAAGTGTCTTTTTTACTCTGAGTCATATATCCTGAGTTATCTCTTGAGCTGCCCTCCAGCCTTACATTCCCATGGGTCTACAATCAGACTTAGTAGGTCTCAGTTCAGCACCTCAGCTCTGCCTACTAAACTCAAATCTTCTGCATGCAGAAGGCAAGACAATATTTAGACACGAGAAAAATTCTTACTTAAACCTTAGATACCAACGGGTTTAAAACCTCTATAGGTTTTGGTAGCAGGGTGAAAGATTTTGCTCTCTAACTTTAGAAACTCGTTCTAAGTTGACTTCAGCTGCCAAAATACTTTTGTGATCTAGCTGCAGGTCTCTGTACCCACTGTATAGAGGAATACTTTACAATCAATGGCTAATTTCAATATGTATCTTTAGATATCCTGTTGGAGTATGACAATTTTATAAGATACAAATAATAATTAGAGTAGTAGTATCTCCTCTGGCATAGAAGTTCAGGTACTGTGTTGAGTTGTGAGATCATGCTGATGAATTAGTAAAGCACTAATTATGAAACATTTTTTCTATTTAGATGAGAAATCAAATCATGATCTCTAATGTATCTTGGGTTGTCAAAATGTAGTTAAAGATTTTTTGTTAAAATATTTCAATAATATTATCTGTTCCAAAATATTGCATTCCTAGTTTGTAGCTCTGGGTTTTTGAGCTGATCACTAAGTTTGATTAGGAAAACTAAAAAACAAAACCAAAAGTATCCCTTGATAATTCTGATTGGCTTATTTTTTATAGTCAGTGCAAGAAAAGACAAAATAGGATCACATAGAGTATAGCATGAAAATAACCTATTCCTCCAATCCTACCTTAAAGTTCCACAGAAGTGCAAAATTCACCCGATTTGGTGAAACTCACCTAAATTATGTTTGTCCTTGGAAGTATACAAATATTTAAGTTAATTCTAAACTTTTCTACTCTCCATTATGACTTATGGACATTAGCAAAGGGATGTGCAACAAACATTTTAAAAACATCTCATGTTACTGGGAGCTAAATCTGTCAACAAAATATAAATATTTTTCTAAGCAACACATACTGGAATGATTGGAGATGTATTTTTCTGAATGAACTGCACCACAGTAATTCAAATGAACACACTACATAGTATTTGTATAGATTCATAATGGTTCAGTCCTCCAACAGTGAATCAAATGCAATTCACTAGAAGGTACTCTTCTGGCAGTCACCAGATTTAAGTCAGAACTGTTGATTCGCTCAATTTCTGCCCTACCCTCAAAGACATTTTTAGTGCGGGTTTTGCCTTCATCTCTAACAGTGCTGCTAAATAGATCTGATTCTCTGGAAAAATAATAGTTTTTCAAAATCAGCATTTTCCTGCTGATTTTCAAGCTGTTTCAATAAACCCTTCAAACTTACTAACTAGTAAGTCTAAGTGCCATCCACTGCAGTGATGTTCTGGGTTCAGATTCTGCTGATCTCAAACACAAAAATCGCTTTAATAAATGCATAATTTTCTATCAAGCATAGGGTAGTTTTGGAAATTTGTTTGGTTTTTTTTTTAATATATATATCCCAAGTAAACTCAAAGCAAATACACACTGAACACCTACTTAACCAAATCCAAATACTTCAGACAGACAAACAGCACCTCTGCTTGCATTTCCCATTTTTTTTGTTACTGTGACTACTACTAATCAACTAAAAAATAGTCATTTGAGGTTATTTCACTTAAAAGTAATATTAGGATCTTGAGTTTGAACATGTATTTTCAGTAGGTTCTTTACTGCACTACATCAAAATCGTAATTACAGCACAGTGAAAACTGCTAAAAAAGAGAGTTAATTTCTCAAAATTCATTTGTGACAGAGAAAAAAATGAAATCAGCACAGCCCACAGTCTTACTCAAACTCCAGGTATATCACAGGACTGAGTTTTTATCCTCTTGTCATTTTCGTGAAAGTCTTACCTTAATTGAGCATGCACATTTTCATTACTTATTAGTGTAAGAAACAAGAAATCAAGGCTGACAACAACAGTAAGAACACAGCTATAATAAGCTCAGTAAGACAGGAATACTTGTTGTGTATTTATATTTAGAACCAGTTACTTCTACCCACAGAAAATTCGGAACTGTTGAACTGTTGCAGAAATAAATGCCTCCAAAACAAAGTTGACTCACTATATTTTTCTACAAATACAAAAAAAAAAGGAAAAAAAAGTGTTTTCCCCTTGCTAATACAATGAAAGACTGTGAATTTGTTTCTCAGCACCATGTTCTCTTGTAATCCTGAGTGCATGTATTTCGGTATACTAGAAGAAAGCAACCATGCTGGTGGGTGTCAGTGCTGAAAACTTCTGGTACGGATGCTGTCTTATTTTGTTTGCCATTGATACATAAAGCTCGCTCAACAGCTTCATGGTAGCATGCAATGGTTGCAACAGTTACTGCAACTAAAAAAAATAACAAAATGCTAGAACTTCAGCACCAAAAACACCTCTATTTGAGCAAGAGGGGAGATCCTTGATCTAGAAGCATTGAGCTGTCGCACTCTCCAAGATCATTAATAGAGGAAAAACACACACTAACCCCGAAGGACAGCAGAATTAGTCTTGAAACAGTAGTCCATGGAGAGCATTTCACATGCTAAGAGGAAGCTGAAGCACTGGTTAGTCACTATTGGCAACTGAACTGCCCATTGGAAGTGAAGACATGTAAACAACTGGTCTGGAACAGGGTATTTCCAAGCTGGAGATACACTGAGTAGACAAACAAATTAATCTGTTTTAAAAGCAGTCCTGAGGCCACTTTGAAGATATGTGTTAGCCTTGCAGATTGCAAGACTGTAAAGACTGCCTTAGGCATAGCTGGAGAAACCTCTAAAGCACTTAGGACCCTGCACACCCACACATACTGCGGGGCTAATACACAGGGTTAATAGACTCAGTAGCCTGTGAGGTGGATAGAGGATAGGTAGAAGTGAAGCAAACCATGTTTAGAGTAGGTCTTGAGGGGTTTTTTATGAGATTGGCACTGGTGTATTCAAAAAAGGAAAAAACAAAGAGAAAGGAGATAATTTGGTAATACCAATAAGATGGAGGAAGTGTTTGTGACCCAATACAAACTTAAACCTAAAGCTTGATCTGAATCTCACCAACTCTTTAATATCATTATTTGCAATTAGATATCAGGATATATTTAATTATCTTAATTTCAAACTCTGAGTCTCTGAAAGTCGATGAATCTCTACTCAGGGTAATGGAATATTTTTATCAGCTTTGATATATTTGCACATTTGTAGATGCTGTGGTCATCATGTGTGCCGTATATCTAGTGGAGCCATAAACTGTGGCTCTGACAGTCCTCATGAGCTAAACAAAAATAAGTCAAAGTATGGCAATAACATAAGTGACTGGAGACTGAGCAGGTGTAGGAACAACACATGAAATGTCATACTACCCAATAACCAACATCAAATCAGCCATTTAATTGGGCGTCATTTCTAAGTGGTAGATTTAAAAAAAAGAGGATGAATAAGATGGAAACAAGATGAATTTGAGAAAACTTAAGCACAGCTTTCAGCATTTCATGGCAGCTTAAATCAGCACTAGTGTCATTGCATAGTGGCTTTGATAAAGGGTGCAAGAAGACAATCCAGACCAAGCTGTTCTTGCATGCAAAGTTCAGATATCAACTGCTGCAGGCCAGTGTACCTGATGATAAGAATTTCACCAGATATCAACTGCTGCAGGCCAGTGTACCTGATGATAAGAATTTCACGTTAATGTAAAGAAGTGCTAAATTGTCCACAAAAAGAGTTGAGAAGGCATATTACTCCTTAAAGATAAGCGAGATTCAGTGTTCATGATCTTGTCAGGCTCTTCTCTGCATTGACCCACCAGCCACGTCTCTCCTGTTAATGTGATATAGGTAGATATCAGCATGGTTTAGGCTTTAGAAGCTCATTATAGACTTATTGGTTACAATGTTTTGAGGAAAAATGAATGAAATTTTAGAGAATGAACATGTTCACTAGCTTCTTACTTCTTGGCATGTGGATCAAATACATAAAAAGAGTTTGGCAATCTCAAATAGTTTTGCAATCTACCACAGCTGAGTTGATTTGCTCACAAAGAGAGACAAAAATCAAGAATAAGCATATCAGTAGAAGTGGTGTCTGTCTAGTTCTGTTTGTGGGTCTGTAACCACTCTTCACTTACTTGTTACTCTGTAAGCATCACATTTCATATAATACTTTAAAGTTTGTGTTCTTTGAATAAGATTCATACAGTGTGCCCTGATTTTCAGTGAAAGATGCAAAGATTTAATTTCTCAAGCAACAAGACCGAGTTTTATGGTTTTTCATCTATTGTTTCCTTTCCTTTTATTTTCTGGTAAATTGTATACACATAAGAACTATGGAATCTGAAACATTTGGTCAGGCTGTACAAAATTACAGCTTAAACAGTATCACTTACCACAAGTTGTTGTCTGTACCTTTGTTTTCACTGATATTTCTTTGGATATAATTTTTCTGTCCATGGATTGAAAAGAGCTGAAAGAAAGTGTTCCTTTGGAAGTTCCCATCTGCTCCAACCGGCTGCTGCAATTGGAGTTTTAAAAATGGCACAACTGAGCAGTTAGAAGAACATGTATGAAGGTAATTTAACATTTTAAATGGAGTCTATTGTAGACACAATGATATTTGAAGACAGTAAGCAAAATTAGCATCAAGTACATTAACTAATTCCTCAAATTTTCTGGGAATTAAGAACTTTAGTACTCTGCAATATTGAGGATAATAACGACTCCTTTAATTTCCTTAGCAGAGGAGCAGGAAGAATACAGCTTTCTGAGAAATGCTACTTATTTTAAACAATCTTTTTTGAGTAAATAGAAGGTACCAAATACCTTTGAGTTATGTAGGTATATGGGTAAGCTGCAGCACCTTTTATCCAAGTGAGGACCACTTTAAGTAGAGTTGTGATGCAATGTGAAACTATTTTGGAAGACGCTCTCACAATATTCTAGCCTAAGCATGCAATTCCTTCTCCCATTTCTACACTCACTGTAGGGACAGGGATTTACTTCAATACATTATGCACCAAAATGGTACGAAAAGTCAATGTCTATGTCTGTAAACAGCAAATGTGCCTGTTTTCTGACTTGGGGTCCTTATCTCAGCCTGGTGCCTTTGACAGCAGCAGAACCAGGAATTTCTTTTGCCTCAGCCGACTCCTCATTGCTACCATTTCCATTTTTGTGTAGCCACCTGGAGAACAGTGCAGACAGCACGTTTCTTCATGAAAATGAAGAAATACCATACACGACATTTCCCCAAATGTTGTTGATCTTTATTCTATCAGATAGATAGAAAATATAATTGAAGATGGTCCCTTCAATACACAAATTTTAGGCAACAATTTCAATTAACTGAAGCTGTAGAACATATCTAAATCAAAAAAAATTCAGCTATGCAATAGCACAGAAAACCCCAAAACCTGGTAATTTTGTTGTATAGTACTGCTTTAGGAAAGGATATTTCATATTTATAAATGGTATCTGATGTCAAATTTAAATCAGAGCAAAATCTGACCTGCATTTAACTTCAGTGCACAAGGAATATGTATTACTACATTCAGGTTATTTCAATCCCTTTCTTAATATGAATTTTATAAGAAACCATGTGCTACCAAACTGAATAAAGAATTAAAATAAATATGATAAAACCCCTGCGTATAATTACCTAACTGGATAAAAGATTTCAAGTCTCATTCCTTGTCATAAATGAATGGAAATTTTTGCAATTCAAAGCACTCATTGCCAATATTCCACATATTTAAATATTTGAGTATTCAGATACCTAACCTAATGAACTTTATCTAGATAATTCTTTAATAATCTGACCCATAGATGCAGGTTAAGTGCATATGGGTCGAAGATCACACCAAAGCCCACAAAGTCCAGTGCTGGATTCTCAGCATTCATATTTGAACTTGTCAGCAATTCAGTCCTTGTTTTTTCAGAAACTCCCTTATCTGTTCATTGTTTGTTGTTTTTTTTTTTAATTGAAAGAAATCGAAGTAAAACCCCCATGTCATCCTCATCTTTGTGACCACTCCAGCATACATGCTTCTTGGACATATAATTTTTGTTTCCTTTGTCTCAATGTTTTACAAATGACGATCCTTTTAAAGTTATAATACTTGCAGGTTTTACCATGAATTTTTTCTCTACATGATGTTTACCTTGTCTTTTTGCAAATACATTGCTGATGTTCTTTATTGTAGACTATAACTCTAAACTTATTCTCCCTCTATCCCCCAGAACAAAGACTCAGTCTTTTGCTGGGTGCTCAGGTACATAGAGCCCTTTGCAATCATCCCACATTGATTACTCTGATATCCTATTTCTCTCTCTGTCTGCATGCTGATGGCTCGAGGATGGCTTTGTTGTTGCCATTTCTCCTTCACCAACTATTCAGAAACCTCCTATGCTCCCACTGATCCTGTTCCTTTTGCTTCATGATCAGGCCTGCATCTAGGAAATACAATCTGTCTTTAAAAAAACAGCCACAATAATTATTTGCAGACAAACAATCAGTTCTCTGGATTTTTTATTAAAGTGTTTTTATATCTCTGCCTGGAAAGGATGGCCTCTTCTTAAATAAAAGTCATGAATCATACCTACTTAGAGGTGAATTATCTATTCATTGAACTCTTTCTTAGTAAAAATTCGTACATTCTGATCCAAATATAAAAGAGGAGAGAATGTTATTTTATTCAAGCTAAAATCTAGCCAGAGAAGAAATTCCAAAAATGACCTCACCACTGAGACATATGATAAAGTATATGCACTTTTTTTTCAGTGTTTGATTGGTTTTTTCATTTAGTTGTACATGTATCATGTAACTGATCTGTAGCTCTTAGCAATGTGATATTTATGATTTATGTGACTATATATGATGTGAACATTAGAAATCACCTGGACGTTTGGTAGGATCCTTGTTTTCTTCTCAAAAAACAAGTGGTATTCATAATGCTTTAAAAAAAATGTAGGAAAAACTAAATACGTCTGAACACATCTATAGTGTAATTTGTAATCGTGTTAAGCACTTTTTGAGTGAAATAGTCTAAATTGCTTGTAGATAAGGACAGCAAAAGTGAACTACTACTCCTCTTTTTTAGCCTTAGAAGGAAGGATTGTTGGCAATTTCTTTTGTTTCCACTATCAGACACTGAGTCAGAAACAATGCTTACAGCTACAGGATCTCTCACACTGGAGCTAGTGTCCTGGTTTTAGCCACAGACAGAATAGAGAAAATTGCTGGATCAGAAGAAAAAAAAAAGGAAGAAAATAAAAAAGGGAAAAAAAAAAAAAAAAAAGAAGAAGAAGAAAAAAGACATATTTTCCAAATATTTAATAATCTCCAAAAAGTACCATTTCCAGAGAGGTTCTGCACATGAGCACAGGATGAGGTTTATATGTTACACCTTAATAAAAACCTTAGCAAGTGTGAATTCATCAGTACAATCATAGCTTATTGGTGCTCCTTCACTACTATGTGCTTATGGAGAACCGATCCTTCTGAAAGTGTTTCCCACCTCACCAGCTCCACTGGGGATAAACAGCTCGTTAAGGGACTAAGACTCCTTCCTATAAGCCAGTGTTTTCAGAACAGGGACCTGTACAGAGACAGCTTGACAAGCATTGGAAGCTGTTTCCTCTTTTGATTGAGTGCATTTTCTTCATTATATGAGGAAGGAATTTGTTCTCAGCATTTTTATGTGCTGCAGACGTTGAGATACTCTGTCATATATTTCAGAGTTTGGATAGATTAAAACCTTGTTCAAATTGTCTGGTAGATAAAGGCAGTTACAAGCAACCAGCTACTGAAACATGTAGCCCTTCTGAGAAGCAGGAGTTAAAAGCCTGATTAGGTTTACAAACCTGTACTGGTGTGTCTCTGCTCATGACAGCTCTTCAGGAAACACCTTAGGATCAGGACTCTAGTTTCCATTTCAGCCCTGGAACATTTTGGTGGAGGTATTGTTCAGAGCAGTTACTGGACAAATGCAACCATGCCCAAGTGAAGCTGAGGATGATCAAGGAGATAGTTTAAATTCAGACTTCTGTGACTTCATGAAGGATGTGTCTTGCATAAAGATACCCAGCTCTTCAGTAAGGAAACTCTTGCCCTGGTCTGTCTCTTAGCAAGAGGTAGACAGCTCTGCCATGGTACTGACACAAGGACCGGTAGTTACTATATTCCTTTTTTGATGGTAGCTCTGAGGCTGCCGATCACCAACTCGCTAACGAAATCTACTTCCCAGACCCGTTACTGGTTTTGTCTGTTCTATGATACTTCAGGGTTAAGTGCACACATTGGACTGTGCAATCTTAAATTCTTTCAGTTCTACTTCCATGCGTTATAGTTATTAATCCAGGGGATGTGTTCAGTTAAACTGGTTCAGCAAGAAGAGTGAATTTTATGATGTATTTTAAACTCCATGTTCATGAATTGTTTTCTTCTGAGTGGGTGAGTAATACTATAAAAAGATACATTATGTTTCAAGGTCTGTCTCAGCTTGGAAAAATATATATTTATTTACTGTATATAAACATTAAACAGAAAAGTCTTGAAGAGATGAAATAGGGATAATATTACAGCAAAAGATATTTCTCTAGAGGATAATATTGAACATTATTGAAATAAGTTGTTCATGGGTAACAAAACCAGTGAAGCTTTATTTCATATAAACTCTTTCTCTCTGTCACTGCACATTAATACTAATTCTACCGTTTTCCTTATGGCTTCTGTGTTGGGTAAGAGACAGCCAGCCTGGAGTGAAGTGGTGACTGGCTAGGCAGCTAGCACATACAGGTGGACTGACCAGGCAAGTGCTGTTGGTGGGATGTAGGTGCCCAAACTGAGTGCAAAGCTGGATATGTTTTATCTTCGATGTCCTGCTCATTGTTTCAGAGGCCATTTGACCCTTTCCTCCTTAATTTCACTGGAGTGAGGACCTGGCTTCAGTTCACTTGATTAACTGGGTGTAATGCAAATATGCAATACTAGCAATAAACCAAATAAAATTCACATCAGACAGCAGGTGTTTTCTAGAATCAAGTTATCAAATACTATTTAATCTAAATGAAACAATACCTGGGCCCTTGCAGATAGGGTCTGTGCAAAAGAATGGCAGCTGCTGTGTGGATGGGGTGTCTGAACAGGACGTGGGAGGTCTCCTACCCAAAGACACCATGCACAGGCTCCACCACGGTCTATGAATGTGAGAAGGTGGAACATCAGTGCTTAAGTCATCTTCATGCACCCACCAGTGATTGGCAGATGGAAGAAATTTAACTAGGGATCAAAGATGGATTTTCTAATCTTTTGATGATATTACTTTTCTTTGCTGGAGACAAACCACTACTCTCAGAGGGATTATATCCCACCCATACAATTTCTAAATCCGTCAAGACTTCTCTTGGTACTGGTAGGAACAGCTTTCTACATCCATTTCAGAGGTCAGGTCAAATCAATCTGTGCTCTGAGGATGTTAAGTACATATTTGGACATCTTATTTTTTCCTGGCTTGGGTATGTAAAACAACCAAATACTTAAGTAGAAAGACAGTCATAATAAAGTACAGAAAAACACAGGTGCATATGAACTTACGAGCACTTTGCCAGAACAAGTCATTACACAGAACAGAAATCTGTAGGGGAAATTTGTGTTTCCAAGAGAGAAGTAATAGAATAGCAGCTCTTTCAAACATGTTATTTTAATTGTATTTCCTGTCCTAGCTGCATGTGGTGAGTTTAGATTGGCAAACAAAGTCATGTAAAAATATTTTTTAGTTTTGTGGAGTTGCAGAAGAATATTTTCTTTTCTGGGCTACAGGTTAAACAAAAGTTGGTGTTTCAGTCCAGCAGAAGAAGCCTGGATCTCTGCAGGCACTATAGGGTAGCTGCTGTCATATTTTCTGTCTAGCAGTTTTTATCTGAGTGGGAGTCATCCTGACCTGGTATTGTATTTAGAGTATTTTTCAAGATATGTTGGTTGTGTCTTTTGTCCAGCTTACACAAATGTCTACCATGAAAATATACACACTGGGGCATAAATGTTATTCTGTTTTCCATGTAACTAGGTTTTTCTCCCTAACATCTAAAGTCCTTAAAATATTATAACCCTCAAGATGCAATCCTTACACTTTGCAAAGGTAAAAATCACAAAATTAAAAAGAAAATAGAATATAACAAGCATTATTAAAAAATATCCTACATTTTAAAATGATAAATGTTGTTAAGGCAACAATTCACTTTATAATCATAGTTCATAAAAAGGTTTTTATTACATTTTTCATGGGCAGACCTGAAACATTGTTTGCACTAGGAAAAGACAGAACTTACAAGAACCTCATCCTTCATAGCAAGCACCATGCCAGCTCTTACTGCTGCTGCAAGATTTGTCCTCTACTCACAAATCTTGCAGAACATCCTCATCTCTGTAAACCAAACAAGGTCAGTAGATGCTCCTGGACATTGAATCTCAAGCATTTATACTGCAAAAGCACCTTCATGGCTTTTCTCTCCCAGACAATAACTAGGTAGAGTTATGGAGTTAGCACGGACAAGGAAAATCTCCAGGAGGCAACTTCTACATGGTCTGTCTGTTTTGGAGGCTCGAAGAGTTTGACAGTATGGATATGGAGTTTTTCTTGCTTGTTTGCTTCAATACTAGAGATTGGTCCCAGATATTTTTAGTCTGCAAGTATAAATAAATCTACCATATTAATCTGAACCCACAACATGGTCCTTCACTAACAGAGTCATTTGATAGAGCAGATTAAAGAGATTCCTACTCCTGCTGGTGTCACAAAAGGTTTATAAGGAAGGGAATTCAGCTGCTTCTGCTTCCAATCTTATTTCTAGTCTGGTGCTTTGCACCTGCTGAACAATCAATCTCATTTGAAAATAAAAATAAAAAACCTGAAAAATATATATTTCAGTAAGATTTTACTGCATCAATAATATTGCAGTCTCTGAGGCATAAATTACATTTTTCTATGCAGGTTCTGACAACAGAAATGAAAGTTTCCTCACTGCTAGTTTCATGTAAAGTGCAATCTATTGTACAATTCTAACAGAAAAGGTAAATTTCCATTGTGCAGACCATACTGTGGAACTTGCAATATACATTGTCTAAAATTTCTTGACATATTTCACATGCTCCTCCAAAGGGACTAGGTAATTCATAGATTGCTGAGATTGTAACAAAGTGGTGTGCTGAAAGAGAGATAAAAGGAATCTGTAGAATGGTGTTATTGGACGTTTGGGATATCAGAAATGAATGTTTTCTTACAACCACCCCTTGGCAAGCTACTTACAACCATCTCCTCCAGGAGATAAACGGTGCAGCAAGATGAAGAACAAAGGATCTGCCCAGTTCTGGATGTCTACAGGATTCACCCAACAACACAGAGCTGCATGGACTTGAATTAAGCAGCTGCGTCTCATCTTTCCAGGGGCAGTGACCAGGCTATGTGAGGACCACCATGCTTTTCTGTAGTCAAGCCCTATTGATCTGCATATACTGTGTTTTAAGATAAAGAACATATACACATGGCTGCATCTTCCTAACTGCTCGTTCACCCTGCACCCTGAAAGGCACAATATACATCTGATCCATGCTCAGGGGCTGTTTGTGATGATCAGGCTCCTATCTGTCCTTTCCCAGGTGGTCTCTCTTTAGAGAGCTGCCACTGTACACAGTTTCTGTTGAAAACCAGGTCAAGTCACTATGTATGCATCTCCCCTAAAAGCAAAACAGTGATATTTAAGCCAGAGGATTTATATGTTTATTTTATTCACACCAACAATTTTTATTAATTCCCATATTTTTTCTTCTTTCAGTTTGTGTTGGAATCACACTTTAGGGAAACATTTAGACAAGTAACTGATAACTAGCCCACAAGCATGAAACATATAAAATCAGCATGATAAGCTTTGCATATTTTATTGCAAAATAGCCATAGGTTCTCTGGAGCAGAGAACAGAAATTCAAGATGCAAAACAAACAGCACCATAGTCACAACTGATCACACAAGAAAGTAAGGTACAGAGAATCAAGATGAAATAAGGTCAGTACCAAATTCTCTAGTCCTGCAAAAATTACCATAAACTATTACATAGGCTGTGATGCTGATGATATATTAGCAGAACAGATACATTAACATGTATAACAGAGAACTACTAGTGTAAGAAAAAAAGGAGAGGAAGAAGAAAGATATGGGCAAATATGGAAAAAGTTAATTTCGATAAATTAGTGAATTTGAATTAAATGAATCTCAGAGGGCCAAGGGAAATAGATATTAGTCATCTGAACTCTGACACCTGGTTTTGGGAAGTCACAGAGAGAAGGGAAATGACAGAAAGTGGAAAAAATATATCATTCCGCTCATTCTTGAAGAAAAACTTTTAAAGTAGCTGAATAATATTAAAAGGGAAAAACCTTTTAGCAACTGAACAATGAAATAAACAAGAAGGCAAATACATGTATAAACAGTGATGAAGACTATCCTGAACACACTGCATACTTTATATGTCATGATTCAATTCTGGTGTATTATTTACCCATTTTTCCTTTTCTAATAACAAAGTGAGAAGAAAACATACCAGATTGCTACAGCAAGGACTCAGTTTCCTTTGATTGCAGGTCAAATGCATCCCAAGGCACTAGATATGGTCCACAGTTCAAATATATTCTTGGATCCTTTTTTGAAGTCCAGCTTTTGGATCCTAGTATCTATGAATACAACTATCTACCATGCTTTTTGCTTGTCAACAGTTTTGTCACCATGTCAGGGAGGCTGGTCAGCTATGGGGACATTCATCATCATTCAAACGGATTATAAGAGATAATTCCCAGACTCTCCTCATTAAAATGGCTTCTTGTATTTTATCAAGTGATTTTGAAGCTGTGGGTCCTTCTGGGCAATGCTTGGGACTCAGCCTCTTGTGGTGGACCATCTTAGGCAAGGATGAAATTGACAATTGTCCTTCAAAACTTAATGATTCTGCTATAACCGAAATCTCTATAAAAATTGTAAAGGCAAGAATGAGAATTCTATCATCACCACAGAAATTGTCTTTGGCACTTATTTTCTTCACTTTATGCATAAAGCAATTAAAAGGCATTAATTACCAAAGAACACAAAGAAAACAACAGGACCCTACCAAAACAAAATATTCCACTACAGAACACTTCTCCCAGTGGGTCTGAATGGGGATCTTTAAGGCATATTTCATTAAATATGCAGAGGAAGAAAAACAAAACAAGAAATTCATGTTGGGGTTTGACATTTAGATTAGATTATGAAGTTTACATAATAATGTACTAGCAACCTTTCTATACAATATTTTAATAAAGTTTTGACAGAGTTTTGAGAGTATGAATATCAAGTAAATATTCCTGAATTCCATGATGCCTATTGACCTTTTAATTAAAAAAGAAATACTAAATTTTATAGAGATTATGTAGGAACCCTGGCAATACAATGACAGAGTACTTGAGATGTTCATGTAGATGTTACTGGGTGTGAATCTTTGATTTCCTGTTAGAAAGGCACTCACTTTCGTTAGTCTTTCTGGTGTGAAAACAGAATGTGCAGATCTCCATGAAGCTTTACTGGTACCACTGTAATTATAGCATGAAATAATTCTTTCTTTTTCGTAAACCAGAATGCAGGTTATACAGAATTTTTGGACCTTCTAAATATAATTACCAAATATGCAGCTAACACAAAACTGCGTGTGAAAGAGTGTTAGGGAGAAATGACCGTGATATTTCCACCATACAGCATTAAGTACTGCTGGTTAGTTTTGTGTCTTTCTATTTAGATGCATGGAATAAAAACCCCAAATATTATTCTTCATTGTTCACCATATTTATAACAACCTGTTATTTCACATTCACGTGAAAATCTACCAGCTGCAAACAGGTTGATACTGACTTTTTCAAGCACACTGCTTTTTGCCTAAGAGTGAAAAATGTTTGACATAATTCACAGGGTTCCTACCCTGTGTGAGGTACTTGTTAGTAACTATGGTCAACTTTTAAGAAAAAAAACAGTTTAACATTAGCAATACACTAACATCATCTCTCCTATCTCATCATGAACAAGTAAAGAAGCTCAGGCTGTGCTGTTTCCTGTGTAGTTTTATTATTGTAGATAACTTTTGCAGCTGGTGGTAATAATTATGGCAGCATGAGATGGTAATAATCTACATTTTCACTTTCAAGTAGGAACACTACCGTATTTCAGTTCACTCTCAAAATTATAATCCTCTGACTATTGACAGACTTTGCAGAAATAGCATTTTGTTGCTATCCTAACCTCAGTTCTGAGAGGGCTATAACATAGAGTAGATGAGATCTAACTTATGCCTTGGAGAACATTATTTTATGCAACATTTTGTATGTAAATAAAGATAGCAGTTGTGAAAAGTGTTAGACATAGAGTCCTAGACAGTAAGGTTGTTTGATGGAGTAGGTAGGAATTGAAACAGAAGTAAAAATACCTCCTTATCAACATGTGTCAATTTTAGTAAGGTTTGTCTCAATAGACAAGAAAAAGTCAGTCCTTGAGGTCATGCAATTCATGGCTTTACTACACTAAAATTGTTGTTAACTTTTTTTGTGTCTATAAAACAAGAAAATAAACAGTCACTACACAGCTAAAGTTTTGTCTTCCATTTTCTTCTCTCTTGTTTGCAGGACTCTTCATTGCTTGATTCAAATCTGAGTTGTCTCAGTATTTCTGTAGTCCTACAACCTAGAAGTTTGTTGCTTTAGTTGTCAGATAGGATATTATCTCCCACGTGCAGAATGCATGGGCTGTGATAGCCATGTTCTTCAAGTCTTCCCTTTGTTCAACTTCCTATATTCAAAAATTGGTCATTGTCTGGAAGATTGATGTTCATATTGATGATAACATGTCTCTGGAGTTGCTTCTGCAGAATGCTGTAATGATATTTTGTCTTTAACTGCTTAATATATATTTTTTAATTTCAGAAAGACCTTCTAAATCAAAAACTAAAGACAAACAGATTTGCCTTAACCTTTCCTTCATGTCTTTTTTATGGGATAGTCTCTTTCTTCCAGGACTTTTTACAAGGACTTGCAGCAATTGGACAAGTGGTAATGGTTTTAAACTGGAAGAGGATAGATTTAGATTAGACATTAGGAAGAAATTCTTTCCTGTGAGGGTGGTGAGACACGGGCACAGGTTGCCCCACCGGTTGTGGCTGCCCCCTCCATGGAAGTGTTCCAGGCCAGGTTGAATGGGGCTTTGAGTAACATGGTCTAGTGGGAGATGTCCCTTTATACAACACTTTATATCTTTTACAAAGATCAAAAGAGAAAGTGAAACATATTACTCAATGAAAAAGCACCAAACTCATATCTCTTAATTTAGACTACGCTACTAGAAAATTACTTTAACTCAATCCAGTGAGTCACTTTACACTTAGGACATTATAGATGCTACCAAGAGACTACAATAGTCAAAACTCTACACTTTCAAGTAGACATTTGCTGAAACAAACTCTCTAAACTGACTTCAGAGAGCTTCTGCCTTTGGTTGATGAGGGACCTTAGAACAAAATCATTAGCAGTTCATGGTCCTAACAAAGAGATTTTTGTAGAGTACCAGTGCTTCCCAAAAGGGTTGCCTTTGGAAGAGTTCATGGACACCTTCGTGGCTGGAACAGCTTCTGCTATGTCCAGCTTTGCTCTAGATGACCTGTCACTGTGCTCTTCAGTGGCAGGAGACAACGGAGAGACCACGAGATAGTTTTGCTTCAGGCAGAGGGAGCATCAAAAATACCCTGAAACATCTTCTTTCCCAAGGAAAAACTTCTTAATGTAGCATGAAAGCACATTCTCTCCTGACACACCATCTAAATGTAATCCCTCTGATAATATCTACTATTTAATGAAACTCTTTGTTCTCAAAGCAATTTCTGCAGACAGGGATGGCTACTTCAGAGTTGCGGCTCCTGATCGTTGGACAGATACTGTGTAATTTTTACAGCTTTCTCACACCTCTGTCATTGATTCAGGAGTGTGGATAGCACGTCTCCTATCAACAGTTTCCAGAAACAAGCCATTTATCATCTGTCTGGAGTGGCTAGGTTATTCTTTAGAGGAAAATGTCTTCCGGGGACCAGAAAAATTTATTAAAAAAGAAAAAAGAAAAGGATATAACAATTTGTTTCTGTTTCTCCTGAACTTATCATCTGTCCTCTGTGTGGAGTCACTACCACTGAACACCTCCTTTACCCACTCTGAGAAGATTTCTGAACATCCCTGTCTCAGAAGGGAAACTAGCTTTTTTGCAGTCTTGGGATTTGGAAAATTAGATAAGCTTCCAGTGTTAATCTCCAAACTTTCAGAGGTTTGCTAATCACCAGTATTATTAAAACAGGTTTTATATTTAACAGTGTCAGCTAATGTAATGTAATCCAGTTAATGTAAGAAATGTTTCATTAATCCTACCTTGGTGTGGAGTGGGGGTGCAATTAAGCAAGAAGAGAAGAAGTTGGCTTTCTGAGACATAGAAACAAGAACTGTCAGGTAAGATGAAAGAAAAAATGAAGAAAAAGCATGCCACCAGTTATGGAAGGATGGGCACAAAGCACATTATTAGAAGCAACTATTTATTTTCTCCTCTTTTTCTTAATGTGTACCTCATAAAAATAGCATTTGTTGGCAAGAGAAGAGGTTGTTCTTTATTGTAGATATGCAATTCATTGCTAGGTTCACATTTATGTTAGGTGTTGTATTTCCAACTTTCCCACCCAGCTCAGTTTCCTGAAGCAAGAAGAAAAAAACATGCTTGTAACTTACATACTGTGTTTATGAATTAGTGTAACTGTCTCAGAAAAGATCAAGGGAGCTGGAAGTCATGAACACCCATATACACACATAATGCAGTAAGAATTTTAAGCTGATATATCTGTTCTCCACTTTCATAGAGACATATTCTGCTTTCAGTTAAGACCTCTTATTAAACAATATTCAAATATGTGAAAGCGAAGATAAGGTCTGACAAACCTTCAACAGGTTGTGGTGCATTCATACAGTACTGTCTGTATCACTTTTTAATTAGCAGCCGAAATGCAATGAACGGATTGTGCAGTGTACTACATCAGCCTGGCTCCTGCATTTTCTATTGATTCATATTCATGTTTGAAGAGTCCTCTTCCAAGCAGCGTTTTTCTCTTCCCACTATCCTCCTAAAACCCACTGCCATCAAATAAACACCACTTCACTTGCTGGGTGGCTGGCTTTACCAGGTAGCTGAAAGGACACTTTAATCTACTGTTTAATGCATTTTTCCCTATCCGGAATAAGAAGCCAAATTGCTGTTAGCAAAAATGCCTTAGTCATTAGCTGAAAGTAAGTTTTAAAAGCATTTCATTACTCCCACAGTGGGAAATTTCTGACTTTATTAGCATCTTTTGAATCTGTATTAGGTGTACCTAAGCGCTAAAATCCTAGCAGACAAAGGGCTTGCTCTATTACGTGAATTTAACTTGCTGATTCTACCTTGTGCTGGAGTGAACAAAAGAGGGAAAAGAATTTAATTTATAGTCAGTATATTGAGCGTAAACCTTACTTGGTTCATAATTCAATATTAAAACAAACAAAAGTGTTTATGTTATTACACTTTTCTGATATGTCTATTTTTGCATAGAACTGAAGAAAGGTAAACATTCCTCAAAAGTAGATAACTATATAGTCAAACCATTTTTTTTTTTTCCTGGTTAAATGAGGAGGGTGAATCATGCAATCTTTTGCTGTTATCCAGGGAAAATTTGTATTGCAGTCAACAGTCAATTTTTACCTAACAATTTTACAGTTTGATTTATGATATATTACAGAATTTTTAGATGAGAAGTTCAGAATATATACTCTAGTGAAAATCTTTTCAGAGGACTACTTTTATTATGGTTATGCCATTTAACTTCATTTTTTAAGGTGATTTAACCTACTCAAACCTTGTAAGAATTCTAAAGCAAAAATCAAATTAGATATGTTTAGGGTTAGAACAGTCAGATTGAGTAATACCATCTCGCTCCCTAATCCTCAACAGATTTTCAGTCTTTCAGCATCTCATTAGGTCTGGAAATTGGGCTGACTGGAAGTTGAAAATTAGATTATGACTTTAAGACATATCCCTTCATTACCTTCTATGGAACCACATTTCCCAAGAGGAACTCGTGAAGGATTTATGAATTATAGTAGCCATAGTTCCTCCGTATTTCTGGTATAAGGGAGAACATTTAGGCTGCGCTGTCCTCTTCAGGGTCCATTGGCTTCAGTGAGAACTGACTGTTCAGAACTGGAAACAAATGTCACCCATTTCCAGGGCCAAATTTCATCCTCATTTAAAGTGACATCCCTGGGACTTTCTGGTCACAGCACCACAAAAGTGAATCCAGTTATCCCTAACTAATTAGATGTTAAATAGCTCTTTCTCAATATGATGGAACTTTGCAAACTGAGTTCCACAAGAATCCTTTCTAATAATTTTCCATGAACCCTCTATTCCTTTCCCCTTTTTGGGACAAAAAGAACCAACATACTCCTTTTATCTGCTGTGGTGTATGTAAATATGTCACTACTCCTGTAAGTGAGTGCTATCTCAGACTAGTATCGCCGATCCAGAGAAATGTAAGGCAAAGTCTCTATTAGGCATCTAGGAACAATGATTTTACAAAACTGTATTGTATTACGGGTTTTTAATAAAAGCTGCTTAAACCAGTACTTCAGAACTTCGTATGTTACCTACTAAGTCAGAAATTTCTATGCCTTCCTTCTAATTCACCATCCTCCTTCCTTTCTAAAGGACGTAGGAATCATTATGCGTTTCCAGGGAGGACTGGACTATGTGCAAGAAGACTGATTATAGACATCAAAAATAATGAAAAAATATCATTAAAAATGACAAGTGAACATTGACACCTGAACAACTGAAACTGTGTGGTCTATCCTTTCATTCATTGTGTGCCCATGTTTGATCTTTCCAGTGACAATTTTAGGAGCTGGAAAGGCCTGTGACACATAATACTCATGGAGAGCTGGCCAGCATATATCTACTGCTTTGTATAGAGGGCAAGGTTTTGGAATGGGAAGGAACTCAAAGTGGCACCAGAAAAGCAGCATAACAAATAAAACATAAACAGCAACCTCCACGTCCCCCCTCCCTGCTCCTAAAGAGTGAGCTCATATGGAACACTTTCATGCAAAACCCAAAAAGCAGGTCCTCTGGATCTAGATCCATCTAAAGGATGATGTCCTCTGAAACTAAGCCCTAGAAACCTACTGATGCTGTGAAATGAAAAGCGGAGTCCTGTGGTTCTCGCAGAAAGCTCTTGACTCCTACTGCAGAGAAAGCTGAGGACAACTGTCCTAGCAGCTCATGAACTACTCCTGCTAGCTATTTGAAAAGCCAGCTGTAAACTGCATAAGTCATAAATACTGAACTCTTCCCTAGGTATCTTAAAAGAATTCCAAACATTGGTGACAGGCAGTAACATCTTTGGAGATAGCAACACTCCACAAACCTTAATTAGTTATTTAGAGACTTTAGTGACAAATTTATGAATCTCTATGACTTAAGTTAGGATGCTGTACAACCGAGTCTAAAGACGGATTTTCTAAAAGAACTCCAGAGGGATTCCAAACCCAGGATATTTTTGTTAAATAGGCTTTGTAGAAGCCTATTTCCATGACTGTGCCTAGGCAGGAGGGGGTTTTGTTAGCTGCTGTAACTGGAGTGCTGTAGTTGCACTGCACTGTATACAAACTGGGGACGTCTCTGGGAAATTAGTTTTGAATAGAGACGAGTATTAAATCTATGCGCAGAGAAAGGATTAGAAATTGCTCGATCTTCTCATGTGATAATATAACTCATTAATTATTTCTGCGTTCTGATAAAAACGTTTAGAACTACGTATATTAGACAGCAAAGCTACTGCAATATAACAGCACTTAGTGAACTTCTACAAATCAGATGAAACTGAGTACTGTCTGTCTGAGGCAGGTAAGTCTAAAATCAGAGTGAGGATTTTTAATATAATGAATGAGAAAATTAATGTTACAGGGGGGAAAAAAAATTACAAATGAATCTGATACCTCCATCAAGAGACTTCTGCTATCGTAAGCACTCTGAGCAATGAAGCCATTTTGAAAATGTTGTTTAGGCTGAACACTTTCCACAGCTTAGAGAAGACAGCATATGATCTTCCTGCATGCTGTAGTTACAATAAAAAGCAGGAATTAAATGTACTGAACCAATTGCAGGCAGGTTCTCAGTTTCAGGCACAGTGCGCACACCTTCTCATCAATCATTTGACATGCTAATGTAAAGTCAAATGTAAATAGAAGGTGAAAAGCTGGTATTCTTCCTTACAATTCAACTCCTTAAAAGCAAGCACAAATGATGAAAAAGACCGGGGAAGTAACCTTGCTAAAACAAGGTTCCAAGCATATAACAAAGGCTGAGCTTCCAGAAGCTATTACGGCTTCCCGGGGTGACAGAGTATTCTTGAAGGGACTGTGGGGAAGGACAAGTCCTGCCTGTCCTGCCTCTTGACAGAGGAAATAAATCACCCTGCACACTTGAGGATACCTTTCCAGGCTGCATGCTGGGAACTTCATTACACAAGCTGTGCCACATATTACTATGCATATTGCCACTGATTGGACATAGCCTCAAATCCGTAGCCTATTTCTGTCATAGTCTTAGGGGGAAGGAATCCGTTTTCTGCTTAAACAGATACCAACTTGGAAAGGAAAGGGGAAGGAAAAGACATTGAACAACCAAGAATTCTCAGTGGAAAAAGATCCCCTTGACTAATGATATGTCTAATCTACACTAACCCTGCCTCATGGTGCATGAAATACAGTCATATTGTCATGGTTTTCGTATCCCCTTTGATCTTAATGCAATTGTTGTCAAAGTGAACAGCTACTCACAGGAATCCCGGCTTCATTAGGAAGATAGAAAGTCCTTCCTCCCAGAGAGCTTTCTAATATGTCTTTGTTTCCATGTTATAGGTTTATAGAGCTGCTGCATGCCTGTCAATAACTATGGCATAAACTTGCAAATGAAGAGTTCATTAGCGTTACATGTGCTTCTAACACATAATCCTAATGCTAATATAACTTGGAGGTGTTCGGTTAAATTTAAAGATGATGTACATGGGGGTAAAGCTGAGACAGAAACACAAGGCTGTGATTTATATGTTGGAGAGAAAGGCTGCCAACAAACTAACCAACACAAGGAGATAAAGAGATGCTTCCTTATGATGCCTACCTTTTAGGGCATTGATTCACATGCTGCAATGGACTAAGCTGCAAAAGACGAGGTAGCTCTTAATTCCAACAGTCTTTGTGACCCTTCTCCTGGTTAACACCCCCTTGTCAGAACCAAAGCATTACATGAAAGGCACCGTGGACAGGTCAGTACACCTCCCCTTCTGATGCAGCTCTTCAGTTATACACCAAATACACACATCTCTACTTGCTTCTTTGCCCACCACCCCCCACTCCTGCTTCCCAGCTTGAGCTAGAGCTGCCATTTATTAATGGGCAATTTGCAACACTTATTAAGTGTCCACCGATTTTGGTCCACTGCATTAATGAAAAGGACTGTAGATGATGGTCTTGTATCATCCTACTGGAAGTGCAATGGTTGCTATAGTGTCATCTTTGTAGTCATAACGAAAAATTAATGAACCAAAGGAAATACAATTAATGAAGACAATCATTAGGAGGCATCCTGTGGACTGAACACAAAAATATATTAGAGGTGAGATTTCACTCATTTGGGAGACATTGGGAGGGAAATGGGAAAAAAGATAAATGGTAACTAAACCATGCCATTTTTTCCATTATACAAATGCTTCTACTGTAAAGGCCCCTATTATCTCAACAGAAGTTGTGCCAATGTGACAGGTACTAAATATGTATGTATGTGTGTATGTTAGTGTTTGTAATATATGTACACATACTTTCAAAGGTTTCTTTGCTGTCGAAACTCATTTTCACACACACACACAAAATCCCTGCATATAGCAAATATATAGATAAATAGGATTCTGTTGTACACAGACCCAAAACTAGTATTTATCATATCTTGCAGCAGAGTAAACATTGTTAAAAAAATACTGTGAATATTTTCATTTAACTAAACAGCAAACTAATCTTAAATGATTTCAAGCTTTGCGTAGGACTCCTGAAAATAATAAAAATGGCACAGAAATGTCAAATTCAACATAAATGTTTCTTCTTCTTAAGAAGGTTATAGTAATTGTGTGCAAAATGGCTTTGATGAGGTTTTTGGCAAGCACCAGAGAAAACTGTCCTGTAGTGGGAGGTTTTGAGTATATTAATATGATATCCCAGCTCGTGTTAGAAATCCTTTGCATTAAAATAGTGCAAGTCTGTCAACAAGAAATATAAAAAATCAAGTCTAGAATAATTATTTACAGCATTAATACAAGGTTGACCTATAAATCATGCATATTTGCATGGAGATTGCTACAATCTAGCCTATTAGAGAAAGGGTGGAGTACTAAGGGTCATTAATTATGTTATGAAAATCTTCCTCTTTACTAAGTCATCAAAGACTACTAGTAGCTAAAAACATGTAAATCGATTCACATCCTCTACTTGAGAGGAAGGGTTAATTAGGCGAGTATTATTGCAGTTTGTTACACAGACTGTTTTGTAGGCAGAAATGTTACATTTCTTCTTGTTTCCTTGAATAGAGATATCTGTCCTAAGATAATTCTGTATTTCTAGAGAGTATGGCATGTTTGGAGCACCTGAGAATCCCCGGTGCTATTACAAAGTTCTGCCCAGACGAAGCATGCATCATTTCACTGAAGTCTATGGATGCATTTCCTATCTTACTCATTAGACTAAACAAGACCTAAATTCTGCTTTATGCTTTTTCCTTATTAACATCAAAGGAGATGTTCTAATAAGCCTCTCGTGTGTTGCACATATCCCACTCATTGCTGTCTGCCTCTCAAGAAGATAGACAGCCATCCTCTTCTGATATGTGTTAAGTAAGGAAAACGTCTGAGCACAGAGAACTCCACCAGCCTACAAAGTTATGTTAAATGCTAGAAAAGGTGATTACCATTAACTTTCTCTGAATGCCACAGACTGGGAAATCTTTAGATTCAAAAAGTGACATTTGTTTCAATGGTATGTCATAATTCCTAGTCACATGTACATCTGTAGAACAGAAAAACACACTCCTCTCTTTAGCCTGGCAAAATTCTGGAGTTCCAGAATGAATATTTATTGATGAAAATTGATAAACTACACATTTGTTCAAATTGCAATTACTTGACTTAAATCTGTAAGTAGCCACTAGCTCACACAGGTACAGTTTTCTACAAACACCAACTCTTTAAAACGTGACCCCTATTCAAGTATTTGAGTTCCACACATATATCTGTTCTACGTGTATGAGTGTTTGCTGAATGACAGCTGAAGTAATAACAAAATGAAAATTAAAACAGTATGCTGTACAAGAGAAGGTTAAAGAGCAGGGTAAAAGCTACAGGGATGCTGTGAACAAAATGCAAATTAATAAATGCAAAATCCCTGCTCTTAAGTTGTCTAACAACAGTGAATCATGATGCGTTATCACAAAAAATGACTCAATGTGGTTTAGAGTGGTGATCTATCATGACTCAGCCATGAAATTATGATGGTAACACATGATCATGAACCCTGAATCACACAACACCAAACAATGATGCCAACTAAAAAGTGAATTTAAGAAAAATATCCTGCATTCTTCAACTTCAATATTTGAAAATCAGTTTCACATTGTCCTGGTTGCCCAGGCACAGCCCCATGGGCCAGCCACACAGGCAAGCCATGAGTAGCCCCAACTCAGCTGAGAGTTTCAATCAAGACAGCTGACTCACAGGTGTATCCCATATATCCCATGCCACTTCATCCTGCTCATTCTTAAAGCAGGGTGGAGTTCCTCCTTGCCCTGGGATTCTTCCTTTGTGGTCTTCTGTTCCTGCTGTTGACATCAAGGACTGGGCTGAGTAGAACTTTTCATGTCAGTTCTCATTTCAGTTTTGTTATTCTATTAAATCTGTTTCTACTTCAACTCAAGGGCCTCCTGCCTTTTTCTCCCAATTCTTCCTCTCAACTGGGGAAGGAGCATTGTGTGGTAGATTAACTGCTATGGTTTAGCCCTGACTGCTGACTAAACATAGACACAAGTGTAGTTGTAAACTGTACTCTGTCAGTAAAGAATTTAAGACTAATCTTAAATTTATTAATCTTAAATTCCTAATATATTTTCTTCCACCACTTTTGCAGAGGTGACATGGCTCTTATTAGTGGCACTGACCATTACATACTCAAGCCTATTAAGTTCCCTCTATTTGTCATAGTAGAAAATAGCATACACAAAGCTGTTTTCAATTTCAGAGTAATGCTTGCATAAAATTATTACAACTGTAATGTAAATAAAGAACAGCAAACACTATAATTTTAGTAGATTTCTTGTGTCACCACTCTTAGTGCCTTGCAAAAAACTGCAGAGCATTTTCTTCCTTTAAGGAGTGTATCATTGCTCCCACTTCATAATAGCAATTATCTGCTCCAGCCCCCCACTTACCTTAATTAATATCTAATTTGTTAAAGAAAGAAATGCTTTCGACTTTACTCTGAGGTAACAAGGCAAAACAACCAGGAGGAGCTTTGTAACAATACACTAGAAGGAGGAGGACAATATACTACAAATGTCATTACAGATAATGTTTTGCAGATGATAAACAAGATTTTGTGTGTTTGTTTTACAGAAAAACAACAACGCTTATATGTCCTGGGAGCTGGATACACATGATTCAGCTAGAATAAACACAGTTTTAGAATTGTCTTTCCTGCACTGTGGCCTGAATGTGACACTGCTTCAGTTGGAAGGTAGCTTTGGAGATCTGTACTCCAATCTCCTGCTCATGGTGCTAATTTCATAAGCATTACAGCAGATCAGCTGTGTATTTCTCTAGTTGAATCTTCAAAATATCCAAGGACAAAGATTGCTCAACCTTTCTAGCCTCCCTACCTCCTGGTGAAGTTCTTCTTGATGTCCAATGTGAGCATTTCAAGCCACAATTTGTGGTCCTTTCCACAAGGTAGTCTGACACTACCTAGTTAAGTTTGACTCTGCTATCTTTGGAACAGCACTTCACATGGACAATTTTCTGCTGCTATTAGACCATCCCTTTTCCCTCTCTTCCCCAGGCTGACCAAGCCCGGCTCAGCATCCCACACAGCCATCTTTTCTGGAACTAAGGATGGGGGCTCTGTCTTTGGGTCCACCACTCCTCTTAATTCTGCAGTCTGCAAACCTGCTGAGGGTGCACTCTTTGTCATCCTGACAATTGCAATTAATCACTCTTGAGTAGACCTCGTGAGTACCCTCTTTGTCGTTGTCTGCCAGTTGGACATCAGCCCATTTATTACTACACTTCATGACTGACAACCTAGCAAATTTTTAACCTACCTAAGTCTTCTCATCCATTCTCTTTTTACAAATTAATGCTATAGGAGGCGATGCCAAGGCAGAGAGCATCCAGTGCTCTCCTCCTTGTTCATAAGCTTACTTAATTGCAGAAGGCAATCTGATTGAATTAGCACAATTTGCCTTTGGTAAATGCGTGCTGACTACCCCTGATTACTTTTCTTGTACATCACGTTCTTGGAAATTGATTTTAAGGGGGCATGTTTCCTTTCTCGGTGCTGAGGTGAGGTTCTTTTCAGCTCCTCTCTTTTTAAAGGCAAGAGTAACGTTGACCTTGTTTCCAGTCATTGAGGACCTCCTTCAATCACCATGGTGAATCCAACTGGCCACATGGATTTGAACATGTGCAACTAGTGTAAGCAGCCCCCAAATTTTTATTGCCCTGTTGCCGCCTGCCCCTTTTCTTCGCAGACTGTGCTGGTGTGTGCAGAGGCCAGGGTGATGGCATTGAATGCAAAAAACAGTGCAAAAAAATCATTGACTACACTGCAGCAAAAGTGGGAAACCACTGTTGGGCTGGCAAAATACACAAAGTGAAAGGAAGAACATAATTTTGTAGCTTTAAAAAGCTTACAGCCCATTTCTTCTTTTTGTCATATTGGTTCTGACTTTGCATTTTTATGGATCAACAGCAAATTTCTAAATACTGCATTGGAAAAATTTGGTCTGGTATATTTCACAAATGCATTGACACTGAAGATATGCTATTCTATACATTCCTATATATTTCAAATTGAATTACTCATGAATGACAGCTCAGGAAAGGCTAATGAGTTATCTTTGACGACTGCTCAAAGAGCTCTTGCTTTTTCCAGTGCTCTTAGATGTATCCACTCCCTTCCATTTTTCACTCTAAGTACCTTTTGTTCTTTCATAAGGACTAAGTACTTGATATTAACAAAAAAAGTAGGGAAGAAAATTAAATTAATGGAGTGTTCTGTGTCTGGTTTTGTTTTTTGTGAAAAACAGACTCAGGTTTATTTCCTCTGAATGACACAAGTATATTGTTACAGTCTAGGACACAGGCTTCACAATTTTGACAAATACAACAAAATTTTCTGGTGACATGTTTTTCAATAACTAAATGATGATATGACAAACACCACCACCCCCAAACCACTGGAAGATGGTGACATGTTCAAAATCCTCTGGCAAAAATTAATCAAATATACCATCAAGATAAAATATTTCATTACAACATTATAGGAATGTTTCATTCAAATGTGTAAGATGCAACAAAAATAATTCTGTTTGCATAGTTTGAGTGCTGAAATATATGAAGGAGACATGCTAAATGTTATTTTGATTGTGCTGAAAACCTATTTCACCACCTCCATGTGTACATTCTGAAACCCAAGGACAAAAGCTTCTGTCCATGAAAGAGAGGTATCACTGGGAGAAAATAACACCACACCCTAAATCTAACCAACAAATAACACAAAACTGTAAAAAAGTCAGCTATTAAAATAAGTCAGATTTCAGAGTTGGAGCACATACTGAATAAGCCTTCCTCTACAATTGCAAAGAAAAATTTTTCTGAGAGATAAATTCCATACATTCACTTCTGATATATGAGTGCTCTCCATTAACAGTTGCACACCTCTACCTTGGTGGTGCAGCCTAAAGAAAACTCATGTCTCTTAGTAAGACCACTCTTGCAACAAGTTTTTACTGGAGAGTGTAGTTGTGGTTTTTTCCCCCCTGAATTTGTCAACAAATTATATGGACCAAAGGAAATCAAGGTTTTCTTGCAAAAGTAAGAATTACGTATTCCTGCCCCTTTGAGATAAGAAGTAACAATTTAGACTAAATGTTTTCAAAGAACTGTGCAGGATTGGTTTTATGCACATGCTGAAACGATACAACATGTTGCAGGAAAGGCACACCACCTCTCAGGGCATCAGCTTACTCAGACATCAAAAATGGCATTAGATAAAATCACTGCTTTAATTCTAAACTAATCTGTTCGACTTCTGTTCAGCCTCTGTGTTCTTCCTAGAGTTGTTCATGAGGGGACCAGAAAGGATCACACAAAACTGAATATTTTTGCTACTGTGTGCAGTCTGTTTGGAGATGTTAAAAAGTATCCATGCCGGCAAATCACAAACTTAGTACTGACTTGAAAAGTATTAGTTAGGTGGTTTACAATGGCCATATTGTTTTTATCGCCAACATATCATGACTGGTTTTACAATGAATTTGTACTGGTTCAGGCATCCCCACTCTTCCAAGAAAATTGATGGCAGAAAAATAGTGACAGTAAATATATGCCTGATGAAAATATTTGGCACTCCTGAGTTCAAAAAATAATAATAATAAATAATAAATAAAACAAATAATAATAAATAATTATTCACAGTCTTGTGGTAATACTTCTGCACATGATGGTAAGGCTCGTTAGTAAATATATTTATTTATTTTTTCACTTCAGTAATAATACAGCTTCCATTCCTTCCCAAATAGAGTAACTGCCTATACCAATTTAATCACTTTCAGTTGCTGTGACTGATCCCATAATTAAACAGTAGGTCACCAAATCTTAAATGTGAGTTAATAATTAGAGGTTGCTGTTACAAAAAATAAGTGCATGATCACACATGTACATACAATTTTGAATTCTATAAAATTAAGAGGGCCTTCTGGATATGACTTTCAACATATGCAAAGTGACTATAAAGTTACAAAAAATAATCCATCATTTTTCTGCATTTCAGATAGTTGGCTGTAAAAGGCCTAGAAGGTTAGGAAGAGTTTAAGACTACCATGTCAAATAAAGGACATTTCTTAAGACTCTTGATAGGGTGAAAAGCTTGAAGGTAGGTTACAGTACCTGTGAAGTGCTTTGCGTCCATATTCTTTGTTTCTAACTGCATTGTGCTTGGTTACAATAGCAAAGGAACAAAAGGCAGCTCTGTGGTAGAAATCTCCATGAAACATGAAGCCCCAAATGCATTTTTCTCTTCCAAAAGACAAACGCTTTAGTAATTTCAACTGCAATAAGCCAGCCACTTCACTTTATTTCACTGTAAATCAACTTTGCAGTATAGAATATGACACTTCAAAGCTGCACAAAGCTTTCTTCCAGCTAAAGTGGATACATAAACATTGAGAGACAAAAAGTGATACAGAAGTGGTAAGTATAACTGCAGAAAATCCACTATACATCAGCAAGAGATGAGCTAATCTTCTGGTTCCTACGTTGCTGCAGGGATCCAATGAACTACTACTGAAAAAAGTGATGCAAGAAATGGAAAATTCAGTCAGAACTCAGTAATGTTTTCCTGCCTTAGGACTGCTTTGGACATCGGACAACTGGAAAATTCTTTTTAATAACATTGAGTTGTTCCTTAAGTTGGTTCTCTTCATAGATGCTCTCCAAATTTATTCCAGGTAAATATTGGCACTAGGGTCAAACCACGATGGTGGCTTCAAATAAGGTATGGAAATACACACTTTTTCTACTGCAAGTAAGTGCAGCACTTCAATATTGTTTTTCTGGAAAATCTATCAATTACAGTTACACTAACTGACATTATTTTGGCCACTGGACAGAGCATGCCTTCACAACCAAGGTTAACAAACTCATTTTCTTGATGTTCTACTCAGAAATAATGGTCACATTTTACTGCTTGACCAAAATTACTGGCAATAATTCATTACATATTACCACAAAGCCTGACAGGCAAAGCAAAAAAGAGATCATTGGTGATCACCATAATACCTATGTGAGAATAACAAGGCCAGTTACCAAACTAGACTTTAATCAAAGACGTTCGTAACAGAACTGGAATTATATTATTACAACATTTTTTTGAAGATGGCAGCTCTCCCACAAAAGTAGTCTTGTCTGCTGAGTGTGATCCTCATTCATCAGAGCTGAGCAGACTTTCAGCTTTCAAACAGTTATTACAATCAGAGGACAGGACTGAAGTACTTTGGCAACAGCAAAACAAAACCTTCAAAGCTGCTCCCATATTCCTCAAGGATATTCTTCAGGGTCTTGTTTTACAGTTGAAAGTCTGTCCAGTATTTCACAGCTAATGAGTTGGCAATTCCAGCTTGGACACAGCTCCAGAATTTGTTAGCCAGTGGTAGATGCTCAGTGCTGAGCTCCAGAGCAGAGCTTTGGAGACCTGCAAGTTTTAGTGAAAGGGGTTCTGCAATCCCTTGACCTTAACAGGGAATGGAAACTGGACCTCCGCCAGGTTGTATTCTGTGCGTCTGCTGCTGAGCTCCCCATCCATGATATGCAGAGCAGGCTCTTTGAGGATCACACAGCATGCTCGAGCCAGCTCCGTCCTGGAGAGCTTTATACCTGTTAGAGTTACAAGTACTTCCAGATTTCCGTTTGGAGGAGCATGCAAGAATCCAATTTGGGATTTTTTTCCTTAAGGAAAATAAGCATTATATGGGATCAGCTCTTCTAAAAAAAAACAGGAGGCTGAAGGGACCGATCTGTCTATTGACTCTAAAAGAATTTGTTCTTATTTCCATGTTCTTAGTCCCATCCCCAAAATTGCTTGGATTTTTCCCTCTAATGTATAAAAACCAGGCAAAGGATGTACAGTGCTGTACAAAAAGCAACTGCTTTGTCTTGGAGCATGCTGGAATCTGTTGTAACTCTAGAATCAGTTATCTTTCTGCCACAGTACAGTGTAAAAGCATTAAAGTGACCATTTCATGAGCCTAAGTGGATATATTGTTTATTTTAAATAGGTAGGAAAGACACTCAAAATGAGGATCAGATAATTTGCTCAGTTGTACTTAAAATGGTCAGTAACATAACTACTTGTGAATCTTGGAAATGAGTCTGCTGGTCTTTAAAATATTTTAGTGCTTTACAGAAAAAATCTAGTACTACAGGGCATGTGGACATGCACATATGTGCAAAGAAATAGCATAATACAATACCGTGCTTGATTCATTAATGTAAACTACATAATTTTTGCACCAATATTATTCAAATAAATGATAGTGATGTTTGGATCTCTGAAATTATGTAAACTGGCTTATGGAGAGACTGAGTGATAACATTGATGATATTGACCCAGTGATAATGTGTATAGTGTTCCTGCTATTGCAAGCAGGAATAATATATCATGTCAGTGTGTAGCATGCATTCACTTCACCACATGACTCACTGAGAACAAAGTAAAGTGCTATTTCGGTACAACATCTATCTACTTTTACATCTTGATCCTTCAATATTTCTTGTTTGAAAGAAAACAAGACGTAGATAAAACTTTTTCTTGCCTTTCAAGCTGCCACTACTGTCATATAGTTTCAGCAATGATTGTCCTCCACAAAAGCATACTTTCTGCATTGTGAGTAGATTTTTCAGGGTTTCAAGGAAAGGAAATAATTAAAATGATAAAGATTTTATTTAAAAATGTGTGCTCAAATCTCCTCCTCTGATTATTAGCAGGAAAAGGAGGAAGAGTATAAGGCTTCCTGTTGGAAAACACAGGAGAAACCTGTGTATGATGAAACTTCCTTTAGCTGATCTTGCACAAAAGCATGCAGCAAAATGGCTAGGTGTGGATTTTGCAAACCAAGGCATAAGAGGCTAAGGAAGGGTTTGACTTGACGGAATAGTTCCTGCCTTGATTTATAATCTGACATTACAAAGCACCACTTGAAAATATTCAGAAACAAGGAAAACTACCAATGGGGTGTTTGGTGGAAATCTAAAATCCAATGTGAAACAATCTACAGTGTCTGCGTCCAGATGATTTTTTTTTATTACAAACTGAAGGGAAAGGAGAGATTAACAAAATGGAGAAAGGGAATATAATTTCCTGAATCAAACTCCCCAAGTGCTAGTTACCAAACATGACTTTGTCTCCAAAACACTCAGACTGGAATATCAGATTCTTTGCAGATTTTTTGCCAAGCTTTATGAGTTTGTCTGCAGGAAACAGCTTGTAGATCCAAGTACTTTAGGACTATTCAGAAGATGTAAAAATGTTCTCATAACTGGATGCCCAATCTGTAATTTGGCAATGGTTTCTTTCTGTCTCACATCTTCTTGGATCACAAAATCTTCCAGGTCATTACTCTGAAAAGCTTGATGGACCCTCTGCCAAATGGATAATATCTTGGTCAACAGAAAGCACAAGGCAACTAAGCATTTTTACAGCTCTAGAAACTGACATGTTTAACTTTTAAATTAGTCCTGAAATGGTAGGTCTGGCCTTACGGTTTTCCAGAAGACCATACTGCTCTGTTATCTCTACCCCTTTATTCAACACTTGCTGGTAGCTGATCCAACTGGAACTGTTGCTAAAACTGTACTTATGAGCCTGACACCCAATTGACTCAAAAACCTTCTTTCCTGCCCACCCCCCAACCCCCCCCCCCCCACCCCCGTATGGTTGGCATGTATCTGGCTTTATCTGGCTTTAAAATCTCACAATTCACTGCTCCTGGCTGTGTCACCCAGTTTTCCTCCCTCATGCACATACATAAAGACAGACCTATGAGGAGAGATAAATCATTCAGAAGTCAGTCTGCCAAAAAATGTTTTGCTCTGCAAACAAGATGTACAGTCTAGATAAGTATGGTAGATGCTAAAAGATATGAAACACCTTATGTTGAGGTAAAGTCTGATTGAAGGAAACCTGGAACGTACATGTGGAGCATTGTGAGATAACCAAGGAGTTGTAAATAAAAGTTTCCTAAATAAATTTTTAAAATCTTTTTGCAATAATTAAAATGACAAGAGTCAGAGGGACCTCAAAATAAAGACAAAATAAATGCTAATATTTTTGCTCTTATTTGTGTGCTGTGTTTCACACATACACGTTTTTGTCAGCGTAAGTGATCAAGTGAACCATCAGGAACGCCTTAAAGGCATTTGGGGTCCCTATTCAGAGACAGAAACTTTAGTCTCTTCCACCAGTTAACTGGGATTAGTTCAAATGTTTTCCACAGATGTCCTCAAAGATGACCCACCTTCTGAAAGACATTCCCCAGCGATCCTGAAGAAGTACATCATGTGTTCAGTAACTTCACAGTAGAGATTAAAGCAGTAGTAAATGGATATTTTTCCTCTAGTAGGACAATCTTCTCACACATCACAGGTGACTTGGACACTAACAGGGTAGTCTAACAAGTTGCTGGCTTGCACTGGTAAGAAATGAACCTGATCTTTCCCAACCATCACCATGGATCCAAGCTTCCTTTCACATGGTAATTAAATTATATTTGAGGAGGCATAAATCATACTCCTGGAGATTTGATACTACCAACATATTATTAATATTTCTTATAGATTACATACTATGAAATATTTGTGAACTACAAAAATGAAGTATTTCTTACAGCAATCTTATGTACACTTATTACAGAATATAATAACCTCTCACAAAATTTAGTAAGAGTTTACTGTGGTCTCTCTGTGCCAGATTATCTTAAATGATCAAAATGATACTATCAACGTCAGTAAAATGAAAAAAGTACTTCCTGTAATGTCCGTCCATTGTTTAAGCTTTCCATCTTGCCTGTTTCTGACAGATTACCAAAGCATTACTACCACCTGGATAGAGTCTATAATAATTTCTTCTATTCACTATCTGTGAATCTGGGGATAACATGCATTCATAAAATCCAGACTGTGCCTTCAAGCACAGCTCTGAACCAAGGACAAGGGCAAACTGCCCCATCCCAAAAGTAGCCATCAGAAATGCTGTGAGTCATATCTCCTACTCAAAGCTCCTACATTGCAGCTCCTGCATTTCTCTGGGGTAATGTTTTGCTGACATTTTCCTTCACATAAGGGCTTTATAGGATTGTCTAATCCTCTCTCCCCAGCACAGATAGATATAGGGTGCGTTAGGGTCCAGCCCCAAAGCAGCGTAGGTGCATTCAAGTGGTAATTTTTTGTGAGTAGTGCTAAGAGATAAGGACTAAAATAGAGGCTGAATTGACATGTATTTCAATTTAAAAGAAACAGGAGAGTTTTATGATTGCTTTGGAAAAAAAAGTGGCCTTGGCAGTTAAAGATGATATAAAATGCTATTTCAATGTAGAACATCCATTCTTACTTAGGCGAAGGCCATCTCTCCCCTTTTTGGCTACTTAGGAAATGTGCCTTTCTTTGTTTCTGTTTCAGTTCTTACTGAAGCTCTGAATGAGACAGCAAGGAGATGCTGTCATGTATTTTCTTGCCATTAACAATATCTCATAGAATCACAGAATAAAATGGTTTGGGCTGGAAGGGACCTTACTGATCATCTCGTTCTAATCCCCCTGCCTCAGGCAGGGACACCTACCACTAGGCTAGGTTGCTCAATCCAACCTGGCCTTGAACACTGCCAAGGAGGGGGCAGACACAGCTTCCCTGGGCAACCTGTTCCAGTGTCTCACCACCCTCACAGTCAAGAATTTCTTCCTAATGTCTATCCTAAATCTACCTCTTCCAGTTTAAAACCATTACCCCTTGTCGTATCACTACATGCCCTTGTAAAAAGTCCTTCCCCAGCTTTCTTGTAAGCCCCTTCAACTACTGGAAGGTGCTGTAAGATCTCCCTGGAACCTTCTCTTCTCCAGGCTGAACAGCCCCAACTCCCTCAGCTTGTCCCCATAGCAGAGGTTCTCCAGACCCTCCCAGCTTCAATTGTCCTGTGACCCTGTGGGATCAGCAGGACCCCAAAGCACTGACCAGGCATCCCAGCCATCTGTTTCCTTCCATCAGAGAGGAAAAACAACACTCATTCTGACAAGACTCTGATATAGAAACTCCCCTTATAAATCTCCTGACTCAGATCCCATTAATAATAGTTCACCTCATCAGCCTCTGAGGGTCACGGTATTAGCACATACTCATCTGCCATGCCATTTACAACATTTCAAACTATTTCTATGAGATTATAAGGGACTTACCTTTCAGACAGGGTGAGGCTTTCCACACCCTTTCTTTCTGCTGTTTTGCTACTTGGTAGGAAATGCAGTTGTCCAAAATCCTGTCAGAAGCAGTCTCTGCTAGGCAAAGATTCTGAAGTCTTGTGGCTTAATTTGCTGTAAAAATAAATCTAATTGGCTGACTCTAGGTCCTGCTAATGACCATCAACACCTTAACATGAACTGCTTACACTGGAAAAAATCATGCTAAGAGCTTTTTTTATTAAGTGAAAAACACAGTGTGAATGACACCCAAGGGAGAATAATCTTAATTTCATTTATTTGTACATTTTCAAACATTATTATTTTCTACATTTTTGCACTCTGATGGACATCCTTCTAAAAGGAAACTGCTTTCTAATTGCTAATTTAATCTACTTTGCCAAAATGCGTTATTTCCAACACAAGAAAATCAGAGGGTCTAAACTACAGAAGCTATAACTTAGAAAATTATCCTAAACAATATCTATTCAAGTGAACATTCACATATTGCAGAATCTTAGCTCCTTTTTTCCTCTAAAACCTTCTGCAGAAACTTCATCACCCTATGCTTATACATGGTACTCCAGTTTGGGGACCAAACTCCCAGAGAATCCTGTTTTGAGCTGGACCCACACAGAAAGACGTTTAAACTTCGCTTAAATCCCCAGATTGCTAGACTTCAGATTCTGAATATGCCTACTGCATGAGAGCAATGAATGCAGACTGAAAAGTAGCATCCAGGCTGATTTTCATACAAGGATGGAGCACACAGAAAGATGTTTTGACACAGTTTTGCAAAAGAAAATCATGCATGGTGAATGGAGTAAAATCCAGCTGGTGGCCAGTCACAAGTGGTGTTCTCCAGGACTCAGTAATGGGGCCAGTCTTGTTTAATATCTTTATCAAAGATTTGGATGAGGGGGTTGTGTGCAACCTCAGTAATTTGCATACAACACCAAACTGGGAGGGAGTGTTGATCTGCCTGAGGGTAGAAAGGCTCTGCAGAGGGGTCTGGTCAGGCTGGATTGATGGGCTGAGGCCAATTTTATGAGGTTCAACAAGGCCAAGTGCCAGATCCTACACTTGGGTCACAACAACCCCATGCAACGCTACAGGCTTGGGGAAGAGTGGCTGGAAAGCCACCTGTCGGAAAAGGACCTGAGGGTGTTGGTTGACAGCCGACTGAACACGAGCCATCAGTGAGCCCAGGTGGACAAGAAAGCCGACAACATCATGACTTGCATCAGAAATGGTCTAGCCAGCAGGACCAGGGAGGTGATTGTGCCCCTGTACTCAGCTCTGCTGAGGCTGCACCTCAAACATTGTGTTCAATTTTGAGCCCCTCACTACAAGAAGGACACTGAGCTGCTGGAGTGTGTCCAGAGAAGGGCAACGAAGCTGGTGAAGGGTCTGGAGCACAAGTCTGATGAGGAGCGGCTGAGGGAACTGGGGGTTTAGTCTGGAGAAGAGGAGGCTGAGGAGAGACCTCGTTGCTCTCTACAATTACCTGAAAGGAAGCTGTAGCGAGGTGGGGGTCAGTCTTTTCTCCCAGGTAACAGTGATAGGACAAGAGGTAATGGCCTCAAGTTGTGCCAGGGGAGGTTTAGACTGAATATTAAGAAGAATTTCTTTACTGAAAGGGTTATCAGGCACTAGCACAGGCTGCCGAGGGCAGTGGTGGAGTCCCCATCCCTGAAGGTATTCAAGAGATGTATACATGTGGTGTTGAGGGACACGGTTTAGTGGTGACTTGACAGTGCTGGGTTGGTTAATGGTTGGAGTTGATGATCTTAGAGATCTTTTCCAACCAAGACTATTCTACAATTCTATGATTCTATATTTAGAACAGTCATGACCTAAATAAAACATCTGAAATATAACCTTTTCTTGGGCTAAGAAATATCTACCCCACCTTCTTCATTGTCAGATGATAAAACCTTTATTTCAAACACTGAGAATTGCCTACATGAGAAAAAAACCCCACATTTAAGCCCCCACATATTTGAGCAGGATAACTTGTGCATCCAAAAATGCAAGAGTGATGGTAACAGGGGAATGGGAAGAAATATGATTGTGTATCTTGCCAGGGTATTCATACAAAACAGAAGAGTTCATCTGTGCTTTTTTCTTATTCATCAGGTGGGCATTTTAGTTCATTCTTCAAAAGTACTCAGCTCTTCACACAGGTGGTAGCAGGAAACAAAAAACTTAAAGGTGGTCTGAAACAGCAACTTTCTAAACACTATAACTTCCAAGCCAGAACCATCCAAGTCAGCCATAAAACTCTACAGGGGTTCCTCCCTAAACCCTTTGGAGGCTATATAAGGGGCAGATTGGCAGTCCTTGTCTTCAGAGGAACACATGTACTGTTTTCCCAGGATTCCCAAGAAAACATAAGGCATCACAGCTGGGATTCGCCTACTCCTTTGCTGGGAACTCCATATATTCCCCTGCTCCATCACTGAGCAAGTACCAAAAAATGAGGAGGTAATTCGCTGTATCCACAAAAGGCAGTGACAGCATTTCTGTTAATCACTGGTGAGTTCTCCTAGAAGCATTCTCCTCCTCGCTGTAGAAGCATTTTGTCCTATGCCTCTTTTGCAAATACATGGTACAAGACATAGTCAAATCTAAAATATGAAATGTCTTGTAATCAGAAGAAGTATCAACCTCTGTGTATACTGTACGAACTTGGATAAGTCATTTGATACGTACATAACACAAATCTTTTTTGTAAAATGAGGCTAATACTACCAATCCAGTCATTTTAAAGTGATGTACCATTGATAAGCACTATATACTGACTTTCTAAACAGAAATAATACCACTATGAGACATTGACTTTGGTAGCCTGAGTGGAAATAGGAAATATTCTCACTCATACGTAGCAAAAGCAAGAAGTATGATTGTATTTTCTAATGAACAAGGTTGCTGAATCTCAGTTTCATTAAAAAGCTTTTAAGGCTCACTTAAAAGATGTTAAGGTTTGTGGGCAGAAACGTGCTTACCCCTCACTCATGTTATTATTATGTGAAATTCCTGCAGCACTAGGGAATGAGCACTTTGTCTGCCCTCTGATCAGACTTGCCAACGAGCAGTTCAGATCAGGCTTAGACCTAGACTGCTTTGGGAGCTTAAATGGTAAGGAAAGTAAAACAGTGTTTAGAGCAGCTAAATTTAATTTAAATTTAATTTAAAACAGAGGGTAGGAAATTAAAATTAAGGATAATACAAACAGAATCACAGAATCACAGAATCATCTAGGTTGGAAAAGACCTTGAAGATCATCGAGTCCAACCATCAGTCTAACACTGGCAGTCCTCAGCTACACCATATGCCTAAGCACTATGTCAATACAACTCTTAAACACCTCCAGGGATGGGGACTCCGTCGCTGTCATGGGCAGCCCGTTCCAATGTCTGACAACCCATTCTGTGAAGAAATTTAGACTGGATATTAATCCAGTCTAAACCTCCACTGGTGCAACTTGGGGCCATTACCCTTTGTCCTATTGCTTGTTACTTGATTAAAGAGACTCATCCCCACCTCTCTACAACCTCCTTTCAGGTAGTTGCAGAGGGTGATGGCGTCTCCCCTCAGCTTCTGCTTCTCCAGAATAGACACCCCCAGTTCCCTCAGCTGCTTATCATAAAACTTGTGCTCCAGACCCTTCACCAGCTTCACCACTCTTCTCTGGACACACTCCAGCAGCTCAATGTCCTTTTTGTAGTGAGGGGCCCAAAACTGAACACAGTATTCGAGGTGCAGCCTCACCAGTACTGAGTACAGGTTTAAGATCACTTCCGTGCTCCTGCTGGTCACACCGTTTCTGATACAGGCCAGGATGCCATTGGCCTTCTTGGCCACCTGGGCACACTGCTGGCTCGTGTTCAGTCAGCTGTCACCCAACACCCCCAGGTCCTTTTCTGCCAGGCAGTTTTCCAGCCACTCTTCCCCAAGCCTGTAGCATTGCATGGGGTTGTTGTGGCCAAAGTGCAGAACCTGACATTTGGCCTTATTGAAACATACAGTTGGCATCAGCCCACTGATCCAACCTGTCCAGATCCCTCTGCAGAGCCTTCCTGCCCTCCAGCGGATCAACACTCCCACTTCACATCACCTGCGAACTTACTGAGGGTGCACTCGATTCCCTTGTCCAGACCATCAATAAAGATGTTAAACAAGACCAGCCCCACCACTGAGGCCTGGGGAACACCACTTGTGACTGGTCGCCAATTGGATTTAACTCCATCCACCACAACTCTCTGGGCCCTGCCATCCAACCAGTTTTTTACCCAGCAAAGCGTATGCCCATCCAAGCCAGTTTTGCCAGGAGAATGTTGTGGGAAATGGTGTCAAAGGCCTTTTTAAAGTCAAGGTAGATGACATCCATGGGCTTTCCCTTGTCCAAGAGGTGGATCACCCTGTCTTAGAAGTAGTATGAAGACTTCTTGTCTCTATCTCTGTCCCAAACACAGGAGGAAAGTAGTAGAGAATCAGGATTAAACAATAAAAACCTCTCTTTTAAGAAATAAAGCTTTTTCATCTGCAGCACAGACTGTCCAACATAGAGAATTACAATAGACTGTAAGGCAAGCATGGTAAGCTGTCATAGAACTCTATAGACTCGCGCCCTAAACAGAGGTAGATACAGGACCAATTCAAGCTGCCATTCACTTCTTTCTCCCACATACTCACACTGGCAAGCTGTTTGCCTTTGTTTCTGCTCAGCTGCTTGATTTGGTTGTCTTTATTGTCCAAATAAGGGTATCAGGACAATACCCTTCTTCCTAACAATTTTGCTTCTTACGTATCAAGTTGGTCATTTTTTAACCTAAGGTAAATAAAAGTATTTGAACAAAATGTTCATATACCTTTCCACAGAAACAATTTCAGCTCCATGCTAGTCAGACGTCCTCTGCATATTTTGAGTGGAGTCACCTCTGTGGCTGGCGTGCTCATGAAACCCATATGCTGTACTGGCCATGAAAGAGAGAATCACTTTTTCTAAAAATTCAGGGCAGGGAAACCAGAAAGAAGCACAAGATTTCTGGTAAATGACCATTGCTGCTAAATGACCACAGCCATGCCCCAGTTTTTGCAGTTACTCCTGATGTCCTAGCCAGTTCACTGGTTTCCTTTGCCTTTCACAGCATATTCAACGTGAAACCTGCTTTACGAGACTGCTTAGAGCAATGCCAACATTTGGCTGGTTGACGTATGGAAGCTGTCTCCTAGTGAATCTTCACCAGCCTATCCAAAAGGGATGCACTGGGGATAATTTGAAGATATCTGTTAAGGCAGGAGCTGTGTAATTACTTACCCTGGTTACCTTGATGCCTAGGAATTCACTCATGGATTACCATCCCTGTGGTAGCTGCTGTATCAACACAGAACAGAAAGGGAACTGATGCCCTTTCACAAATCTTCATGAAGGGGAATGAGGGGGACAGAAGGACAGAACAGATGGTGAGATACTGATCAACATGATGGAGACTAGATCCCATGATCCACAGGATGGGTAACGTCTTTGGGAAACACACTTTCCAACACAAGAAGAAACATCAAGTTTAGGCAAGTGACATTATGGGTAACTGGAATCTGGATACAGCTGTATGTTTACTTAGAAGCAGTTTAAAGAGGTCCTAGAAGACATACTAGTATTTTGGAAAAGTGGTGTAATTTGTACTTTCCCTCTACACTGGAAGGCAATGAGTGGCTTTAAACAAGAAATATTTTCATTTGCAGGTGAAAACTTAAAGCAGAATTTCATAATTTGAAAATTTGTAACCAGTGCCTGCCATCAATCAATGAAAAATCTGCAAGTCTATTTTTTAAGCATATTTTTGGCTCACATTTCTAAAACACATATTGTTTGTATTTACATTTTTTTCTAAAGAATATTTTCAATATTCTGGAGCTTTATTTAATCATTGTCTTGTTTTTTCCCATTTGTTTCAAAGTGAGAACACACAGCAGGACAACTATTATTTTTGTCCCTCTAAAATACTCTACATATCTTTTTTTCTTTTTTCCTTTTCAGACTAAGGAGTTGTATGACTCAAATAATCATACAAAAAAATCAACCTTTTCTGTTTGAAATGCTCTCTATAGGATTATGCGCTGTGTGTTTCTGGCTGTAGTCTTTCTTGCTAAAAGGGAAGAGATAGGTGTAAATGATATTCACACTTCTTAATTGGAGTCATTAACAATTCTCTGGGTTATCTTCCAGCATAAGACCTTGGGCTTCCTAAGGAGCAACTAGAAATAAGAGCCAGGAGTCGCTGCAAACTTTTGTTCATAGAGGAATGTCAGTTAAGACTGTGATTTCTGTGTTGTTTTTTTTCTTCAACATTTCCTTTCTGGCAACATCTCTACTGCAGACAAGATTTTATGAGCAAGAAAGTGCTTTTGTCGGTATATCTGTTTCATTTGAGCTGATATAAGTGAGACCATCACTAATGCTTTTTTCCTTGTACATTCTGTATCTATTAGGAGATATTCCTGGTGTAGTGACATGAGCCGCAGGCAGAGTTTCTGTTTCTTTCTTTGGTGATGTAAGTTCTTAAAAGTTTTTTTTCTTTGTTCCTGTTTAGCATTGCACAATCCTTTTTGTGAGTAAGGAGAAAAAAAATCAATTATTTACCTTGTTTTGCAGAACAGACACAGTACTGATAGAAGCAATACTCTCTCAACAGCTTGATAAAATACACTAACAATTCATGAAAAATTCAGGTACAAGTCAAATATAATTTATTCATGAAACTGAACCAATTTACACTGCTTAACTATAGTCAACATCAAACTGTCCTTTTCTGGCCTCTTAAAAAACATGTAACATCTCTGCATGCTTTTCTTGTATTCGCCCTTGCCTGTGCATGCCCCAAATCAACAGTTTGATTTCTCACACTGCACCAACAGCCATTCATGTTCTGTTCACAGGTACAAATATAGCAAATGCCACACTCAGTTTTTGCCTTTAAACTCCAGTCTAGGAGAATAGATCACAACCACAAAAAAAAAATTATCATCATTTTTGCACTACCCAGATAATTAGGAAACTTGCTGATGAATCCACACTGCCTTTTTTCTGTACTAACTCTTACTGTTAGGTCAGTTTGAATCCATGAAACCATCTAAGAGGAGTCTTATGAAATAATAATACTGGTAACTGAAAACCAATAAAGAAGCAGTGAGGAAAGATTATGTGTAAAGGTGGCATGTACCTCTGCTATGTGGCACACACAAACTGTTTAGATGTCTTTTAAATCTGATAAAACAGCAGGAGATGCTAAATAAAATGGCTACTTAAGTGTTGCCAAGAGAAAATTTGAGAGTGGTAAGCGACTGATCTCCTTTCTTTAAGTTCAGAAGAGTAGGAAAATTTAAATCTCAGAGATGCATGAGCTGACAAAGCAAAACGAAATAAACCTGTATAGACAGATGCAGTAGAGATAGATTTTCTGTAGGTATAAATAAATCTAGGAATGGTTTCTACAAGTATAGAAACTGGCCATCCAAAAATGTGCAGGGCTGGGTTTGTAAATGAGGCGGACTTAAATGGTGAAAACCTCAAAGTCTTGCAAACTTGACACCTCCTAGATTTCACAGAAGCCAGCTGGAATCCCAGATGTCCTATAAGACTAAAGGGCATAAGAAAGAGTTCAAAAATAAGATAAGCAGCCCATCATCTTAAGTTGAAAATCATCTTAGATTATTGTAAGGAAGTGCTGAGCAAGGACCAAAGAGTAACTTTGTCTATCAGAGGGTCTGAAGCCTAATTCTGGGTCACACACCTGCTCATCATTCATCAGTACCATTGGGCCCCAACTCCAAGTTAATTATCTCTTCCTCAGAAAAACATTATAAAAGGGAGTTATGGTATAGTCTTCCCTCCACTCAATGAATAAAGGAACTATCATATAAAAAATTCCCCAGGAAATATTTTATAATACCAAGTTACTGGATATTTGGAATAAAAATAATCTGACTATTCTCTATCTGTCCTATTTGATACTAAAAACATAGCTATAAATAGAGGAAAGAACTTGAATATGGGTCTTTGAAGTGAGTCTCCCATATAAGGGCATATGGACCTCTATCCTTTTGAGTTGTCTGTCTAGCTTGATGCACGTTTTGCAGTTGAGCCTCAGTTGATTCCAAGAACACAAGCCTACTCATCATCTCAGATTTGATTGAATTCCTTTTAATTTTAGTAGACAAGAATTTAAAGAGCTTTTTTTAATTATTTTTTTCTTTCTTTTTTCTTTTTTTTTTTTTTTTTAATTTTTATTTTTTATTTGCAAACATACTGTGCTGTGAGGACCCTTGGAGCTGTACAAGCCAACTAAACCTTGCAATGACATTTTAAAAGTTGGTTTGCATTTGTATAACCTGCCTGTAATCCTCCTGTGTCTCAAAATTCAGTCACTTCAATTACTGAACTGGAATTCACATAAAATCAGTTTGGTTGTAGAATACATGTATGTTCAAAATTTAGTGAAGCTTATTCCTCCTATCCACAGATCAGATAAAAAAGGTGAAGCCAAAATGAACTGTCCTGAGAAAAGGAGCCTGAGATAATGGAGAAGAATCAGTGTTTCAGGAAATATTTTTAAATATATCTAAACAACGCCCCTCTCCCAAAATTTTCTCTTTTGTGACTGAAAAGCATATGTATACTCATAGTAAGGACAATAATATGTAACAATGAAGATAATGCATCAGTATGTAACCAATATCACAGTACTACAAGGCAAAATTAAAAATCAAGAAAGAAATGCAACACAAATAATTTTGTACTTTAAAACCATATTTGTCACACAATTCTCCCATTCTGTTCTGATTATTTTGTCATAATACTGGACACTATTAGTTTAAATTCACAAGAAGTTAACTTCTGTTATCTCAGAGTTTCTATGTAAATACTAAATTTGATTTCTTCACTGTCTGCCTATTTTTGCTTTTCTATGTAAATAAAAATTATGTAAAAAGATGTTTTTATACTTGATTTAGAGAAGTTCAGGAATGTTTGGCTCCCAGTAGTAATCTATCTTTCTGAATGCAAGAGCTATTTTTCCTATGATTTTGTTGTCTTCTATGATTTTTTAAAAAATGTAATTTATTCATGAGCAGAAGTGAGTAAAACCAACAGTTTCCCAGTGGAATCATATTGCTAACATGAACCACATCTTTCCTGACCTTGCATAGCAATTGTAGGGGCTGCACTCCATAATTGCTCCAAACACAAATACACTTGTAAATCAGCTAGGTTTCCAGGAACTTCGGAACACCAATATGTCTGGTTTTACTCAACCCCAAGTCTCAATTACAACTGACCAAAAAATTACATGCCAGTTAAACCTATCAGACCTTTCCTGGCTGAGCTTTCCCCTCCATTCTCTTTGACACAAATTAAAATGAGGTTCTTTATTGAAGCCAAAATCTTCCAATATGCTTGTCATGAACTGCTGAATTTACTGTTCACATCTTTTTTACAATACATATTAAGTGTGGATCCAGAGCTCTGCTTCAAAGGGGCCCTCCAACTGCCATATTTTCATCATAGCATGCATTCACGATGCAAATATAATATCCATCTGGGCCTTTTATAGGCTTAATTTATCCCTGCTTATTTATCATAATTAAGCGCACCATATGATAGGAATCCTTGTGGTATCTCTACTGATCTGGAGTAGGGAGAGATCACTAACCCTACTTATGAAATCCAGCAATTAAATTACATGATATCACTCATCATAAAAAAACAAACCCTCTGCTAATGACATAAATGTGTTGGACTAACCAGTTCTGTTCTAGCACATGTGTAAAATAAGGAGGGGGAAATGACAGAAAACTGAAGATGAGAGAGCCCCACAGAAGCCCCAAGGAAAGTTCCCAAGCCACTGAGTTTGAAAATATTGTACTCTGCAGATCAGTTCTGCAGTGACAGAGATGTAACTGGGAGACATGAGTTGCTTCAAGAGCCCCAGGTTGAGAGATTTGGAGAAGCTCTTCTGAAATCAAGTTTACGTGAGTCTTAGTGAAGCTGCTTTAGAATACCACAAGTGCAGTCTGATCTGGGGCTGACCCACCTTTCCATCTCTACCCACAGAAATAATAAACACACACATACATGAGCTTATTTTTTAGGAAGTGTGGTTTTTTCAACGAGTATCTTCCATGACCTCCTAAAGCAATTTCTAATGAAAATATTTAAGATGATTGCTAACATATCCAACAGCACTTAAGAGCATTGTAGAGCCCGTGTTCTGAATCTGTAACGGGGTGCAGTGCAAAACATTCTGGGCTAGCTGTGGCAAAGTATTGTGCAGATACACGAAGTCAGTTCCAAACTCAGGTATACGACTGTGCTGTAACAACAAGAAAATAAGGATGCTGTGGATCCTAGATCTCAGCTGATCAGTCCTTATAGTCATGGCCTAAAGTACTTAGGGCTAGAATTGTTCAAACATGCCAGAAGTAAATGTCTGTACTACAGGGGATATTAATTAGTGACAAGTTGCCTTACTCCCTTTCAAACTAGTATGAAATCTCTGCATACTAAGGGGATGCCACAAGACCCAACCAACAAAAAGGCTAAGAACACCCATATTTGTGTTTGGAAGAGCTGAACATTGCTTGCTCTTCCAAGACACAGTAGGCAGTGGGTGATGCTGCCTCCTCCTCAGACCAGACTGGCTGTGGCAACCTCGTCTGTACATGAAGAACTTAGAGAAACATCATCTTCTTTCTTTTTTCCCCTCTTTTGATGGGGTTCACATCCCCAGACCCTCCACCTTGAAGTCTTCCTGTTGAAGATTGTCTACAGAGGAGAAGAAAAAAAGTAAGACATCATTAGAAAAGAAAGGTCTGTCAGGTCTGCTTTCTAGTTTGTTCTTTTCTCTCACATGTCCTTCACTGCTTTTTATCCAAAGTCTCCTTGCTGCAAAATAGCCGACATCTGCCTAGGGAGACTCTTCAACCCCCTCAGAAACCTGGAAGGTTTAGGTGCTAAATCCAGGGCTGATCTAGAGATATGTCAACACAGAAATATCATGTCTGAAAGAATTTTCAGTCTAAACAGGGAAGCCCACAATGACATTAAACAGCTATGAACCATGGGAATTTGTTTGTTTTACTGCGTTTAGTTCTCTAAAGTATTTCTCTGTTTTCTATATGGTCCCTTGTGGGATTTCCCAAAGTGCCTAAGAATTTTATATACCTAATTTCCATTGAAATGTGGGCCTTCAGAGTCATTGACTTTCAATAGGACTTTCAGAAATCTTACCATGTCTTTAATGAACTTGCAAATTTTAATGAATAGTCATGCGATTTTGGAGTCTTCTTGTCTGGAAGAAAGGCTGGGCTGTAAATCGTTACACCATTAATAGCTGTTCCTTCGCCTTTCATTCCTAAGTATGGTAGTAATTATCTGTTTTGCAAAGCATAATAAAATATGTGTCTTCATATTCAGAATATTCATGTAGCAACAATTCTAAAGTTATCATAGATGATGTACAGACAGCAGTGTGTCTGTTGTTAACCAGATTTCTTAGAGAACTTATTTTCTAAGTCCAGGGCCATAAATTTTGATTTGGGAAACCACAGTGGCCTGCAAATCACCAGAAAAGAAGGGGAAAGATTTCTCCAGTGTTGGAAAAATGCTAGATCCTTGCTGACTTACAGATCCTTAAAATTTAACTCGATTTCAAATTCCTGACCAATGTTGTTTCTGTGTGTTTATTTAGCTCAAAAATATTTCTTGTCTTTGCTGTTAAATATGTTTGGGAATCAATATTCTTGCAATATTTGAAGACCAAAAGTGCTATATAGAATCTATAGATTTTAGATAATCTGCAGTTAATTAATGTTGTGAATAATTTTGCCACCACTCTTCTTGTTGCCGCAGGAGACTGACTCTATGGAGACGGCAGCTTGGACAGGCTGCTCCCTTCCAGGCACCAGAAGGATGGTGCATGGCACACATTCACTGCCACCCTCCAGCTCTGTGCTCACTTGCCCATGCTGACAAATACCTCTGGGTAAGGTCTTGGTACGACAGCTCTCCCTTTGCTTCCTTGTCCTGAACATGTGACTTGCAAGTTCCCACATGTTCCCCCTACAGCTCCTCAGACGTATAGGGATGAGTTTATTTCAGCCTGTGCCCCCCATTGTTTTATGTCACCCTAAACTTTATCTCCATCTTTACACTAGTTCAAATTGTATTATATCATATTCAAAACATAGATTTGCCATTTGGTCTTGCTAGAGACATTTTCTTTTTTTTTTTTTTAAGAGTATGAATAGTAAAATATTTATGAAACTCTTATGGCCTGAAAACTACACATGGGATTAAAGTAGAAGCTCTTAGAGGAAAGAAGATCACAGCAGAGATTATTTCCAACATTAACCGTGAACTTCCTTCAGTGCCAGGAACTGGTTGAGTTAGATTGTGCTCTCCACCAAAATTGCATGTAGTGAGACTGTTGAGCTGCTCATGAAAGGGGCATCTTAAGAAATTGCAGAAAAACTATATGGGAAGTTAGAGGCTCAAGAGGCATCAGCAACATCCAAGATGGTGCAGTCTTTTTATCAAGGTAGCTGAAGTTTACACACTTCTCTAGCACAACCAGAACGTTACCATTACAGCACACTTCAAAAAATGCGGAAAACCCACAACCTACTCAAATCTATAGTTTCTGTTGCTATAATTGTGCCGTGATAAACAAACTCATCAGAACCTTTCAGACCAAATACAGAATACTGTCACACAAAGAATTTTCCTGATGATTATTACAAAAGTCTTTTTCTGTTGGTGCTGGGAGCTGCCCAACAAATGCCAGCTGGGAACACAAGAGGCTGGGGCAGAGGGGGTTCTCCATGGATTGGCACATGGAGGGAGGAGAGTTTGTAGCATAAATCTGTCCTTCAGCACACTGCATTTAGAAATGGCTTTATAGTGATAGTAAAATCAACAAAAAATCTGTTTTTTCCATAGATCCAGGAACAGCATTAACCTATGTACAGCCTGGTTAAACTGTGTCTTGCTCTAATAGTGTGCTTGACTAACTGAATATACTTTGTTTATGTGAGACAGGATTCAGTGGGACCTCAATTCTGTTCATTTACTAGGTTCTTGACTTATTAATTCGACTTATTTGTAAGTTTCTTCTTCAGAGTGGGGGCTGGTGTGAAGATAAGCAAGGACTTTTTTTTTATTTTACAACTGTTAAACCATGTTTAGCTAAGGATGTTTAGCACAAGGATGTGTATTAGCTTTGTGAATCCTCTAGACTTTTTTTTTAATTACAAAGTTTATTTCAGAATATTTTTTAGCCATTTGCAAGGGAGAGCAATACTACTTTGTCACCAAATTGTGACAATCTGTGATGGAGTACCTTGAGCAGTTCCTGTTGATTTTAAAATCATGAAAACAGACTTGTGGAAAGGCTGGATATGCTTAGTGCAGTTTCAGAAGAAAATTAAGCCATTTAAAATGTGGGTTTCCAATCATATTGAAAGGACAGGATGGCTTTTAACGATAATTCTGTCAGGGCTGAAAAGGATAAACTAAGGCTTCCTGGGTTCAGCTTCAACTAGTCCTGAGAAAGCCTGAACTGAAAACTACAATTTTGGCCCTCCATTTGTTTAGAAACAAGCAAGTCTTTTTTCAACATTTAGTAAAATTTCTTTTCTGTGTATATGAAATGATCATCTGAATTTTTCTTCATTCTTTAGTTTGTATCTACTAAACTTATCTTTTTCTCTCACACTCTTCTTTCTTCTCATCACATGAGCTTCCTTCCGAAACCTGCTAGCAGATGAAAATGAAATAAATAGACTGCGAACAGGTTTCTGGTTAGAAAAAGACAGTGCTCAGACAAGAAATCTGATTAGAAAGACTAAAACAATCACATTCCTCAGCTGTTGAACTTACGGTGGTGAGCAGTAAAATCTTACCATTAATGGGATTTTCATAGGACAACAGATAATTTCAGGTTTGCTCTTTCAAAAAGAGTCCCAGGAAGTATTTTTCTCCCATATTCAGGAATATTGTGGACTTAAGAGATGGTAAAATCATTCCTTTCTGGGGGTTTTGTTGTTTTCCCTTAGAAATGTCGAGTGCTCTGAAGAATCAGAGAGGAATTACTCTCCACCTTCACTTTGAAGGTTTTTAGGGTTGTGGGGTCTCACTGCCACTTGTTTCTCCAAAGGCATTGTAGCAGACACAAAATCCAAGAAGGCCAGGATGGCTCTGAAAGAAATAAGTATAGTAAGTGAAATCACATTGAGTACAACCCAGCTGCTTTCCAAAGGGCCTTTATGACATCTGAAGCTTCCAAGGGGAAGGTACAGATAACCAAAAAAGTGGAGAAACAGTAGTCACTGTTACACAGGACAACGAACTGAGCTTCAGGAACTTTGGTTAGTCAAGGGACATTACTGCAGACTAACCATCAATTGCTGATTCTCATGAAGAATTCTGAAGTTTATCAGTTTTAATATCTATTGTTTTTCTGTGGGCAGGAAGAATAAAATATGTTTTTTTCTGCATATTTTTCCCCTATGCTGCCTCTATATTCCCTCCTTTCTTTTGCAGCAGAACTGCTCTTGGAGCTATGTTGAGCAGCTCCTGATGGCTTGCCTGCTCCCTCTCTCCTTTCCTACCCTGAGAGGCAAATTACAGAACTTAACAAGAGCAAAGAAACCAGTACCCCAGGTTCACCATGTGGACAAAGAGGTGTGCACAGCAGTCTTTGTTTTGAGTGCAAACAGATTTTGATTAAGGCACTGGGAACAGAAAGAAGAATTTAAAGGAAGGATAGTGTATCCAGGAAACCAGCATTAATTAGCCCCTGCTTAATCCAGTAAGAATTTTAAATCTAACTGTTCTATATTATTTGTAATTTACTTAAGAGCTTTACAACTGTATAGATATCTGAGCCATTTTTCAATAACTATTAGCTAAAGGTGGGAAAACTTTCACTTAAATTCCAGTGACTGCCAGGACAAACACAGAAATCAGGTTTTTATCTCAAATAAATAGACAAAGCCTCATCCTGACTTTGCCTCCTACTGCTTATCTTGATCTTATTTGTATTCCTAAAAAGGCACAAGAATGTGTCTTTGCGTAGAAGAAGGCCAGGGGGTGGGAAAACTTTTATTTCAAAGTTCTAATCCCCTGGATACACTCGATGATGGATGTGATAAATTTGTTGACAGAAGACCCTCTATATCAAGTCTCAGAACCTAATATAACTGCCAAGAGCTGAGAATTTCACAAGATTTGGTTCATCTGCTTTCAAGTAGTGGCTATGTGGTTTAAGACTTGTTTTTTTGTTGGTGGTTTCTTGGGTTTTTTTTCAAAAGCAACCAAAAAGATATCACCCATCCCCTCCCCTCTATGCAAATGTCTCAGTGATAAGCATTGCAATATCCAATTTCTGGCCTCAAAGGAGGATTCTGCAGTCTGAATATTATATGGTTAAACTCCCAAGATAAGAAGTAGACAAGGAGTCTTAGGTGCCCCTGAATGAGATACAGCACACACAAAGAAGTGGTACTGGGAAGGGACAGCCTTCTGCGTAAAAACCTCATCTTTCTGGTGTTTCAGTACTTTACACAAGGATTTAGTAACATTTGGGAGCCTGTCACATTGAGTATCATCTGTTTTTAATGCTGAATAGCTACCGGGAATCACTATCCTTTTCTTTATAGAAATTTAAGCCCTTTATTCAAACATCCAGTGCTTAAAGCCCTTCCTCAGAAGGGAGTTATTAGGGTCATTTTCTCCTGATAAATGCATCTCTGCCAGGTGCCTTGAGAAAGCCAAGGTAGTCCACTGTAAAAGAGGACTTGTTCTATCCAGCCTGTCACTGCTGCTACCAGGACAGGAAGCAGTTAAAAACTGACCTGGATGGGAGAAAGTTATAGTCGGACTCTCCTAATTACCGAAGTTCTATATTTTGCATTTTAGGCTATTGCAGGCAGTGGGTAGAATTGCACAGGCATCATTTCACATGAGCAGAGGTACAACATTAAAGTGACATCCTTTCATTGATGTTGTTCCTACTCATCTAAAGCATAAACAAACAGAAAAGTGCCCTCAAGGTCATCCATCTAGACATTTACACCTGTACTCAGGACATGAGTTTTGCAAAATTTTAATCTGGTTCTTCTGTTTTTTTCGTCTCCTGGTGTATTTTCTATTGTTTCAGAGGAATTGGGTGTAAAAAGATGGGACGATGTGGCTGAAATCATAAATTGTTGTAAATCAGTTCTGTTCATTATTGGGGAAGGGATTTTTTAACATATAGGACAGTCTGTTTTCCAACATGCATGGTTGGTTGATGGATGATCACAGAATCAGAGAATCACAGAAGCACAAAATGGTAGGGGTTGGAAGGGACCTCAGAAGATCGTCTAGTCCAGTCGCCCTGCCAGAGCAGGATCCTAAAGTAGACCACAAAGGAACACGTCCAGGTGGGTTTTAAATGTCTCCAGAGATGGAGACTCCACAACCTCTCTGGGCAGCCTGTTCCAGTGCTCTGTTACCCTCACTGTGAAGAAGTTTCTTATGTTAAGATTGAACCTCCTGTGTTCCAGTTTGTGCCCATTGCCCCTTGTCCTGTCCCTGGACACCACCGAGAAGAGTCTGGCCCCGTCTTCCTCACACCCGCCTTTGAGATATTTATAAGCATTAACGAGATCCCCCCTCAGCCTCCTCTTCTCCAGGCTAAATAGACCCAGCTCCCTCATCCTGTCTTCAGATAGGAGATGCTCCAATCCCTTCATCATCTTAGTGGTCCTGCGCTGGACTCTTTCCAGTAGCTCCATGTCCCTCTTGAACTGGGGAGCCCAGAACTGGACACAGGACTCCGGATGAGGCCTCACCAGGGCAGAGTAGAGGGGGAGGAGAACCTCCCTTGACCTGCTGGCCACACTCCTCTTAATGCACCTCAGGATCCCTTGGCCTTCTTGGCCGTGAGGGCACATTGCTGGCTCATGGTCAGCCTGCTGTCTACCAGGAATCCCAGGTCCTTTTCCCCTACACTGCTCTCCAGCACCTCAGCCCCCAGCCTGTACTCATCCATGGGGTTGTTCTTCCCCAGATGCAGGACTCTACACTTGCTCTTACTGTATTTCATTAAGTTTCTCCTTGCCCAGCTCTCCAGCCTGCCCAGGTCATGCTGGATGGCAGCACAGCCCTCTGGTGTGTCAGCCACTCCTCCCAGCTTTGTGTCATCAAGAAACTTGCTGAGGATACACTCTGTCCCTTCGTCCAGGTTGCTAATGAATATACTGAATAGGACCGGACCCAGTACCAACCCCCGAGGGACACCACTGGTCACAGGCCTCTAACTAGACTCTGCCCCACTGACCACTCCTCTCTGGGCTCTGTCCTTCAGCCAGTTCTCAATCCACCTCACTGCCCAATCATCTAGTCCATACTTAATAATTTTGGTTGTGAGGATGCCATGGGATGATGTGGCTGAAAAGGGAAGACTGTAGTCCAAATCGGTCAAGCAAACAACTTCTGCTGAAAGAATTTTAATGAGTTCAATACTCTATGAATAGCCTTCAGATAGGTTCTTAAGTTCAAAAGGGGAACTGCAAAATGAACAGAGACAAACAAGAAAGAAACATCAAGCCCAGAGAAAAAAATCAGCTCTACGTTTTGATTGAACTCTCCCTCAAGTGTTGATTTGTAATGAATAAGGTATAAAAACCCTCTCAGCTTCAAAATTATTAATAATAAATTCATGCTGTCAGTAGCATAAACATTTTCTACTGTGGTACTGCGACTGCTTCCCATGCTACATGTCCCAGTCCTCAGAGAAGAAAAATAAATGGCACCTAAAAGAGCAACTACAGCTGGTAAAATGTCTGTTTGTCCCACCATAACTTTAATGAGTAGCACAAAAATTAAAAAAATAAAAAATAAAAAATCATGAACTCTTCAGTTTATAACACTATAAGTATCCTTATGATCTACAAAATTTGTATGATAATAGGGAACTCCTTACATTAGTATGTTTTAGATAATTCCAATCTCTCATAGATACACAGGTTTGTTTTGGACTTGAAGCTATACAAATGAACCCTCATGAGGGCCATGACCTTCAGTGAGACTCAGATGAAATCCAAAGAGCTATACTTACAAAATAGACTGCAAGATCACAACCTATCCCATCATTTGTGAATTACCAGATTTATTGAGCAGTTGTTCAGCAAAGAAAAATGTATGCCATTATAATTGAACAATTGTGTGCTAGCAGACTCAGAAAAGCTAAAAGACATCAACTGTTTTATTCTCTTCTAAAATAAAGCCAGTGTTCAGTTAACAGTTATTGATATGCCAAAAAGAGAACAAAAAAAAAAGACAATAGAAAAATCCCCTCCAAATTGTAACTGAAAAGAAAAGAAAAAGATGGATGGCCATTTAGTTGTGGCACTGATTTTCATACATAGTGAAGAGCAGCACTGGCTGCCAGATTGTTGCAAACCAGCTAAGCCTGTTAGGCATACAGTGGGCGCTAACATGCTTTGAAAACCTGAACATCAGTTTCATTAGGGAAACTGCCCAGTTATAAACACATTTGTAAATGTGGTCCTTATTTAACATAGTTAAGATTGCTGTTGATAATCAAGTTCCACTTTGGGCTGCCAAGAACTTAAAACTCTTGTTACAGGACCTTTTTGCCATAATGATGAATATTGGAATGGGCCAATTTAGATCCCACCAGCAAAACTATAATTATTTCAGCTCGTAGCTGCATTGGGTTTTTTTTGTGCAGTGTTTGTCAGATCAGTCCGAGGAACAGATGGATCATTTTTCCCAAAGGAGTGCTCCCTTCTGCCTCTCTCTTTGGGGCTCAGTGGCTCTTGCCTGTCCTGTGACATGATGTGGAGGTCTTCACATCAAGTGGCTGGACAGCCCTCTGCTCATTTCTTCATGGGTCTGCCATGCATTTTGTTCATGCAATATCCATGCAGCATGATGGAGATGAATTCGGCCTTTAAAGGCCTCCAGGAATAAATAAAAAAGCAGGAACCAAGCAGTAGTGGAGGCCTTTAAAATTCTGAAGGCATTGCCTATAGTGTCTGCTCCAACATCATGTGGTTGTTTTTCCTCTCTTCTTTCTGTTACCTACCCCTGCTAAAATAGGTAAAAGCAATAGCCACATTTAAAAACCTACACACAGCCCCTTCAACAAGCACTCACAAATAAACTATGAACCCTTTGACATCTTCTTCAGAATCACTGAATGTGGATTCAGACCTGAACAATTACATTTTTTTACTCGAAGTCCTTTTGAGTGAATGGATAGACTTCTATTGGTTTTGGTATGTGAGAAGAGATTGCTTCTTCCCTGTAAAGGATAATGACGTTATTCTATTTGAATTAATTAAAATACTGAGAAATTATTTGATGAAAACTTCAATTTAGAATAATCAGATTTTGTTCTAAAAAATTATGATAAATTCCAAGCAACATTAAGTCACTACACTTTGAACTTCCGTCATTGGCTGGATAACAAAAACAACTTATAGGGCATAAGGATCATGCATTAGCTAGAAGTGTAAGAGAAGTTAGATGGCAAGAACACAGCCATGACCAGAAGAATAAAGTGAAACCCTAAAATGCTAACAGAGAAATAAAAAAATAAAAGAAAAGAAAAGTTGGCTTCCAGTAGAAGAATTAAGAGATTTTTATTATGTGGATTTACCACATGCATTTACACATCTGGTCTTTTAAATGACTGTGAGTTCCCTGGTTATTATTTTAATCATTAACACACACACAAAAAGGTATTAAATCTGAATGTGTTAGCCTCAAAGGAAAGTGGTAAGTGAAAGCTAAACTGGAAGAAAAGGCAGATCTACTTTTTTCAGTGAATCTGTGTTTTAGATAAAGACATTCAATACTTTATCCATGAAACTGTCTGCAAACAAACAACATTGGCATCAGCTGTAATTCTTCTGAATTACTGGCTGAAAGGCTAGTGTCAGCAAAGGAAGAGAAATTGTAGGCTAAGCCTGCAGAGTTATTTAGTCACTATTAGGCATTCAGTTCAGTGGCTTGCTGCCTGGCAGGCTCCTCTTCTGCTCGTGGCATAAGTCGTGTCACTTCAACAGCATAGCTTCTTGAAAACAAAACAAAACCCCCACTGTTTTCAATCAAAACTTACATTTTAACATTTTAAATATAATTGACGACACTCTGGAGACACACTTCTTATGAAGCATGCTCTGGGAATGTTTGTGCTGGGGCAGGGATGGGTCTTTAACAAAGATTTTCATGACTGACACCAAAAGGTGTTTTGGAATCAGATTTTCTTTCCTTTGCCATTTTTTCTTACTAGATGAATATGATATTAATTCTCATGATATTAATTCACTTTCCACAGAACTTTGTTCATGACAGGTAATGCATGGAGGATCATTTCTACAAATGAAAAGCAATGTAACTTACAATGTAACTTACAATGTCAGCATGCTTAGAGTGGATCCCCCTTTTTACATGAAATCCTTCTTAAAACGTCCCTTGGGGGAAAAAAAACCCAACACATTATTTTAACAGTCTTCTATTATTATTTAAAATAGGGAAAATCTTAGCTGTCTAGCCAAAATTCCACTCATTTGATTTCTTTCTGTTGTTTCAAAAAGAAGTATGTTTTTCCAACTAATACTAAAAGCAAACAAAAGACAAACCCAGAATACATAAACCCAATAATAATAAATCACAGAAGTCCCTTTTCCAAAAAGAACAATTTAAGCAACAGATTTTCAATCCGATTTCTTATTGCTTTGCAGGTATCTTTGCAGAATTCTTTTTTAATCATTTTACTTCATTATTTGTTCCAAGTATATTTCCATGAAGATTTCTTAACGTGATGAAAGTCCTATTTCTTGATCTACAATCAAATCTTATTATGTCCAGTTTCTAGGCCTTCATAACTGAAAATATTACATCTCCTTCCAAGTTGACTTTAATACAAGGAGGGTTGCTAAACTAACCCAATTAAAGCGAGCAGATCTGCAAGTTGAGATGATTTTTGCTGCTGTCTATGAGAGCTGGGATCAGGAATGATGGATTGCAGGTCACAGCGCTGATAATCTATCTAAAAGGAAGAAGGATCCCATCCTGGATTAGCTTGGATTGGCCTATCTAAAGCTTTTGTGATGCAAATTGGAGGTGCTGGGCATAGTAGAAAGTTGCAGAATATTTTACATTCTTCTGACTAGTAGTGACTGGAAGACTCTTGACTGTGATGTTCCAGCCTCATTAATAGGCCCGGTGTTGTACATCTGTGTCTGATACAAAGCTGCCATGCCTTGTCACCAATTACAGGCTCTGCAAAGACCTATCTCATTATAGTACTTATATTGCTTGTTCCTGAAGGTGATACTTGGTGTGGCATGTCCTCATCTTGCCAATAGGAAAATCACCCTTGAAGTGAAGAGATGTCAGTCATGAGGCACAAAGAAGTAGCAAAAAAGATTTTATGAAATGCTGCCTGGAATATTAATCATACTGCTGCAGACAGTGCAAAACCAGGCATACAAAATGAAACAAGGGAAGGCAGGTTTCTAAGCAGTCTAACCAAATGAGTGAGCTCCTCAACAAATCCAGGGCTGATGGGGGGACACCGGTCGGAATAGGAATGTAACTTTTTGCTTTGGCATGGTTTGAAAATAAGAGAAAATGTCCTAAATGCCATTCCCCCACCTTTTCTGCATCCACCAGAACTCACAAAAAAAATGTAGCCTCTCTCCTGTAGACATGACACTTGTGTGTCCTTGTTTGTGCCACTAATTACAAAACTGATGTCAGTCAGAGACATCCAGGGATGCACTTAGAAGGCTGTAGTGATTTGTGACGACCCACAGAATATGATCTGCTTTCTTGTTACTTTAATACCTTCCATGTAGTAGTTCAGTGAAGTATTGAATGTGACAGAAGTAAAACATAAATTTGACATTTTCAGTAGATATACAAGTACTGAGTTTATTCTTCTGTAATACTCTGTGGTTTATACAGTTTATGCATTTTTACTATTGTTACTAGTTTTTCTCAGTTTATCAAAAGGTTTAATCTGATATTCCTGAGCTGTTGGTATGATTTCCACTAGTTGCATAGTCACAACCAGCAGGCATAAGGTCCTCACATATGAATGGCCTATACGGACAACCCGTAATTTGTTAAGTTCACGGAAAGTATTTTTAAAAAAAACCTCACCGCTTTCTCCTTTATGCAAAATCTGGTAAAAACACAAGGATGGTTAACATGATAGAGAGAGACGTTTAAGTAGCTTTCTTTTAAAGTCAGTATGGTAAAATATTTAAGCTTTTACAAAAAGAGAAATCCATTTTTACTATTTTTTGCTACAGACTGTCCTGACGACAGTTGAGTTTAGAGCTCAAGTGACGTGAATAATTTTTATCTGCATGCCATTCTTCTATGCCTTTGAAAGCACGAGTATTTGCTCTTAAGCAAAGAATATCTCCAAACGTTATTTAAATAACAAGTGAGGAGAGAAAGAAGGAGCTATCAATGTCAGTTCACACAAAAACCAAACATGTCCTAAAGTCCTTGGTTGTTTTTCCTGATTCAGTATCTGTACACACATTTATGGGAAATGCAAGAGGAAACAATAAAGAGCATCCCTAAAGAAAAAAAAAAACAAAAATAATGCCATTAAGCCACAGAAAACTAAAACACCTAATAGCAACATAAATCCATCTGTCTAGCCGGCAGTTTTCAAACCATAGTGTTGTGAAACAGGAAATACAAATTTATCCTCTGGAAAAAGTAGCAGACTGCATTATCTCAAAAATCTTGTATCAAAGGTGCCTTTCATCATGATGTCTAAGCAGTTTTTGATCTGAAAGCTGTTATCTTTCGAATCCAAAATTCTGTATCAACATGTTTGCAAACAAGCCAAAACTTTACCTTCAATTTACAGGGTAAGTGAAAAAAAAAAAAAAAAGAAAAAGTAGCATTAATTCCCAGTACAGTATTGTGCAACAATAAAGACTAAACAATTATCATTGTCCATCATTAATAAAGTGGAGACTGCAGCACTGAAAGTTTCCAAACTTTCCAGATGCTTAAGTATAAAGTGTGGTATTTTTGCAAAATTTACTTCAACTCCAGATTGCCAAGAGCCCTTTAAAATTGTTATTCTGCAAAACGAATCTGTAGAGAACTGTCAGGTCACCTGCGGGTACGTATTATACATGTACCACTATGACATTTTAATGCAGTTCCAAAGAAATACAGCAAGAGTACTGAACTCTCTTTTTTTCCAAACAGATACTTCCCTATATCTCCCATTGTTAAGGAGAGATCAGCAGGAAATTAGAGAGTGAGACTTCCTAGAGATGCATAGAGGAGAAGTGTTTGGACATTGAAGAAAACTTGAGACTCAGCAAAGGCTGGGAGTGCGGATAAATATATACTGCATTGAAAAATGTATATCAGAGGTACTGAATGAGTCATTTATCCCACAGCCCTGTTTGATCCAGCGTACCAGTACACCTAGAAGACAATTTAAACTTCTCCATGCACTAAACATGTGTACATAATGTGCAGTATTCTTCTACAGAAGTGATTTTTGAGTTTTTAAACATTTATGTAGCAGGCTATCTGCATGAAAATGTGCTAGTTGGCCTAATCAATATGCCAAAGACCACAAACAAAACGTAAGTGGCAGAGAAAATATTAAAAATCAGGATGCTGATGAGATAAATCGCTATTCAATGCATCTTTTCCATCTGCTTTTTCTAACAGCAGAAAATCAACCATGGGTTGTTGTTTTCAATCAGAAGTGAGAATGTCCAACAATGGAGAGCTAACTGAACAGTTGCAATTAGAAGAGCTGCAAAGTTCTTTGATTTTTAAATCTCTACGATTTAAAAATCTTTTAAGTATAAAAATATGGTAAATCCAGCACAAAGCAAATTTTTTCCCAAAAGATAAAATCTCTGCAGAAGCATCTTACTTTAAATCCAAAGGCATGAGTGCTGGATGTGTGCTAAACATGGAAGAATAGCTGCTTGAACAAGATAGAAGATTTAAGGTAGATGATCCTTGATTTAGGCTGTTGCTCCTCAGTAACAAAGCCCTGGATTTGGCCTCTCCCAGATGAGAAGCAAACATAGGACAGGGCTTTTCCCTAGGAAATGTCAAATAGGCAAAGAAGAGAAGACAGTGGGAGGACCTGACTTGCTTCTCCTGGGATCACTGGTGACACAGAAGAATGGTGACAACATCAAGGGTCCTCCTCAAGCAGTGGATGAAGAAACCAGCTTGGCATTTTATGTCATCTGCAGGGTTACAACCATTTTATGGCTACACAGAGGTTGGCTGACCTGTGCAGCTTCCTACTTCATCCATGCTTACCACCAGCATTGATCAGGTCATTTGACCTGTTCCATAAATGGGAGCAAAATGTCATATACATCATTCTCTTTTATGATGTTAGTTTCAGAAACTAGCCCTTAATCACACTAGTTTAATTGGTCACCAAGATTTCCAAGTGACCTTTCATAAATACTTATTTTTTAAAAAGTACTCAGGGTCATAGAATCATAGAATAGTTTGGGTTGGAAGAGACCTTAAAGGGCATCTCGTTCCAACCCCCATGCCAAGGGCAGGGACACCTCCCACTAGACCAGGTTGCTCAAAGCCCCATCCAGCCTGGCTTTGAACAATTCCAGGGAGGGGGCAGGCAAAGTTTCTCTGGGTAACCTGTTCCAGCGTCTCACCACCCTCACAGTCAAGAATTTCTTCCTAATATCTAATCTAAATCTACCCTCTTTCATTTGAAACCATTACTTCTTGTCCTATTGTTACATACCCTTGTAAAAAGTCCCTCTCCAGCTTTCCTGTAGCCCCCCTTCAGGTAATGGAAGGTGTTGTAAGTTCTCCCCGAAGCCTTCTCTTCTCCAGGCTGAAGAGCCCCAACTGCCTCAGTCTGTCTCCCAAGCAGAGGTGCTCCAGCCCTCTGATCATCTTTGTGGCCTCCTCTGGACTTGCTCCAACAGCTCAATGTCCTTCTTGTGTTGGGGGTTCCAGAGCTGAACACAGCACTGCATGTGGGGTCTTATGAGAGCAGAGCAGAGGAGAAGTATCACCTCCCTTGACCTGCTGGCCACACTTCTTTTGATGCAGCCCAGGATACAGTTGGCCTTCTGGGCTTCAAGTGCACATTGCCAGCTCATGTTGAGCTTCTCATCAATCAACAGCCCCAAGCCCTTCTCCTCAGAGATGCCCCAAATCATTTGCTGCCCAGCCTGTACTTGTGCTTGGGATTGCCCCGATCCATGTGCAGGACCTTACACTTGGCCTTGTTGAACTGTTTGCATGGGTCCACTTCTCCAGCCTGTCAAGGTCCCTCTGGATGGCATCCCTTCCCTCCAGGATGTCGGCTGCACCACACAGCTTGTTGTCGTTGGCAAAATTGCTGAGGCTGCACTCCATCTCACCGTCCACTTTGCCAACAAAGATGTTAAACAGCACCAGTCCCAATACCGACCCTTGAAGAACACCACTTGTCACTGATCCCTACTTAGACACTGAGTCATTGATCACTACTCTTTGGGTGCAACCATTCATTCAGTTCCTTATCCACTGAGAGGTCCATCTGTCAAGTCCATGTCTCTTCAATATATAGACAAGTATGTCATGTGGGACAGTGTCAAATGCTTTACACAGGCACAGGTAGATGACACCAGTTGCTCTTCTCCTGTCGTAGAAGGAGAAGTTGCTCTTCCCCCTGTCTTGCTGTAACCCCATCATAGGCCGCCAAATTTGTCAGGCACAATTTTCCCTTTTTCCATGCTGGCTGTCACCAATCACCTCCTTAATTTCCATGTGCTTTAGCATAGTTTCCAGGAGGAGATGCTCCATGATCTTGCTGGGCAAAGAGATGAGACTGACTGGCCTGAAGTTCCCTGGGTCTTTCTTATACCCTTTTTAACAATGGGAGTTATATTTCCCCTTTTCCAGTCAGTAGGAACTTCTCTGGACATGACTTCTCAAATATGATGGATAGTGACTTAGCAACTTCATCTGCCAGTTCCCTCAGGAACCTCAGATGAATCTCATCAGGTCATCAGGTCCCATGGACTTGTGCACCTAAAGGTTCCTTAGACAGTCTCAAACCTGATCTTCTACACTGGGTGGTTCTTCATACTGCCCATCCCTGCCTTTGCCTTCTGTGACTTGAGTGGTGTGGCTTGAGCAGTTACAAGTGAAGACTGCAGAAAAAAAGTCGTTGAGTACATCAGCCTTCTGCATGTCCCAGGCAACAAGGTCTCCCGCAAAAGGTCGAGAAAGATTATTTTCTCTTGTGTTTGTTTGGTGAACATTTCATTATGGCTTTCATTATTTCAGCCCACATTAAACACTGTATTAAAATGAATGTTTAACAAAATCAGTTTGAAATGAGAAATCAAAATGTTGTGGTGTGTGACTGCCAAACCAGAACAATTCATTATCACAAATCTATCTTACAGTATTCGTTCATTCTACCTGTCATTGAAATTGACACTTTCAAAAACATTTCAACAGAGTAAAAACAACATCCTTCACCAAGAAAATCATTAAGAAAATAATTACTAGAAAAAATTATGACCAGTAGTTCTTTGATCCTTGGGCATCATTAGCTGTTGCACAGGAAGATTCAGCGACCACAGATTGACAGATTGACTGATGCATGGGGTTGTTCCTCCCCAGGTGCAGGACCCTGCACTTGCCTTTGTTGAACTTCATTAGGTTCCTCTCTGCCCAACTCTCCAGCCTGTCCAGGTCACACTGGATGACAGCACGGCCTTCTGGTGTCAGCCACTCTTCCTAGTTTGGTGTCACCAACAAATTTTCTGAGGGTACACTCTGTCCCTCCATCCAGGTCATTGATGAATATTTCGAACAAGACTGGACCCAGTACCGACCCCTGCAGAACACCGCTAGCTGCAGATCTCCAACTAGACTCTGCACCATTGATCACAACCTTCTGAGCTCTGTCATTCGGCCAGTTCTCAAGCCACCTCACTGTCCATACATCTAACCAGCACTTTCTAAGCTCACCTATGAGAATGTTATGGGAGACAGTGTCAAACACGTTACCAAATTCAAGTTAGACAACATCCACTAGTCTCTCAGCTACCCAGTCAGTTGCATCATCATAAAAGCTTATTGTTTTGGCCAAGCAGGATCTCCCCTTGATGAATCCAGGTTGACTACTCATGATAACCTTCTTTTCCTCCACATGCTTAAAAATAACATTCACAATGAGCTGTTTCATAACCTTTCCAAGGATGGAGGTGAGGCTGACTGGCCTGTAATTTCCTGGGTCCTCCTTCTTGCCATTGGTTTTCCTCCGGTCCTCAGGCAGCTCTCCTGTTCTCCATGGCCTTTCAAAGATGATGGAGAGCAGCCTAACAATAATGTCTGCCAGCTCCCTCAGCAGTCATGGGTGCATCCCATCAGAGGTCATGGATTTGTGGGTGTCCAGTTCACATAGATGATCTCGGACCCAATCCTCCTTGACCAAGGGAAAGTCTTCCTCTCTCCAGTTTTTCTCTCTTTTCTCCAGGGTCTTGGATTCCTGAGGGTCATCCTTGGCAGTAAAGACTGAAGCAAAGAAGGCATTCAGTAACTCCACCTTCTCTACGTCCTCTGTCACCAGGACACCCACCTAATTTAGCAGTAGGCCCACATTTTCCCCAATCTTCCTTTTGTTACTGATGTACTTGAAGAAACCTTTCTTGTATGCATCCCTGCATACTCTGGCAAAATTCTATATTCCTTCTGAGTGGCCAGTCCCATTGATTCCCCCCTCAATGGATTCCTCCCAGTCTCTCCCCTCCCATTCACCAGTCTTCAGTGAGATGGCCAAGGTGGTCATGCACTGCTGCAGTCCATCACCTCTGGGTCTCATCTTCTCTGCTTATTTGCCCCAGGCACAGACAGACAGGTTCCTAAACGCCCTCATTGTTGGAAAACATTGCTGTTCATCTGCCATCATGACAGATGCAGGTATAAAACAGCATCAGGCTAGTACTTATGGTATTCTCTACCTTCTATTGATGCTTAGAATTTTTCTGCATCAGGGAAGTGACTGTTTCACAATAGGAAGCAGTAGTCCGACTAAGGGCCTACAGAACTTAACACTGGGGGAAAAAAACCATGACTCAAAAAAGAATTTATCAGGTAGGTAAAATTTTTAAACCATCTCAGTATAAATCTCATGGAAGGTCTGTGCCCAACAAATATTTAAACATGCATTTCACTCCATAAGATCAGTTTCACTGGTTTCAGTAGGAGTTGTCACACTTTTTCTTTTTGGGCAAAAGTTTAAGGCTCCAGTCAAGGCTCATGCATGTAAAGTAGGGCATTGTGTACAAAACACAAGCAAATATCCCTTCGTTATAAACACTTCTAGCTGCTGACCACAACCATGATTTTCTTATGCAAAGTATGCTTTCCATAAGTTTACAAATAATATGCAATAATCAGCAGTACTGCGATCATAGATGGTTTTTGTTGCAGTGGAGCCATTCTGGCAACTATAACCGCTTATCATCATTGATTACTTGAACGTATTCCCAGATGAAGTTTAATTTGTGTGATTTGACCAAATACGGGCATATCCACAGAACATGAGGTAGTTCTGAACAATGCTGCTTGTCAAATTTGGGAAAACTGTGAGGGGAGGAAAAGAGCATAACAGAAAACCTGAACAACAGAAAGATTAATGGGGCAGTCTGGTGTGTCCTTCCATTTGAGACCAGTATTTTCAGGGCACTCCAGAGAAGGATGAAGCATTGAGGACAAGGAAATAAAATGATGGAAGAGTTCTTTCCACTAGTTTGTCTCATACAAAAGCTTCAACAGAAAGAAATATACTTTAGAGAATGTAATAGCAATATAGGTAGGTTATTGTTAAGGCTCTTCCAGCATTTCCAATATTGTTAGGCTTATAATTTCAAGTGAAACATACCCTCTGGGCTCAACTGGCAAACTAGAGCATGTCAGCTTTGGAAGCTTCTCTCCTCTAAAACTTGGACAGAATGAGTAGAGCTGGTTCAATATAATAAATAAACCCAGGTTTTATTTTAAAACTACTTTGTTTAGATTTTTTCCGCAGTTGCATTAATTTTTTGTGTTATATTCACAAATGGAGAGACTTTGACATCTTAGAAATCCCAAGTTAATAGGATTAGTTAACAGGCCAAACAAATAAGACAAATTCCATTGCTTGACACCATCAAAGACAAAGAAAAGTAAAGGAAGCGTATTCTTGCCAGTCAGGAATCACCAGGAAAGACTTTATTTTGACATGGGAGTCAGAAAGTCTTTCAAGTCATACTGCTGACGTAATTGATGATACAATATTTTTAGAGAAAGATCCAAAGTTCCACAACTGTCCCTTAAGTTTCCCCAGGAGTGAACATATTTAGTATCTCACAGCTTTCTGAATGCTGGGGTGAAATCTATATCTTGCTAAAATGAATGTAAAATTCTCATTGGGTACATGTAAGCTGTGGGGCTTTGTGGAGTATTTTCCAGATCCTTGATGTGGATGTCCAGCCAGGCTGCAACTACAGTCAAATAGGATGACTTCACCTCTCCTTTCCACTTCCTATATATTTATTTCCAAACTAAAACACGTAGGCAGAAAGGGATGACAGTTCTTTTCATCAGGTCCCCAGGAACATGTGACACAGAACATTCACAGTTTGTGCACAGAGGTCATGCTAATGAAGCTTTAGGAATAGCTAAAGTTTGTCCTTTTTGAGGAAGAGTTTTGACTAATCTGTCTTTTCTGCATACTTACTTGCAGTAGCATTCAGGCCTCAAGCCCTACCAACTTCCACCTGACTGCAGTAAAAACTTTTATAAAGACCACTGTCATACCTGAAAGGTTTCATTAAGCTGCCTAACTGCAGTGGGGTTCTCCTGCTATGATGGAGAAGAAGGTACCATCAACTGAACCCCTCCACCAATTTGTCAGCACCCTGTAGTCTCATCCATACTCTTAGCCTGTAAGTAGAGCAACTTGGAAATCTGACAACAGCATTTCAGGAAAATGCTGGTTTGGGGAAACTGGAGCAGTTTGTTGAAGAGAGGGTAGCAAGGTTCATTGAGTTCATCATGGTTCATCAAGTCCATCCCCTGCTGCCATATTAGAGTCCCATTAAAGGCTTTAAACCAGAATGCTTCATCTTATGAGGAGGTTTTTTGACCCCTCTACATGCAATTGGAAGTCTTTTTCAGATCTTCATTGCTCTGATAGTTAGACACCATCTGCCACCAGAATTAATTAATGATACGCTTACACCTATTTACACATGTACCAAAATCTTTTGTCTTCAGTAGTTCTATTCTGCCTCCTGACCTTACTCCACTCATATCTATGAAGACTAATCCTGTCCTCCTCTCAGATTCCCTACAACTCATTGGTCCACTCTTTGGTGATGTGCTTAATTGAATTGTATAATTCTAAGAGTTAATAGATTCTGGACTCCTTTTCAGCTCACCAAACCCTGGATCTTGAAGACTGATGACTTTTATACATTTCCTAACAGCCTGCTGAAAGAGATCTTTGAAGTTCTAGCTCCTGAATCCTGAGGACATTCACCAAGTTTCCAGTGCCTCCCAGATCCCAGGTTCTTCAGTGCCTTGACAGGTCAGCCTTTATAAAACCACAGAGCTTAGCAAGCCAAAGAAACATATTTCCTTTCAAAAACACCAAATAAATAATTTCTACTGTTTCCTATTTTTAAAAGGAATACCATGGAATTTCAATTTGGAAAGGGGAAAAAAAACACAAAACACCCCCCCCCCCCCCGTTTAGAGTTTGCTTTTTCAAGTTTGTTTTTTTATTCTAAAAATGAAATATGGATTTTTCTGACATTGAAACACAACATTCCTACAAATATAAAAAGCATGCTTACAGATCTTAAGTTTAAACTAAATAGTTTGCTAGACACAAAGATCTAAACTAAATGAGGTATTCTGACATGACTAATGGACTATATTTTCTGTGTAGAGAAACCGCTAAATATGTAACTTGCACTGCAGAGAAGTAGTATTTTTCTCTCATCATGTAGACAGAGATCTTTCCAATAGTTTAAAATTCCTTAAAGACCAATTCCTCTTCTCTACATCTTGAGCAAAATCATATGTTTTGACTGACAATTTCTAAAGATAATGCTAGAAATAAAAGCAGTCTGATATTTATTGGAAAATACATTAATATAAGAAGGTGTAAGATTTGGACAATCATGGATCATTTACCCCATGTCTCTTTCTGACATAATTCTTGTTTTTCTGTGGTTCCCTATAAGCAATCAAAAATTAAGTTACAGTGTTTGTTTTCAGTTATATCTGGTTGCAGAATTAACAGTTTTAGGCTTCATGAATGCTGCATTTGATTAATTGGTAAAAGGAATGTAGAGGATATGTCATATCTAATGCTTTCATGAGAGCACCTAGGTTTCCTTCAAAGAGGGAAGTCTCTTGGGGACCAGTTCTTCAGGGGGTCATTGTTGCTGAATGTTTGAGAGTCTGCAGTGGAGCCCTGCATGAAGGGGAAGGAGGAGCAATTCTGCTCTTGCTTCTGGGGAGGAAAACCAGTGAAGTGTATAGGAGATGAATCACAAGGCTTGTCTTTTCCTGTCCCATTAGAAGAATGGAATAATTACTTTTTAATTCTACAAGGACCAGGGATCTTCTTAGAACCCTGTGACTCACAAGGCTGGATAAATCAAGTTATACAAAAATAGGCTCCACACTGAAAAGGAAACTACAATGTTTAATACTGCACATGGAAAACCCAGCTTGGATCACCTCCATCTCCTGGAGATGTTAAGTCTAATACTTTTGTACTAGACTTATCAAGTTGTTCAGCCTGAAGCAGCTAGATGCCCAACTGCCTGGTGGACATGCCCTTCAGTGGCTCCAAAACCAGAAAACAGTCAGCAAAGAAAGGCTAGTCAGACCCTGAAGGAAGTAGAAATGTACTTTAAGCATTCAAACGTATGAGCCTTTCACCAAACCTCCAGTTACAAAGTCAGGGGTTTTTGCTTACAGCTTGCACCTTCTGATCCTCCCTCACTCTTGCCAGGACTGACACCCTTAATATCTTTCCCTAGATGGGTGTTGCCTACCTGATCATGCATCAACAGCAAAAGATATCCAACAGCATTTGCAAGCATAAGTGGCTCTTCAAGAGCTAAATAATGTCTTTCGCGTGGCTGACTCCAATTTGTTTATCTGGGGCTTTCCTGTTCAAAAGCCAGTGGTCTAAAATGCAGCAGCACAGCAGATACGTCCAGCACCTGTACCCAGGGCTAGCCCTCAGTGACCTTGCCCCTTGATGTATCCTAAGTGGGTTCTGAGCGACTCTAGAGCAGTTCCTTTTGAATATCTCAAGAACTTAGTGGGAATGTTTTCCTCAACCTTGCTGTAACTTAAAATGACAGAGACCTCTTCCAACAAGTGGTGAGCTTCAGACAAATCATACGTATACATGGCTCCTAGACTAATAAAATACTGAGAGAAAAACTGACTTTCAGCTCTCCCTCAACAGCTGCATTAGAAGAAGAAGGAGTACAGAGATTACTTCTACTGGGGTTCAAACTCTCAGCACAATCCTAACCTACCACTGACATAGGATAGACTCCAGAGCTCTGTTAAAACTTCAGGAAAAAAATTCAAATGCCCAGAGGGGCTGGATGGGCTAGAAATCCTGAACTACAGTTTTGTCAAGGAAATAAGTGCAAATATGACGGTCTTTCCATCTGTCCTTCTCTCTCCATAGGCTGAGCCAAAAGGAAAAACAGTTGTGCTCATCCCTAGGGGTTTGTGATCATCCCAGATGGGGTCTTCCTCTTTCAGTATGCTTCTGCCTAAGCTAGGCATAATGTCTTGCAAATGTACTCTCTCTCCAACATACTTTTAATGACACAAAGACAAGTAAATCATGACATGGTCCTTATGTGTACTCATCAGTGTATATGCATGTGCACATCTGCAAGCACATACCTCTCAGTCTGAACTGATCAGAAAAAAGGTGCACTAAAGACAAGAAATGACGATTCAATGGCAAATGTGTGTAAACCAGAAGCTATATTTCACAAGAAAACAGTGAAGCTGATGCTGATGTCTTGACATTTGAAAAAGCTTTCTACACTCCACCATTTCAAACTACTGTTGGTAGGTTTGTACCACCTGTCATTGCTTCCCGAGATATCTCTACTGCTACATAATTTAATCATTCTAGCTGATGTGTCAAGCAGTTAAATGTATTATTAGTTAAAAGTGAATAGCAGTTTACTTTCAAATAGAAGATTTAGGTTTAGGCTTCTTAACTATTAAGCACAGAGAAAAGATTTAAATGGTTGTTCCATTTTAAATAGTAGTATTTCCTTATCCACTGTCATAGGTCTATTCAGAAAGATGTCCAACTATCCACCAGCTCATTAGTAATGCACACAGACAGAAAGCTGTGAAATATACATTCTTGAATAAAGGTAAACAGAAAAATATGTAACTTCATCTCTCTGCTAAAGTCCTGCTTGAAGCCTAGATGATGATTTCAAATAAAAACAGCAGAGTGTAAAACATCTGCACAAGACTTTTCAATTAATTATTCAAGTACAGTAGTGTAAAGAACCATTTAAGGAGCAGGCTAAAGCAAATGTTAGTGATATAAAGGGTTTCCAGACTTGTTCTATGAAACTGCTCCGTAAGGTTCCTTACTAAAGTGACTCTAGGGATTATATTTAAAAATGGTGCATAGTGATTTAGTGATTTATACTAATGGAGACGCGTGGCTAAATCACTATGAACTGCTCTGAAAATACACCCTTATGACCTGCTTGGCTGATCTCCTCCATGGTTGTGTCTGTCCTGATCCAGCTGTTTCCAATACCATGTAGAAGACTAAAAGCTATTCTAAGCTGCAATGGGATTCCTATTGTACTGTGAAATCACATTAGCCTATGCACTGATGCTAATATTTAACTCTTAAAAAAAAATCCCTACAGGACAAGTTAGAAAGATCTGCACCTTGAGTAAGTCTATGGATTTCTCAGGCAGTGGAATAGCTCTCATCTTCTGAGAGGAGAATCCGTTCCCATCAAAAACAAAAAAGGGAAATAGTGAAGGGGCCATTATTCTTTTTTGTCGGGCCAGAAATTTGCTTTATTCAGGTGAAGTTCTGCCGGTGTACAATGAAGTAAATCCTTCATCCACTTTTGTTTTGTTGATCCAGTGGAAGAGCTCATTTGGTCTTCCAGTAGAAGATGTATACTTTCCCAGGAGGAAGCCAAGAAGAAACGTTCATTCCAGCCTAAGAAGTACTTACACATGGAAGTTGTACTGCTATAGTAAATGCTATGGAAGTGTTGTATTGAGATGCATACGGCTCCCTGAGGAACACTGCTGCTCCTGTGCAAAGGCCTTTCCTGTTTGAGATCGCAAACTCAAGTTTAGTGGGGGCTGCAGATGGTTTTTGCCCCACTTCTCAAATCCCATGTGGATTCCTGGAGAAGCACATTCACACAGCTCCACACAAACAGGTTACAGCTGTTTACCTCTCTCTCTACCCCTTCTGTAGATTGGGACCTCATCTGCCCTGATTTATGATGCTATGGAAATAGCTTGAGGTACACTTACAAAAGCTTCTCTTGATTCAGAAAGAGAACAGGCTTCATACAGAAGTATGTGAAGTTAAGAACAGAATTTTAATTACAAAAATATTACTTGTTGCACAGGGGAGTAATAGAACCATAGAATAGCCTTGGTTGGAAAAGACCTCTAGGATCATCAAGCCCAACCATTAACCTAATACTGCCAAGTCACCACTACACCATGTCCCTCAGCACCTCATCTACATGTCTCTTAAATACCTCCAGGGATGAAGACTCCCTCACTGCCCTGGGAAGCCTGTGCCAGTGCTTGATAAGCCTTTCAGTGAAGAAATTTGCCCTAATATCCAATCTAAATCTCCCCTGACACAACTTGAGGTCATTATTCCACTTCCTACCAACTCCCGTATAGGTGTCTTGCTCCAGACCCATGCTCTTTCAGATGTCACTTTTCCCTCAGCACTCCCAGTCTCACTGTGTGGGCTATGCTTTGGAGGCATTTACTCATAAGTACATCTCATTGTTTATATGTGACACTGCACCTAGCACTAACATTTAGCTGTTGTCTATTATAACCTCGAGAGGTTTCTCCTTTGCCTTCCCTCTCACATCCTCTGTATGATTTTCTCAGGATAGAAGAACCTTCATTTAAATTTCTATTTGACCCTAGCCCTCGTGTCTCTTATCACGCAAAAAAGCATAGACACTAACACACTTTTTTTTGTAATTTGGCAATTTTCACGCATTCATGATATCAATTGGTTCAACTTTGGATCTGACATGTTGCATGAAGTGGATGCATGCTGGATTCATCCCAGAACAAATCTCAAGGAACTAAGTATGAGCTTATTTATACCTTTAGCCTGAGACACACTTCAGTGTTGAACAAGCAGAAGTGAACCAAAGCACACCTTTCATTTACCTTTGCAGTCTTTGGTATTTGTTACTAAATTTGTCTTTGGTAAGCTGTAATCATTCCTAGGGCCAGGTCTGTGTGAGACACCATCTACATGCAGCTCAAAGAGCTCTGTAGAAGCTTCTTGTGCATCTGCCAGAGAGGCTGCACTGCTTGAAATAACATGTACACCCAGCCACTGAGAGCAAACAGTATTGGACTCCAAAAGCAGAAAGGCACCTGAAGAGCTGCAGAAAAAGTTGCTTTGACAACAAAAAAGAAAGTAGCTGTGTGATGTAGCATCCACTGTAGTTCAGAAATAGCAGTATCGACAGATGTCTGATAAGGCATATCACTCTTCACTCTGAAAAGAAGTCATGTGTCTTGATCTACATCCAAAATACGAACTGCGTACACAGAATTTGTGTAGCGTGATCTTTAATTATGACTGACCTCCATCAAAATGCCAAAATACGAATATGTTCTGTGCATGTTGGGCACAAAATGTTGAAATAGGACATATTCAGGTGGTGGGATGCAGTTACAGGATCAAGATATGGGTTTAAATTTGCAGCCAATGAGAGTGACATACCAGACTGTATGAAAAAAAAAAAAAAACAGCCATCACTGTTTCTTTTCCGTAGCCTAGTTATTCTCTCTTGACTATGTGAACATTGTGGTAAAGCATGACTTTAGTTCTTCAAATAATGATGTAGCTACAAAACTAAACAAAATCTCTGAGGAAACAGAAACCAAATGATAGCATCCAGACTAGATCTTGTTCCTGCTGGTAGCCCACCTGTAGGTGACACCTATGCATTCTCCAGTGGACCCCATGCTCTGATTTCTATTAAAGAAAATCCTTGTCCACATCACTGACTACGTGACAACACATCCTTTGGCTGCTCAGGACTCAGGCTACGAAGGAACCAGAAATTTGGTGAGAGTCAAAGCGCACCAGAAAAAATGTGCTTACAGGCATGGCTGTGAGACCAGACTGGACTGTAAGAGCTCCTCAGCTTTCCATGTGCTCAGTTAGATTATGTGCTGACTTCATGGGCAAGGCTGGATAGAAAGTTCCCTTTCATTACCCCTCCAGAAAGGATGCTATCTTTAACCTTAGTCATTTCAGTGATCCAGTTTACAGTGTGGAGACATAAATAGTTACATTGGCAGAGCTGAGCATAGGGAACAAGAGTATTGCTGTGTCTTCTCTGCTGCTGCCAGCAGCATTGGCCTCACGAGGCTATTGCAGCTCTGCTACTCCCTTGCCATCAAATCCTCCCTTGGCTGCATCCTTAGACTCAGACACGCAATTAAGATAGTAGAATGGCATCCCATCAGATTTCATTTATAGCATATACAAAGTAATTTAGCGAAAACAGAAGGTTATCACATCAGGATTGCATGTGTTTTCCATGGTTTGTAAGTATGTATATCAAGAGCAACTCTGTCACAGCCGAGACAGAAATCCCTTATCCTGCACAGAGCAGGTCCCAGGAGCAGCAATGGAATAAAGACTGAAAAAGCAGGTAAAAAAAAGTGAGAATACACAATTTCCCCATGGCAATACCTGTATCAATGTGCCATTGACACTTAATTGGTTTGGACTTATATTAAAATAAAAGAATTTACTTTTGATACTGAAGAACGAAAAAGCAATAGCCTGAGCAACTCATAATACTAACCTTACAATGGGGGAAGCAATAAACTTATTGCAACTCTGGCTCTTGCATGGCTGGGACTGTGAAACAAAGGTTAGTGTCTTGGCAGTACTCTGGAGAAATGCATTCGACCTCCTGCACACAAACAACCTGCTGTTCTCCAAGAAGATACTTATTATCTGCTCTCAAGTATCCAAAGGTCTTCTGACTCAGTCAGGTGCTGAGCAATGGGAGCCTACAGTGCCCAGCAGGAGCTAACCCTGAAGGGGACCCCGCTGGCCTGGAACGTGGAGATTAATGTTGATTGAATAAGGCATGGTTCGTAAGACTTTTGTATTCACTCTTCATTGTGGAATGGTTGGTTTTGTTATAAAACTAATTAGCATACATGTGGAAGTACTTTGTGGAAGCAGCTTAATCCTAAACAAATGTGAAAATAAGCCTGTATTGTTTCTAAGGACTGATTTACATTAATTATCTTCTACTTTCAAAAAGCTCACAAACTTTTTTTTTTTTCTTTCTAATCATTGTTTCTTTGTGGAAAAATTAAGAACAGAGCATGTCTTTAAAACACTGTACATAAGAATCTCTTGCGTTTCCCACAGGGATGTATCGTCCAGAGGCAGAAAGACTTGGTTTTAAGTCAAAAATGTTACTGCCCAACTGGCTTAACTCAGGCACCTCAATTCACATCTAGCTACCTAAATTACTAGCTTCATTCTCAAAAAATGATGACCTTCTGGGAGCCAGACTTATTTTTAGGAACCTATAGATGGGTTTAGGTGCCTAAACTTAGCCACACTGTGTTAAAATTTTTTATTTTTTTTTTACTTTGTTAACTATAGCGTTACTCACTTGCCCACAAAAAGCACTTCGAGATAGTTTGTGACCTCAGGAAAAGACAAATTCACTTAAATTTAACCAGCAACAATGCAGTGAACTCAGCCAAAGAACATCTGTAATGAAAGCATATGGATTTTCAGGGTACACGTCTGCATTTAACTCCTGCTCCATACATGGCCCTTTGCCAGACCCCGGGCCTTTAGTCATCCTGCACAGGCTAAAATGCACCCTAGCTCTCTTCTGAGGCATGCATCAGGGCTCTTTGCAGAGCAGCTTGAACCAATGGAGGAGATGACCTAGCACAGAGCAGGGGCTCAGCTGCAGCCCACACAGGACACTGCAGTATGCAATCAGTCCCAGGTGCAGAGGTCCATTTGCACACAACCAGGATCCACCGTATCACTCATCCTTTCAAGAAAAGGCTCCCTCCTCTTCAAAAAAAAAAAAAAAAAAAAAAGAGACAGAAATGTAGAAGACTAATAACTTCTTTTTTATAGTGTGTCCTATACCCATATAACTTGATCATGCACCTAAATCAGCATAACTTTCCACAAAAATGCTTACTGAGTAAATATCCCAGACTGCCCCTCTTTGGGGAGTTCCTTTGTCAGGCACTGCCTGGCAACAGCAGAATATTATAAATTTGTAGACCTGCCTGACTTAGCCACTTCCATCTTTGCTGGGAAGCAGAGCTAGGAGCATCCAGCAGGATTCCTCCTGCCTTTTCCCTCTCGACCTCCAGCCACGAGGGACAGGCAAAGACCAGGGAGAGGCATCTGCAGGTCTGAGCATTATCCCCCTGCTCCTAGTGAGAAAGGAGAGAGAACCAAGACTCCTTTCCCCCATGTAGCCCTGACCAGATTATGTATCTGTCTCCTTCGTGTTGGAAAGAAAAAAAAAAAGAGCTGCTTTTGTTTCATGACTGCTGCCTGTCTCTTTCTGAGTTGGAGGTCACAGGTTAAGGAGGAAGGTGTATGATGTCAGCCTTGACTTGCAAGAAGAGAAGTGAAAGAAGCCAACAGTGAGGCAGGTGGGTGATACTGGTAAGGAAGATGGGCTCAGCCTCAGGGATCCGCAGCAGTGCAACGTGCACCTGGAAGTTCAGGGACCATCACGGCTCTGCGCCTCCCTTTCAGCCACAGGAGGGGCACCTACTGCTGGATCCTCTGTGGTCTGGTAGCCAGAGCAGCCTGGCTTGGCCACTGCTAGTATCCTAAAATAAAGTCATGCACATCCTTTTCTTTTCTACTTAACTCCCAGCCTGAGCTGTGGCAAGGGGTCACCCTGAGATGAACAAACCAAACTTTCAAACCTCCGAAGAACAAACCAAGTCTAAAACAAATACTATTTGCCTCTTTCCAGATCCTACAGGATGCTTTGCTTTAGCACAAAAGTTGCAGATTTTTGCAAGACAGTCTTATTGACAGTTTTTCTCTTTGACACACTTTTTGCTAAAAGACAGAGACAGGCTTGGATAAACTCAGCCACTGTGGGTCTGTGATCTCACTGTGCTGGAAAAGGTGCTTTCCTTGCAGAGGTGCTGTTACATCTGCTAGAAAAACAGGCACATCACACAGGGAATAAGGACAAGCAAGATTTCCCTCTTGAAAAGGGAATAATCTGTAAAATCCTCACTTCCCATCCCCTGGGCAACTTTTATTAAAATACGAAATCCAGTTCTCATTTTGACTTTCTCTGTTGTCTCAAATCCTCTATTTAAAAACAGATCATAACAGCTAAGTTTAAGTTTTCACTAAAGAAAACTTCACTCTTTTCCCACTCCCTTTTCACCAGTTCCGAGTACAGAACCAGCATTCTTACCCACTTCTAATTCAATCTCGTTTGTTAATGGATTTTCTTGTTCATTTCATTTAAAGCACTACCGTGTTTAAACACTCCGAGCACTGAATGTAAAAATAGTTTGCCATCTCAGAAGTGAACATTTTATTTGTAATACAGGTGATTTTATCATGTGCCACAACATTTTTTTTTCCTCATCATTTATTAATGTTTTATACAGCTCATCAAAAATGAAGGTTGAGGTCAATAATTGCTGACACATAAAAGAACAAGGAAAAGGACAAGCAAGGACACTTGTACACTAGCAAAAAACCCCTCAGTTTTTATTTGCACATCTTGAAAAACAGCAGTCACTAAAAAGGGCCAAGTCAAGGGAAAAAAAACAATTTTTTTTTTAAATAATCAACATGCTTTCAAGCTTCATGTATATTCACATGTGCTCTAGAAAAATCTGGATCTTTATTGGCATCCCTTGCCACTTACCAGTTTCACTCTGTATCCTCTACTTTGCTTTGGTGTTGGGGAGTCCTATTTTCCCGTCAGAGCAGATCGTGGAGCACAACAGCTATTTTCCACTTGGCTCACAGATCCATGCTACGCGTTATTGACATGACTGCGTTTAATAATAGTCCCTGCTGATTCTGTTGTGGAAAAACTTACTCTTCATAAACTGTCTAGCATGTGGTGCCAGTGCATGTGCATATAATTTTTATTTTTATATTTTTTTAACTTGGGCTGGTTTAGACAAAAGTGCTTAAGCATGTGCTAAAAGCTAAACACACTAGTTTCCACCTTTATTCAGCAAAGCACTTAAGTGGGTGTTGAGTCTGGCTGGCTTCAAAGGGACTTGTGCACATGCTGAAGTGCTTGTTGATTCAGTGCCTTACAGCCCAACCCTCTCAGGAATGAACCCCTCACTCAGATAGGCTCTCAAGCCTACCTACAAGTTGCACCCCAACAGTAGGATTTATGCTTTACACTACAATAGGCTCACGAATTTACAAGTTATCACATTTCCACTGGGAAAACATATTGCATATTTTAGAAAATTGTACTAAAGATAAGATCAAAGCTACATCTCCAGAGCAGTGATCCACTTAATCTGCATTGCTGTGTCACTTCATAATACAAAAGAGGACAAAAAATAAAGCCTATTAAATGAGTCCACAATTGTTATGCAAGAGTGCCAGTGCTTACGTTTCAGTTACATCAGTTTTCCTCTACTGCATAGCCTCTGCCTAAACGTCACGTGTTTCCACCTTCAACGAAAATAAAGGCACAAAAGCCATAGAATCACAGAACCACAGAGTCATAGAATAGGTTTGGTTGGTATTTATTTATTCCATGGCATTTACCACATACCCTTTAAAGAAACTATATACTATTGAATTATGAAAGTATGATCCCATCACACCTTTTTCAAAGTTTGCATCAGCTGTTTGTAAAAATAAATAAATATAAAACATGATGGGGCCTGGGGGGAGGGGTAGGAGGTGGGAGTTGGATCAATTTGATCATGAGAATGGTTTAGGATAGTAGCCAAACTTGAACTGCAACAAATGTTTTCCATGACATGATTCGCCTCTCTCCAGAATAAGGAGTTATTTCAGACAAGTAACAAAAGCTGACTGCACTGCATTTCCTTAGTTTGTAAGCTCTTAGTATTATTTTATGGTGTCAACCTATTAGAAAGGATTTTTAAAACTGCTCTCATTAGAGCAGGAGCTGTCAGGGCATGCAGTGAAAACATGTAATATTTTTACTGTAGGAAATAAGATTCTGTAACAAGCAAGAGGCTAGCAGTACAGCAGCAAACCTACCTAATACTTCCTTTAAAAAAAAAAAAAAGAGAAGAAAGTGCTGATTTATGTGTATGTGTACATTCCTTAAAAAATGGTTTCTCTTTGATTTTTAAATCTGTTTAGTCAAAGATAATTGCAAATCCCAGATACATGGCTTTATGGCTGGAACACCTTAACAAATAACACTGCTGTCCCAAACTATTCCCTGGATATAGGTATCAAAACCAGACTTAAATCCACAAAAGGATACCAAGTAACTTGCAATTGTGGCAGAACCTATAGCTCCATAAAGGTTTCTAGGTTCTCTATAAAACATATGCAAATAAAAGGGCAGGTTGCAATTTCAGTGAGCCAGTAGGAAAGGTCTTTCTCAAAAAAAAAAAAAAAAGTAAGTAGCCTAAATTTTGGTCCGTTTTAATGTTCTAACCCCATCTTCCTGAGCCTGCTCTTTAACTGCTTTCCTAGGATTGCTGGAAATACTGGTATGAGCTCAGGCATCCTGCTCGCTGAGCTATGCACTAATAGCTGTCATGTAACACACAGGCGTCTTCCCTGCCACCATCACTATCTTCCCTCTGTTTGGTAAATGTGTTGGTGCTTTGCAGAAGGAGATGTGATTCAAATCTAGCATCTGCAGGAGAGGCAACCACTTTTTAAACGCACGTTTGCTTGGGTTGTCCAATATTCCAAGTGATGTGGATTACCTTCTTTTAAAGCACCTCAGTCTTCCCATGCAAGCTCAGAAATTCAGCACTGGTTTTCGGACTTCCTTTAGGAAACACATCACCTACAATTTAGCCATTGGAGTATCCAACCATCAGGCACTTCAATGCCTGACTTATTCCAGCCCTGGATCATTGAGGAGGATAGATGGCTCTGTATCAGCACCAACCTCAATCTACCTGCCTGATACCGGGGTTAGAAAAATTTCACCTACTACATTATTTTTACAGCTTCCTAAAAAATTCCAGCTTTTGTTAGCAGAACAAAAAGAAACACAGCAATGACTTTTTATTGTGTATAGATGGGTACTTATGCACATGCGTTTAGTGATAAGATGGTCCTGCCACTAAATAGCTATCTTGTGAAAAATTTACATGTACCAAATTGATTAATTATTCATTTACTTACAAACTATTTTCCTGAAAGAGCTATTTACTTCCCGCCCCCCATTAATAGAAATGATCTAATTGAAAGCTAAGCTCACGGTCCTGTGTTTTCTAGGTTTAGAAACAAACCTCCCTTCCCCCCCCGCCCAGATCAAACATCACAATGTCAAATGCTTTGCAGACATTTCCCTCAGGAATCTGAAGGGCTAATTAGGGTGAGCTTCACCATAAAGAATACAGTTGTTAAAACAGCTTTTGTACACACTGGAGTAATGATCATTCTCTTACACACGCGGTGATTTGTTGCTGCAATTTGCAGCCATATATCTCTTAGGAGCTAATTCACATGTTGTTATTTATTGCACGTATGATTATTAATGATATCTTAGTAACTGCTGGAAGTAACTTATTTCACCTCAGGAAGTCAAGTACTTTAGCTCAATGTTTACAGATCTAAGGAGACATCAATTTATGTAGAATATCAGTTGTCCAATTGGCCTCCCCCATCTCTACCCTCAAATAGCACAGTAAGATCTGAACTATCATAGTTTACAGAAATTTTCTCATACTGTAAAAATATTTGCAATTATGAAATAAGAAAAAAATTGTCAGGTCTTCCTTCTTATTGAAAACAGCTCTTTCACCAGAAAAAGAAAGGAAAAAAAAAAATAAAAGAGGATTTTTAAACATCTCTGAAGAGTAGTGAAAAAGTAGTATGTCCAGTACTGACAAAAGTTACCCATGTATAATAAAGGGCCAAGTATTCAGTTCACTTGTAATATGTGATAGGAAAGAACAAGATGAGAGTACTGCTTTTTCATTTAAAAGTGCTGCTGATCTGCAGAAACGTACAGAGAAGAGAAAAACCTTGCAAGATCACTTACATGTGCTCACAATACCCTTGCTCCTAATTGCTTATAGTTTTTGTGTCTTATGCATCAAAAATCATTAGTTTTCAGTTTCATGCTATTCTATACAATTGTTGCTGAACCTACATTAAAACTGAGATCTTCTGTCTTGCTGGCCATGGAAAAAAAATGAATTGTAGTCAAGAAGGACAGATGAACTCATTTTGATTAATTTTGATCTCATTTGAACAGTGAATTTCAAAGTGTGACTATAGCACAGGCTTTATTGGAGATTTGTTCCCTTTAGAAGAGGCTGTGAAAAATTCACGGCTGTCCAGATGAACCCTAATAAAATAAAAACCAGTGGGTTGGTCTCTTTAGCACTTACTTTAAGTCATCTTGTTTGTAGCACAGTCTGGCCCAGGAATTCACCCTGGATGGGGGGTGTGAAGCCCTTTGAAAGACAACAGACACAAGCTCTGAATATAAGCTTCTAAACTTACTGAAGGTGAACTGATGAAACAAGAGGTGATAATGGCAGATTTTTCAAGGGAGAGAAAAAAACTGTGAATTTTACAGACTACAGAAGGTCTATCCCTTCGTAACCACAGGTGTTAAAAGTATAATTGAAATATTATATTTTACAGTTACATACTATCTTAAAATATGCAACAAATAATTTGATAGTAGGATATCTAAAAGATATGGTATTACACTTTTAAGTAAAAATTCTCCTGATTGTTTTAGCAAGTCTTTCATGGTCAAATAGCAATACTAGAACAAAGGAAAAAAATAGAAATTCAGTGCTCAGAAGTGGATTATAACTTTCAGAGTTATGTTAATTTCATTTGTATATTAATATGGTAATGCAAAATACAGTGATCTCTAGTTAACATATTACATAACTTCCTCACAATACTTAATAGCAGCTTACTTTCTTCTTTTCTTTAAGGATGAGAGCATATGAATAATTTGACCTCAGTTCCCAAATGCTTTATGGATAGTTGGTTCAGCAAAATAGCTAAAAATACATTACTATTGATTGTTTTTTCATTTGTTCTATAAATATTATAAGCCAACACTAACCTGAGTTATATTATTCTAAATTGATAGTAGAGAGATCCATCTAACTGAGAACAGAATCTGGTTTAGGGTATACAATGGTATAGATCTGTAAGTATTTAACTTTTTTTTTTTAAAAAAAAACGAAGATATTCAGTTGGATATTGTTCTGGGCCCTGTCTGGTTTGCATGTTTATGTGTTTTTAAGGATTTGCATGAATGATGGAAGCTAGCTCACAAATATTAATTTGCATAAATGTGCATGCAGACAGCATCACAGAAACTCACATACATTTATGCCAGTATCATACATATGTTAACAAAAATTACTTATCCAACCTATCCTCCTGTTTTGCAAAAAGGTACACAGCCAGGAGCAATGTCATGTGGTCAACTATGGTTTTAGCAGTGAATGAGAAAAACTGTAAGCCTTAGCAATTTAGGAAACAGTATTTTAAGATTCAGGGGGTGACGTTTTTCTTCTATACACATTATGGCTGAACAATTTTTGGTAAAATACGAGAAAAAATGCAAAATATCTTCATAGATATATCTCAAACACAAAAGGCAGCAGATTTGCCAAAATGTTTGTTGTGAATTGTTTTTCTGAACACTATGCTTAATGGTTCACTTCTTCAGTGTAATTTGAGAATCACATGAGAATTATCAAAAATCTCAAAGGTTTTTCTTGTTAACATCCTAATATTAACACACATAAATACTGTGCTTAGACATAGAGCTAAAGGGAGAAGCTGTGTCTTGCTGTTGTGCATAAGGTGCATAGACCTGCACGTTAGTGGGAAGAGCTCTAAGTTGCTCAAATATCATCAATAGGGAGAGGAAGGGGGTGAAAAAGGATATCTAAAGCATGTGATGCCAGAAAATCACATGGAGCTTTCCATGGTTTTAAAAGGTCTTTCTTGACAAGAAACAGTGCCACAGGACACAAAAATCCACCTTGATCTAACCACTTAGGCTACAAAGGAATCGTTTATGATCCCTCCTACTTTGACAATATGCCATGACATTGTCAGATTTATGTAGGAAAACAGGACTTTACATCTTGTGTCCTTATAGCTCCTCAGAGAATAAGATTAGCACATAATTTGTAGTTTTTTGTTGGTTCTTTTTGTGTTTTGTTTTGTTTTATTTCAGGAAAAGTACTGTAATGTTAAAATACCAATAAAGTACATTGTTCCCAAAACGCTCTGTAAAGATTTTGGGACTGCGTAACAAGAAAAAAGCTTTCACAACTGACTGTCCCAGTATGACTGAGCAGACAAGACTTTAAGGAGAGCAGTGAATCTGCGTATCTAAAGAGTATGAAAACAACATCAGATGAAACAAATGAATATCAGGACTGAAAAGGCTGCAGGAGTTTGCAAGCAGATGTCAAAAAGCATACCAGAAAATGTCAAGAAAGGTGTAACAAGCACTGGCTGTAGAGATTAGGGTGATAAATATATGCATGATGAGCACACCATGCTAGCTAGGGCTTGCTGTCCTAGGAGCTGCTTTGCAAGCAACACTGTAAAAAAACCCTAAACCCTCACCACCACCACCACCATCACCACCACCACCAAAAAAATTAAATAATCAATGAACAATATCTGCAGATAATCTTGAAGTCCGAATGTAAACAGGGGGTATGAGGCAAATAAAGCCATGCTGCAACATGGCTCTGGAAAATCTCAATCATCATTGTTTTGTCAGAGCCTGGGCCAATTGTTCTGCTCTGTTAGGAAGGAGAACAAATAGGCAGCAATTTTCAAGATCGTACAATGAAGAACCTGAAGAAAATAATTATAGTGAACACTGACTTTTGGAAAAGGATGACTGAAACTGTGAATAAGAAAAAGATTTGGGAAGTGCAGAGTGGTCTTACATGGCAGTGAAGAGCAAGTTTGTGTGCATGGCATTTATACAGCAGTAAGTCATTCTATTCCAGGAACGGTGCTGGCTCCAAAGTATTGAGAGATGCTGATGCTCTCCCATGGAAAAGCCCCAGGGCCCCAGGGGTGTGCTTCCATCTGGAGGAATTGTTCACCCTCTCCTTGCAGGCGTTGAAGTGAACAAAAAAAGGAAATGGCTGAAATCCATGAGCTCTTGAGCTGGAAACTTACTGAAATTACAACGGTGGAAAGAAAATGACCAAATCTTTTGACAGTGTTGTAGAAGCAGCCTTATCATAGCATTTGTGGTAGCTATTAATTATGAGATATTCTGGCTAGTCATCAACTTCACATTGCACGCTATGTCCTTTGCTTGCAGATACAAAATAAATAGGGAAGGCAAGAATAGTAAGTTCTTCCTCGCAAACTGACAGGAGCAGAAGTTGCAGTGGTGTGAAATAATGCCCTTCCCAGCCTCCACCATGTCTACTTGACCACAGTTCTGTGGGAGCTCTGTGGGGCCATGCAAGGGTGTATCATCATCTAAATTCATCACGATATAGAGTGATGAATACATCCTGCCCCTTCTCAGAGAACTCTGCTGGGGCTGGCCAGTACCTCACCCTTAGAAAATCAGCTTGATGCAGAGAGCTTTCAGTTTCAGATTTTCCACTTAATTTGTAGTGACTCATCTTTGTTTGTTTATGGCCACTGATGTGTGCTTGGCTAATAGAAAACTGATGCCTCATGTCATGAGCAGAAAGCTCATGCTTCATTTCAGAAGTGCCATATAATGGTCAGTCTCAGCATGAAATTTTTGTTAAACTAGTGTACTTGGCACTGCTATCACCACGTGGAAACATTGATTCCCAGTCATCCATGTCATGTAGTGCACCACTATAAAGGCTATCCATAAAATAACTACAGGCTTCCTATTTAGCAGCGCACGCTGCTAATTAAGTATCTGATTATACATTCCACTGATTTGTAAAACACAAGTATGAGATGTAAATAAATATGCATAGTCTCTGCTTAAAGAGATTATTTCCACTGAAAGAGGATGTTCATCAAGACAGCACCATATCTAGTGCTACGAGGTGAAGTTTTTTAGCACAAGCAACAACTGTAGATCTGACCTAACAAATACCTATTGTCACCAAGCAGTTCACATTCCTATAGTTAGTGTAATCATAGATGGGTTTAGAGAAACTCAAATGAATTTAAAATGTGGCCCATTTTGGTGAGTAAGCAAAACTGATTCATTTTGAATTGCCATGGATTACAGAAGATGAATCGCTACTGCAGCTCAGCTGCTCAGTGCTAAGTTTTTAAATGCCAGCTGGGTTTGTGCCTTTAAACCTAAAATGACGGATATCAAAGAAAGTATCTGTTACATCAGTTCAAGCCCTCCAGTCTTTGGATGAGTTCCTAATGCAAATACTTACAACTTCTCAGGGACATACAGGAGTAAAACTCCCTTAGCTGGAAATCATAGGTTCAGGAAACACGTGTAGTAGGTTGGCAGTGCTGCTGCTGCATCCACAAATAGAGCACATCATCCTAAAGGAAAAAGAACAGCAGAGACTGGGCTCTGTATGATGTACCAAACTTGCCTGAGAAGTTGCGCAAGGAAGAGGGCTACTATTATTTTCTGCTGATGTACACAAAAAGCAGTTCATTCCTCCAACCACAAGACTACATGAATTATAGGGGTAGAAGGGTTTCAGGTCAATGATGCAACTTAGCCACCACCCTACTTGTGTCACCAGTCTTGCTGAAATGGAGTCTTCTTTTCTCCAGCTGTTTAACGTAGCTAACGAAGTAGATCTGAATTCATAATCCAGAGACTCAGCAAAAGGAAATATGACTAAAAAAACACCCCCAGCTATAATACTTGGAGATGGTAAGAAATCATAAGTAAAAGAAGGCTCTGCATTACTTACAGGAGTAACTCCTTTCATCTCTTTGGTGTGCGAGTTACGCAAACTTAGATTCTCCAAGAGATGAGCGAATAACCTGAAAGAATACAGCAGATGGTAAGGAAATCCTTTTTTGATCTTAAACAGAGTTTCTGATTTGGCCTTGGTGACTCCAGTGAGACTTCATATGAATATACAGTCACAACTGGGTCCTGCCTGTGGCAGAGTCTGTCTCATTCTGACAGTTTATTATTTCCCATGGCCTATTAAATTTCCTAGTGGAAGCATTGGTGAAAGCTGCCAAGTAATCCTATGGTTGTAAGAGTTGGTCCATACTTCCCTGCCTTCCATGCACATTTAAAGAAATGGAGCCAGAGAAACATACCATGGCATAATTCATCAAAAACAATGCAATTAAATAATTAAAATTTGGGAAAATTTTCCCCAATAAAGACCAAACGAACAAACCCAATAAAATTAAACTGTCTTTTATTAAGAAATGACACTATTTCTAGAAGACTAGTATGTTCTGACAAAAGGAAAAATGAGTCTAGTTAATGATGCAATGCTTGGAATCAAAGAACATTAAGTCTAACATCGAATTAAACAAACAAAGAGTTGCTACAAGAAACGTTCTGAAACAAATCGAAAAGTCTGAAACTCCATCTTTCTAGCCAGGGAATGGTTAGAGGTCTCAAAAGATCTAAAATAAATTCCAAAATGCTATAAAAACAAGAGAATGGAAACCACATGCAACATAATGGAGTCTCAAAACACCAAAGAATTTCAGTCCAATATAGACAGATTATATGGACATATATAGGTTACATGCAGCTTGCATGTGCTTTGAACATTTCTTTATAGAAAGTGTTCTTTTGTTTTGTTTTGTTTTCTGTTTTGTTTTTAAATGAATGATGCAGAATGAGTGTATTTGTGACACATCGGGTGAGCAATCACGCTTGCTATTCACTTTCACCTCTCCCTCAAAACTGAAACTATCATGGAGTAGAAGATACTTCTTTCCAATTTTTTATTTTTTGTTTTTGCTTTGCTCTGCTATTCTCACTTCATACGTTTTATGCACTGCTACACAAATGAACAGAACTTGAGCAATCATATGCTAGTACCTGACATGGGAAGGTATTCTGCAATTTATTATTCTGGTGGTTTAGTGAGTGTGACACAGAGAATGAAGTTTGGTTCTAATTTTGTCATTTCATAACTCATGGTTAACAAAAACACTGTCAGTGCAGTAATTAAGGTGAACACCAGAAAGGCACAGCACTAAGTATCTTTTGAGTTGTAACTAGCAACAATCCTCAAGTGTTATAAAAGGTGGTAAAATTCAAGAGATGTTTTAGAGATAATGGATGAGGCTCCACTCTGACTGTTCCATTACCTAAGGGTTTTTTTTTTCCTTTTCCTTTTTTTAGTGAAAAAATATACTCTCAATAGGGACAAAATTGACAGCACTCCAGACCTAAGTTGCACACATAATCATTTTTACAAGGAGACATCAGCAGTGCATCTTTACTCTTCCAGCCACTCTCAGGATGCTTCAGCCTCAATTCAGAAGAAAAACACCTAAGGACTAGACAGTAACTGACATTTTATCTTAGCTCTCCTGCTGAGATCACCAGCCAGGGGGCCACATTATAGGAATACAGCACTGGGATGCCCAAATTTGTCCACTGAGATGTGGACTGACCCCACTGATCCATTCATGTGTATTAAGTCAGAAGAGAGTAACAGATTTCACTTAGCATCAGCATGAGCCAGTTCTCAAGAGAAAGACAACTTTTAAATGATCTAGTCCCATTTCATATTTTTCCCACCCTAGCTACACATTTCATTGTTGTTGAATGCTGACAAGCCTCTATTTTATCACACAGATAGAGGTTGTTTGTTTGTTGTGTTTGCAGCTTCCCATAAACTTACAAAACAATTTTGTGATAGGGTGCAAGCCTTGTATTTCAGATTTCCAAAGCTTCCTCCCCATCATGAGTGTAGAGGAGTGCTATTCATCGGAGGCTGTACCTTCATGCTTTAGTCATTAGTAGAAATGGGCCATAGATCATGTCATGTTGTCTGTAACCTAGTTAGATTCTGACAGGAGAGGGGTTCTAAAATCATAGGTTCACATTAGAAACCTTTAAAAACTCATTAGCTTCTGATAATTATCCTAATATCCAAAGCAATAAAAATCACAGAGCTCATTTCTGCCTCAGAACTGACTGTGAACACATTCAGAAAAAGCTATGCCTTTTCACTTCCCAGTAACAAAAGGAATAGCTGCTCTGAATGTGAACTTTCAGGGCAGGTGCAGAAAAATACCACTTTCCTTCCGGGGAGTGAAGTGAAGTCGATTCATTCTATAATGGAGATGGAAATATTACAAGTCTTAATGCACGGCTCTGCCTTGGGACATCACCTTTTCCAGGCCATCTCCTCCTGAATGATTTCTATCGCTCTGCCAAACTCAGAAGACACCACATTTCTTTAAGTTACATTCATTCAAAACGTTAGCTTTTGGTTTTGGGATTTTTTTTCAGTCATAGTAGAAAAGGTTCCTGTGAGGCCCATGATCCTTGCAAAAGCATACTGTTAAATGCATCTTAGCACTTGAGTCCTTCATGGCCAGGACCATCCTCTGTGTCCTTGGTTCTTTTACCACAGCTGTGTCCCTGTGGTTAATTTATTTTGAACCATACAAGGATCCAGCTCGCACATTGGAATGTGTTTTGAGTCATACACAAAGTGACCCAGAGACACCTTGTCCCTCTGGAAACTGAACAAAGGAAGCAGATTTCTTTTTGCTTAGTTAGTGGCCACTGTGCACGAAAAGCCCTGGACAGAGTAGATGGGGGAAATTACCCTCTATTTTGGGGCAGTATTTTATAGATCCAATTACTTACATTTGATTGCACTGTAGATGGTAACAAAAGCAAACCTTCTTCAATCTCATCCAAGGCTGATCTTAGCCAAGTCTGGCCAAGTCTATTTCTAGACTTACTTTTAATGGCAAAACCACTTAATCTCATAATGACAACAATATAAAAAAATTACTCCTTATTCATCAGCATACTTGCTCCTGAAAATGTCTAGAAGTGGGCAAAATCCTTTTAGAACACACAAAACAGCACAATAAAATAATGACCAACCCACAAAGAAGACAGACATGGGTTTAAAGAGTATATAAAGATGATCAGTTTTTCATGTATTGTTGTGCCCCTTTTCTCATCACACCAGATTTCTTTGGAAATGTATTTTCCATGATTTCTGGGATGTTGCTCTTCTCTCTTTAGTACTGAGTGGAAAATGTCTTTGCTGCATGGGGCTAATGCAAGAGAGTAGAAATCCAGGTTAAGTTTTTCACTGAGGTCTCTAGCATAAGGCAAATAATCATAAAATTAACTCTCATAATATTGTTTTTGTACATCTCAACTAACAGTACCTTCAGAGCTAAAAGGAAGATTATGACCTAAGGAAGCAGGGACTGTCACCATGGCTATGAGGGACACAGTCACCTGTGTGGGTTAAGTACAGAGGTAGACACATAAAAGACACTTATTGGCAATATTTGCTGCACAATTATTTAGGATTTTACCCTAAAAGAATCAGTAATTGCCATACTGGCAGTGTATTGAATACTTTTAATACAGAGTTTATTAAAATGCCACTTACAGTTAAAGAAACAATCATTAAGGACATTAACTTCTGTGCAACAAAAATGTCTTAAGCTACCAGGGCTGCAAATACAATTCTGGTACCTGAAAATTCAAGCTGTGCCTATTCAATGGCTTACATCATGACTTGCAATAACTGTGCAGGATCTGAAAGCATCTAGTCATTTTTTGATCTTTCCCTGGGAAGAGTAGGAATATTTTTGTGTTCTTTGGTGATGTGCCAGCTTCACCAGCACTTCTGAAATCATATGTGGCTCCATCTTGGGGAACTACATGAATGTTTATGGTTTCAGAAGTCACCTGTCACTGCAGTGGACAACAGTGATAGGAGGGGCTTCTTTTTGGGGTGGTCAAGCTGGGATGTTCCCAAGAAGTGTCTGATTTTCAATGGGGGAATAGTAAAGTTTCCTGAAGATTGGGTCCAATAACTTATCTCCTGCTGTCCACCTGAAACCACATAATATCTAGTCACCCTTGAAACTATTAGTAAAAGGGGGTAATAGAGGACATCATCAGAGATATTGTCTACACCAGTAAAATTAAACTTGGAAGCATAAGGACAGTTAGGGTGTACAAGTATACTGCAAAGAATGGGGTTTGCTTGGGCAATAAAATGCAAGAAGTGAAAAAGTTTGAAAAGTGTATTTGTACATGCCAGAAATGTCATATAAAAGTGTCATTCTGGAGCAATGCTAATTCTAACAATGCAGTTTTGAGGAGAAAAATCTGTTTCCCTGAATTTGACTGCATCTGCTTGATTCATTTTATCCATTAGCCCTATGAAAGCCTTCATTTTGGAGCATCTGATGTGAGCTTGGGAAAGCCATACAGGTGGTGCTGCCTCAGCAGGAAACCCGCTCCTTGCTGAGGGACCATCAATTATTTGCAGAGAAACTAAAACAGAAGAATAAATATTACATGCTGATGGATATTTGTCAGAAGAGATAGAAATACTTTCAGTGGGACTTGTCAGACACAATTCGTTCAGCACATCTACATTTTCCATGGCAAAGGGAATAGAGCGCTCCAGCTGCTCCCCTGGCAAGGCTAAAGTTTTGTCTCGTAAATTTAAATTATAGATGACATAATGGTGGAATGGAAATGGATTGCACCTATAGAGATAAATCCAGTGAAAAACCTCGTGCTTTCAAGGAAAGAAAGAAAGAAAAAGGTTCTGATGTGTTACAGATCTTCCATTTGTTGTGATATTTAGCCTCTCAAACTCAACACTTCGTGAAGCAGTTTGTTTCTTTTTTTCATTTCCCTCCACCTCCATTGAAAATGATGAACATTTTAGTGAAGCGCACAGAGAGTGCTAGGTTGCAAATATAACAAAAAGCTTGCCAATGCCTGGGAGTCCAAACTGGCAATGTTTTCTGTAGTGTCAGCATTTAAGTATTATTGTAGTGCTATCATACCATGGCATAAAAAAGTAACGTGGAAACAGCTGTGCCAAAAGCTTAATGTTTGACTGAAAGCACACACCAAGTATCCACAGGTGTGTTTGGGTTCTTTGCCAAAACATCATTTTAATATGAGCCATTCAATGGATCCTCCACTCAGTCATGAGAAACTCTACTTTTTAATTTAAATCAATATGACAAAAAAAGCACTGGCAGGTTTCCTGCATCTGATCCTGATGTGGAATAAGGAGGAAACTGTTTGATAAACTGCAGTCCTTGGGACTGTTTGACAGCCCTGGAAAGGGCACAGCCTGAGGTCTGCAGCCTGAAGAAGGTTCTGGGTTTTTTTTCCTGCGTACTGAACTTGTCACTTTTGCAAAATGTGCAGAATTCCACAACAAATGTATCCACCCCTGTTGATAAAGAAAAACCTTGTAAGCAGAGACAGAGGGAAGAGCAGACAGAGAAAGGGAGAATTTTGCTCAGGAATGGGTAAAATGTTCTGCCTCTTTTTTTTGGACTCAATGAAAATGATACCAGAATGATCAATACAGGAAATTAGAGAAGTGCTGCTGTGTACTGTATCACTGGACATTAAACGTTTGAAGCTATATCAAGCTTGACAAGCTAGTGGAAATACAATCTGAAGTTTAAAAAAAAATTTTGAAAACTTGTGTTTCAGACTAAATTCAGATCCAGATGACTGTCTCACAGTATGAATATACTAGGTGTGATGAATAGGAATTTATTTCTAGAACTGTTATTAAGTAGAGTCTTGTCTTTTGGATAATCCAGTGTAAATTCAGCCGGCTGTACTCTGACAAACACCAGCCCTTGGGTGAAGGTAGAAGTAACATTTGGTCATTTTTTGGACCCCTTTGATCTTTTTCATTCTCTGAACTTTATTAAACTGCACAGTTTGTTAGCAACTGCTGCACTGCTCTCAGCGGCAGCCCAGGACTGAGCAGCAAAATATGGGACTGAGAATCTGGGCCCAATGACTTAAACTGCAGAAACAGCTGCTGAAAGCAAATTCATTGGAAACAGAGATGAGTGTTCACAGGAAACAAACTGGTTTTGTCTTAGAGGAAAAAATCATCCAGGCCTGGTCAAAACTTGAATGTAAGTGTGATGCACTAATGATGCCATGTGTAAGGAGTTACAGCAAAGACGACAGGAGAAATTTGGCCTTTGAAAACTTCTGCCTGCTCCCTGTATTTTTGTCTGTCTCTCCCCAGAGTGACCATTAGTTGTTATCAATCACTGCTGCAGACACCCAGCAGGAACACAAGGAACAAAAACCCCTTCCTACCCCTAAGACAGAACAAAGCCAGCATAGAAAATGAACTCTAATATGGAGACAGCAAGGTGATATAGCCAGTGACCGCCAAAGTTTTTGCTATCTATGCCATTTGTCAGGTTGTTTGCAAATAGTTGGATATTCAAAACTGAGCAAGTTTAATTAAAGGCTACCTAGTTCACTTCAACTCCTTGATCTTTCTTACAGCAAGGTTTCTGATGAATACAAAATCTGCTTTCCACAAATATTTTTCACTCCCCCCTAAAATTTTGCTGCTTCTGCAAACATTTCTGCAACCAAACTTATTCGCTAGGATATACGTGAAAACCAGACAAAATGGGAGTGCAAACACGTTAAATGTGAACTCACTTAGAATTTAATAATAAAAAATTGCACAGTAATTTTGCACAACACTTGCCTGGCTATGGCTGTTAGAGCATCAGAATTAAATCCAGGAAGTCAGACACAGCTGACAGTAATGTGTCTAACACCTGGTCATTCAAGATAAACACCAGAAAAAGTAAAGCGAGGACATAAAGGATTTTAAAAGATTTTAAAAGCATTATGAGACCTAATGCTACAACTAGGCACATGGACTTAGGTTTTAAGAGGAACTTTGCACATGTCTATCTGAACAGGTTGAGAGGGATCCAACCTGCCCCAGGCACAAGCTAGTTCCAGTCTGGGAAGCCGTGGAAGTGCAACAGCATCTCTGCCAGGCACTTAGTTTGAACACACTAAGATATTAATTTGGTCATCCAGTTTCCAGACCAAAAATGATTTGCATACCACCACCAAACACTCCATTGCCGTCAGAAAATATACCTCTGTAGCACTTCAAATCCCTGCAAGCCAAATGGAAATCTGAAACTGGCCTTCTTATAGCCTAGGTAAATACTGCACACTGAGCTGCCACAACCATGTTTTGAAAAGACTAACTGCTGCTAGTTTTTTGGAAGCAATTCACATCTAACTCCAGAGCTGTGAAACCTAAACAGAAATAGGAGCCTCCCTCCTGTGTAAGACTTTGATCTCTCCGTTGCATTAAGCCACCAGTAAGTGCTTGACATAACAATAGAAGGCTTAATGTTCTCTGAGAAAAAAAATGATTATTAAATGGGCAATTCCTTTAAAAAATTTCCATCAAATATCAGCCCACCTAACACACTCATGCAGCAGCTTCAATTGGTTCAGCTTGTTGTATCTCTCTGTTGGCTTCTGCAGAGTTAGGCTGAAATATGATGGGTGACACTGGAAGGAAGAATATCTTAAACTGAACTCAGGGGTAATAGAGCTCCAGAAGCAGTTAATAAAGCTTCCTTACAGCTTCACTCATCTTCAGGCTTTCTTTCCAAAATCAGAAAGCTGGAAGCAGATCCTGACACCGCAGCAGCAGCTGTCTTAGAAACAGGCTGCGCTCAAACCGAAAACTCCCAGAACACATCGCCGAACCAGCATGGTGCTGTCGAAAAGAGGAATAAGTTACTGGGCCCTCCAGAAAGGGGAAAACATTTCAAACCCCCTAGAAAACCACAAGGCAGAGAGGGAAGTGTGCTGCTGGCCTACGTGAAAAGTCATTTGCACCTGGCAGAGGCAGAAGACCTAAAGAGTCATTAAAGCCTGATGTATGGAAGTGGTTTTTGTCTTGCAAATGGTAAGAAGGCTCTGAGTTTCAGTTGTCTTTGCCATAAACAGTGAATCATGGATTCCTACTGTGTGCATCTGTGCCGGGGCACTGCTTAGCAGCAACGTCTGCAACAACATGTGCTTCTCTTCCCCTGGCTGGATTGCTAAAGGTGATAAAACTAGTTTTAAGGCCTCTTCTCTTTTTCCCATCTTCCACTGTCCTCCCGTTACTGTGCCCTCCTCTCTGATGTAAGACAACTACTTTAAAAGAGAGAGGAAGAGATAAACTGTAGGGAAATTTTCTTTGCTTGTTAGGCTTTGTACACTACTTTTTGAGTCTGTATTTTCTCTTTGGCTACCTTACAGTCACTGTAACTCTTAAAATAAGGAGAATTACTATGTTGAGCCTAAGTGAAGCCTTTGGTGTTTCTGAGAATTTCCTCACACTTTTAGCATTACAGAAACACAGTGATACCAAACAAAACACTGGACACAAGCAGTACAACTTTTCAGTGTCTATTTTATCTCTGGCTCTGGTTATCCGTCACAGTAATTAATGCGTTTACTTAACTGCATAGAAGGTGAAGAATTTTAAAAGTTTGGTTATATATGGATTTCACTGCCTGCCTCTTATGTCCTGTGGTATTCAGTGCACTGTTTCTCAATAGGAACAGTTACGATCTCAGTTGTGCCGTACATGTCATCTATTATAAATAATGTCCCTGGTCCGTGGTTAGCTTTATCTTTGAACAAAAGCAGCAGCCAGAGGGGCTGCTCCTCATATAACTTAACTTCCTGCCTTAAGGTAGTTCTGTGGGCCAGATGAAATCTTCAGTAAAAACACTCACTTGCACATGTTCTAGCACATCTCTTTATTGAACTGTTTAAAGAGTTTATCAGCTAGATAAAGCAATGTGGCATTGCAGCTTTGAGTAGAAAATAAGGAACAATTCTTCTTCGGGTTTGTTTTTGGAGTGTTTTTAAAGAAATTATTTTGAAACTGCTTGGAGATTTAGGATGATTGATTTATTTTCCTAATAAATGGACAGATAAATGCACAAAATGAGGCACAGTATTGCATCTATTGTATAAAGCATGCTTATTTTCACTGGGAAGTACAACCTCTGCAGCTTACTGGTAGAAAAGTAGTTATTTCTTAACTTAAAATAATCTCTGGTTGGGGTGATCATACTAACTTCTTATTGCCAGGAACAATATACAAACTTTGAGGATGTGAAGGGAAGAATAGTATATTCACTTGAAACTACAGAGATGATCCAGATGCACAGAGCAGAGCTTGGAATGGATCCAGCACACAGAGGCTAACACCCCTACCCCTGGATGAAGTGCCATGGGATCTTTTCACAGGAGTAAATTGCAGATTGCAAAACAGTTACCTTAACTAGTTCCTGATGTGCTGTATCATAACACATTCAAATCTCCATCTGTGGTGTCTGCAACTACTGTTCATAAAATGAAGGTTTCAGCACAGAAATAAATATGATGTAACTCTGTGATAATACCACAGAGCAATTTTCATCGTGTCATAGGCCCAGTCATTTAATATGAAAGGTTCTTCAGGCTTGTGTAAATCCCACATAATACCCATTCTGGAGGTCTAGGAGACTATGCAGACATCATTTTCAATATTATCAAGTTGCATTCTAAATATATTTCTCAATGTATTGTTCTTTCCCTGTCTTGTCACACCAAGTTGCTATTCATTGTTATAGAACACCCATGTACCACCCCAGACGTGACTGCATTTTCAAAGAATGAAATGCTTTTAATACAGCAGTATATATAGCACAAAGGCTTGGACAACCACATGGTATGTCTATACCATATCACACAACATTACTGACCCATGAAGTAGACACAAAGGTTTGCATGCAAAACCCTCTCCTCGGGGCTTCTCTTTTGGTGGGGTCACGGCTCACTAAGTCCTTCCCCCCATTGTTGGCTGTTTGACTAAGCTGGAGAGGAGCAGCAGCAATGTTCCCACAAAGCTTTCTAGTGGTAAATTCATCCTGAGCCAATCTCAACTAATACTAAGTTACTAGAGTCACCAGAGGGGAAAAAATTAAGTTGATTGGTAGCAGTCACAACCTAAGTAGGCTGAAGCATTGGGCAATTTGAGAAATGCCCCACTGCCTTATCCCCAAGCAGGAAACAGCTTAAGGAGTAGTAAAGCAGCATTTTACTTTTACTTGAGGCACTCAACTGAGCAGGGAGCATGATCCTGATAGGAAAAGAGTAAAACAGAGCAAAGAGACAAAAAGTGTTTGATGAGAGTAAGCAGGGAAAAAAGATGCAGGGGAAGGAGGAAAAAGAATGTACAGGAAGAAAGACAACTGAAGAACCTTCTTGAGTGAAATAATGATAGAAAATTCCTGAGTGACTCCTCTGATGTGCCTTGACGGTACCTCTAGAAACACGTACAGTCCATTTTGTGCCTGAATTTCTTGCACTATCTTCCATTTGGATCTGATACGGTCATCCCAACAAGGCTCAGAGAACTGACTACTGGAAAGTAAGTCTCTTCTATAACTGTAGAAAAGGTTAGAAGAAAATAATCTGACTGGCCACAATGGTTACATTTTTCTTTGGCCTGTTTACATTGTATTTCTTCCAAGCTTCAAATATACAAATAGTAGACCAAGGAATAAGCTAAATTTACAATATCAATACCTTTAATTGTGACATAATACATTTCTGCAAATGTACATTTATTTGAAATACGATTTTAAAAGAATCCTGATGATACTTGGCTAAAATTATCCCTGGTATAATTCCACTGAATTAGAAGAGGTTACAGAGGGAGGGAGTGAAATTTGCCTCCTGGTGTTATTGGTGGAGAAAAAAAAAAAAAGAGTTTTATGTCAAGATGTTTTTTATGAACTTGAATCCAGTTTCTAATCATCCAGATTGCCCTGTACAATAAACTCTTGATTATGACTGCTGGCGTTAACAGTAATAAAACAAGATGATGTGCAGCACAATTTTCTTCATTCAGCTTTTCATTCTCCCACTGCTCCTAAAAAGTCTCCATATCTTTCTTTCTGTTGGTTTTGTTTAAAAGTCATGTAAAATTAGATATTATCAATCAAGTCACACATTCTCAAGAGCAAAAACATTATTTTCTTGATTGCCATGTAGCTTTGTGATATGAACGGGCACAGCTCTGCTCCTTGTTCGGGAAAGTTGGCACTGTCATGCTCATATAACTTTCTGCTGAACTGATAGCACAAGAGAAAGCACCAAGTTTCTTTTGGTCTAAAGCAGAGCTGCGGAGACCAATCGAAGATGCTTATCTGTATTCCTTCCACTCTGTATCTTCAGCCCTGCACACTTCTCTCCACCAACACCAATTAAACTAAGGAGGAAAAAAATTAGATGTTTGCAGTCAGACAAAATTATATGAAGAAAGAATTACTTGCTGGAAAGATAATAACAAAAGGCTTTCATTTTGAAATCACAGTCCGGCATTTCCCTGGCTCTCTGCTTTGGGGTCAGGTTTTGGAAACCTCATGGCCCTCGCTCTAAGTGGTTTCTCAGTGTCAAGAGCTTGTCATAGGAATGAGAAGTGGAACCTGGCAGTTGTAGAAAGCGCAGCATGAACAGTATGGATAACGGGATGCCCTGGTATCCTGGAGTTACTGCTTCAAATTAGAAAAATATGTGAGATTTCAGACTTTGGGGAGTTTTTCCTCTGTTTCAAGTATGTCTCTAGTGTCTGCTCAACCAGCTAAATGACATTCTTCTCTGGCTGGCTGTGATGCTCATCCAAATTTTTTATTTAGGTCTATACAAAAATCTTCCATTTCTGTAATACCAGAGACATTTATGTGCCTGATATTTTAAATGGATGTGTGGAAAACCTTCTTCTCTTCCAAATAATTCAAGCATCATAATTATCCTTGGTAACAAAACAGGCTAAAGGCAGAGGTACAGTTTACCAAGTGCAAGCTACAGGCAACAGGGTCAGATACGAAAAAAAGCAGGGATCAGGGATGAGACCAACAGGATTTGTAGTGGTTTGTGTTAGCTAAAGGGATTCTGCACCCCTCTGAGGTACTGGTATGAACATAGTTCTGTCAACAGCACAGCTCTTATGAGGGAATATGCTTTAGGATAAATTATTGAGCTGACCACTGCATGTGGGTCTTCCAAGCTAACTGATCTGATTTTTGAAAAAAGGAAAGCAAGCACCCTCACAGAGATTAGACTTCCAGCACAACTGTGCTGGTGAACAAGACTTGGAAGGAGGTATCTATCCACTATCCAGCCTGTGTTAACTCTCCCCACGATGCACATCTACTGGTGTCACAAAGTGCTAAGGACAATTTAGGGGGCCCTTAACCTACCTCACATATTCTAGGAGCTAAAGAGCTTTCCAGCTGAGGCAGGTTTGCACTTAGGTTTTACAGGGTCAGAGCTTGGTCCAGTCTGGGGAGCAAATAGCCACATTGGTTCCCCATGACCTCAGGTAGCTGGAGTGGAGTGAGGAGAGGCAGGTACTACCCCTGCATTTGTGGGACTCTAAAACAGACCAGGTCCAAGGCAGCTCTCAAGCTAATTCTTCTACTTCAGTCTTAAAATTTGTATAAGCATCTTCCATAAGGAGGTGGGTTTTTTCTTTGTGAAAAATATGTTTCTGCTACACGTGGAATGACTGATTTTCCCAAGCCAAGAGCATTGGCTACGTAATGAAATAGCCTTGTTTCTAACAAATTTTGTCTCACAACAGAGCCCAGAGAGGTTTAAAGCAGCGTAAATGCCTCTACATTTCTGGGGTTTCTGACCTTATGTCTGCCATTTTGCAGAGGAGGCAGAGATTTGATCCCCAGCTGCCCACGAACTGTGAACTCCCTTCAAAAATCTCTTTCTATAGAGGACTGCAGACAGTTATTGCAACACTTTCTTTCAGTAAGTGACCTCATGCACATGGCATTTTATCTTCAGACCTAACTGCTCATAGCTGATACACAAGCTGCACAAAGAGCCCTCTGACAGCCCTGCAGAAGCAGAAGCAGGCACTGAAACACATGGCTGCAAAGCAGCTTCTTCACTTCATTTACTGTCTTGCCTGAGTCTTCTTTTTCAGAGCTACAGATAGCACTCATCACTGTCTTGCCCACAGATGCTGATTGACAGTGAGGGAGACCAAGGAAGATAATGGTACCCACTAACCTGTAGCTTCAGGCAATGCTTGGTTCCCAAAACCAGATGCAATGACTACCACGTTGGGTGCAACAGCCTCCCTGGGTATCCACTATGCCAGCTTTTGTCGGTATTTTAACTGCCCTGCTCCCTTAGTAAATGGCCTTTGCTAAATCAATTTTTACTGCCTGCCACATTTTTCATGGCAAGTTGCCACTTTTTAAAGATCTTATACCAGCCTTGCAGAATGGAACACTCACTGATTTCATACACTTTGCCACAGAAATAAATATTTTATGCATGCAGATAGTTCCAATGAGACTTCCAATCTCAGTATAAGGGATCATTGTCAACTGCAGTCATTACAACACCTGAATAATAATTATTCCTCCTTATTTGGCATTGCCCCATAAGCCAAAGAGACATGGCAGTGCTTACCTTTTCTACACAAACCAACAGAAATAGGCATGAAGCAGAGCATATGCTGTGTCTTGTTCCCACTGAAACACTCCAGAAGTTGAGGAGTATCTTTTATCCACCATAGGAGTAATGCTACAAAGATCTCTGCTTAAATGATACATCACTGCAGCATATCCCCGCACAGAGCTGGAACTTTGTGTGTGTGTGTATAACATGAACATTTAAACAAGTATATATACACACAAACACATGTACAGACATGTAGGCATACTTCTGTATGTGGTAGTTTGTGTGCATATCTATTTATATATGTATATACATGCATAATTTATATACATATATAATACATATATATATATATACAAATGCATACACAAGTCTTATAAGGAGTGGCTGAGGGAACTGGGGATGTTCAGCCTGAAGAAGAGGCTGAGGAGAGACCTCATTGCTCTCTACTACTCCTTGAAAAGAGGTTGTAGTGAGGCGGGGGTCGGTCTCTTCTCCCAGGTAACGGTGATACGACAAGGGGTAGTGGCCTCAAGTTGTGCCAGGAGAGGTTTAGATTGGATATTATGAAAAATTTCTTCACTGAAAGGGTTCTTAAGCACTGGCACAGGCTGCCCAGGGCAGTGGTGGAGTCCCCATCCCTGGAGGTATTTAAGAAACATGTAAATGAGGGACATGGTGTAGGGGTGAGTTGGCAGTGCTGGGTTAATGGTTGGACTTGATGATCTTAGAGGGTTTTTCCAACCATGCTATTCTATGATAAATATATGTGTGTACATATGTATTTTTTAATATATACACAGTAATTTTACTAGCCAATGACCAGCAATTTGGTTAGCCTTCTTAAGTATTTTATTTGCTGAAGTGAGAAGTAAGATAAAATATCTAGCAAAAGATTTGGGATACTTTTAAAAGTAAAAGAGAAACATTGTTTCAGATCCAGATAAGAAGATTTACTACGTAAGAAATGCAGGAAGGAAAAGAACTAATTTCAAAACCAGACATGCACACTGCACCTTGTTACTTGGCATCCTTCCTCCTGGTCCTCAAAATATTACTAACGTGCAGAAATTCCTCAGGAGCAGAAAAATGACTGTAGAGTTAATCCTGACACTTCCAGAATGCCATCACAAAGTGGCTGAGCAACATTAGTTAACCACAGAGACAAAAGCAGAAATACCCAAAAGCGCACTTTCAGGCTCCTGCTGCTGACCTTCTACAGTGCGGGTAGGTCTCAGTAATCATTGTTGACATGACAACCTGCAGAAGAAGAGAGAGATTTCACTGGTGAAGCCACAGGCTCTTCTTTGGAATAAAAAATCAACATCAACACCCATAAAATACAGAACTACAGGTACACCAGACCTGCAGAAGTGTATTTCTGTGGTACCATGCATGTGGCAATGCCCTCCACAGTGCACCTGCTGCCATGGAGGCTTTCCACCACAGCCAAAAGGGCAGTCGCCTGCTGTCTGCTCTCCTCTTCCCTCCCCTCACATCTCTGTGTAAATCACAAGATCTCATCAGTATTAAAAACAGGTCACAGTATATTGACCGTGTCAAAGACTGGCCTAGTGAAAGACTTCTGAGTCTTCTTGAAACCAAGAGGGAAAACCTTTGGCACAGCAAAGGTTAATATGTCGTGGGGAGGGAAACCCACTGTCAGCCTTTTTAATGCTTCCAGGTGGATGCTATTTGACATACTGCAGAAGACACCCTTGTTTATTGACATTTACTTTTTCTTTGCTGGAACCATCACACTCTCCAGTCACTGGTTTTCTTGTGGCTTTCATGCTGAGCCTGTAAGAACAGGATGTTCAAGAGCTGTCCCATATGGTGGCATGCTGTCTATTGTTCAGATGATTGGCTCCAAGCACTGGCTGGCTTTCACTTTTTGCTTTGAGTTGGTTATGGCTGAAACTTGCATCAATTGTTAGGATGGGGTGGAGGAGCGGAGTCTCAGCAAAGGGTGAATCCGCAAAAGGGCTTCTTTTCATTACATGAATTTAACACATCTGTTGGAGTTAGACTTCTTTGTGTATTAAGGGCATTATGGTTCAAATTAGAGGGATATTTTAAGATCATAAGAATAGAATTCCCTTCTAATGCAGTTGTGTATATTTTTGGTTTCATTATAATTCTTATTTATTTTAACACATTTGTGATTTGTCCAGAGCTTAGGTTAATGTGCCTATTTATGTGTTTATTTTGGATAGTTGTTATATGTAGATTTACCAGGAAACTCAATTAAGCTAGTTTTCTTGTATCCTGGACTATTAAGAACATTCACGTATACAACTGAATGGTGAGACAAAAGCTGTCTCCATTAAATGAAACAGAATTAAAAAAAACTGAGGACATCAGGTTGACTGCATTTGCTTCTGTCAATAATTGTTTGCTTTCTTTCTCTTCCTGTAAGAGGTCTTCCACATTTTTTTTCCCTGATTCTTTCCAAATTCAAAGAGAAGTTGCAATGGTGTAACAGGAATCCATATAGAAAAAAACTTCTCTATTCTTTGTAAGAGAATAAATCACCCAAAGTGCATCAAATTATAAAATGCTAAGCCCTGGTAGTGTTGGTTATGAATTGCTTTCTGACCCTAGATGGTGACCAATAGCTGCCCTAAAGTGTAAAGACTGATGGTCCCTGCAACTTTATTCTGATCACTGAAAATCTGTTTTTCAGGACTCTAAGTGGATATTCACTCTCTCGTCTAGGCTCTCTGCCCCTGTAAACTAGTTTTAGCTTCCAGCCTTTCTGGTTTGTAAAACATGAAAAAAAGAGGCAGAGCCAAGATGGCAACTTCTGTGACAGGAATAAATTGGCAAATTTTAATCTATAAAATTCTTCCTTCCGTACACTGCACTTAGTGGAATTTGAGGGGTATGGAGGGCTATCTGCATTAGAGGGCCCAACATGTTTGGTATCTTCTAATTTAATATCGGACACTTGATACTTAAAAATCTATCTCTCTCATTTAAGAAAAAAAACAACCACATTTAAAAATAATTAAATCCCCATCCTCACATTTAATAAATACACTAAAATACCGGTTTGTCATAACAGCAAAACAACAGAGACATTCCCAATGAGATACACACAGCCTATCACCACCTCAAAACAAGCCCCCCAAATCCAAGCCCCCCACCACAGCTGAAGGCAGCATTTTCTTGTCCATTTTTGTTGCCAATTTCCACCTGCACCATGACTGATCTCTGTAAGCTCACTGAATGCAAAGCTGATGGGTGATACACTTAAACACCTTTGGAGGTTTGGTTTGAGGGCACTTTGTACCCAGAACTGAGCATGTGAAAATATGGTTTCACCAGGATTTGCTGGAACCCAAAAGGCAGAGGAGTATTTGCAGATGGGGATAGTATTTTACCACTTTCTAAGCAAGATCACATTGTCTTCCCTAATCACGTAGAGGATTTCTAGCCTAATTTATTCTTTTCAGGAAGGATTTTGTGGAATGCATGGGGGCGATGGTATCCTTGCACCACAGAGCTCTGGCTGCCGTGTACCGGCAGTCCCCAGGGGCACCGCTCACAGGTTTGGGGAGCCTTGTATGAGCAGGACTATTAAGTACACGCTCTATTTGAGCGGGTGTGCACACTGGATCTCTTTTCTCTCAACTCATTATTAATGGTGTGTGTGTGTTGGGATGGGGAGACTGCCTGAAATTACAAACGAGTTAATTTCCTTTTGCAACTGTACATCAAGAACTGAGAAGTTTGTAACACTTCTTTCTTCCCAGGCAGACTCCAGATCCCAAGGAGCATTTTTAAGGTACCCCCCCCACCCCAATATGCTCTTTTTGTATCTCTCCTAATTCAAAATTTCAACAGCACTACTGTGGAGGGAAATACTTGCTAGAATAAAACCTGGTGCCTGGAAGAGAAAGAATTATCCAAATCTAATTATTAGACACTGCAAGCATTTTGAGAGTCAGAGATCCTACTGAGATGGCAGAATGCCTCATAAGTAATGCAGCAGGCAGGTTTTATTTCATTTCTAGGAGACTATTCATCTGTGGATACAAAGAATCTTTGATAAGTCTGTGCATGAAGAAAAACCACTATCATTTTAGTGACACTATCAATTATTAGTTAGCAAGTACCACTGGTACACCACGCTGCACAACATGTGAAGTGTGCCCAACTTGTAACTGGTATAATCAGGGAATAAATAGCATGCTGATTATTGGCATGTAGGAAAGTACATGGAAGAGGAGTAGGATAGAAAACAGTTTTAACCCAAAATTATTCACAGAGGTTTTCCACAGTTCTTGAGAAGGAAAGGAAGACCACTGTGCACAGTAAACTTTCAGGCAAGACTCTGCTGACATCCGTAGTCTCAGATAAGGTCTTTTGAGACTATGGCTGCAAAATCAGTGCTGAACTTTTTTAACGGTGGCCATTGGACTATGACTCACATTCACCAAAGGCCCAAAGACCTTAATATGAATTAATAAATTTAAGGCAGTTCTTTCTAGCCTTTAGATAATTCTGGATTGAGACTCATGTTGTTAATTGATCAATAGGAATACAATGTGTACATGTTCTCATACATGGAAATGTGTAAAGGTTTGATTAAGTGTCCTGCACTTTCTTTAATTGATTTGGAGAGATTTGGGTTTAATGTTAACAGAATTTTACTTGTGCAACATGCACCATTTGAACTAAATTATCGTAAGTGAGGTGACTTCCATTTATTCTGATCCAGTACTTTATCCAGCTCCATCTTCCTCCTGTAATATTATCTCATTACATGTATTGCATGGTTAAGAGGGGACTTGATGGTGGTCCAATATCTGCTCTTATTGTTGTTTTTCATTTTCATGGTGTGTTAGGTCACCTGCTTTGGAGTTTTAGAGGACAGTCACATGGTCTGCTCCCACACTCACCATTCCCTGTAGCCAGAGCATTAGGCTAATCATGCTGTGCAACAAGACACACTGATTCCTGGTGCTGCTGTAGAAAGGAAAGATTTAATGACTGATATGGTCTCTTGAGAAAGCAAAGTAGACACAGTCAAACTCTAGATGGTACATACAGTACCAAGTGAAACAAGTTTCATGGGAACAGAGGAGTGGGGGAGAGGACTGTCTTCTTCCTCCTCATTGCCCTCTCGCTCCAGGGCATGCAGTTCAAGCTCACTCCTTCAGGGATGCTGGAAAATGCACAGCTGCCCTAAATGCTCCAGCTCAGGAAAGAGCTTACAGCACATTAGACACTGGGATAGTTACCTGCTAGACAGAAATCCACAGGAAACTAGGCCATATTGGCTCACAGAGCTGCTCATCTTGCACCTAGCTGCTGCCTTCAAAATATTTGGGGTGTCAGATTCCCAAAAGGCACTTTTCTGGGGAGAACTTTTCAGTTACTGAAAGAGTTCTGGAAGAATGCTTGGATCAAGTGACAGGCATGTCTAAAAGTATACTTCTAGTTCACATGAATACTGATAAATTGCAATATTCAATAGGATTTCACCGTAGCACCGTGTGTTAAAGTGCTCTCAATAACATAAAAATTACCGAAGTGCACCTTCACAAAAGGTACTATTCATAATTTTTAAGTCAATTAATATGGAAAATGTAAAGGAGATTTGTTTTCAATATCAACAGTTCACTGAGAAGATTGTTTTAGTTACAAAGGCGCTCATGACTTTTTATATTAGGTGTCTTGTTGAGGTTGAAAAGCCGTTACTGTCTCAATGTCTTGCAAAGCTTTCTCTACAATTGTATAACAGCCACTTAGCAGTTATATGAAGCATACCATTTAAACAAAATTTAAGTCCACAATTACTCTGTTAATAAAATGTAAATTTTAAAATACATGCAGCCATCATGAAGATGGAACATTTAATTCTCACTTAGCTTCCCACAGAATGAAGGGTTAATTTGGTAAAAGAGATAAGAAGACTGCAGTAATTGCTCTTATCTGCTGTTTCGTGGGTGAAAATAACTTCTAAGGTTTTGAATTTTGAGGCCTAAATCAAACGTTCATTTTACCTAGCTATAACTCCCCTGGAACATTAGAAGAAACAATTAGCATAGATATACCTGTGTATCATAAGTTATGGTTAATGCATGGGAATGGTGCGCTTAATTTTACTGCTTTGAAAATATACCCTTGGAGAATAAAAGAAAGACTTTAGAGTTCTCAATAACAGTAAAAAAAGAAGAGCCTGATTTATTTACTTTCTCTTTTACAATAACCTTGCTCTTTCTGATCCTAACCCTCTGCAACAAGCATAAGAGTACGGAAAAGTCATGCAGAAGATTACTGAGCGCTGTGGGGCTCAGTGGAAATATTGCTCCAGCATGTCTCAGAAAGAAGACAGCAGAGACACTGTAGGTTTCTTCTTAGAAAACTGTTTGATGACTATATTACACAGTGAGCCTTTCTGTGAGGATCGCTATTATGAACAGGAAGAAGAGTAAGTGGGTCAGTTCAGGAGAAGAAACAACGCCAGCCAGCATTTAATACAGGTAAGGTCTCCTGATGCTGGAGTAGTCAGAGAAGTGGTTGCAGAAGAAAGGTTAAGAGTAGATGAGTGAAGGAAGATGGGTGACATTGAAGAGAAAATGAAGGTTCAGCATCACCAGGAGCAGCTGTTGGGAACCAGTGAGCAGTACGAAAAAAAAAAAGAGGAAGCATTCACCACTCCTGAACCCCACTGGAATTAGGGAATATTCCTTAATAGGTAGACCAGCACCAAATTCCAAGCAAAGGGAGAAAGAACACAGAAGAGAATTTGAAAAGTTAAGCCTCAGGGAACAAGATCACTCTTGTAACTCAGAACTGAAGAAGTCTAAGGGACTTTCCCACTCAAACCCCATTAAATGCCAAGGGTAGTTGGCCAAAGTCAAGAGTAAGAACTCTTTTAAAGCTGTCTGAAAATCTTAGCCATACATGTGTGTTAACTCTCTCCCTAGAGGCTGCTCAGAAACCAGTAGTTTGGATATTTGTTGTGACCTTTGAACAGCATACATATTGGGAAGTCACTTCTTCTTGGGGCAGAACTTGCTCCCATTATTCCTTTTCAACTTGCAGTCTCTCTTGAAATAATGAAGCTGCCTCTTTTACAAGGTGCACAGTCCAAATCAGAAAACCATTTAGAAACATGAAGACACTTAACTTCTATCATGCACTTAAATAGAATTTAGGAATATAAAATATAATTGATTTGGTCCTATATGTTGTGATTGGGAAATGCTGAAGGCGAGTGAGCTACTCACACAGCCAAGGGATCTCCATTTAACTCCAATTCTGCCTTTACCATTGTCTGACCTTGCCTGTAAAGATCATGTCAGTTATTCACATCTCCTAGGGAACCCACATCTCAAATTTTGAGGAAGAATCCTTTATTCAGTATTTCACTGGTTGAAATTTTACAGTGAGGGACATTTCCCATTATCTTTCCCTGCTGACCAGTAAATTACTAAATTATGTCTCCTAACAAACCACAGGCAGAATGTGAATCAAAACGTGAATATTCATGCAGATAGTTTCACTTGTCTGCCCCATTTTTTATGCTCACTGTCCACTCAGAAGGAGATTGCATCTAGAAAGGAAAGTTACCGTGTTTTTGCAATGTCTTATAATTTTACCATTAAAGGCTACATGAAAATAATTCTGTAAAAATAAATTTTGAAAAAGTGATTAACAGTATTATTTCCTGTGTCATATGTATTATGGCATCTCACCCACAAAAAAATTAGCCATTGTTATTTATTTTGCACCACCAAAGCCTATATTTCAGATCAGGGTAAACTCAGTGGGAAGAAAGGGAGTGACTGAACACTGTAAGTGGAAAAAATAGAAACAGTGAAAACAAAAAGTTTACTGCAGTAGCTGGTCTGCAGTAACTTACAAATTACTAACAACTTATGTAAGTTTTACATGCCTATTCCATCTGCTATTCATTAAAAAAACACGTTGCCATGGTAACTGCCACATGCCACGATATTTATGCTGCTTCTGATGTACAAAGCATAGTTTGTGTAGGAGTGTGTGTATGTATATGATGTGGCAGCTGTCGTCTCTGCCATTTTGTTGCTGCTCTAGAAAAAAATAAAGCAAGTAGTGGCTATGAATACTCATTTGAGTAACGATACTCGCGCCCATTTGACTAAGGGCCCACACAAAGCTCCACATGGTTATCATCTGAGCAACCCACACACGGGGTGTTCTCACAAGGGGGCAGAGCTGGGTGGGCTACCTTTAAAAATAACACCACTATCTGTCACAGAATTAACAGGCTGGAAGGCAAAAAGATATACATATTTTTAGCGACACATTTAAAACAAAGGCTTTCAGAATGACCCTCTTCATCTTTCTTTTAAAAATATAAATGGGAAATAGCACAAATGGCTGTGCCCTTTAGAGATATGTATGGAACAGGAGGCAACTGAAAGCATTTCCCAATAGTCCTCTTTCTTTCCATTATTTAGAAAAGAGTGCTTGCTGAAGGTGGACAAGCTAGTAAGAATAAACTAGTCACAAAATTTTGTCCAGTAGTTAGTTCATCCTGAACCTCTTTTGAGTTTTTATAGTATTGTGACATTTTTATTCTGTTTGCCATCTATTTAACTTTGACATTTCACAAGAAAAATATCATTCAAAGGCTATTTTCATACCATTTTAACTTCATTTAATGTGAATTCGTGTCTACTGCAAACTTCAGAGAAGTGGTCTTACAAGATGACTTGCTTGCTACCTGCCTGAAGAGATGCTTAGTTTCACATTTGTGTTTTTAATTGTAGACAGCTCTGTAGTTTTCCAGCTTAAGCCAACTCCCTTCACTTTTTTCTGAGCTTTCTTGTCACAAGTAATTAGCAAATAGATATTTCAAAGTTCATGTATATGATCTGATCTCAATGGTGACCTGTTACAATAGCAATAAAACCACCCAAATCTCCCCTGAAATTTCTTGTATAGTAAAAAAAAAAAAAAAAAAAGAAGAAAGAAGTAAAAGAAATTGGCTGCTGTACCTTCACCTACTACAATTTAACAGTTCAGTAGCTAAAGGAAAACTGCTACTTTGTGGCGTATGCACACTTGCATAAAATCAGAAAGCTGAGAAACTATTCTCAGTGCCATGGAATAAACTGTTTTCATGACAACATACCTGCAAACTGACTAATAATATGAGGTGGAAGGAAGGGGCAATACTGATGACACAGGAGATTAGAAAAGCAGCCTGGATGTATTTATTAGCCTTCTTGCACACTTCTTGACAATGACAAATCAACAAAACATATCAGAGTCCTGTATTACAGGAAATGAACCGAAACAGCCCATGCAGAACTCTTGCCTAAACATCTTCAGCTGACTTTCAGGTGTCCCAGATTCATCCATTTCAGAACCCTGGAGATCAGAAATCATGATATACAGCTGCACAAAGATTACAAGTATGCAAATAGATGTTTTTTTTCAGCAGAATGTGTTTGCTCCTTACTGAAAATATCTCAAATGTGTACACTGAGCAGAATAAAAAGCAAGAATCACTTATTCATGTGAAGAAGATATCAGGCCTCAGTCTGCATGGCATTGCACATTATGGGATCATTTATATCCTTCATCATAAGTGTTTATAAAATGCTCTTCCTCATCAGAATCCTCTTTTCATACTTACATACAAGACTTCAGGCATTTTGCACAGGTGTAAGTGACCATATGACAGTCTGAGAGTGCACCATCATAAAGTTTCATACCCTGAAGTCTTTTTCTCTGGTGTGTATTCCAAAATGCACCTCTTTGCTCTCAAGAACAGAGGAATAAAAGAGCAAAACCTAGGAACTGCCAAATACCAGAGGAAGAAACGAAAGATACTATTAAAAAACCCCTCTCTCCCTACTTTAGCGATACTTGGTGGGAATTACAGCAGCTTCAGCTCCTCTCATTTTGTGTTTAATGTCTTTGACCCCAGAAGTCTGTTCTAGCAGGCAGGGAATTAGCAGAAAGTCAACATGTCGTACTCTGACCCTGAGACAACAGCCAGAGTAGGTTATCATAGGAGTCATTATAACCTTAAAAACGGAATCCTCAGTTGGCCAGTTAAGTCTGCTTTGAGCTGTCAGAATGATGCAAAGCAGCATCACCAGGTCAGAGAAGCTGGCATTTTCAGGTTTTAGAGTAAAAGAGTGAATAGCAATCCTGTGATAAAGAATTTTAGGATTCATCAGACATAGACAAAGTTCTGCATGCTTTTGGATTTTTCCTAGAGAGATGTTAGCATTCATAACTAAATCTATCACACAAACAGTATCTCAAAAAACCCCCCAAATAACAAAAACCCAAACCCACACTAACAAAATAATTGAGTCCTGTGCATTTTGCATTTCCAGTTAGAACTAGCCTTGTGCGCAGCTGTTAGGCATTCTTCTTCCCAGCAAAAACACCCCACTTGATCCAACCCATATTTGCATTTTCAGCTCATGTCCAGTGTAAGTTATTTCAAGAATTGCAAAATCCAAGGCAGGAAGGTTTCATTCCAAACAAAATAACTCTTTTATTTGTTAAACTGGATTAAACTCACAGCACTGTGTACGTCTAAAAAATAGGAAAGGAGCTGGTGAAAAATAACTGTGTAATTCCAGGAGGTCGATGGCATTAACCATTGCTGTTTGGCCCAGATTACTCCACATACTTAAATGGTTATATTTTATCTATCACTGCACTCCTTCGCTCTGTATATTCAGCTGTAATTACCTGATCTTTCAGGATGGTACCTCAGGTAGTCATGACTGTTGTGCTACAGGGAGCTAGGGAAACATCTTCAGCTTTAAAAGCTGTTACAGGTTTTTGCAGGTGTGTTTGAGACTAGCACAGCACAAACGAAGGTACCCAGTGCAAGAGTTAGACAATATGGACCACATGCACAGAGGGGCAATTAGCACAAACAGGGGAATAATCTAAAATAGTGGAAAAATAAACAGAGCTCTTTCACATTGAACCTGAAATCCCAATTATATTGCAGAACACAGATGTTAGTCCCATAAAATAAATACAATTGGCACCTTTGGGTTATGATTAAATCCTGCAGGAACTGAACAAAACATATCCCTTTTCCTTTTATAACACATTTTCCTTTTCGCTCGGAAGCAAACATTCCTTTGCACTCAATTCCCATCATAGTTATTCATATAAAGAAAATGGTATTTAGTATCATTCCTTCTCTGGCTTATAATGTAGAAGAATCTCCCCTTTCCCTCTCACGAGAGGGATAGCAAAACTAAGATCAATGATTCTGACAATATAATAATCCAAGCCAGGATTTCCCAGGAGTGCAATTAGCCTTGCTTGTCTTATCCTCATGTATAGACCTTATTCCCTTGCCCCTGGCTAACTCCAGACCTTTTCAACAAAATATGCTTCAACACAGTCCCTGGAACAAGACCAATTCTTTAAGATGCCTCTGAAGATGTTAAATGATACTCAAAACTCCTTCTCTGAAGGTGTCTCCTTGATATATTCCACCTCCAGAAAGTGACCATAGAAATAATAATAGCATTTTAGATTGCCGTGCATGCATTTTAGGAAGGCGGGTGTTGGGATTACAGTGGTTTACAGGCTTATAATGGAATCACACTATGTAAAACACTGGGTGTCTACTTTGCTGTGTGTAGAAAATACAGCACAATATACCTCCTGTTGCAGAGTAATGAAGTCTAACCTTATGGATTATTTCACATATGTATTTCTAAGAAGAAAAATAGTAAATTACTACGAACTCAAAGGATAAAGTAAAATGTTTAGCATTCAACACTAACAAGAAATGAGAGCTTTTTTTATTCTTGTCAACCATACTGCACAAAGACCAAGATAAACAAAAAGATACAGTACAGAAAATGGTTCTTTTCTTTTCTTTTCTTTTCTTTTCTTTTCTTTTCTTTTCTTTTCTTTTCTTTTCTTTTCTTTTCTTTTCTTTTCTTTTCTTTTCTTTTCTTTTCTTTTCTTTTCTTTTCTTTTCTTTTCTTTTCTTTTCTTTTCTTTTCTTTTCCCCAGATCTAATTAATATCAACCCTCCCTTCCACTCCCTTCCACTTCTGGGACTGATTTTCACAGTGGGGATCCTATTTAGCCCTAATGCTCCAGTATTTATAAGAATGGTGAGCATAACATCCCTTGGATCTAATGGGAATATCAGGACCTCTGAAATTCAGGCCTTTAATGCAACGTTTAGGCATCTAACCACTCAAGTGAACTTCGATTCTCATTTGGAAAGCAAACTGTTTATCACTGCTAATACGAGACATTCATATACTGAACAAGGGTCTGAGACAGGTGACATGGCAGGTTTCTGTGTTTTGTGATACTTTAATGCCTAAAACCTGTCAGGCAGCTCCATGAATTAACAGCATTGCCCCAGATTCTGCTGGTATAGCATGCAGAATTAGAAGGCTTGAACAGGGAGTCAGTATATTTACCAGTGAGGGTCTAAACCACAGACACCAAAAGGCCCAGAAGGTGTTTAATGAGCAGTGCTGTCTGCAGATGAAGGTTAAGTCTCAGTGAAGGTGGTGCTCAAGGTGTGAAACTACTCAGACATCTTCCCATGGGGACAGAAGGAAAACCTGTAAAAGAACGTTTTCTACTCTTGCCATAGCTCTTGAGACCTCATGCAATCAAGAACATAATTCTTGGAGTTACCAGAACAGGAAGTAGAAGGCAGCTTGGCTCCAGGCAGGCAGCAGGATGTGCTCCTTGGAAAAGGGAGGTGGAGAATTCTGTTCCCTATCAATAATTACCTTAATGTATATGAATCCTTCAAAAGCCAGAAGCCACCTTTCAATGGAAGGGAAAGGTGAGGATCCCCACACAGAGCACTGGAGAGATGATGGTCCCTCCTGGCTGAGGGTAGCTGCAGGAACACAACTCCCTGGAGACCAGACCTCCTGGGAGCTTCAAAACTTTCTGAACCACCCTGAGAGCAGCCAGACTCAAGCTTCAGGGGGATGTTTTCCCTGGATTTTTTTGATGTGATCCTGGATAAGGATGGACCTTACTTGTTGACCTCACTAAAGCACAGACATGACACAAGGACTTTAGGTGTGCAAGTATCAATAGGTCTTCATGACAAAGGCAGGGGACAAACAACTTTCCACCACCACATGTACCAAACTGTAGGTTCAGTCCAGCCAACCATCTTTATCCAATCTCACATTTGAGAAGGACCCTTAGCTGGGATTGGGGATCCACAGTGTCTTTCCACTCTGTCAGACATCTGCTTTCCACTTCTCCTCCCTATGTGGCATTTGGCCTCTCTGTTGGTTTGGGATTAAGCTTTGTCTTGGGTCCTTTGAAGCCCCACAGGACAGGGATGATGGTCACCTATGTCAAAGGGACACAGCTTTTCTTTTTCACTTAGGTCAGACAACCAAAAGAAAGGAGATGTGTATTTTATGTAAGCTGGTCAGAGGTAAGCACTTAAACTCTTTCCTCTAAAACCAGTTTAGCAGAAGATCTCATCTGGGGGAATGGAGACATAGAGTTAAAATAAAAGTATAATCCATACTTTCATAGACAGTATAAACCCTCTCAGTATGAGACAGACCTGACTGCTCCTACTTGCACTTCTGGGAAGCTTTTTTATGATGAAGCTACTGTGTAAAAGATTAGTACTATAAAACAATCACTGCAGGATAATTAGACAGCTCAGGTCAGGACTAAACCCTCATGAGAGGGTTTAGTATTTGGATGCTCGGTCTCCCGGTCCTAAAAGAAGGAGATATATTGCTGAGCTGACTTCCTGCTAAACAAGGACACCACTACATAAGTCCAAAAAAAAAGGTTGGAGGCACCCATGGAGCTTTTGCCTGAAACCTAGATTACTGAGGTGTCTCAGTCTGAATTGGATTAGGCTTTCTTTTTCTGAACTGGTGCCCTGCAATAAGTGCCTATGCTGTTAATCAGCTGCTGGCTATAACATAGAACTGAGATGGAAACTGTGACTAAGCAGTGGAAAATTACAAATATATTAACGACAGAAAAAGAACCAGGGGCAATCTCCATCCTTTATTGGATGCGAGGGGGAACATTGTTACCAAGGATGAGGAAAAGGCTGAGGTACTTAATGCCTTCTTTGCCTCAGTCTTTAACAGTCAGACCAGTTATCCTCATGGTATTCAGTTCCCTGAGCTGGAAGGTTGGGATGGAGATCAGAATAAACCCCTCATAATCCAGGAAACAGCAGTGAAGGACCTGCTAAGTCAATTAGACACCCATAAGTCTATGGGGCCGGATGAGATCCACTCAAGAGTGGTGAGGGAGCTGGCGGAGGAAGTTGCCAAGCCACTCTCCATCATCTATCAGCAGTCCTGGTTATCAGGTGAGGTCCCAGTGACTGGAAACTTGCCAACATGATGCCCATCTACAAGAAGGGCAGGAAGGAGGATCCGGGGAACTACAGGCCTGTCAGCCTGACCTCGGTGCCGGGGAAGATTATGGAATGGTTCATCTTGGGGGAGATCACGCGGCAAGTGCAGGACAACGGGGGGATCAGGTCCAGCCAACATGGGTTCACAAAGGGCAAGTCCTGTTCAACCAACCTGATCTCCTTCTATGATCAGGTGGCCCGCCTAGTGGATGAGGGAGAAGTGGTGGATGTTGTCTACCTGGACTTCAGTAAGGCATTTGACACTGTTTCCCACAGCATTCTGCTGCAGAAGCTGGTGGCTCATGGTCTAGACAGGTGGACTCTTCGCTGGGTTAAAAACTGGCTGGATGGCTGAGCCCAGAGATCTGTGGTGAATGGAGTTAAATCCAGATGGAGACCGGACACAAGCAGTGTCCCTCAGGGCTCAGTTTACGGCCAGTCTTGTTTAATGTCTTTATTGATGACCTGGATGAGGGGGTCGAATGCACTCTCAGGAAATTTGTAAATGACATGAAATTGAGTGGGAGTGTCGATCTCCCTGAGGGTAGGGAGGCTCTGCAGTGGGATTTGGACAGGCTGGAGTGATGGGCTGAGACCAATTGCATGAGGTTTAACAAGGGTAAGTGCCAGGTCATGCACTTCGGCCACAACAACCCCATGCAATGCTGCAGGCTTGGGGAAGAGTGGCTGGAAAGCTGCCTGGTGGAAAAGGACCTGGGGGTGTTGGTTGACAGCCGACTGAACACGAGCCAGCAGTGTGCCCAGGTGGCCAAGAAGGCCAAGGGCATCCTGGCCTGTATCAGAAACGGTGTGACCAGCAGGAGTAGGGAGGTGATTGTTCCCCTGTACTCGGCACTCGTGAGACCACACCTTGAGTGCTGTGTCCAGTTCTGGGCACTGCAGTATAAGAAGGACATTGAGGTGCTGGAGCGAGTACAGAGAAGGGCAACGAGGCTGGTGAGAGGTCTGGAAAACAGGCCTTATGGAGACTGGCTGAGGGAATTGGGGTTGTTTAGTCTGGAGAAGAGGAGACTGAGAGGAGATCTCATTGCCCTCTACAACTACCTGAAAGGACGTTATAGTGAGGCTGGTGTTGGTCTCTTCTCCCGCATTACTAATGATAGGATGAGAGGAAATGGCCTCAAGTTACATCAGGGGAAGTTTAGATTGGATATTAGGAAGAAGTTCTTTACTGAGAGAGTGGTTAGACACTGGCACAGGCTGCCCAAGGAGGTGCTATTGTCACCGTCCCTGGAGGAGTTTGAAAAACGAGTAGATGAAGCACTTGAGGCTATGGTCTAGTGGTTAGGGAGATGCTGGGATAACAGTTGGACTTGATGATCCTAGAGGTCCTTTCTAACTATAGTGATTCTATGACTAAGTTTATACTTTAAATTTATTAATGTTGATGACTCTGAGTCATAAACTTGGGTCCCAGAAGACCAGGTACAATGCAAATATGTAACTGTCTGAGAGGAGCATGCATTCTCGTGCTCCTTATTTCTTACTCTATGATCAATAAAGGGTTCAGGGTAAGTTGGGAATTCACGAAATTAGGTCCATACAAATATAAAGAATGCAGCAGTTTGCACTTGTAGGATTTGACCTCTTGTTCTTTTCCATTAATTCACATTGTCTCCAGTCTTTCCTTGTCATTGTCTCACTGGAGTCTTTAGGCTAGTCCATGCTTAATTTTAGCCATATGTTTGAAGCTATTCAGGTTCAGGAGCAAATCAACTAATTATCAACAAACAAGAATGATGCACCTCAAACTGTCAGGTACTCATTTCTGTTTTCAGAATTTAAACCTTCATTTGAATGGTCTACCCCTCTACCACCGATGATGCAAATGTGGTGTGAAGGTCAGGACTTTCACTGCTCAGAAACAAGCTGAAGTGGGTGGTTAAAGGTACCTGACCCCTGGACTACGGAATAAGCACATCAGCATAAAATTAGGAAACACAGGTGCTTCTTTTCAATGTGATGCATTGCTGAAATGTAGAGTTTCAGTAGCCCTCAGACCTTTGCCTCCATGTGTGCAATGGTCTGGATTTTATACTCAAGGGGTGCTTGTAAACATTGTAGGAATAATGGCTTTTCTGAGACCTCCTGGAACTTTTCCCTTACAGTGACATCCTTGCTTGCATAAGTAGCAAAAAAGGAATGAAGAAACATGATGGGAGTCTGTTTTGTTGTTGGCTCTTCCTATGCTTTTCTTTTGCAAAATACATTCAGAAGAATGACAGGAGCCTCATAATAAAAGATCATTACTGAAGATATCCTCTCTTATTTGCAGCTCCTGGAGTGGAATCAAGAGCATTGGCAGGCTACGCTGGCTTAAAATTGTGCTATTTGACAGGTAAAGATTTTATTGAGAGAGTTTTAATTTTATTTCTGCATCCTTTACATAAGGCGGGGGTTGGGGGGGTGGTGAGGAGAGAAGAAGATGAAGTGCGGAGGTATTTATGCCCTACAGGAAAAAAATCACAATAGGATGATGGTTTTGCAGGGAAACTCCACACTTCACATACCGTTCATTTAAACTCCTAGGTTAACACAATGTCTGTAAAAATAGGATGTCTGTGGGATCACATAAGAAAGGAACCAAAGACTAATAAAAGGTAGGAAAAGGAATGGCAGCCATTAAGTTGGAACAACAACAGAAACAATTCAGTCACATAAATGAAATGAATTACAATGGAAAAAGTATAATATGGAACAGCAAAGGAGACAGGATAATGATTTACTGAAACTTCTGTGCCTCATACTTTGGAGTAATAATGTGAAATTTGGCAAAGAAGAGTGTGCCCTTCGTGTGAACCCTTTATCCCCACATCCCAGAACCTGCCTTCAGTAAAACAGCTTCCATTCATACATGCACAAATAAAGGTTTGGATTTGGCTCGGCCATGAATTGGCAGTAAAATTGAGTAGGTTTAGGGGAAAAGGAAAAGAGGGCCTATAAGGAGGACAGAACAGTCCCTGCCCAAATCTGGAATTCACTCCCTGTCTAGTGCCCTCACTTTTTTATGCACTCTTTAAAGCTCACCAGTGTACTTACAGATCTTCCCAGTGTCTTTGTCCCATAATGGATGATGACCTACTGCTTCTTTCCAGTATTACACTAGTTTAAGTGACAGTAGGCAACTGCCTAAATAAAGCTTGTACCATAATGGTAATGCTCAAAGTGAGACCAGAAACCCTCTTTTTGTCTTTTTTTTCCTTTTACGTACTTGATATCAAAACTTTGCCATTCTTCCACGCACAATAAATTTCAGGAATTTCCAAATAGCATGAAGCAATATTTTATTCTTTTTAAGGTCCTTCCCCTTGAATATAAACCCTAATATAAATCTAGCCCATAGTAAACTACGACACTTTTTTTTTTTTTTCCCCAAGGCTGAAGGAAGCATCTGCATTCAGCAAACACTTCAGTCTTTAAGGGAAGGACAGTAATTTTAAAAGGGCAGGGAAAATGGAAGTAAGGGATTGTCGGGTTACTGGAAGTAGAACAGAAAAAAATAAGCAGTTGTATAGGAAGAATGATGTTCAGTAAAAATGATAAACAAATGCATTGCTACTTTGCCCATTATCCTACACTTTTGTTCCCTTCCCCCCCTTTCTTCTAAATTAAGGTCATGTGAATGTCTCTGTCTAGTCACTTAGAGCTATTATAAGGAACCTGTGTGTGTGACTCCATGCAGACTGCCAAATAAATGATCAGTTCTAAGCTATACTCACAGATGAAACAAACAAACAAAAAAGTCTGTCCCAAATATTCATCTATCCCACAGGGATTCATTGTTCAAATAAACTTGTTTTTTCACAGTTACTATGAAAAGCCAAATTCTGTGAAAAGCAAAATCAAAAGTTACATGATTAGGAAAAAAATCGAAAAAGCAGTGTCATGAAAAGTGTCACATTTTGGACCAGGTTCAGTAAAGAGATGTTTGTTTTGTTCACTTGTTTACTTTTAAGAAATGCCATCCCTATTGACTATGATTTGAAAGTCCATACATAAATAATTCTGGGACCAATTAGCAAATGTTGTGATTTTAGAAACATATTTCTATGTATTTATGTGCACAAGCCAATGCACAGTTTTAAATATTACATTTCACTAGATTCCGTATCTTCCTGGTTGCTATTCTGCCACAAATATCTGTGCCCCATATCGTCACTGGGACATTAATTTAAATTTTGACAAATGCAAATGCCAGTGAATGATGAAAGCTGAAATCTACCAGTACAAAATTCTTTGAGGACAGATCATCAGGAGGCAAAGAAAAAAATACAGTCAAGAAGTTTCCTTCTCCCTCCTCTTGCAACCAAGGGTTTGATGTGTGAATGGCTTGAAGGAAGAGTGCCTTCACTATGCTGCTCCCTGCGGTTTGGTTCTGAGAGTCTCAGTTTAGGTCAAGAATTGCAGCTGTTGTTTAAGGGATTTTCCCAGATCTGGGTGTATCAGGTGTTGGTTGACGCTTTGAGCACTGAGACCTGTCATCACACTGACAGGGTGTGACATAAGGGGAAGTTACAAGAAGCAGGAAGGCAGAAATGTGAAAGAAAACTCGTGCAGATACCAACCAACATTTCAAGAAGAAATTGTTAAAAATGGGTTTAGAGTTCCCCGAATAAGAGAGAAGCTTTTTGGTCCCTAGCTTGTGATATATTACTGTGCCATCTACTATATAAAGCTCCAACTGGGGGGAAAAAAAAAAGAAAAAAAAAAGAAAAAGAAAAAAAAAAGAAAGCAATGGAAAGGATTTTAGATGAACTAAGCTGTCATCTTGTGCTACACCATTAACACCGGGGCGGCTCTGCCAAGGGGGTGCTTAGGACTGCATGAGTACTCCAGTCTGAAAAATGAGAAAATTTAATCCTTGTAGAATACATTAATCTTCACCCCAATTCCATGTGACATTGTCAGCAGTTAATTTAACAGCAGAGCTTCACAAATGAAAGATCAATGCAGGGGAAATTCCTCTGAAATCTTAGTTTATGCAATGAACTTTGTCTAAGATATACAGCCCAGATAGAAAGGTGTCTGCTGTTAACTGAACAAGCCATCAGCTTGAGCAAAAACATGAAATTATGGATCTTCATGACCAAGTCCCAAATCCTTTACTGACCTCTCGTTCCCTGACACCTATAGATTTCCACAGAAGGAAACTCTGACCAAACCACTGATAGTTTCTCTTTCTTGTAATGAGCACCATGCCTCCTTCACACCGTTGAACACCCAGTGATGCACTAAGTCAGAGCTGAGTCTGAAACAAGAGTTTAAAAAAAGCAATAACAACAAAACAACACCCCAAACTGTTATGAACCTAAATAACTTTCCCAAACCTGGACTCCAAGAATCGAGAAAGTGACAATGACATTCATAATTTATAAAGGCAGACATTAGAGATACCATGAAGTAAGAGGCACAAGCACGATTAATGCACCAGATCTAAAGGAGAAAGGCACCAATGGCAGATTATTTGCTCACATCTATATTTTTGCCACTGGCACTCTAAAGAGGTGTACAGAAGGACCACTGTGCAAAAAAGTTATCATTTTCACTTCATAAATTCAAAGGCATTAAACAATGAAACAACTCTTTGACAAAAGAGTTTGCTGCTTACAGGATGTCAAAAAAAGCCTAACAAAAAAAGAAAATTCAAACTTCCCACTTTCTGAACATACCATTGACTCTTCTAGGTTATAAAACACAACTTAAGTTGAAGCTTTGTCACCAAAACCAACTCATAATTATATTCCAGATGTTTTCTGCAAAAACAGAGCAGTTTTATTTATGGTGTCCTTCCTTAAAAGCAGTTGTTTCATCCACTGGAGCTTTCCAAGTCACTCAGCAAGAATTAATGTGGGGAAGCATGAGTATGTTTAAAGTCCCCAGTGCCTCTGCACTGCTGGAAGTACAGTACTCATCAGGTTCATTGATTTTTTCCTCTGGAAAAGAGAGAGTCTCATACATCCTGTTATGTGGATGACAACTGTCTTGTTCCAGTGCTGGTTTACTCCTAATAGATACCATTGCACTGTCCACTACATTAACTCCCATATCCTACACACTGTGCTGTGCAGCACAAAAAAAAAAACAACCCCAAAAAAACATACTCTGAGATTCTCATATTCAACCACAAAGAAATAAAGCAGAAAGTAAATCATGACAGATTTAGTGGAGACGTAATTAGTAGAGGACTGCAGAGAGGTGGGAATGGTGGCTGGAAACCACCTTTCTGCTCCTCTGATACCAACTGGCAAAAATGGTGTGGAGAAACTACACGCTGGCTTTGGTCAGGTGTAGTGCAAGTGATCAATTTCCAAACACTGCTGTTGTCTCTAGTGGTTTGCACAGCCTTATCTTTTCTGGTATAAATTCGCAAGATTCTGCTTGATTATGAGTGCTATGAATTACGCACAGAGCAAAAAGTCCATATCCAGTACACTTTCACCTCTTAACAAGAGTGAGACTACTGCAAAACCTGTTTCAACAAATGCATAGATAGGAGTGATGAGCGTTTGTGTTTGCCTTTCCAGCAGCTCCGGTCTCACAATAATTAGGATGTTTGTTGATTCTTCCAATTCTTTCATTACCTTTTAAAAAATTTAAAAAAAAAAAAAAGTTTGTCTGTTTGATTAATAGTCAATATTTTCCACATACTCAAACTTTAATCTATTGAGAATGGCAGTACATAGTTTTCAGATATTGCTGAGGATGCAACATGTGAAATTAACTAGAATAATAATCCATGAAGAAAGAATCTGTGACATTGATTGTCATGTCGTTTGAATTAAGTAAAGTGGGAAGGATAGCTGTGAGAAATTAGGATGATGTTATGACTTGCTATGAGAACACTGCACTGTGAAAGATTTGTAGAAAAGCAGGTTATTTTATTCTTAGTTTGCTTCGATATAACCCATTCTGTGGCTAGCAGTAACTATCACCTGGTAATTATTCGGCACTCTGAGCCAGATGTATCGACAACGTCAGCTGAATTGAAATCAACTGTTACTCATGATACAGAGTCATCATGGATGGTGATAATTGGTAATTAATGCTCCTTTGCAGAGGGTTAACAAAATGCATGCCAAGCTTAGACTTGCACAGAACATTAAGAAATACTGCTGTATTTTTTTTTTTGGTAGTCAAGCAGTAGAAGTACTTTTGAATTCTGAGGGAGGCAAAAGTGGACCAAAAATTCAGATAAAATAATGCACACTGAATTTAAACAGTTTTGTACCTGTTCTTACAATAACTGTGATGGTGATGATGGCGTCAACAGGGAAATGACAATTTCTCAACAAAATCAAATGTGATTACCTGAAAAAATGTTCTTCCATATATGCTTTATACTTTTAATATGCAAATATGGCTTCTGTATCCATAACTGGATTGGAGGGCAATTACATGGCATTAGTGAAACTATCCTGTGTAACTTTCCTATGGGAAAAAAAAGGAAAACAAACTGAAAAAAGTAAGGGGAAGCCTGAAGCCTGAGAATATAAAGTCCAGACATGAATCATGATGTTTAAAGTCATTAGTATCCTTGATCCAAGTAAAACAGGAAGCTGAGCTAATTCAGGTGCTGTACAAATAAAAACTTTCTAGCTGTATTTAGGACAGACTCTGAGAGAGAAAGAAAGAAACCTCAACTTATACCAGCAAGATAACAGTATAACACTGTTCATTTTGATAGCAGACAAAAGTCTACATGGTACATCAAAAGACTGCAAGGGATATTTAACTACTCCATTTTAATCATTTATTATATGTTGCCAGGAAATCACTGCATTTTTTCTTATCTGAGTGACAAGAAAATGGTCACACAGCATTCTCTCTGCTTCTTACAGAAAACTTTTTAAAAAATCTGCTGAACTGCTGATACAATATCAATCTCAAAATGCTATATTTGTAAAAGCAACCCATCAGAGAGACAATCCACTGAGTTAAAAAACAGAGCAGTCCCTAGAGTGACCATAAAAATGCCTGGTCCCCACCTGAATCAGATATTTGAGTTGAAATTGGACATGAACAAGTGGGCAAACATGTCTAGTGGTGTGTAGCTCCCAGTCTTGTCCACGTGCCCAGTAGTGTATGGAAAAGTCTGCTTCAGCCAGAGCATATTGCCTTTGCATGCTCAAGCTCTACAGATGCAGGAGAGGGAAGATTTACCGGCAGTCTTGCAGCTTTCTTCAATTCACATCTGAAACATGTTCTTAGAGTCTTCCCATCGTCACTGCAGTGTGAAGAAGTGTGGTGGTACAGCTACAGGTTTTCCCTCTACCAAAACAAGGGAAAGCAAATGAGTTTAAGAACAAGCACCTCTTCACACTGATTCTCATGAGTTTTCCTCCACATGTGCCACATGAATTCTGATGTTTGTTGCAAGACACGAAAAAGGAGAGAAAATTCAATCTTAAAATTTAAATCAACAGCCAAGTGGTACAAAATGTATTATGAATTAGCCTCCAGCAACTCTCCTCTGAGATGATTAGCTTCCAAAGTCCATCATCTAACTATAGAAAATTCAGTGAAAAGCAAGTCAAGATGAATCAGCCTCATTTAACGGAATTATAAATATTTCCTACAATCGTATCAGGATAGCAGTTGGCTATATTGCCAAAAAGAGCCTTGTAAATGGAAAAGTTATAAATAAATAGATAAGCTTTTTTGTTGGTTTTCTTCTTCTTGGTAAAAGAAAGTCAATATTTTTTTTTACTGAAGTGAAAGAGTAAATTCAGACTAGAGCAGAAAAATAATAATAAAAAAAGGACTGATTACCTATTTGACCATAAGAATAGATTTAATGAATGCTAGGATTGAAATCTTTGCTGATTATTGTCAGTGGTTACATTTTTTAGATCCTGATTGAAGGCTGCATGAGGCAAGGAAGTACAGCCATCTCTGTTTTGTGGAAGTGGAACTGGCGCAAAGACCACCTTTTTTTACCTCTGCATGCTATTGTAGAATTATTCTCTCTCTTCATACCTCACTTCACTTTTTTCTCCCCAACAGTATTTCATCTCCACATCTGTCTGTAACAGAGAAGGAAAGAAATATCAATGGTTGTTTCTTTTCCATAGGAATGCCATTCTTCCCTTTGGTTTGAAATCTTTAAATTACTTTCCCAATTTGTGTTTGTGCTTTCACATGCAAAATTCTTGTGTCTTGTTTTTTACAAGATTCTTTGAAAATGGATTTTTTATGTTTTAATTAGAAATTCATCAAGAAATTTTTCATGTGAAGTTGAAAAGTGAGTTTCAGGGAGTGATTAGATCCATTCTCCTAAAAATTTCCAGTTTTTACAATCAATCAAAAAACCAGCCATTGACAGTCTAAAATACGAAGAAATATGGTTACTTTAGCTGCCAGCAATTGTAGCAAAATGACAACACAAAGAAGAAAAAAAAACCAGTACATTTTTAAGCATTCTCAGATGAAGTAGACTTGTATCCGCAGAACCCCAAATCCCCATGTATGTAAAAGGTAAAAAATGAGTTCATGCCTTATCCTTGAATTTCCTATGGAGATGACAGGAGGGATGAGACCTCGTTTCTTACCATTTTGTCAAGTCAAACCCAGACTGCAAATCTGCCCTGATGCTGAGACAGACCATTTTTCAAATAGGAAGATTCTGAAGAGAAATCCGAGAGTTGCAACTGTGGGAACTAATTCCTGCACCAGTTGAACCACAGACACACATGATTTCGTATGTCAGTGTTTGAAATTACCCATTTCAATAATTCCACTTTAGAAATCAAACAAAAGTATTCTGATTTTAATAGATAAAGTTGTGGATACAAACCATTTTGAACATCTCATTAATTTTCCTGCTCTAGGCCCTTATTTTTTTATTGTAATCCTGCTCAAAAGGGAATTGGATTAAATACCAACACAGGGGAAAATATTATATATGCATTACTCTACACCTTGCAATACTGTATCTTAATATTTTATCACAGAGAGTTTGTAAAGTTGGCTTTAAAGTGCCATGGCAACAAAAAATATATAAGTACTGTATGGACAAGAGAAAACCTCACATCTGTCTCTGCTTCCCCAGTTCTGTCATCAGAACTATACCTTTTGATTGTGATGGATTCATGCTGAAGGAAGGAACATCAGTGTTGTGAAAATGAGGGCTACTAAAACATAGGAGCTTCCTCAACTTAGACATCCACTGACTGCTCAAGCCAGTTATCCAAAGCACTACACCCAGTGTCGTTTTCCAGTAGCTCCCTTAGGGGAAAAAGGCTCGATGTCTGCTTTGAGTGGCATTGCTCTGAACAGAACGGGACTCAATGGGGTCATCTGAGAGGCCCATGGTGCACAAGGGGGATTGCTAAAAAGGGAATGGAGGAGAAAGACTGGTAAGTTTTGCCTAAGGGCTGAGGAAATAAATGTAAGACCCTTGAAACAATTTTATTTTGTTTGTTTGGATCTCAGAGGGTTTGAAAGGTTCCTCTACCGCAGCTTCTGTTCAAGTTCTCAAAAATCTGCCTGGAGTGTCTCAGACAGAAAAATGAAGAATGCCTTCTGGTTACAGCTAGTAAACTTTTGCCTGGGCAAGAGATAACATGATAACAGCCTTAAACATTGCAGGTACAGAGAGAGAGCAACAGAAGAGAAACAGTTTGCAGCTCTGTCCTGCTTTCAAATCACTTAAAATAAATACCAGGAGCTTTGAAAAGGCTTTGCTGGCAGTAGAATATCTGAATATAAAACTGAAAACCATTTTGAAAACTCAGAAAGGAAATGTGGTCCAATTGGATCAATAATCTGGAGCACAGGACCCAACCATTGTGACCACACAACAGAAATAATTGCAATCACTGCTAAAAAAAGTAACATATCTCAACACAGCTGAGATCAGGCTAATGATTCACTTTGTTTTAAATGTGAATTATTGAAAGCAGGAATCAGAAAGTTCAAGGATGAAATTGGCCTCAAAACAAATTAATCTATTTTAAAAGTTTTGGAAAAAAGATCCTGACTTGTACAGTACAGGGAGAAAAAAAAAAATATTCACAGAATACAACTTCAAGCTTCTAAGCTCAAAGTTAATCTGATGATATATCTGAATACTGATAACCTGGGCACAGATCCATCTCCAGAGAGAGATATGCCTGCTATGATTATCTCTCTGGTAGCTGTCAAACAAAGAGATGTCATTCTGTCTACAGTTAAACAACAACAGATGGAACAGACCCTAAGCCAAGGTAAGTAGCATCACTCCACTGCTTTCAAATGGAGCCTTACCGTGGTTTGCACCAGTTGAAGATCTGTTCCAGATCTCTGTTCCAAGGCTAGGGTTAATCTCATCTCTAATATAAGCTGAGATCATCACCAAAGAAGCTACAGAAGAAACTATGTCTTTAAGGCACAACCTTATGTTTGTGGTATCATTATGACATGTACCCTCACCAGTTAGGCTTTCCACTTGCTTCAAAGGACACTTAACATGCAAAGCCTCTCAAGTCCATAAATTCATTAGCTGCAGTATCCTGCAAAAGCACAAAGTTCTTGGCACAGAAGGCATCCCCTCTTATCTGATTTTGCATATTGGATCTGACTAGTTACCTGAACTGCTTTTATATCTTCCACTGAAAGAAACAGCAATTTTTAGACAGCAGCTCATTAGGTCTAAGAAGGTTCCTTAAAATCAGTCAGATGATCCAAGCTCCCCTGCAAATACGCTTCTCCCTCTGTTGAGTATGAAGACATGCAAACAACTTGCACTGATACTGATACCTATTCTGCAGTCGTGTAGGTGAGATAAATTCTAGATATTGGGCTCAATCCCTTTTTAGCTGTAACAGTGGGGAATTAATGGATAGGAGAATTCAGTCACAATTTTGCTACATCACAGTTCTCACACTTTCTGTAATATTATAGATAAATTCAGGATCCCAAAGCATGAGAAATATGGTTTGTAAAATTTATATGGTGATCTGGGGCTATTTTATCTCCAAATGAAAATAAATGATCCACCAAGAATAGATGTAAACTGTGCATGTATGTTTTCATATACAAAAGAATCTCCTAGAAAATGAAGGAGGATAGAAAGAACTCTCCACATTTACCAATCTCCATTCCAAAATTCCCTTAAGACTAATGACATTGATATCTTGACCCAAGATCATAGTGTCTTGGCTGTAGTACAATATGTAAGGAAATTTTTTTCTGTTCTCTCAAGTGATTTCATCTCAAAATCACCTTAATCCACTGATATTCGTAATGAAATATGTTTTAGTTTGGTCATATGTTTGCCAAGAGGTTCTGAAATACCAGTGTTTAAGCCCTGTATGTTGGAATTGTGATTCACGGACATCACAAACAGAAAATGTCTGTTAGATCAGCGATTCCTGCCAGTACAGACTTGTTCCCCAAATAACACTTCTTGGTCTTTTGTCCAGTCTAATTTCAAAGTCTATCTGGGTGTATAAGCTATGCTATTATGAGCAAGTATGTTATTAAAATATGCAATGTGTTTTGACTCTATAATTTTTAGCCAAAGAGCTCTCTCTATTACTCAGTGTGGGCAAAAAATACTTCTTTTGTTTACTCTTGGTCTGGAAGGGACCACCCAAAAGCCCCCTTAACAAGGGACCCACATCAAATGGTATGTAATACTCTAAAGCAACCACAGTGGCTAAGCCTGGTGCAGAGATAGACAAACATGCCTCATATACTTATTATAAGTGCAGCTACAACAAACTGGAGTTCAAGGCCACCTGGAAAATGCAGTCAGAAAACTCTATAAGCACCCAGATGGTGAAGCTCTCCCTCAGTCCCATACTGATGTAGGTAGATTCCTTTTAGTTGAGTGCTAATGCTAGTGTCTGAACAGAAGCTGCAATGACTCCAACATAGACATATGTAAAAGGATACATTTTATGATAGAAAAATGGTATTATAAGGGGGAAAAGGGCATTAAAAAACCACGTGGCTGCAAGAAAGATGAGCTTTTAAAAAATTTGTTCAGACCAGTTCATCCTTCAGAGATCACTTGAAAATCTTGTGTAGTAAATAGGCACTGTGCTGTACACCAGAACCTTCACTGTTTTCTATGAATCCTATATTAGACCAAGAAATACCTGGAAAGAGAAGGAAAGGGCTTTTATTTTACTGTGTAAGCTAAATGTAGTTCTCTCAATTTCAATGGACAATCCTTCCTTTTCACATGACCCCTCTTACTCTGATATCTGAGCAACATGACAGAATTACAGAATGAATCACAGAATGGTAGAGGTTGGAAGGGACCTCCAAAGATAATCTAGTCCAACTCCCCTGCCAGAGCAGGATCCTAGAGCAGATCACACAGGAACACGTTCAGACAGGTTTTAAATGTCTCCAGAGATGGAGACTCCACAATCTCTCTGGGCAGCCTGTTCCAGTGCTCTGTCACCCTCACAGGAAAGAAGTGTTTCCCTATGTGCTGGACTCTCTCAAGCAGTTCCCTGTCCTTCTTGAACTGGGGGGCCCAGAACTGGACACAATATTCCAGATGTGGCCTCACCAGGGCAGAATAGAGGGGAAGGAGAACCTCTCTTGACCTACTAACCACCCCCTTTCTAATACACCCCAGGATGCCATTGGCCTTCTTGGCCACAAGGGCACATTGCTGGCTCATGGTCATCCTGCTGTCCACCAGGACCCCCAGGTCCCTTTCCCCTACACTGCTCTCCAGCAAGTCAGTCCCCAACTTATACTGGTACATGGGGTTGTTCTTCCCCATGTGTTCTGCAAGACTCTACACTTGCCCTTGTTATATTTCATTAAGTTTTTCCCCGCCCAACTCTCCAGCCTATCGAGGTCTCGTTGAATGGCAGCACAACCCTCTGGTGTGTCAGCCACTCCTCCCAGTTTGGTGTCATCAGCAAACTTGCTGACAGAGCACTCTATTCCCTCATCCAAATCATTGATGAATATATATTTAATAGTACTGGTCCCAGTACTGACCCCTGAGGGACTCCACTAGATACAGGCCTCCAAGTAGACTCTGTACCATTGACCACAGCTCTCTGGCTTCTTTCCTTCAGCCAGTTCACAATCCACCTCACTATCCGATCATCCAGACCACACTTTCTCAGTTTAGCTGCAAGGATGCTGTGGGAGACTGTGTCAAACACTTTACTGAAATCAAGATAGACCACATCCACTGCTTTACCATCATCTATCCACCGGGTTATGTCCTCATAAAGGCTATCAGGTTGGTCAAGCATAACTTCCCCTTGGTGAAGCCATGTTGACTGCCCCTAATGGCCCTCTTATCCTTGACATGCCTAGAGACAGCACCAAGGATAAGTTGTTCCATCACCTTTCCAGGGGTGGAGGTGAGGCTGACTGGTTGTTTTGCCAATCACTAGGCCTAGCACAAAGGACGCAGCCAGCAGCAAAACAATCCAGTAACCAGATTCTATTGCACATAAAAAAGTCAGTATATGGGTGATCGCTGGGGGTACAAACAGGTCAAACAGATCACACATAATAGACATTAAACCCAGCGACCCCAGGAACGACACAGCATGACCAATAATAGGTGGAATAAACAAAAGAAACAGTCTCCCACAGAAGAGATGGGAGACAACCAAGTCAATAGGCTGATCATATAAGATAGAAATAGCCACATATTGTTCCCCAAAGAAGCCCACATTTGCAAATAGCAAACCTGACTGGGGCCCAGTTGCAGGGAGAGTCAGGAGGTCCTTCCCCAACAGGGAAACTCTGCAAAGTGCACCCACCTCACAGACAGACACTCCACCCTTCCTGCAAGTGGTCCCAGCTTTTATGCCCAAAACAGAACACCTGGCACTTGTTTACTCAAGGGCTTTCCTTACAAGGCCGGACGCACCTTGGCAGAGAGCCAAAAGGCAAATTCGTCACCTCCTTTTAAAGACCGTGGGAACCACCCATATGTCAACCTTAATTCAGGGCTCGGGCTTCAGACTCCAGCACTTCACCAGTCTATAGTTACCCGGGTCCCCCTTCTTGCCCTTTTTGGAAACGGGAGTGACATTTGCTTTCCTCCAGTCCTCAGGCACCTCTCCTTAACAAAGATGACAGAGAGTGGCCTAGGAATGGCCACTCCTCTTAATGCACCTCAGGATACCATTGGCCTTCTTGGCCGTGAGGGCACATTGCTGGCTCATGGTCAGCCTGTTGTCTACCAGGACTCCCAGGTCCTTTTCCCCTACACTGCTCTCCAGCAGCTCAGCCCCCAGCCTGTACTGATCCATGGGGTTGTTCTTCCCCAGATGCAGGACTCTACACTTGTTTTTGTTGAATTTCTTTAATATTCTCCCTGCCCAGCTCTTCAGCCTGTCTAGGTCATGCTGGATGGCAGCACAGCCCTCTGGTGTGTCAGCCACTCCTCCCAGCTTTGTATCATCAGCAAACTTGCTGAGGATAAACTCTGTCCCTTAAATGGTACAGTCCTACCTCAAAATACAGTCACAAAGTTACTGTTACTGCAAGTTAACTCATCCTCATTTTACAGGCCAAAACTTCAGAGTCACAGGAATATAATCAAAACTGAGCATCAAGTCCCAACATATAATTCCCAGAATCAGGTTCCTGATATAATGAAAAGCAGATCCAGCTTTTAGAACAGTATTCACAGTAGTCAACACAAAACACTAAACGTGAAGGTTTTCTCAAATCGAACCTGGCCCCTGTCCTACCAAAAGTCATCTATGAGTTCACAGATTCACGGAATCACAGAATTATCTAGGTTGTAAAAGACCTTGAAGATCATCAAGTCCAACCATCAACCTAACACTGACAGTCCTCAACTACATCATATCCCTGAGCACTATGTCAACACAACTCTTAAACACCTCCAGGGAGGCGGACTCCACCACTGCCCTGGGCAGACCATTCCTATGTCTAACAACCCATTCTTTGAAGAAACGCTTCCTAATATCCAGTCTAAACCTCCCCTGGTGCAACTTGAGGCCATTACCTCTCATCCTATCACTTGTAACTTGGTTAAAGAGACTCATCCCCACCTCACTACAACCTCCTTTCAGGTAGTTGTAGAGAGTAATGAGGTCTCACCTCAGCCTCCTCTTCTCCAGACTAAACACCCCCAGTTCCCTCAGCCACTCCTCATCAGACTTGTGCTCCAGACCCTTCACCAGCTTCCTTGTCCTTCTTCGGACGTGTTTCAACAACTCAATGTCCTTTTCGTAGTACTCAAACTGTAGCCTCACCAGAGCTGAGTACAGGGGTAAGACCATTTCCCTACTCCTGCTGGCCATGCTATTTCTGATGCAAGCCAGGATTCCATTGGCCTTCTTGGCCACCTGGGCACACAGCTGGCTCATATTCAACCAGATGTCAATCAACATCCCCAGGTCTGTATCTGCCAGGCAGCTTTCCGGCCACTCCTCCCCAGGCTACCACTGTTGGGGGTTGTTGTGGCTGAAGTGCAGAACCCGGCACTTGGCCTTATTGAAACTCATACAGTAGACCTCAGCCCATGGATCCAGCCTGTCCAGGTCCCTCTGCAGAGCTTCTCTACCCTCAGGCAAATTGATACTTCCACCCAACTTGGTGTCATCTGCAAACTTACTGAGGGTACACTCGATCCCCTCATCTACATCGTTGATAAAGATGTTAAACAGGAGTGGCCCCAGTTCAGAGCCCTGGGGAACTATGGCACATGGAAAATGTGGAGGTGATTGGTGGCAACCAGCATGGCTTCACCAAGGGAAAATCCTGCCTGACAAATCTGGTAGTCTTCTATGATGGTGTAACAGCATCGATAGACAAGGGAAGAGCAACTGATGTCATCTACCTGGACCTGTGGAAGGCCTTTGACACTGTCCTGCATGACATCCTGGTCTCCAAGTTGGAAAGACATGGATTTGATGGATGGACCACCTGGTGGATGAGGAATTGGCTGGAAGGTTGCACACAAAGAGCTGCGATCAATGGCTCGATGTCTAAGTGAAGATCGGTGACAAGTGGTGTCCCTCAGGGATCAGTATGGGGACTGGTACTATTTAACATCTTTGTTGTTGATATGGACAGTGGGATGGAGCGCACCCTCAGCAAGTTTGCCGATGACACCAAGCTATGTGGTGTGGTGACACGCTGGAGGGAAGGGATGCCATTCAGAGGGACCTTGACAGGCTGAAGAGGTGGGCCCAAACCAACCTCATGAAGTTTAACAAGGCCAAGTGTAAGGTCCTGCACCTGGGTCAAGGAAATCTCAGGCGCAGATATAGGCTGGGCAATGAGTGGATTGAGAACAGTCCTGGGGAGAAGGACTTGGGCGTGTAGGTAGATGATAAGATCAATATGAGCCAACAGTGGTTGCTTGCAGCCCAGAAAGCCAACTGTGTCCTGGGATACATCAAAAAATGTGTGACCAGCAGGTTGAGGGATGTGATTCTGCCCCTCTACTCTGTTCTCGTGAGACCCCACCTGTAACACTGTGTTCAGCTCTGGAGTCCCCAACACAAGAAATGTATGGAGCTGTTAGAGCGAGTGGAAAGGAGGGCTACCAAGATGGTCAGAGGGCTGGAACACCTCTCTTATGAGGACCAGCTGAGAAAGTTAGTCTTGAAGGCTCCAGGGAGACCTCATAGTGGCCTTCCAGTACCTGAAGGGGGCCTACAGGAAATCTGGGGAGGGACTTTTTACAAAGGACTGTAATGATAGGATGAGAAGTAATGGTTTCAAACTGAAAGAGGGTAGATCTAGATTAGATATTAGGAAGAAATTCTTGACTGTGAGGGTGGTGAGGCACTGGAACAGTTTGCCCAGGGAAGTTGTGGATGCTCCATCCCTGGAAGTGTTCAAAGCCAGGCTGAATGGAGCCTTGAACAATCTGATCTAGTGGGAGGTGTCCCTACCCATGGCAGGGGGGTTGGAACTAGATGATCTTTGAGGTCCCTTCCAACCCAAACCATTCTATGATTCTATGATAACACCACTTGTGACTGGCCACCAATTGGATTTATCTCCACTCACCACAACTCTTTCGGTCCGTCCATCCAACCAGTTTTTGCCCAGCAAAGCGTATGCCCATCCAAGCCATGAGCAGCCAGTTTCACCAGGAGAATGCTGTGGGAAATGGTGTCAAAGGCTTTACTAAAGTCAAGGTAGACGACATCCACAGACTTTCCCTCATCCAATAAGCAAGTCACCCTGTCAGAGAAGGAGATCAGGTTTGTCAAGCAGGACCTGCCTTTCAGTATCTCTGCATGTTCAGAGCTGCAAATCTGGGACTAGTCCTGGTTTGGCTAAAACAGAACTAATTTTTCCTTTCAGTGATTTTAGTTTCAGTTAAGTCTCTTCTAGGGCTGCACTTTTTGAAGTTGACAACATGTTTTTCAGACAGTGTCTGCTCCTAGAAGTGATAACACTCGATGTTTATAGTTGGTACTGAGCTCTCAGTACAATGGTACACAGAAAGGCTCTTGCTTTTACTTAATCTTACACTAACCAAGGTCACTGTCAAATTCCCTTGGTGCCACCTTGGGGCCCACCTTAGTGTGAGGGTGTAAAAGGGCAGCACCTGCAGGGAGGAGCAGACAGGACAGGTGACCCAAACTGACCAGCGTAACATATACTCGTCAGGCTCAGTATAAAGCTAAGGGATCACAGGGAGCAAGTGCTCTTCTTCCAAGGCCAGCATCCTGGGAGGACTCTGTCTGTTTCTTCTACCTTCAGTCCTGATCTATGAGTTCCTGAGTTTAGCTCATGTTTGCCGCTGCATCCTGGAGCCCATCCCAGGATCTTCCAAGAGCTGCTCTGCAGCACCAGTGGTGACATGAGAGTCATCAGGGGGAGTGTGCAATTTGGGGGGGGGAAGCACAATACTGGTTTTGTATATATTTGTATATATTTCATTATTTTTCTTCTCATTATTATTATTATTATTTTAATTGTTATTGTTTCATTAAAGCTGTTTTAGATTTTTCCAACCTGTAAGTCTCCCTCCCTTTTCTTCTTTCCCTTCCTCTGTCTGGGAAAGGAGAGGAGTCGACAGAGATGTCTGTCAGCTGTTTAGTAGCTGGACCAGCCCCAAACCTTGACAACACCTTAAGCAAATACTCAGATACAGGAAAAGGAAGTTTTATAAAGGTAGCAGAGCACACAACAGGATGGCAACAGATAAGTGTTTTGAGTGTACCCATCTGGAAAGTAGAAGGTCCAGTCTTCAAGCCTTCCTAAATCTGAAGAACTTAAATTCATGTCTCAGGCTTTTTAAAATTTCTTAATCAACAAACTAACAGTGAAAGAAAAGAGTGCAAGACATAGTGCAAGATAAACCACCAGAGCAGAGAGTAGGTAAAACAAGATTTGGCTAAAACATAAAGTCTGTGCTCCTGGGAGGGAAGAGCCAAGGGCTCTGGTACATGACTAAGCAAGAGAAGTAGCCCAAATGTAAACTCATGAATGGTCGCTTCCCAATGTTCATCTCAAAGGAGAGGTGAAGAAGTACATCCAGAAATAGATCAAACCTAGCAAGAGCTGTGATTAAATAGACCTTACCAACCACAGCCCAGCAGGCTGGTAAAGGGCTGTCGTCTCTGATGCTTTCCTATCTCTCCGTGACCCCATAACAGGCCTCTAGGACTTTCTTGTTCCCCAGCTCAAGCTCCCCTCTCTGATGTTTTGCTGTGAAAACAAAACCTGTCAGCACCTTGTTTCAGGGACAGTTTCATCATATTGCACTGAATTCTTTGGGTAAAAAGGGTAAACATTTTCTATGGAAGCAGAAAGAAGAACCAAGAGCTCTGCCTTCTAACCACAGGCTTTACTGTCATGTGTTTTGTCCTACATGTGTGATTTCCCCTCTTGTGAACCTCAATTGTCCTTTCCATAGAACAACACAGCTTTCACATCAGAGACAGCAGTTACCTTCTCCTATCCCAGAGTAGACCACAGTAAGAGGCAGTAAATTTTAAATGCCACATACTGAAAAGTGCCTACAAGCCATTTCCTCCCATTTCTTAGGGCATTATATTTACTGGGAGGATGTACAAGAGGTGGACAACAGATTTTTCTCCTTCCAAGCCTGAAATATATATATGTATATTGCCAAAACTACCAGAATTTGCACTGGACTCAACTTTCTTTGCATATGCCAGGCACCTCTGAGGACACCTAGAAGACCAGGACCTTCAGGGATATAACTGATCTGTCATATTTAAACAGACTCTAAATGAGGTTACGTCTATTCTCAGCCCATATGAGGACAGTGGTGCCTTCAAACACATTTAAATAATCGTTGGCTATCTTTTATTTCCCAGCCAAAGCCATGGGATCCATGTCCTCTCAGACACCTAAGCTGGCTGTATTTTCATAGAGCACTCCTCTGAACAAAGATGCCTATATTAGGCTTGAGTTACATTTTAGGTTCCCAAGTGCTTTTTTGGATGTCAATCAGACTAAGAAACTTGCCCAAGGCCCAGCAGGAAGTCTATGGCAGAAAAAGAAACTGATCTGGGGTCTCTGAGGTCTAGGACTAGCACCTTCATCACTAGAACATCTTTCCTCTCTCTGCTGCTCCTATTGAACCTAAAATGATGTAAAATATCAGAAAAGATAATGAAAGGAATGAACATGTTATGGAATCAATTAATTTAATCTACTAAACTCTGAAACATGATCTATACTTACTTTTATCCGTTTATTACTTTCTTACCCTCTGCGGATGATTGCAGAAATGCCAAATCTGTCTATTTATAAAGCAATGAAACATTTGAGTGTTCTCTAATGTACCACTTCCAAGTCCAAGCAATATATACTGACCAGCTCGTAACTGTCTTGGCAAGGATTCATACACTTGTTAGGATTTTAATTTATCAAAGACAGACGTATTTATATTTATGTCTATGGCTGCATGCTCATGAACTAGGAAAAGATGTTAAAACAACAATGGTGCTTTAAGACCAGCCAGGAAACTCAGAGTTAAGTTTTGTTGCTCTGTCCTTAGCTCACTGATGCTATGCACAGCTCTCTATACACATAGAAACAGCCCACAATCATAAGTGATATGTGAAAGAAAAGAATCTGAGGCAAAGACCAAGAGTCAAATCCAACTGGAAAAACAGCAGTTGAGTTCATAGGGCTCTAGAATGGCTGTGCTGAAGTCAGCCAACTTTTAGCAAATGTCAGAAAAAAGACTGAATTGTATCTACCATTGTCTAGACAATATGGTGTTTAGATTTGACATGTTTGATTTTTCTTTGATTAATGAAGGAGAATATAACAGTCTTTCCCATTTGAAGACTGCTAATATTCTTCCCATGTTATAATGGCCCCTAAGGAGCTTGGGGAACATAGAGGCACTCCCACTGATTCCCTGCCATTTTCTGCAGACTCAGAACAACTTCAAACAGCCCCGTTTCTTACAGACCCATTACACACATAAGTGATACACCTCCATTATCAGCAGATCATTGAAGTGATAGATAGTAATGACTTGTAAGGAGGTAGACTGCATATTAGCCTGCAGCGGAGTGTGTTCTATAGACCAGATACAAATTCCACAGGATAAGCAGACAGACACTTGACTGTAACGTTATCTAACAGCATTGCCACTCTTCTGTGACAATAAAAGGTTAGGCATTGCCTTGCCCTCAGTCCACCGTCGAACTAAGGTTAAAGGCAGTTGCACAACTAGAGGAAGGACAGTCTCAGTCCGAAAGTTAATTTAAAAACCCTGCTAAATCCTTTTTTTTTTTTCCCCTTCAAGTAAGCTACTTTCATAGTCTATGTTAAAATTTCAATAATGTTTATTTTGTAAAAAGATTGACTAGTTTCTCTTCACATTTGGTTCCTGCCTTCTGCCTTGTCTGAACTGCCAGCATTTTCTGGAGCTAATCCTGGTACATCTATCTCCATCCTGGACAACGCACATCAGTTTCTACCCCTAATCTTCCTAACATCTTACCATCTCACAAAAAAAAGTTGGTCATCCACAATATGCATTATTGAGGACATTCCACCTCATATTATCATTCTAACTCCAATCACCACTTCTAAGATGATTCCAAGATGGTGACACTTCATTAAATCATAGAATCTTAAAATAGCCTTGGTTGGAAGAGACCTCTAAGATCATCAAGCCCAACCATTAACCCAGCACTGCCAATTCACCACTACACCATGTCCCTCAGCACCTCATCTATACGTTTCTTAAATACCTCCAGGGATGGGGACTCCACCACTGCCCTGGGCAGCCTGTGCCAGTGCCTGAACACCCCTCCAGTGAAAAAATTTTCCCTAATATGTAATCTAAACCTTCCCTGGCACAACTTGAGGCCACTACCCCTTTTGCTATCACTATTACCTGGGAGAAGAGACCCACCCCCCACCTCTCCACACCCTCCTTTCAGGTAGTTGCAGAGAGCAATGAGGTCTCCCCTCAGCCTCCTCTTCTCCAGACTGAACACCCCCAGTTCCCTCAGCCGCTCCTCATCACACTTGTGCTGCAGACCCTTCACCAGCTTCCTTGCCCTTCTCTGGACACAATCCAGCAGCTCAGTGTCCTTCTTGTAGTGAGGGGCCCAAAACTGAACACAGTATGCAAGGTGTGGCCTCACCGGTGGTGAGTACAGGGGGACAATCACCTCCCTACTCCTGCTGGTCACAGCGTTTCTGATACAGGCCAGGATGCCATTGGCCTTCTTGGCCACCTGGGCACAAAGAAAAATCACCCTCTGTCTTGTCTGTCAGTTAATAATTTTCTGTGGCTTCTCTACAGATACCTCAGAACTCATTCACCACCCATATAGTCCACGCCTTGAAGGCACCACCCTAAGGTGTAGAGATTTGTTATAGCTCAGTCAATGTGAACATGAGCAAGTTAAATTTTGTGAAGTGAAAATAACAGCATTTCATGCATGATCAGGGACTGAGGAAAGGTAAAGGATCAAAATAAATAATTAACAACAGGATTCTACAATGGAAAAGGATTTTAGAGGTACCAGAAAATACTGTAAAATCTAAGTATACTTCTAACCTATTTTAAGTAAAGAAGCACTAGTCCTTTTTTTTCTGAAGTACTTAATTGCCTTTCTGTGTGAGTTTAATATTGATCATTGTGCTACCTGAGTTTCTGAGTCATGCAGATATATAGTTCTAATATTAATTAGTTTTATTTTATAACTGAATCTGCAAGACAAAATAGCATCATTTATGACAAGTAAACAGATAACATTCATTGTAATAGCTTCTTCACAGTTTATAAATTAGATTTATGAAAAATGCAATTATTAACTGAAAAAACCTGAATTTTACGAACAGCCCAGTGTGAACAAGAATAACTCCCACTCTGAGACTTCTTTATTTCTGTGCAAGTCTTCAAGATTCAGTTACTTATAACTTTAAAAAGTTACTTTTTAGGACAGAGGCAATCTTCTTCCTAGAAAGACTGCAAAACCTGTACAATAATTCTTGATCAGGACAACGAAAACTATGCACTTCTCTTCTAATAAAATAATATTTGACTGGCTGAACAACCTGAACATTTCACTTTCGTCATTCCAGGGATGGATTCTAGATATCTCTGTGTACAGTTTATATAACATGCTTAAGTACATTCAATTTTTACAAACATGCCTCTATACAGACATAAAACTTAGATTAACTTGCATACAGTGCATGTAATCACATGCAGTTAGTAAGTCTAATGCACTAAAGAAAACAAACAAGCTACTAGCATCCTCAAAATACAAGTACTGTATACTGCATGTATCTTACAATCAGGTTCTTAACAGCTAGTGGTTGTACTTCAGTTATTAAGCAGACAGATCAGAAAAAAATAAAAGGCCAGTGATTTGTGTACATATTCTGCGCCATATCCTTTGTATTATTCTTACAATTACACTACCTTATTCCTCTCCCAGAAAGTCAATTTCTAGCATTGTGAAGGAAAACAAGTATACACATTATACTGAGATTCATGAATTTCCTGGAGTTCCATATAACTTTTGGTCTAGCTCCCGTGACACAACCTCAACTGTAAAGCAAAGTTTGGCAGTCTCTGAATTTCAGGAACAGTTCAAGAAGTATACACTCAAAGGAAAATTAATTCTAAATTGCAAATAACCCTGCAATCATGTAGACTTGGCTCGCTTCTTGCCCCAGTCTCTTTCATGATATGTCTCATCTTGTTTTAGCTCATTGCCGAAGGACAAGTTTACAGTGACTTTAAAATGGTTTATATTGGCTTGAGGCAGTGTTGCCCAGTCAGGGTTTAGTCAGAAATGGTTTACGTTGACTTGACTCAGGTCTGGTCCCTCACTTGCCTTTATTTTTTTTCCAGTTTACCACACTTTCAAACTCGATTATATACACCCTTGCCTAGAGGCAAAGGGTTTTTTCCATAGACACTTGAAACTTTCAACCATACTTCTGCTTTCACTTTGGTTACAAACTTCAACAGCTTCTTGGGGGAAGGTAGGTGCTGATACCAAAAAGCACGTTACAGAATGAGTCTAAAACTTAATTCCTTATAGAAACCCTGTACAATATACAATCCAGTGCAATGCAAGTAAAATGTGCATTTTATGAAATAACCTTTTGCACTCAGAAAGAATGTTCAGTTGAATATTTCTGAATTTAAATACAACCAGCAAGCTTGAAATAACAGCTTGGATAAGGAGTCCTTTAACAGTGACAGGAAAATCCTTCATTACAGTGAGACATACTGCATGGAGGCTCTTAAGAGTCCATCTTGACACAAGCAACGTGCTAAACCCCAAACTGGTAGACACCTATTAGTCTGTTCAAGGCAGAAATATACTTACCATTCCCAGTAGTTACAGTTCTGACTTAATGGTTCCTTCTGAAGTTGTCTGACACGAGGAGAAAATTGAAATCTTCTAAATAAATAATACAAAACTTAAATATTACTTTTGCTTTTTCCCCCAGTTCTTTTTGTGTCTTTTTCTTAATGTGAGTCTTGTTACCCTATTGTCTCTCCTCACTACCTATAGTGTCTGTTGGAACTTCCCTGAGCCTGTCTAGTTTGTGCAGAGGAAAAGAGAAAAGAAAGTCTTGCACACATTTCAGTGTTCTCTATTTCTTCCAGTTCTTCCAGTTCTCTATTCTTTGCTCAGTTTTCTGCAGAACACAGGTAGTTCTTCATAAAGAGCTTTATGCAACTTTTCCTGAGTTGCTCTGCAAAGTTATTTCAGCCAGATCTAGACTTATTAAAGAACAAAAGTGGCATTAGAGTCACTTTAACTCAATTCTAAGCTGCACTAAGAGGTGCTGGTGGACTTAATTTATATGCATGATCCAAAGTGACTTTGCAATGCAGAAGTATCTGAAAGCTCCAGAGGAGGTAAAGAGGGAAAACAAGGTTTTCAAAACATTCATTTTGTCCTGAAAGCCTGTTTTCCATGCTTCAGAAACAGAAAAACTTTTTATTACTTTTATTCCATTTGTGATGAAGGCTCAATTTAAGGCAGACTCAGCTGGTCTGTAATGCATTGACAGCTTTTGCTTCCATCCAGCCTATTAATTTGGATAGTGAAGAAAAACGAGTACATCTGGCTTTTACGGGCGACGGTGAATGACTCAGTGTAACCAAGGGTGGCTTTAGAAGAAGCACTTAGATGATTGCAGCCCTCCCATTAGCACTACCTGGGGAAAGGCACACTCCAGGTCACATACGCTAAGGCGTTCTTAAATATGTCTGTAGCCTGTACCAATGTCTTTAGTCCTGGAAAATATTGTTTTCTCTATACTCTCCTCTCAAAGGGATTCACCTCCTACTTATTCCTCATAGCCCAATAGACATAGTTTTATGCCTATTGTTTCTGTAGAAAGTAAACACTAGTTTTCTACTTCTGCTGCTTAATAATATTTACTTAAAAGAGTATTCACTGTTTACCATAAATATATGAACTTTATTTGAAGAACTTCCCTCCTAAATGTATTTGAAGGCCAGTGATGTTTTCCCCAAAGTCAAAAGTACTCCCAGCTTTCACAGTGTATGTGTTTGATGTTTCCCATTGGCAGCTGTAGCCATAACAGAAACCCATGTTTTATTACATGAGGCCACAGAATCACAGAATCACAGAATGTTAGGGATTGGAAGGGACCTCAAAAGATCGTCTAGTCCAACCCCTGCCAGAGCAGGAACACCTAGGTCAGGTCACACAGGAACATGTCCAGGCGGGTTTTGAATGTCTCCAGAGAAGGAGACTCTACAGCCTCTCTGGGCAGCCTGTTCCAGTGTTCTGTTACCCTCACTGTGAAGAAATTCTTCCTCACATTTATGCGGAACCTCCTATGTTCCAGCTTGTACCCATTGCCCCTTGTTCTGTCATTGGATGTCACTGAGAAGAGCCTGGCTCCATCCTCATGACACTCACCCTTGACATATTTACAAACATTAATAAGGTCACCCCTCAGTCTCCTCTTCTCCAAGCTAAAGAGACCCAGCTCCCTCAGCCTTTCCTCATAAGGAATGTGTTCCACTCCCTTCATCATCTTTGTGGCTCTGCGCTGGACTCTCTCAAGTAGTTCCCTGTCCTTCTTGAACTGGGGGGCCCAGAACTGGACACAATACTCCAGATGTGGCCTCACCAAGGCAGAATAGAGGGGAAGGAGAACCTCTCTTGACCTACTAACCACCCCCTTTCTAATACACCCCAGGATGCCATTGGCCTTCTTGGCCACAAGGGCACATTGCTGGCTCATGGTCAGCCTGGCCACCAGGACCCCCAGGTCCCTTTCCCCTACACTGCTCTCCAGCAGCTCAGCCCCCAACCTGTACTGGTACATGGGGTTGTTCTTCCCCAGATGCAAAACTCTACACTTGCCCTTGTTGAATTTCATTAAGTTTCTCCCCGCCCAACTCTCCAGCCTATCAAGGTCTCGTTGAATGGCAGCACAACCCTCTGGTGTGTCAGCCACTCCTCCTAGTTTGGTGTCATCAGCAAACTTGCTGAGGATACATTCTGTACCCTCATCCAGGTCGTTGATGAAGATATTGAACAACACCGGTCCCAGTACCGACCCCTGAGGGACTCCACTAGTCACAGGCCTCCAACTAGACTCCGTCCCATTGACCACAGCTCTCTGGCTTCTTCCCTTCAGCCAGTTCATAATCCACCTCACTACCTGATCACCAAACCCATACTTTATCAGCTCATCTACAAGGATGCTGTGGGAGACAGTGTCAAATGCTTTACTGAAATCAAGATAAACCACATCTACCGCTCTACCATCATCTATCCACCTAGTTATTTCCTCATAGAAGGCAATAAGGTTGGTCAAACATGACTTACCCTTGGTAAAACCATGTTGTCTGCTCTTAATGACCCCCTCATCCTTGATATGCCTAGAGATAGTGCCAAGAACAAGCTGTTCCATCACCTTTCCAGGGATGGAGGTGAGGCTGACCAGTCTATAGTTACCTGGGTCCTCCTTCTTGCCCTTCTTGTAGACTGGAGTGACATTTGCTATCCTCCAGTCCTCAGGCACCTCTCCTGTTGTCCATGACTTACCAAAGATGATGGAGAGTGGCCTAGCAATGACCTCTGCCAACTCCCTCAGCACCCTTGGGTGCATTCCATCTGGTCCCATCGATTTATGGATATCCAGATTGCTCAACTGATCCCTAACCCAATCCTCATCTACCAAGGCAAACTCCTCCTTTATCCTGACTTCTTCTGGGGCTACAGGGATCAGGGGCTCCTGGGGAAAGCCTGCAGGAGTAAAGACAGAGGCAAAGAAGGCATTCAGCACCTCTGCCTTCTTTATATCCTCTGTCTCTAGGGCACCCACCTCATTCATCAGTGGGCCTGTATTGCCTCTAGTCACAGGCGAAGATGGAACATGTAGATCTTGCATGATTATGCTAGGCCCACATGGAAGAAGATTTGAGTGAAATAAATTATTCCTATTGGCCAAAATGTCCTTTGATTCAGGCTTCACATTTTGATATTTTCCCTTTTTAGTACTTCAGGGCGACTAGAAGATGAGGCACTAGTAGCCATGATAGAAGACACTACCACCATATGTGAAAATCATCTCATCATAATGCAGGCTTTGTCACATTATTCTGCAGAAGGCTAAATAATGTCTGGATTTTGCATGCTAATGTGTGCTGGCAGGAGAAGGCTATGGGTTACTAAAGCAATGGTAACTTCACCCTTTAGATTATGAAAAAAATATGAAGGAGAAAAAAGACTAAAACTCTAATATTTGACTGAACAGAAAGTTGGTCATTTTATAATCCCAAAAAGTGAAATCCTATTTATAGCGAAAGTGAAATCAAATAGTATGTGATCACTCTGAGGTTTGCCACATTTGACAAATTGTAATTTTGTTCTTCACAAACTCCTAAACACTTCCTGCTAAGTGACAACAAGCATCAGCAAGTTTCAACAAACCTTCTGCAGCTTCTTTATCTCACCATAAAGAACAGATGCCATTTTGGGGCTGCTGTGAGGTCTTCTGTTCTTTGTGTAATATGCACATGTATATGAGAGTGCACATCACATGAAAATGTGATAGCCAAGGCCAATATCAAATGCTTTTTCTTCAGTGCACATTAAGCAAACAGCTGGCTCCAGGCAAGAATCCTCTGTCAATCATGGCAAAAACATAAGCCACATGCAATTTCATGGCAAAAGTGACAATATTTTCAGCCTTAATAACAAAATCATTTGGACTTTTAAAATACACGAAGATGCTCCCACAATGTTTTTTAGTGTTTGTGAAAATGATTATCTATTTCTGCCCTTCGCCAATAGTAAGAGGGATGTATCAAAAATATGTAAGTTAAATAGAGCTGATGCTCCCAGAAAATAATTACTTTCAGGCTACCAGGGTGCTTTTAAATCTTTCAGCAAAGGGCTTCCTATAAAACAAGGAGCCCAATAAACTGCAGATTTCAGAATGGTAGTAATTTCACATTGTGAAGTCAGAACAAATGTCACCTACATGCTAGAATAAAGTAAAGCTTTGAATGTCCAAGCCTTTGACAGTACACACTTTTATTCCATTCTGGGCTCCTTTATAATAAGGAGTAAAAATAAAATCTTAAGAAGTCTCGATAACTACATAGAAAGAGACCCTGCCTGCAGCATCCACCCCCAACCTCCCACCAGCCCTTCACCTCTGGGTGCTCCTATCCTCCCTGGAGCAGCAGGATCTCCTGGATGAATGCACTATTCTCTGGGCAAAAGTCATGAGCAACTGGGGCAGCACCAGCCCCAGGGGGGAAATACAGAGCCCCTGTGCCTCACGGAGGGCTGCTGTGACAGGGGGACACAAGCTAGGGACACACCATGGGGCAGAGACTGGACAAGACAGAACCCTGTGGACCCCCACAGGCACAGAAACACAGGATGTCCTCACTCTCCATTACTTGATTTCACTCCTGGTCCTCAAAGAGGTTCAGCAAAGAGTTTCTCCAGACAGTCCTTCCCAGTCCCATCCCTGACTCACGTTCCCCTCCTGGAAACCACCCGTGGAAACATTCAATATCAGATGTGATGGGGCTCTCAGCAATCTGATCTCCTTGAAGTTGTACCTACTCATGGCAGAAGGGTTGGACTAGATGACCTTTAAAGGTCCTTTCCAACCCAAACCATTCTGTGAGTCTGTGTGAGATTCCTCCTGAAGATAAGAAGAGACTTGGATTTGGAAAGCAGGAATATTCCTGACGGAGAAGAAAAGCAAAAAGACGTTTAAGTAATGAGTGGCATGACATCAGAGGCAATAAAGGAAGCAAAACTGAGAAGTAAAGATGGATCACTTCAGGGAGGGGAAATAAAATTAAAGTCAGAAATAAACATCTTAGAGTAAGCACAAGAGGACTTATCAAGAAGGAGTACATCTTAACAGAAATATGTCTGCAGACAAGCAATGTCAATTTATCTTACTGTTAGCAGGTAGACAGCTGCACCATTACACAAGTGTAGAGAAGGTAGAAAACACAGAAGTCAGAAGAATATGGTGTCTGCCTGATCGTTACCTTTGTGATGCTATTTTTTCCACCCTGAGAAGTCTTCCAGTTCAATGTGCCCAAGTTTTCCTTTTATAAAATTTCACCAGAAGATGTCAGTTCATTGACACCAAAACAGGTAGAAGAGAATACATCTGTTGCAGCAAATACAGACATTTTGTTCAGGAAGACTTTGCTATGCATATCAGAATACTGACAAGAGCATCTTCCTGGAGGCAGGAGACCCAGGTTCAGGCTCTGTTCCCCTGGAGTTAGAGCAAAGATTTCAGCTTCCGCCTCTCCCTAGCAAGCCCTCAAGGCTATCCATTACTCTTGATGGAACATTTTCAATCTCAACTATTAGAGCAGCTCTATTTTGTATAAATTGTATTAAGTATTCATTGAATTTTGGGCTTCAACACTAGGGGTTAGTGCCCTAATAACCTGGCTATTCTAAGAAGACATGAGGCAGGGCAGAATGTGGTAGGAATGATATAAGACTAAACAGCTTTTATAAACTCCCTCCATCAAGCTCCAAACTCCATCACTGCTGACCTCACTTTTGGGAGTCCTGTCACATTTGTAAACCTCCAATCCCCAGTTAGGTTACGATTATGTCACTGGTAGAATCAATTAAGATGTCTTTGGCAGCCCCTCTGGCTCTTTTTATTTTGACAGAATGCTGAGGGGTTTGGATTTAACATGATAACGTGTCAAATAGTCTAGAAGTAACAAAACTTTTTGTAACAAACAAATAACTTCCTGACCAAGTCTAATCCTAAGCATATACTACAATAATTCATTTTTACTTTGTTTAAAAATATAATTTCTGATTAAAAAAAAAAAAAACCATAAAACTGGAGAAGAGCAAAAAGAAAATGTTTGAAAGCAAAAGTTGGCTGAGTGTCTACTTCCACATGTAGTTTCTTTTTTGAAGTAGAGATGTAGTTCCAAAGTACCTGTAAAGGAAAGTGAATGAAAAGTAAGGATAAAGCTTTGTGTTTTGACAAAGTGTAATTTAACTGTAAAATACTAGCATCTGAAGTTTAAAATTGCATGGGAAAACTTCACTTTGAAAGAACATGGGAAGTCTTTTACTGTCATTGCAAGCTTCATATCAAAATGTCTTTTGCTGCTACCACAATAAAGTTACAGCTTTGCATATGTTCATATAGTAAGTTAAATAGTTCAGTTAACATGAATGGCAATAGACAAATGAGAAATATGAGATCTCAGGACTGTAAAGCACAGCTATTCATGCTTATTGACTTCCCGGGGCTTTTTCCACACTGATTGCTCATTTTCACACTGTTTGTATGAGCCAGTCTCTTCATATTCCATTAATTCATCTACCCTCTGTGTGTAGCATCCACTGCATGGACACCTGACTGCATGACTGCATAGTCAAAACCTTAGACACAGTGCTGGACTTGATAAGACGATGGCCTCAGCAGAGTAAAGGCAACCTTCACCTGCCCAGGGGTTTTGTAAGCATGTCAAGCAGAGGAGAGTGAAAGCATACAAGAGGAGAAGATTCATCAAATGTATGGAGCAGGAGATGGTAAGACTCCAAAAAAGGGGATGATTCCTGCCTTTTTTCCTCCTCCTCCTTGTCCCCATAGGATCAATTGTGTGGAGCACTCATTATACAGCCCAAGACCAGAATTTGACTATGCCACACTGTGGGGTCTTAATTTACATGGCAGCTGGAAGAGGGAAAGGACTTGGATTCTCACATCCATGTACAAGGCTCCAGGTGTGCTGTAATTCATAGATGGCATTTTCCAGTGCTAGATCTCTCCAGTATCCTTAGACCTAACAGGAGGAAGGAAAGGTGCTGGGTTTGCAGAGAGAAGTTTCAATAATATTTGCTTTGAAGACATTTGGAGACAGTTCTTGTATACACACCACACCTTGTCAACATGGTACCAAAGGTTAAAATTGACCAATTATTTTGTAATTCATTAATGATACTTATAAGTCATCTAAACTTATACAAATCAAAATCACAGTTTTCTCTGCCTCTCTTGTAAATAAACCTTTGACCTACCTTGACTCTCCAGGGACCTAAAAGATTAGATCCAGTTTGAAAAGTGAAAAAAATGAATAATATTACTCCTATTATTCAATAAATCTCTTTCAGTTTTCTATGTTTTGAAGGGAATTGGTACATATGACAAACAATGACAGCAGAGTTTCAATGGATGCAAGAGAAAGGTGTATCTGATTTCTGACATCCATGTGTCATCTCAGTAGTGAGTGTTATGAGGATTTGCCAATAGCTTTGAGATCTTTGTGATTGTCAATGCATTGTGTATTGTTTACAGTTTTTGCTTTGAATTTAAATTTCAAAATATGTGAAAATAATCAAACTAGAAGTGTCAAGAGAGAATATGAACATTCATATATCACCGAGAATGAGTGGTACAGTGATTTCAGGTTTTAATTGCCAGCATAGCTCGCTGGCTTATCTCAGTATTAATGAAGAAAAAAAAAAAAAGGGTGTTTACATCAGGAAATGGAGCACGATGGTCATGGCATATGAAAAACAGAATACATTTTTCAATCTTTAGTTCAAAGTGTAATTTTTGGTGGTGTATTTTCACTTGAATAGACACATTACTGAGGACCATATGATTTGCAAATATGGTTTAGTTCATCTGAAAAATCTCATGGATCAGGAATGTTCTTTTTCTCTCTTAATCATTTTGCTTGGTCCCCAAATTAAATGCAATTCAAACCTCTCTATCAATATGCAATCAAAATCAAAATTTCCCACTAGAGTTATTTGTAACTAAGAAATGTGTGCTTGTTGACACAAAAGCAAATGACATGAATGAATCTGAAGACCTCAAGAGAAAAAAGGAGAATGATACCATAACAGCCACCCGCCTGGTACTGATTTTGTTGTCTTTCCACCCAAATATTTTCTTCAGCTTTCTGTTTTAGGTTTCTCCTGGTGACATATTACAAAAACCTGGGTACCTTGCTCTCAAGGAAAGCTTTTTTTGTGTAAATGAACTCAAATGAATACCAAGAAAAACATTTTTTTGTATGCGCGAACTCAAAGGAATACAATAAGTAAAGCACTTATAACAACATTATATACAAAAGTGCTTAAAGAACAGATCCTGTAAAGCTGAGAAATGTAATCACATATTGAGGTTCACAAAAAAGAACATGGTAAACCACTAATGATCTGACAATTTCACAGATCTTACTCAGGTTCAGGGCAACATTAGGGAGACTGCAATTATCATTTAGCTCTCATGCTTTCAGTAACAATGCCTTTAAAGAGTGAGTTAGGGTCAATCAAACCAAAAACATACCACCATCATAAAGTGATTGATTACCATAACATCTCACTTCAAATTAAAAAAAAAGGCTGGTCTAGGAGATGTTGGGTCTGTGTTTTCTAGCTCTTACTGTCCTCAGATTGTTGTAGATCTTTCCTATTTCTCCTTCTGCTCCCATTCTGGTGCTTTTCTGTTTTTCACTCAGTCTTTCTTGGTTTTACTCCGTCACAGTCTGCCCTAGCTTGTTTCCACATGCAGCTCTAACCTAATACTGTTTCCCCCACCCTCTTCTATTATTTTCTCAGAGGAAATGCAGGAAACTTCAAGTCTCATCCCCAGCACAAGAGATGAAAGAAGTGAGCAGACACATGTTCTCTACCAGGAGAAACAGAATTGTGAAATGGTCAGATAAAAATTAGTGTCTATCTCATATATGCTGAGTACCAAATATTTGTAAGTGACTGGTTTCCCAGCAACAATATATCCTGGCAAGCAATGATGAATTCTTTTCTTTTCACAATTCAATACAAATTTTTAGTACCTCAAATGAAGTTTCTCATTCTTCATAATAAAATATATAGTAGAGGTAGAATAAAGTAGAGCAAGATTTAGAGAAGGGGAAGATGATTCATTTTGGCCTGATTATAAATAAAACACTCCAGGGTTTGTTAAAATTTGATGTGGAGATCATTACTCCTTAAAATTTACTACTCCAGACTCCCTGTTGCTCCTAACACAATGCAGTTGAATGCAAGAGTAACAACTATTAAATTGTCTGACAAGATCCTGCCTTCAGCTGTGAATTTCTGGCCCATCTGGAACCATGGCCTGGGTTTAAGCTGCTTCTAGGAACAACCTACAACTTTGCAAATGTACATTATTAAACCTATCCCTGTTCATATGCAACAAGCCTTTCCCGCAGTCATTTCAAAGGACACTTGGAAGACACGAGTTTCAACTCTCCGATTCCTAGCAGGGGAAAGGAGACCCTCAAGCCACTGCTCACCAGACCCTATGTTTCAAGTACTCAGACAGATAACTCACAGACAAGGATCTGTCTTTCCATCATGGTATCCTGAGCAATCGGGAAGACAAGAGTCATGATCTGTCTCCCACTTAAGGAAGGAGATAAATAAGAGAGACAAAGGGACAGAGAAAAAGGCAGGGAGGGAGTGCGAAGAAGTCTAACAGCAAGCAAAGATCCAGACTAATATGGATAATGGCAAAACCACCAACTCCTTTTTCAGTGTTTGCAGCCCCAGGGAGGCCAGTTCCGAGAAGATCGTATTGTTCAAACAATGGATTGATCGGCATGTTCATGGGCTGCAAACAGGCCAGCTTGTAGTAGAGAGGGGGATGGTGGGGGAGCAAACAAGAGATTTGGAGCGGTAGGGATCCGGGAGGGAGGCCAGCCAAGCATACTCTGCGCCATCAGCCCTGACATGTGGCCGTGACTGCTTAAACAGTAAAACTGTGGAGGAAGAGAAGCTAAGTAAGGCCATGCCAGAAGACAGCTCAGCTAAGATCTGTCATGGGGAAGAAAAATGATTTTGCGGCAGAAGACAGAGTGTCTGGTTAAGAGCAGCCATTGGAGTGCAGAGAAGCAGTGCTCTGAACATAGGCTAAACACCACGAAAAAACAGATTGTAAACACCTCAGCCTAGGTGACCCCAAAACCAACCAGCATCGCAGGTTTCAATCTCCTTCACTTCCTTGAAAACTTAATCTGGATTTTTTTTTCAGTATTTCTCAGCCTTAATTGTATTCTGTAATATCCGTAGTTCACAGCTTATACACGCTAGTGTAAAGCTTTATTGCTAGCTCCCTCTCATTTGAGAGAGTAATTTAAGTGTCTGCTCTGTTGAAAAAGTTTTTATGTTAAGAAGTAACAGAATTAATGTCAAGGCAGAAATAACTCCACATTTGACTCCTGGACCTACTGCAAGATACAGATTAATGGAAAGCCTATAAGGAAGTAATTTGTTTCCTGCAAAACCTTGTACTGACATAAAGTTTTTTGGCAATTTAGAAGTCAAACATAAAAAGATCCTACTTCAGAATTTAGGTTATGGTGGATTTACCCAAATAAATGATTGGCACAATCATTGGCTTTGAGGACCTGACACATACACCATATGGGTTTCATGGAAGGTGACTTTGAACTAGCTGCAATATTTGGCCTCTGCCAAATCAAAATGGTCATTCTGGGGAGAGGAAAAAAAGATCATACACTGCTGTATAGCTGAAACAGAAAAGTGGTTTGTGTCTGGGGATGTTTTTTATTTTAAAGACACAGGACCACACACATGAAAGTGTTCCAGGCTTTAACTTTTTACAAAAAAGCAATGACAGCAGCACTGTGTTACTTAAACCTTTGTTAAATCACTTCAAAACAAATAGTTATGCATCAAGTGCTATCCTCACTTGTTGTAGCAGTCTCATTCTAAGAGGGAAAACACTAGCCAAATTATTTTTTAAGACTTTAAGATATCAATTTAATTAATAATAATTTTCTCTAAGGCTTTCCTGGTAGTTCCTTTACTTCGTTCCAACAGCAAGATACAATATATCCATATATGTAAATATTGAAATTAATAAACAACTTCCTGATTATTGGACTACCTGTATTTTTTAAGTGAAGCAGTATGCACATCCTCTGTTCTACTGGGCACTCAGGAAAAAAAAGCTAAAACAGAACACACACTGGTATTGCATGTCTGTTAAATTCATGGAGGGCTCAGACTTTATAAAGTATTAATGTATGTCATTAATTTGGGTGAAGTAGGAGTCGGTGCGTTCAAGTTTATATTGCAAAAATAAAGAACAAAAAGAAAGAAACATACAGCCTTAAAGCCTTTTTCTCTTTTTCATCTTCTTGCAAAAGTTAAACAGCTGTCTCTCAGGCTCTTTTCCCTCCATTTTCTTCACTTTGCTAAAAGCTTTGACAAGAAAATTATTTTTTTTTCCCTTGTTAAAAACTTTCACTTCTTACTCTCTCAACTCTCCACCTACTGTAAAAAAAGTTCTCTGTAAACAGCAGTATATTTTCATATATGTTTTAACTGAAATGACATTTACTTTAAAGAAAAAAAAATTAAGCACAGCTTTAAAACATTACAGTTCATTCTAATATTTGCCTTAGAAAATTTATTTTGTTCACCTGGTGATTTTTCTAATCAAGTTTTGTAGCCCTTTTTTTCTATATGAAATACTCAATAATCCCTTCCCTTCCTTTCCCTTTGCTTCCCTTTTTTTAGCACTGGTATGAAGCATGTGAGGTTTATTTTGAGCTTTTGAGCAAATGAGCAGGAATCAGTGCATCTAGTGTCTCAGACTACATTACATACTCTGTATTTATTTTTTTTTTTGGCAGGACAGGGACCTTTCCTCTTCTGCTCCATCTCCACCTTCCTTTTTGGAAAGGCATATTAAGGCACAGTGGTGAAGAAAGCTGCTGTAGCAGTGTGATGGGTGAGGGTGAATATCCTCTTTGAAGGGACCTGGGACTTATGGCAGAGCCAGGGCAAGCACTAGGTCAGGATGCAAACTGCTCGGGTTTAGAGAAAAGAGGATTATGGAATGGTGAGAAGAGGAGCCCATGAAGTGCCTAAAGACCCAGCAGCCCTGAGCCCCACTTTTCAAGTTGGAAAATACCTATCAAATCCAATGTAAAATAACCATATTTCTTACATACAAAATAACAAATTTCCCTCATTTATTATTTCATTAATTCCGTGGTACAACCCGAGGAGTTCAACACTACCAATAACTATGAAACCATGCCAATGAAGTCAAGAATTAGTACTATAGCATTGTGAATAAGTATTATGCATAGCATAGCTACAAGGAGTCTGAACAGATAGCATTGGCAATTCTTCCTAATGCTTGAGTGTGTCAGCGTAGCACCTAGTTTTTTTGTTCTAAGCATTAAGAGCTAAAAGTTCATATCCAACTATGAGACGGAAAAAATCCCCAACTTTGCAAACTCTTTTGAGAAGAAAAGACAAAAAAGAACCAAGAAAAGACAAAAATATCATCAGCTGCCTGCAGTAGCTTTTATCATCCTTTGAGTCACTTGTTGCAACCAACATTAAAGTGAGAAGTAAACTATCCACTTAATTCCTTCTGTAGGCAGAGAGGTTTGGGGTTTCCTCAGCTTTCTCCATTAATTTTTTTTTTAACCTAGCCAATTCTTGACCAATATTAATAAGCAAGCTTGAATACCAAGTCACTACTGAATACTCTCAAACTGCTCACTTTCCACAGAGAGAAGGATGTTTCCAACCAAATTTGAATAAAAAATTTGAGGAACCTGTGATCAAGTGAAAAAGTGTGCATAGATAATTTAGTATGAAATATTAATTTAGGCTTCCTGGGAAAGGTATTTATGGGCTACTCTATCACTAGCAGTAAAAGAAAATAAAGAGAAGTGGAGATATCACAATTTTGAGAAGTACTCAGAAAAAAATGCATGTTTGGGATTACATGCACATTTCAGCACCAGTTTCTGTGCTTTGTTTAGCAGAATACTGGTGCACAGATGTTAAATAGATATTCTGATTTGGGGCCGAGAGCCCAAGACTCTGTTCTTCCAACTAATTACTTTAATTTTACAATTAGAGCACAATGCTCTCTCCTCCCTTCTCCAAATGCTCCCTCTCCCCCCTCTCTGCTCCCAGAAGTAAATCCTACACTCTCCTACACCTCCTATCCTTTAACTCACTTGCATGCTCCCTTTCCTTCTATCAGGCAAATATTTTTTTTGGTTTTACAGAGAGGAGATGCTTGCAGAAGACAAACTGACTCTTTTTTTTTTTTTTCAGCAGAGTTCAGATGACAGTGAATTGACCTTACCAGTGTACAAGTAAACATTTCTGCATTTTTGGGTAGAAGAGGAAGATTTTAAGAGGCAGGAAGGAAAAAGTAGAGATAAAATGGGTTTTTAACATTATGGATCACACAGTACAACAGACCAAAAGAGATAAAAACACAGCTCTATAATGCTCTACATATAACCAAGGTCATTTTGTTACAAATAATCAGTCACTCCCAAGGTACACCAAAAATGAGGTTGTTTCCCACCAGATGATAGCCTACGTGTGACATGGCCAGCTTTCAAAAGGCAATTTGTGCAAAATAAAAGTGGAATTTTTGCTATCAAGCAAGCAGATTCCCAGAAATCATCTAAGAACAGGCTTGTAGCAGGACAATAAATGCATCTTAAAGTTAAAAATAAACCATTGTTACCAATGGTTTTCCTTGTGCCTGACCAGAGGGTTTTTAATTATGGACATTGACAGCTCATTTCAAAAAGTTCCTCTACAACTTTGACAACCGGACTTTTCACTCTGTTGATAGGAATCTGACTTTTTTGAAGGTAATGTAAGTACTGTGTAATACATTAAGATAGATTTGACTCTTTAATATTTATAAGATTAGCATTTATATTAGACCATAATGAACTCCAATTAGTATCATTCCAATCTAACCTAAGGTCTATAACCCAATTTTCTTACATTTCAGACTTCATCTTCAAAAGTAAGATGGAAAAGAATTGATTGATTCATGACAAAATTTTTTAGGGTCTACTGGGAAGAAGAATTGCTCGAATGATTGATCAGCATTTTTTCAGCTGTCGCTTGAGGTATCTTTTATGAAAAATACCTTGTAAAGCTATGAGTTCACTGATAATAGCAAGTATTTAGAAATTTTTTTATTTTTTTTTTTGCTTATTCAAAATCTAAACATTTCTCTTGCTTGTCAAATAAACCTTTAATTAAATTGATTTCCCTTGTTGCATCCTTTTCACAGGTAGATTGTTGATTCACTCGAAACCTCAAGGTGCTGCCAGGCTGGCATCTAAATAAATTTACCCTGTACAACCCCTGCTGACACCCTGTGCTCTGCTCTAATCAGCAATGCTGTGACTGATCGGAAAGCTCTTTTTGTAAGATTTTCAGCTCACATATCCAGTGACCCACCATCTCTTGATTGAGCACAGTGAATCCATTGAGAGGTGTGAGGTGAAGGAAACACCTCACCCAGGATGGAGAGCAGCTGCTGGACACACAGAACTTGCGCTTTATGGAGAAGACATGGCAAATGTCTGCTACAGACAGGAAGATGGAAGGTAAAAAGAAAGTATGAAAGGGATATTAACCTCAGAGAGATGCCAGAAGGAGGAGCCTCCTTTAATTTCAGGGTTCAGTAAGCAGGTGAAAATAAACTTGTGAGGATAGTTATAAACTATGGGCTTTTTCATAAGGTTGCAAATTTTCACAAGAGTAAATTTCACTTTATGCACATCAGTCAAATGAAGGCTAATATTTTTGGAAGTGTTTCAGCAGAAGGCACTCCTAAATCAGGTATGGCCTGGGAATTGTTGTGGTGTCAGAACTTGACACATTTGACCAGTGATGGTGCAGTAAGATAAGGATGAATAAAGATGGAGCTGTGACATGACAGTACTTTGTGTGCAAAATTCCACGCTGGCCTCTGCAGCATCTCCTTGTTGTAAGCAAGCCCAACAACAGATCCTACTTTTTCTTCCGAGAAATACACGGAAACGACTACTTCCATATCAAAACACAACATAGTGTCCCTAATGTTCAGCTCACATAAACCACAAGTAATTTGCCTATTCATACTAATAACACAGGTTGTGTGTGCATATTTGCACGCAGCTCTTCAAGCAAAATCTCTCTCCCGCTTTTAAGCACTCTCCCTTTACACAGTACAGTTCCCTGTTAGTGTACACTGATCCACTAACTATCCTATGCTTTGGTATGTGTTTCCTATTTTAGATTTTACTATACGTAAGTCTTTGTAAACATAGATAAAAGAAATAAAAATATTTTCTTAGAATTCATATTAACAGATGCTGCTCTGCCCATAAAATACTACAACAGATACAAATAATCAAGGAAAACGATCAAAATAACATTCAAAATATTACCCTTATTCTCAGTCATTTTAGGTGGATGCTTTTCCACAAGATGGGCATATTATCTAGCACATAACTCATTAGGAATGACTGTTGCACTGAGATGCATAACATGAGCACACCATGAGCCCACCATGCTGCGCTTCACAGCTTTTCTGTCTTCTATAGCGCTGCCCCTCAACCAGAAGTTACAAGGCTGACTCTATCTCAAAGCCTATCTTCAGGCAACAGTTTCTCAACAGATATGTTTAATTTCAATTTATTTCATAAATTATGATTTATATTTTTCCTTTCCAGTAAAAAGAGAAAAATCTGTCCCACGTGTCACATGAGCTCTAATAAATCACTACCCTCCTCTGGTAATTTCCATCTTCAGTTCAGTCCATGTTATCACATCTCCCTAAACAAACGTTCAGTTCAGCTCATAGCCAGCAGCTCATCAGTGCTGATGGAACATTATCTATCTCTTTTCATGTTTCTGCTCTCTCAGTATCTGCAGAAGGCTTTTAAAGGGGAGAATTTGGAAAACATTAATCCTTTGTTGTCTTGTTTCATGAAGTAATCTCAGTGATCTCTACTTTCTTGCAGCTCTTCCCCTTCCAAGCAAAATCTAGTAACTCTCCAGTTCAACTGACAGAGCATATTTTTTGCTACTTCAGTTTATGCTTTTCTCTATGCCCAGAAATTGTAAAATCAATTTGACTCAACATATCATGCAGCAAATGATTATGCAGGGTTATCAGTGAAGGTCCTGAAACAGAGATGCCTTTTAAATAGGTTGCATAACTCAAGAATACTGCTTCTGCAAATCTTCTCCACTACGGCATCATGCACATGCTCATCCATTGATACCTTTCCTTGTATGACCCACCAGATTTCAGGGAAATGAGCTCCTTCAATATATCAAATGTACTACACCTCTTCCTGCACTCTTGCAACTAAAAATCAACACAGTAATGAGAAAAGGTGTTGCTGATAACAGAATTAAAAATAAATAACTGCAAGGTAAAAAAGAAAATCCAACAAGACTGGAAACTACCTATCTGAAGTGGAAGAAATCAGATAAAGTCTTAAATGTCCACAGGAATTGTGATTAAACACAGTGCATGCAACATACTCAAATTCAAGGTGACATGGTAATTGCATGTTTCAATTGTTGAGAAGGCACCAATTCAGTTGTTAAAATATTTAGGATACCAGTTGTCCAACGACATACTGCCCTCCCTGTCCTAAACTGATAAATGTACGCTAGGTAGGCAGTTGTCAGCTGACATTACGATGGCAAACCAGAATAATGAAAAGGTCTAATGATTGAATTAGAAAGCAGCTTGCAGCCAAATCCTGTATCAACATCCAGTGCTACAGGCACAACTAGGGAAAACATTTCAAAAGTAAGGGGTTAGTACTACACTATTTCCTTTATGCCTACACTTTCTGGTTTAGGAAAAAAAAAATAAATCCATTTGTTTGCCCTACCTCTTTCTGCATCATCCATGTTGATTACCAATGTTGGCTTGGGGCAACTAAAACAGTGCCAGTGATGAATGGGAGTACCCATTTTTGTACTGACTGTGCAGCACTGGTGGGAGAGAAGAGGTAGTTAGCTAAAAACTCATTAACTTATGCATTCAGAGAAGCTGCACTGAAAACAAACGTACAAGAAAAGCATTTCAAAATGAAAACAAGGGTTCATCTCACTCAGCAGCACGTTTCCAATGGCAATCAGAAGCTACTGCACATGAAAGCTTAGTACTGGGGGATACACAGTGGTCCCCTTAACACTTCTTTGGGATCTGCTTCGAAAACTATCACATAGCAATGTCCATGACTTCTACATCTCTCGGGATCACAAACACAGCTTAAAGGTACAGAAAACAGCAGTAATTTAGTCAAGGATTTTGCTTAAAAATAAAATATTTGCTAGAGGTACAATCACTTATTGGTATTTTAAATAAACCGGCAGTCTTCACTATTTCCTAAATCCCTTATGGGGTATTTTGTCTGGAGGAGCATTTCCCAGAGGCTTTTGTCGTGTTTGGAAAGGGGGCTTATTCATAGAGCATTATTTATGATTTGTCTTCAAGGTATTTTCTATTTTTTGGACTATATCTTCTGTGGAAAAACAAATAGTTCAAGACAGAATACTTTTAACTTCAAAACTGCCTAAATTTCTGCATGCCATGCAACACATAAGTCAGCCTCATGTCTTTTGCTGTAAATATTTCATAACATTCAACAATGATCTGATCTATGAATTAGGTCAATGAACCCTGGCTGTTAGTGATTCTGACACTACATACATTATTTTTACACCATTTTCCAAGCAAACCAGAAGATCCTTACATGTCAGGCACTTGCCTGCATTGGCTGGGCTGCAAAACCAAATCCTGAGGAGACCTGACATGATTTCAGCAAGCAAATAGAAAGTTGTTGACCATGTTTTGCAACAGGCTCGGGATTTCTCTCCACCTGCTACTGGGATATTTATCAGTGTGGGCCAGCAGATAAATTCCTGAAAGCTGAGATTTTATCACTCAGTGCATTCTGTCATGCATCCAAAGCCCTTAAAACCCTTCTTTTGTCACTAAACTCACTCAGAGGAAAATCACTTACTTTCTGCCCCTTAAATCCCCAATCAACATCATCAGGAGTTACTCAGTTATTCTTGAGATACCCTCCTGGATTTTTTCCCCCAAGGACATTTAACTAAAAGGATATATAGCTACTGAGCTGTTTCAGAATTTGAACAAGAACAACAGTCTGCAAAATCAAAGCTATCTTTCAGCATATGGGAAGACATGGGAGAAAATGGAGATCCTTGAGAGGATCAGCTGTGCTTCCAAATTTCTTGCAGGTGTACAATGATTACCTAGCAGATCACTTGCACCCTTGCAATCTGAAGAGAAAACAAGCTCTCACTGAAGCATGTGTTGCAGGCCAAACTGTTCAATGTAATTCTGACTGCAAAAGAGAGATAAATTTGTCCATGATTTTAGCATATCTGGTTTTATTTCACTGAAGGCACAACTGGGAATAATGTGTCCATCCACATGGCTTGTTTGGAGCTGACGGCAATCTAATCACTGTCTTATTTAGGTTGACAGACTAAGGGGAACCACAGGCAGCTTAATCAACTCTAATCTTTTCCGGCCCAGAAGCTGTATTTCAACTAGCGTTGTAATTGAGGATATTCATGTTGTGTAATGACTGTGCAAAAGGCATTTGGTTACCAGGTTGGAAGCTGCATATATCTGACTAAGCACCTTCTAATACCTAGTTTAGTGTAAGGTTCTGCATCACTAAATTAAAAAGAAAACCTCTATGGCAGCAGGAGCAAAGATTTCTTCAATGTATGTATTCTTCAAAATTAAAAGATGGAGTGATCTGTTTTCAGTTTTCATTAATAGAAGACTATCTCCTCAAGCTTGTTAGCTCAATTGTGATTGGCTCGTATCTTGTACAATGCTTTTGTTCCTTGATGAATAGGCAGAGATTTCAGGACGAAATGTTCCTATACGATGAATTTAAAACATATTTTTCTCTGTGAAGTGTTGTATGCCATTTTAATAAAACAGATATTAGTGCTGGTAGAAATAATCCAAAAGTGATCCTGCCTGAAAATTTTCCTCTTGCAATCTCATTCCATATGTTTTGATGAACTCTGTTTGCCTGTGAATATGGCAAAAGAAGACATGGACAACAGGACTACTGAAATTGGATATTAAAAGATATTTCAGACAATAGCTTGTCCAAGCAGGAGTGTTTAGTGCTGCAGCATTTAGTTCAGTTTAGTTCTTGACTATCATGACCCACGACCAAGTAGGTAGAAAATTTTGGTTTTAATATTATGATTCCAATCCAATTTTCATTATGAAGGTTTTAGTGTAAGGATAGTGAAATCAGCTTGCTAAGGCTGGTATTTAGGAGGAAAGACTCTAGCATGAGAGCTGACAAAATAGCTGCAACAAATGAAGCATGCATTGTGAGAAGTCATGAGAATTATTTTGCCAATTGTCAGCTAAACATCGAGCATTTTCATGTTAACTTGGAAATAGCAGTCTCCATTGAGAAACCCCAGCAGCTGAAATCCTGCTATTCACAAGAAAATAATAATAAAAAACCCCTTACTAGACAATATTACTTTGTATTATCTACTAAACCCTATGCATGAGCTCTTCTCTTGAATATCCCCACTTTGTTTCACACTGATGTATTTAATGGCCTCATTTGTGTATTGGTTCACATTTTCATTATATTTTGCCATTTAGCATTCTCTATGATTGTGTTTCATTGAACAGATGCACTACAGTTTCTCTGCAGCAAATTCTATGATCCATAATTAGATGTCAATATGTTTTCTTGTTATGCTATTGTGAATTAAACACATTTTTAGTTACATGGACATTAATTAAAATCATATGCTGAATTGTTACATCTTTTCATGCCAGTTGGAGAAAATATTTCTGGTTTACTTGAGTTCTGTAGAGCATTCCATTTTATTTCTTCATTAGTTACTGTACTGGAAGAATCTACCCCCATCCCACCCCAAATGACGCAATATTAACGTTCATAACAAGATCAGTCCTGCCCTGTGATGCATGGATTTAAGCAGTAAAGAATGCCTTCAGTAATATGCACTTAAGTGGGAGATGAGGACACTCTCTCTCTAGGAACTGAGATCTATGTTTATTAAACATGCCAGAGGGAAGATAAGACCCAGAGCTTACCTTCATCCCAAGTGTCACTGCCTATATGGTGGCATACCGGAGAATAAATGTATTAGAAAATTGATTTTAAATCAAGGAAGAACCACGTCCAATGTCCCAAACTAAGTGCCCACAAGTAAAGTTTAGAAACCTGACTGCTGTTAACAGATAGGAGGAACAGAGGGAACAAGAGTAATACCAAGATCTTGCATAATCATTGACTTGTTTTATATACTAAATGATGTAATTTTTTTTTGCCTGTAGGGGAATCAGTTTTGATGGGCAGGAGCTAAGAATTTTCTTTAAAAAAAAATCTATAGCAGTAAGTTTCGGAGGAGGTTTCAAGCAGGTCCCAACAGAATGAATGGCATAAGGCTAGCATAAGATGTGTGAAATAACTGTAAACAGCTAGTGGGATGTGAGCTAGTGAGGAAAAGAGCAAAGAACAGCTTAAAATAATAAGGCGAGTGAGAACCAATATTCTTCCCTATTATTGTAGGTGGCACGTCCTTCCAAAAACACTCTTTTGGTTAGTATAACATTTATTTCTTCTTCCTACTCACTGAGGGCAAGTTTTGCTTCCACTTTGCAGTTGCAGAAGTTTCCAAGACATAAATGATGCAATTCAGAAGACTAAAAGCAGGACAAAGAAGGAAAGTTGGGGTTCAGCTGCTTCTCTGCATGGTGGAGGTTCACTCTGTGGAATATATGGCTGCGGACTGCAGAGGGACAGAGACAAATACAAGAGGTACCCACTAAACACCCCATATCCCACTAAACACCCCATATAAGGCAAAGTAAGGCTGAACTCTTCAAAGAGAGGGTTCTGTGCTGCTCCTTCTTTATTCTCCTGCTGTTGCGCATCCCCTTTTGCCCAGTCCCTCTCTCCAGAGAGTTTGATTACAGGTGTGCGTTTGTTCCAAGAAGAAACAATGACCTAGATAAGAGCCAAATTCTGCTTTTTCATGTAATTGTACCATGCAACCCCATACAAATGTATACTGCAGTATCTCAGTAGCTTTTCAAGGACGGGCTAAAGATTTGATTAGGAAAGAACACACAGGGGAAAAAAAGGGGGGGAGATTAATACAAGACACCTAATGAGCTCCTGTCATCTGTGGCAATGTAAAGCTGTCCTATGACATTATTAAACCTCACAGGTGTTTTGCTGCAGCAGGAAGTCATTGCTAACTTGGGTACAAAAGCAGTTTTTCTGCAGCTTTCCTCACTCTGTCCTCCCTCAACCCTCTCCATATGCAGCTGTATAAAGAAGATTATAACTAGAGTTTGTGGGGATGTGTCTTCAGCATTTTTCATAAGATGCTAATTGATTAAAATTTGAATGTTTGTAAGATGGGTATTTGCAAAATGAGACATTCAGAAGGAGAAATGGAAAAATTTTTCTTCATCCCATTTCATTGTTATTTTGGTGAAAAGTTCAAATTTTTAGCTTTCAGAAGATACAGAAAGACTTATGTGAAAACAAAAAAACTTATAAATGACTGCATTTTTCTAAGTTTTCATCTTGTGAAAGTTAGAGAGATTGCAATTTCTCCTCCTGACTTAGCTCTATTTTCAGTGAGAGCACATGTGGTTCTAATGAGTGCCATTAGGTCCGTGACAAATTTTCTGAGTATCAAACCTACTTATGGTAAAACACAGACTTCACAAAATTAAAAATAGTCTATTGGGTTCTTAAGAGATTGAAAGACAAACATTCTGAACTGTGAATAAGTCAATTTTTTAAAACCTGTAAGAAATCTCAAATTTAGAGAGGAGCTCAATTTGCATGCAAGATTTACTGTAAATTTTAAACAAAATGTCATTGAAATGTTCACAGAAATAGGTTATACAAAAGATAACTTCTGACTGAAGGCTCTCTACTATTTGCAAGTATCACACAGGCAAATAGCTAGAGCAGTTATGAGTTTAAAGTCTATAGATCAAGGCTTGGATTCTCTGAACACATCAAAAGTCTCATAGCAGCTCCCAAGGTTCTGCTGATTAACCCAGTAGGATATTAATTAAGGAAACATCTGCCATCCATACTCAGCATTCTCTTTCACCAATTAGGAGAGATCTGGGTAATTCAGACTTCTGAAGCACTTTTTTTTTTCTTTTTTTTTTTTTTTTCCAAGAGAATTAAGCCTATCGAGCACTGTCTGAAATAAGCCAGTTTACTACTAAATCAGACTGTAATACCTACTGGAAGTAGCAGAACTGAGGAAAAAGAAGATTATAATTTTTAAAATAATTCAGGATACCTGACCCAGTTTTGTGTAACTGCTGGATTCTCAGGCAGACATCTTCCTGTGCCATGTACTGGAAGAACAACGAGTTAGAGAGTCCCTTTTCAGAGAAAAAGCTCTGAAGTAAAGAAAAACAACAAAGAAGTTCAGAGGAGCTCCAAAAAAGTACTATAAAGGGAGAAATGGGTTATTATTTTTTAAAGTTGCATACAAATAGGTCAATGTTAGACATATGCAAATCTGTTTCCTTGCTCTATGTCTGCGTTTTCATGATCCTGTGGCACTTTGTAGCAATGATGGTGGTATTTGTATGACTACATAGGTACAGTGCTGCTTCTGCGGTGCCTGCTTTCCAGAGGTTTATATATTTGACATAAATATACACCAGAGCATAGCAGATTACGAACAGATCTTTCTTATGCATTTTGCCAGTTAACAGCCTTCTCCGGTTTCCCTCCTTCGATCTTGACTGCTCTAATCAAGGCCAGGTAAACACTGAAGTCAGTTGTGTCTGCTCAAAGCTATTAGAGATCTATTGCTCTTCCAAAGTCATCCTTAGTCCACTGCTTTGATAACATAAGATTTCTTGCAGCCCACTTAGTTCCTCCTTCTTTCACCTCCTGTGATCTTCAGCTTGCACTCCATGTCCCAGGTACCACTCCTCATGCTCTACTAAGACGTCAACAACTCCAACCAGCCAGCAACAGACACTTCCTTCGTGTTTTCACTCTTACTGCCTGTGAGACCACGGGTCTGCCTGTAAACATGAAGAACCACTTCTTTTTCCTATTTCAAAATTAACCTTAAAAATTCCCCTCTGCCATGATGCTTTAAAAAAATTGTCCATAGTTAAACAGCTGGTGTGCCGAGACCACTGCCTACTGTGCCAGTCAATTTCCTCTTATTTTTAACACTCCCCATGCAGGACCAGCCATCTGCTTCTTGTTTTATCCTTTGATTGCAATCTTTTGGGGATGGGTTTATTTCTGTACATTTAGTACCAGCCAGACTGGGGTCAATGAACCCAGGCATCCCCATTCAGTAGTGTATAAATACATAATATAGCCCTTTATACTGCAGTCGCTGGGATTTGGTTTATTTTCCTTTTGCCATTGGAATGGGAAATAGTCCAACATTTTTAATGTAGTTATTTTTACTTTTTTAATTAGAATCTAACAAATGTATAGGCAAAATATTTTTTTTTTAAATTGTTATTAATTTTGCAGGTATGCCATGCAATAATACCATTTAAGAATATAATTGATTGCTGAATACCATGTATCTGCAGTGAACCTTTCTTCCCCGCATTAGAACAGTGAATCCCAAAGTAATGCATGATGCACTAAGTTTTGTTGCTTAATTCTTAATTATTGCTGAGACAGAATACATGTGGAACTGTAACTACCTTTATAACAAAAGAAGTGAAAACATAGAAGACCTGTATAAAAATTATTTAAAATAAGGAGCCTTGCATGATATACTTCAATTTTTTTAATGTGTTGTCTAGAACGGCTTAATTTTAATAGTTGCTGTGCATTAAGATCTGCTTTGAATCAGTGAAAGATCTACAAACTAGACTTACAGAACTCATGCGAATGGTGCCCTCCAACTCATTACTAAATTGCAGGCTGCATCAAATAGATGCCAAGTTTTTGCAAATTTGCAGGCTTCACTGCTACCAAAGAAGTGATTATTTTTGTCCCTGCAGACATATTTTCAAGCTTGTTTTAAAGACCCCTTGTTGTCCTGCTTTGCAGGGTAGTGGCATGGCAGGTGGTGAATAGGCTTTCATAATACAGTAGTGAAAGGTGGGAAAGGCAGTTTCAGATTTCCTTTTTTCCTAAGGAAACTTGAATGTGTTTTCCCATATGAGCTCTTTAACTATCCAGAAGCAGGTAAGTCTGTAGAGAAGCTACACCAACTGCTTCTCCTGAATTTATTGCATTACTTCATGCAAAAGTAAATAGCTGTACTTCTGGCTCTACTGCTTTTTGCAACAGACTTACATGTATTGTGTACCAGCCTTTATAGTTTCCTGCCATTTATCCAGAGTCCAGCATATCATCACAAATAAGAAAGTGTGGAAATGATTACTAAAAATATCAGAGAGGCTTAAACACGTTAGTGAGTATTTCTTAGAACTGAAAAGTCTTGATCGGCCTCAACCACACAGAGAACATGAGAAGTGCTTACAAAATTTCTCTTCTGAAAAGTAAGCTGGAAAGGATTTGAGTTTCAGAAGTTACATGCTGAAGAGGTGGGTTTAATCATCAGAATTTTGACCTGAGGTGAAGAGTCGTGATTAATCACCTAATCACTTCATTTTCTGTGGTTAGTTATGCATACAATATACTCCCATTTCTAAAATGATTCTGTAAGAAAAATGGCAGCATGGTGTGTCTGGTGTACAGGAACAAGAAAAGACAATTAAATCATTTTGGGGGGGAAAAATAAAATAAAACAAAGAAAATCCATCAAGCTAATATAGAAAAGAGAGATGGAAAAAACCCCAAACAAAACAGAACAGGAGTTAGCCTGTCATTTTATCTTGTGGTCATTCTTGATTTATGAAATATTATGTAAAGAAAAGGAACACTGTCCCTTAGATATTTGCTAGTATTTTAGGCCACACTAGAATTGCCTTATTTTAAGAATTTTCAGAGATTGACTTCTCTCTTATCTCTGTTTTGAATTTGACATTCACAAAAAGGAGAGGCTAATAAAACTAACCAGATCCACACTTGTACAAAACCATGTAACCTGTCACACATCCACACAGAAAACCTCAAAACACAAAGGCACAATCTTGCAGGCTTTTGCTCAAGAAATTCTTATTTCTGTAAAGACAAGCCTAGAATCCCAGTACATCTTTCACAAAACAGCATACACAGTACTTCACATCTGGAGTTGCAGCAAATGTCTACTAGGGACTTACAGGGGAAAATTTTGCTTTGTCAAGGGTGATAAACATGTACTACTAATAATTTTCCACCTCAGACATTCATGTTTCTAGGGGTAGAAAGGGACCAAAAAACTTATCCATTGGAGATCTAAACCAAAACATGAGCCCAGAGGTGAAACCTGCTATGCCAATAAATGGTTTTTCCTATCCTGAATCCACAGGTTGCAGAAAAAAGGAATTAAAGCTATCACTCACTTGTTCCTAATGTTGCTCTATGAAAACAATGGTTGATGAGCAGCTGCATCGTCTTGGTGTAAACTCAATGAATTTGCCCCAGAATAAAGAAAAATCACTCCAGTTACTAAGAGGAAAGCTAAGCAGTCACTAGGAGAGGAGCTGACTATTCTACCATATTATACTCTCCTCTCAAATATCTTGATTTTGTCTGATTTCTCCCCATCAAGTGCCAGAAAGAGCTGGCTGTCAACAACTCGCAGGTTCCTTTTACAAAGCTGTAGATTTTCCAAGACTGCACACCAAACCAGAATTTGTGATGATTTACACCCACTCATGCTGTACATGCAGATGGAAATCTGAACAATGAAACGAAGACCGTATGTATCCTTCCTTTTGTGACCTGCAGTGCAGGGCTTTATATGGAGCACTCGATTATAGAAGTTACTTCTATGGAGTGCTCTCTAAAGATTGCAAAGATATTACAGCTCACCCCCAAAAAATTAAAAACCCCATATATATATATATATTTTAAAAGACCTGTTTCCCGGCAGTAGTAGCCACAGAAAATTTTCTGTCCATTTTCAGAAGATCAAGGTGTTTTCCCATGTGCTTCACTGACACTAAGTTTTATTTCTAAACCGTGAAATTTGTGTGGGGTTTGGGCATGAAGAAACCACATCCTGTGTGGGGTTTGGGCATGAAGAAACCACACCAGCACTTATTACCCGTGGCTGGCTTAGCTCTGATGCTCACTAATAGGAATAAGGGAAGAAGCAAGTCTGCCTTTACTTACATGCACCAGATTTGAACACCTAGTAAGGGGAGAATCAGAGCTGAACGTTTCCCTTCAGAAAGTTCTCGGCTCTGGTTTTTGTCAATTTTCAGTCAATTCATAATATATGATACTCAGAATGACCCACACTATCCGGCTTTTCCTGCATGTGATGGATGAATATTGCTAAAGAATAAAGTTAAACTGTAAGTTCATGCAGATAAGCATTCACAACTGGTGATAAATCTAAGTGGATCAGAGCTTCTAAGCCCACTGAATGTAGTCATTCAGTGCATAAATATTGCATAAAACTGAAACTTGCCCTAGGCACTTACCTGAGATACTTCTGGGTTTCTTGGAAAGTACTAACAGCTTCTTGTGTTTACTCTATTTCAGACTTCCCAGGTATCTTATGCCACTCCAACACCAGTATGTGGCAACATCACTACTTTCTCCATTCAGAGTGGCACTTCAGAACATCTCATCTCAAATAACACTTTGGCCTGTATTATTCCAATAACCAGAAGGACCTGCCTCGTATATACCCCTTATCATATACCAAATATGTGAACTAGAACTCATTTCACTGATTTTTTGTGTCTTGATGTAAATAATTTTCAATAGTATTAAACCACCTTTTATATTACTAACAAATAGTAAAATATAAAAAGCAGGTTAAATATTTGGATCCCTATTAATGATTTGTCCCACGCCTAAATTTCTCTTTGGCTTGGAAAGGGTGGGGAGGGTCATATCTTAATGCAATATTGTAATGCAGTCATATATTATCAGAATGATTATGGTGAGTTGAGTAAATTCTACTAAACATTACTAGTACAACTGAAGTGAGCAAAACATTTAATTCTGATCAAAATGATGTGCAGCCCTGTGTAATTTAGGCTGTACAGCACCCACTGTCAGACTTTGTGGGATTTATCGAAGAAGGTAACCTTTTTTTGTACTTCCTTTCTATCTTCAAACTATAAAATCTTTTAAATTATAAAAACAGGCAAACCACAGTCATTAAGGCATGTACGAAGTTGCTCTAATATGACATCTAGTACATTATATTATATACATCTGGTATACAGCCAATATAAGCTTGCCAATCAGCAAAGGCTGTACCCATCCATGGACCATGCATTTTGGATGGCTGTCATGTGACTGATTTCAAGGTCAGCAGTGCCTGTGCTGACATGGAGAACACAAACCTAAGTCAGAAAGAGCCCAGATCCTGAAAGGTTATCTATATATTCAGACTTTTTAACCTAGTACATTGAAAGCATACTACAGACAGGCTGTGACCGCTATTGTACCAGATGCTCCTCACCGGCACTGAGTGGAGAGTTTAGAAAGTCTTTAGAGAGAAATGACCATGCCTAAATACTCACAGTTTCCATACCTGAAATATATTCCAGATTTCTATAAGCTAGCTGGGTCATGACAGTTGGGTCACATGCATATTTCATTGTGCAGGAAGATGTAATGGTTAAGCCACAGCATACCTTGAAGAGTTAGAAAGTGCTGGCAAAGGGGCACTAGCACTTGACAGTCCCAAAAGTCTCACTTTCTTCAAAAAGTGATGGCACAACCATATAGCCTGTACACAAGTAAAATCTATCAGATCTTTCTAGGTAAAATTCCTCTCTCTCCTTCCCTTCACTTGCAATTCCACACGTCCACACAATATTGGAGAAATTTGTCCGTGTGAGGAACTGTGCCAGTAGGAATCAGTCTCTAAAGCTATGCTGTAACAGGTACAGTAGCCCCACTGCGCTTCCTGTGCTGGAGAGGGATGAATATCTCAGAGAAACCACCTTCCCTTTCCAAGAGACAGGCTATTATTTGGTTTTTTCATTATTATTATTTTTGAAGGTCTTCCTCACTCTGTCCCTCCTCTTTCCAGTCCATCATGAGCACTCCAAAGGGATTTTAAGCAGTGTTATTACCTTTGTGTATGCTCAGAGTGCTTTTGACTGGGTTCTTCCTATAACAATCAGGAAGTACAACCAGTGGTGTTCTTTTTCCATAGCTATTTCTTTCTGTCTGACAGACTGCCGTTAATCCCATGTGTAACAGTATTCTGAACTATAATAAGTTTATGCGGTTTTAAAAACTGCTATGTACCCCACCCTTGTCCCTGTGCCTGTTACCACAAGTTATTTTCACAGGTTGGTTTTTTGGAGGGTTGTTTGATGTTTTGGGGTGTTGGATTTTTTTCATCTAAACACATCTTTACAAAGATGAGATTATAAAACAGAAAGGTGTTTTTGCCATGCTTTCATTATTTGCTGACACAACCTACTTGCATTGAAAAGAACTCTAAGAACCAGAAGAAATTAGTAGAAGATGCATATAGGAATAGCTCACATGCTATAGATAATGTTTCCCTGACTCCTGGGCAGTAAAGATACTTGTCTGCATTGTGAATTTAGGCCTTAACAACCTAATTTATCCAAAAGTGATTTGATTTACATACCATGGATTTCTTAAAAGTTTAATACTCTCATCGACTAACCCAAACAAGTTCAGAAGGTTGTTACAGGCTTTCCTCTTGTTGAAGGTTTTTACTGTAGATATTGAACTTTAATACAAGGTAGAGAAGAAATGCAAAGGCTGTTCCAGTTCTCCCAACCACATGTAACTTGCAGGGACAATTTTTAATTTTCATATTTGTTCAGGATTTTTTAATATGCAGAGTGTAATTATTGATGAGAAGATGAAGGAAGTGACCTAATTCCAATTCATGAGGGCCCTGTTTGCTGAAAGCCAATTTTTTTTCAGTAGTATCTAGACATCTAGAAGATCTCCAGTTAAATAATTCCATTATTAAGAATATCGAAACATACAGAAGAAGTATCTCCTCCACCCCTGTGCTGCTCTCAAAGCAGGAGATGGGAACAAACAGACATCAGCAGGCAGTAAGCAGACATCAACTGTCTGCTCTAAAACAGATCAGCAAGACAAGTTTATTGATCAAATGAACATCAGGAAAGCTAATGGAGAAATCCTTCTGCTATCCTTATCCTCCTAGCTTTCTTCACAGTGTTGACCAGGAGCAATATAGGACTAAAATCTGCACGGCTGAGTGAGCACCTACTTCCACTTTATGAGGATGTTGCACTGGTTATTTTCACTCACTTACAATCCTATGCCTTGTGCAGCTTTCAGTGGAAATTCCTATACAGTAGGTTCATTAAAATGAAAATTTAAGAAGGAAAAATATTTGCCTCATCTTCTTTTTTATCTAGCAAGATGTAAAGGTACTATTGATCAAATTTGCCCCTTTTTTTCTAAATAAGTCAGGTTTCAGTAGACAATTCTTGTGAATTAAAATTTGGCAATTGTTCTCATCTTGGCTTCTGAAAATGTGTAATGAAATACACTTTGCATGATGCGAAAAGCAACCACACTGGGGGTAAGCAGGGGAGGACAACAAATTTGCCGTCTTACATGAATATGCTGAACCAGATAAACACGAAATTTTCTTGAAACAGATCATGGTTTCCTTAGGTAATAATGAAAAGTTTCATTTCATTAAACAGAAGTGCAGGGGGGAGCCAGGGAAACTAGTATATTTAAGCTGGAAAGAGTAAGAGCTCTCTCACAGCCTTAACAACCAGTTCTCACGAAACAAGTTCCCTCTTTTAGGGATATGACTTCCAGCACAAACTGGAACCAAAGCAGCACACGTGTGTGTGTGTGTGAGTGCACCTTTTCTTCTAGGAATTTTACTGTTTTACTGTAATTTATGGTTTATTGTAGAGCAATACTCAATTGTAATAGCATCACTACAGTTTGTGACTACATTAAATGATAGTAGTACATTAAATTATATTTGAGGCTGGAGATGGTTTTCCCACAAGACCTTGACAGAGAGCTTTCCTTCATCAGATGTCATTTCAGTCAGAAGGACAGATTCCCTTCCCCTACTGACATTATGGAGTCTAATTACTCCTACTACCATTACATTTAGCTCCAAAGCCTCTAAATTCCTATAAAGAAACAAACTGATCTAATTTGCTTTTCTAGTGCTGTGCTATCAAACAACACCATGTTTTTGCAAATAGCAATGTCAGTGTGAAACACCCCATGTTTTAAGCCGAAAAGCTCAAATCCAAACCTTTTCCTTTTAAAAAAGAGTTTAAAAAAAAAAAGCTGCAAATTAGTTTTTACACACCAAAAAGCAATACATCAGAGAAAATCCTGGCCATTCCCAATCTTTAAAACTACTTAAGACAACAGTACTGCGTCAAATGTAAGTAGCTATATTCCACCCACCTAAGTTCTTTCTTTAGTTTAATTGAATGGTTGAATTGAAGTGTTTTCATTTCCTGCACTCAAATGGTGTGCAACATCCCAGCTCAGACTTATCCACCTTCTTTCAATCAGCAATATGTTTCTATGGAAATTTAAACCATTCCATTATGTATATAAACTCATTTGTGATCTCATATGCTAGAAGACACTGATAACACACATTTTTTAGTCTCAATTAAATACAATGGGCTGGATCATCTGCTGGGATATATGGCTTACCAATGCTCCGACTGACTCCAGAAAATGAGCCTCCTCAAGATAACAGTATAAAGAAACTTTCAAGCCTTGTACCATCGCTTCACTCACTTAAGAGCCAAATGAATCAAACAGATACAGAAACTGTTGAAGAGGTTTGAGAGGAGGAGACCCAGAACTGCTCTTGCCAGGCTTTGCCTGCCAAAATCATTAGGAAGCTTTCTCTATACCTAATATTAGATAGCAAAACTGGACCTCTAGCTACTGTCTCCAGAAATGCACTCAGCAGGAATGAATATGTCTCCAGACAAGATTACATGGAAGTACATATGTCATGCCAGGTTATCACTAAGCTTCAGACGGGTTATTAGCGATGATGCCAGAGGCCAGATGCCGCCAAAAGCAATGCACTTTGCCTGTGGAAGAAGTGATATTACTCCAACAGAGCATACCCTACAGTGCTGCTGTGATTTTGAAAAGACCCCTTCAATGTTGTTGGGGGCTTTGAGCAGGGGGGAGAGGAAAGGCTGAGACAATGGCTCATTAACTAATTATCTCCAGTGTATGCCAAAAAAAAATTGTTTCTAATTAAAAATGATGCCAACTACAGAGAGAATGATCTGAAAATAACTCTTACTTCTTTTACTAACTCCCCCCCCTCTTTTCTTCAAGTTTCTTGGCTTTAAGACTTTCCACACTCCTCTCTCTGCTTCCCCCTCTCCCACCTCTCACCTCCTCCTCCTCCAATCTGGCTTCCCCGCCTCCCTTGGCAGGCTCTTTAGCTTTAATTCAATAGTTAAAAGGCTGAATCAAAAGTTGTATAATCCGCTTGAACCAACTTTTATTTCGTATCAGAAAAGGAGCAGAGGCTGAGGACAGTCTAGCTCTGATTTCAGATCCATAGGGGTGAGCACTGTGAGGTACCAATGTGTGTTTTATTTGCCTGCTGAGAAATCATACCTGCTCAGTCAGGTGCAGCAATGGGGCAACTCAGAAACAGGTGTGAAACAGAAAGGGGCTGTTCCTCCGGTCCATTCCTCTGTCACATTCATCTAAGACATTTCATCACTGATATCACGTGAAACCTGAAACCAGAATATGATTTAGCTTCAGTGGAAGTCAAGTTTCAAGGGGAAAAAGGCAGAATAAGGCAAGGAAAAGGATGGGAAGAGACAGAGGAAGGAATGATACAAGTATGAAGGAGAGAAGAAAGATTGCCCAGTTTTATTCTTCCTGCTCAAAGCAGCTCAATTTCAGCTTGAATAGGTGCAGAGCATGAAGATAGACACTATGAGAAGCCTACCACATAGGGGAGATCAGAAGAAGCATTGATTAGCCTGATAAAAACGCTGCTATGTGGTTTGACTGCTGTGTCTAATTACAAAGAATGAGCACCAGTGAAGAAGAAAATCTGTAAATGCTAGTAGGATGTATTAATACAAAACCGAATATAAGCTCACCATAAATGCTCTTAGACTCTAAATAAAGAGTTAGGTCATTGAAGCTGTGAACAGAGTTGTGGGAATGAGAGTTTGTGACTTTCAAGGTGCAGGTTGGTGGGAGTTAAAAGAAACACGCCATGTCTTCACCACAGGGGACCAGACTGAATGGCTCTGCAGGACATCACTGAAGGAAAAGAAAGGGCTGCAGGGGTAGGAGCCAAACAGCTCTCAGTGCTGGCAGTGACACAAGCATCTTCAACACACTGTCTTCTGTTAGTCAGCTTCAACACCCCGAAATAATACACCACGATGCTCTGAGACCAGTAGAAGAATCTTTACAGCCCTGGCAACATTGATGCCTGAGCCAGCTGCAGCCTTGTCACAGGAGGATCACAACCTTGTCTTGATCAGGAGCTGAGTAATTGGATATAACGAGCCTCAGCTGACAGGGTAATGCAAACAGGAATCAACAAGTGATGGGAGAGCTATGCCTGAAACAATTGGAAATGTATCGGATGTCACAATGGTTTGATTTCGTTAGTGTCCTGGCTATAAACTAGTAGTAAAGTTTTGAGGTAGAAGGGAGAAACAAGTTTTGTTTACTTGGAAGTGTTGTGATGGCTTTAGTTTAAAAATAAAAATGTTTTCTTATGCAACTATTAAGAGGAATAAAAAGACTATACAAAGATTTTTCATCATGTCATAGAGAGCAGAGACAGGCTGATTTTTCTCAAAGGCCAACATTGCACCATTTTGGCTTAACCTAATTAACCCTGACTGCAAAACTATTAAATTCACTGAAAGATTTCCTGTCACAAAAAAAAAGTCACCCGTTTTACGTGTTTGAGCCTAAGTATTGGTTGCCTTTAAATTATTTCCTTTAAGGTAACTGATAAAATTAGAGATCTGGATTATACGAATTTATTCTGGCTGTCCTTGATTTTTTTCCCAGCTATTTGAGAGTTTAAAAATAAACCAGTCATACTGCATTGCCTGAGAAAAAAAATCCTAGATCTCAGATATAATGGGCAATTTTATTTTATTTTTTTTTAAATTAATCCTAGGATTTTAAAACCTTCAAAAGCATATGGGAACTGCACATACATCTTCACATGCACTGAAGCCTGACATTTGCACAGGGGTTGAATTTTGGCTGTAAGTGAGCCCCTAAGGACGTTTCACCCTCTGAGAAATGGAGTACATAACATAGCAGCTGTACCATATATCTCCCCAATCCTCACCAAAGACAGCCACATGGCTGTATTTCTTTGGATGTTTTGCGTCCAAAATATTTGAATTACACATACTTTACAAGTCAGGCTAAATAATTTACCAAGTTACTGTCAGTATCAAAATCATTGCACATTCAACCACTTCTTTGCTTTTTGCCTGGATTCTTTTACCAGTCTGTCTTTGCTGTATGTAGTGGCAAAATAATAATAATAAAAAAAGAATAATCATTATTACTCTATGTTCTAGGGTGAAAAAATCCTACAGTAGCTCAGAGAACACCTCTAATCTCAATACCAGCTGTTTCTGAGGCAAGTGCTTTGGACAGCATTCTTATTTTTTAACCTCTTTTCCTCTGATTTCTTATTAAACATATTAAAAAAAAAATTTTGTTTTGTAATTACTTAGTGGCAGAAATAAAACAAAAAAAAAAGGAAAGAAAGTGAAGGCTTTAACGTCATTACAAGGGTTTTTTACTGGAAAAATGTAGAGAGAAAAGTTACATTTATTTCATCCCCTACAGTTCCTTCTCATACATTGTCAGCTCCCCTTGTGCACACACATCCACCCTACATACAGTGAGTGCATATGGGACATTGGAAGAGCTGCAGGATAAGTGTAGTATTAGCTCAGTGTGGTAGCTTTGATATGTGGTGCTCTACAGGGCTGCCAGCAGAGTGACAGTCTCCTTGCCCTAATGTGAAGACTATTCTTCATCAATTCATTTCACTTCTAATAGACTTACATTGTCATTAGTGGCACAAAACAGATTGTGTGTTGCAACTGAAAGCCTTGCATCCCTGAGGATTAGTTCTTTCTTTTGAGTGCCAACTCTGAATTTTTACCATTCAACAATTTTTTATCAGATGAGAATAAAGGTCAAATGAAATTAAGTGAAAAGAAAGGAAAACAAACAGCTACAAATAAAATAAGGAGATAAGCTAGAATTCACGTTTCTACTACATTGTTTCCGAAGGGAAGAACTTGATTGTTGTAGCAGGATATTTTTCATATCAGCAAGTTAGGACTTTATGTTTGAATATACAAAGAATAGTGCACTTTGAATTCAAATATACAGATCGCAGCAGTTAAACATTAACTGCTTTCTCCTGAAAAATTCATTGCAATATACTGTTCCATGAAATAGATTTGGTGCATTTAAACCCATACATTTTGCTAAATTTGGACATCAGAAGACCATGGGAAATACCTCAGAAGATGAAGCAGTTCTGAGTGCCTGTGACCCAGTTCTGGCATCAGCGCCCCTGGTAAGCAGAACTTTCCTCTGAGTGGGTTTGCACATTCAAGGAGAGAAGGTGCTGCGTAATTTGTCAAATGCATCCTTGCTGAGGTTACAGGACAACTGTGCTAGGTGCTATAGAAAAAAGCCATCTGGAAGGTTTACAGCACAGAGAGACCAAATATGACAGATGAGTAATTTGTCTGTAGTGATGTAGCAATCCGGTGGTAGAGCCAAGAACAAAGCGAAGGTCTCCAATCCTAGTCTAGCAGTTCCCTCCTCCCCACCTCGTCCTCCACCATGATATTACTGCACTTTTAAGGACTAAACTTCAAGGCTCTGTTACCTGTAAGTGTGGGAACATTTTGTGTGGAGGAGTGCTTGTAAAAGGCTATTTAAAAGAACAAAAATACCATATGCTTCCTGGATTAATTTTGAAACCTCATTAAGGTCAACATAAGAGACTAAGACACACTTGTGATTTGGCATGTACTTTCACTTGTTCAGAGAGGGATGGTATTTTTGTAAACAAAGTGGCTAATTTAACACAGTCCAGAATAAACTTGTGTGTAAATACCCTGAGCTGTAATAGTGCTGTACCTTGGGAGCAAACACCCTAAGCAGATGCTGCTCCTTGAGTTTACTAATTTTAAATACTAATGGAACTTCATTTACGAGCACAACAGAGAATAAAGTATGTTCATATTATCTATCATCATCTAAGCAGTTTCCAACCAAACTAGCAGCCAGCCCTATGAACTGGCAATTTAAAACTGAGACAGAGGCTGTGCCTGTATGTGAAAAAAGGGTCTGTAGGGGTAATAATCCTTGTTCTTTTAACAGCAGATTATATATCAAATAAGTCTACCACACTCAAATACTGTCATTTTATTCTTACTTCTAGATATTAAAAAATATGAGAAGCAAAGACTGAGAGATTCTGCTCTGAAACATTGTAATGACACAAAACTTAGTTCCAATATCCATGAAGAGGGAAGGGAAGGGAAAAAAAAAAAAAAAAGCTGTAAGATATTAATTATATCCATGTAAAAACTAAAAGCATAATGCTACTCTAATATTGGTTCTGTAAATAGAATAGTATTGATCTCAGTGAACACATACTAAATTTGTTCAGTCTGGAAAAAGAAAAATATTTACTTTCAAATTGCCAACCAAAACCTTAGTACTCTATTCTGAAAGCTCTGACATTTATTTTCATGTTAATAGAGCATTTTTCATTCCAGTGACCTATCGGTAGAAAAAAAAGAGTCAGAAAAAACAGAATTTCTAATCTGAAGGGATGCATTTCCTCGCAGAACCTTAACCCAAAACTAATAGCTTTCTTTATTTGAACACCAACATTTGCAGAACTTTAATTTAATCCTACAGATCACAGAATCTTGTTTGACTCTGAAGAGATAAGCAAGGAAGGACATACTTGATCAGACTGAAAATATTTGTTCATCTTTAACAGTGTTCACTGAAAACTTGTCTTAATATTTCAATCTTTGATAGGAGGGTGAGGCTCACTGCTCTTGATTTTAAATTTTCTTTAAACCATAGACTTCCAATGTAATAATTACAATAGCAAAGGGGAAAGGCTGCCAGGTGACAAAAGTAAATTTGATATGAGGGGAAGGAAGCAGTCTGGTATTTGATTGCAAAAATTATAAATATAATTGTTTAACGCATCCAGATTTCAAGTTTATGCATCTGTTTACGTTTGTGGTTTTTTTATGAACACCTTTCCTTTTTTAAAAAAAAACATGTAAATCCAGATTTTTGGATCTAAAACAGACTTTACTTTCAGTTTAAAGGACGTAGAGTTACAAAAATCTTTAACTTAAAAAAAAAGAGCCAGGAACAATGGCAAAATTTTCCAAAGGAATATCGACATTTTAAACATCATTTATAAAACAATCACTCTTTATTTCTAAACTTTCTATTTTTTTCTGACTAATTACTTCAACTGACTTTAATCTAAGATAATTTTATTTACTGCTACAATTTATACGTCTATGTCAAAGCAATCCTACGTTAGTCCCAGCAGAATAATTTATTCCACTGTAAGGTGTTTAGTTTCCCTGTGTAGGTAAATTTCACTTACCTACACCCGGGAAGGAAGTCTGAATGTTGACAGGCCCTCAGGAAGATTGTTCAACAGACCAGTCTCATTGACTATATACTCTGGTGCATTAGGTCCCTCTGAAGTCCCCTAAGGTGTAATTCAGTGTGTATTAAGACACACGTTGTGGTGAGTCAGCTGCACCATTACAAGCCCAATTCTCCCTCAACACACCTGACACTTGTGCCCAATTTCCCACCTAAAGGTCTGTGATGAAGGACACTGCCTGGAAAGACCATGAAATATTTTCCAGTATTCCTCTTTTCTACCGTCCCAATCCTAGCAAGCATTTTTCCTTGCTGCAGTTTAAATGTGTGGGTTTTTTTGCCTTGTCACCTTTCTCATCACAGAACTAGTGTCATACTAAACTCTTTGTCACTGTTATGTTCTTCAAAGCTGTGTAAATCCAATTCACTTAGGCTTTCCTAGAAGGTCATATTTTCTGGATGTCCAATCACTCTCTCTGCAAACATACACAGTAAAAGTCATGAGTCCAGACTTCCTCAAAGGAAGACACAAACACTTACACTTTCCTTCAACCATGATATCATCAGTCAGAATAGAATGGTTTCCTCATATCTTATAGACAAGCTTTGTTTCAATACAGATTTGCCTTTTCTTTTTTTTTTTATTTTTATTTTTATTTTTTTTATTTTTTTTGGTAACAGGATAATGCAAGCAACTCATTCCAGCTGCAACTGACCTCTTAACCCTGTGTCTTGTTCTCTGCAGGCAGAAGGCATGTACAGATATTTAGTTGTTTCTAACACAGGTATTTGAACTTGTTCTTATTGGATTGCATCAACAAGAGTCTTGGCGTTTCAAATTTGTCAAGACCTTTTTCACTTCTGAACCCCAGCCTCCAGGACTCTTCCAAACTCCTATGCCATGCATGAAGTTAATGAACACAACATGTGGTCATCCATGATTCCAGAGTTTTCTTTAATACCAGATCAAGAGTAAACCTCACAGAAACTCATTTTGACAGAAATCCATTGATAACCACTTTAAGTGTGATTTTGAAAATAGATTTTTACTTTCTGTCTGGTTCTTTAGTTTAGATCAATTGTAAGGAACTGTCAAAAGTGTCGTTATGTTCATGATATACATCTACAACGATTCATGTGTCTCTTAGTGCATCCCCTCTAAACAGAGAGTTGGCTGCCTTATTATGGAACAGGCAACAAATGTGAAAAAAATCTGCTCCCAAGTTATTTTGCGAAATTAGAAACCTGAAATTAAAAACCTTATCTTCTCTTGTAAAACTGAAAAGAAAAGAGTTTTAGGAAGAAAAAGGTGATTTCTAACAGGTGCACACTTGTTTTATACCAATGACAGGGTTCTTCGCAATTTTGAGGAACCAGAAAAGTGCTGATAATGCCACCAAAAGAAGGAATATGCAAAATAAACACTCAAAATGCACATGAAATTGTACAGAACAGAGAAAAAGGATCGGGATGGTTTCTAATTGAGCATGTTCAACAAATGTAGGACAAGCTCATGGTAATGGGAAGTTGGCAGGAGGGAAAAGAGAGGAGAGCAAACAATTTAAATGCCATACATCAAAGAAAGGCATAGCACACTACCACAGCATGAACAGGCAATGCCTCACAGGAATGCTTATTTCTCTATATGTACCTAAGATAGTGAATAAATACATGAAGAATAGAACAATAGTCATTGCAGCATTAAAAACATGAAGAAAAAGTGACAAAATTACAACTTATCTTGTGTCAGTCCAATGACCTGATCAGCTGGCACAGTAGCAAAAAAAGATAAAGATTAATCAACACAAACCTGCTACAAGTGTAAACAAAGAAAATGCATTTTTAAAAGAGAGATAATGTTTATTTGGACTTTGCTTTCAAACTTCTTTTTTGATTAAATGTAAGTGAATATGTTATTTGTAGACAAATCCAAAAGCCTTTACCAAGCCTTGTTGGATTTAATCTGCATCAGTCTTTTAAGAGAGTGGCTGAGAATATTGTGTGTTTCTCTTCCACATGCCTTTCCGGCAGCACAGGAAATCACTGGGCACACTTAGCCCTTAAATAGTTTGAAGGATGTCCCACAGCCACTTGTGGGGGATATTCAGAGGGTGTCTGCATGAAGGGTGGGCACAGTCTTGACTATATCTTGACTGTAACAGCAGAACCTCATCAGCAAACAGTAAGACTAATGTAAATTATTTTTCCAGGAGCCCACAGATTTCCCCTCTACCCTTTGCTCAATATAATATCTTCCACATTAATGTTGTTGTGGATCTTAGTGCACCTTGGGCCATTGACCTGTAATTTTTGCAAGAAACTCTTTGCTATTCTCTGGAGCTATACATATAATTGTCAGTAATTAATTATTATTATAACTGCCCAAAAAGTGAAGACAGTGATCTATCACCAGAAGCAGAAAATTACTGAAGGCTATGCTTCAGCCAAGCTCTCCAGAAAGATGTGTTCTGCCTTTCTTTCTGCTGCCTTGCTTTTCCTTTGTGATATATGTATCAAACTGTACCTTCTGCACCAAAAATTTTCACCGATTTTAACAGTTTTTCAGAGGCACAAGCGGCAAGTAGGATGCCACTGTGGATATGCTGCTGTTCAGGACCTCTGCTTTTAACACCAAATGCAGTTTAGAGGCTGGAATTAGGCTTCGTATTTAACCTATGAGAAGTATCAAGTCTGAAAATGCTACAGCCTCTCATGTTTAACTCAGAAGTCCACACTAGGCATGGGCATTTTTAAAACACATGACCAAGTACAATCTCTTTGCAGAAAGACCCTTTCTTGATGTTTGCATAGTCTAATCCAAGGAGATTCTACCTTACACTAAAGCTCCAAACACCTCAGTAATGTAGTCGACTGTGCTTTGCCAACAGAAGAGACACAAACATCCTAAGTTTGCATTTCTAATGAAGTGGACATCTAGGTAAGCCATTTGTCATTCTCTGTGTTTGCTCGCCAGTGCCTTTGGAGTTGTCCAGGACTCAGCCAAGTGGGACTCACAGGGAGATTTCAGACAGTGCATTACGCTTTGCACAGCAATACGGTTCTGGAGCTTTACATACAGTGCTTTTAATCTACAATTTTCTCCTGCAACAACATGATTCAAGCCATGCTTGAGAAGAACAAGAGCTGAGCTGCTGCTATAAAAACCTAACACTGTGTGCTGTAAGAATAAAGCAGAATTTATAGGTAGTCCAAACCCCAAGTTTCAGGAGTGTCTCGCCTTTCTGGGGAACTCAAGACCACACAGACCTTGTAAGTGTAGGTATGACTGGCATGCCATGTACAAGACAGCTGAAGCTTGTCATAGGCCAGTGGTGTAAGTCCAGGTTTCCTTAGTATTTTGGGCAAAACCCAAGTCTATTCTCAACATTAATACAACAGAGGAAAAAAACAACTATCTTCGCTACTATTTTCCATACATTATTTTTGTGGAGTGCTTGCATCCTTCAGTACTAAAGATGAACAAAAGATAGATACTAAGTTATTTTAATTGCTATGAATGCAGCAAAAAGCCCTTTGATTTCTTTGAGGGTTGGGTGGTATTTTTTATTTTTTTTTGTTAAGCAAAATTTCTGCGTTGGTGTAAGGCAGATTTTCCAGGCTTCAACAAACCAGATGGCCATCCAAAAATGCGATATGAAATTTTTATAGGAAGCTAAGAGCTGAACCCATCTAAGGGAGAGATTTTTCAGAGATTCCAAACTTTTAAAAATAAATATTACTCCAAGATCTTATGTATCTACATTTGAACTATAGCGAGTAAATAAATAGCCACAGCGATAATTACCTAAATTCTATATTTAGAAGAAACAGAACACGTGCAATAAACAATAGCACATTGTGATATTAATCAAGCACTTGCTTCCTCTAAATGTAGAAATTCAGCAATTATCACCAGAATTGGCATGTATAAAGGTGCCGGTGACAATTTTAAAAAGGCATATTGCTTATCTGATAGACCAGAATGCATGCTTTGGACCTGATGCGTTCTGTTATGAAGCATTCAGTGACACAGTACCACACTGAGCCAAGCTTATGCTCAGCACAGCAACGGCTCTGGTGGAGAGGAAGAGGTGATTGCAAGCCTTCCTTCTGCTTGCCCTAACTTTGCATTGGCCAGAGGCCAACTCAGCCATCAGCACAAATTAGAGCTGTTATAAAGATGTTCTACTTTACACCAGCAGGCTTGGACCCCTAAGGAGCACACCACTCAGATATCAGAGCATGTATCGAACTTCAGACCTTTCTCATCAAACCTATGTCAGGTTCTTTTCCCTGCTAAAAGGCATCTCCTTTATGCTCTCAGACATTTCGTCCCATGCCTGTCAGGAAAACTGAGAGCTGGCCACACCAAGCTGAAAGGTCTCTCAGTCACAGGAGTTGCCCTTCTAAGCTTTAAGGTCAGTTTCAGTAATGCTGTTTTGTGGCCAAAGAATTGTCCTGGAGACCTTGCCAAAGAAATACCTCCCTGCAGCTTGTTTTTGGAGACCTGCATCTCTGTCCCCATACACACACAGAACTAAGCTGCTCTGCTGCCAACACACTGCACTGTGCCTCTCCATCCTGTATTTGTGTCCTTAACTTGCTCCAACTTTCATTCCTGGGTGAAAAATACCCCACTTACATTTTTCATTGGACTTCTCCTTGCAGCCTGGTTTCCTTTGTCCCTGTTCTAATTCACTCATGGAAAGAAAACCAAGTTAGCAGAATGTGGGAAGGTGATGATTTACCACCTGGCTGACTGCAGGGTCTGAGCTCTAGCTTCCCACCCTATTACATGCCAAGCAAAGTTAGTCACAGGGCAGAGGACTCACTCAGACAGCAGATGAAATCTTCTTTCATTCTCTGAGCAATGAAGGCTTCATATTCATCCCTCTGCTTTGCAGCATACTTGCTATGAAGAAAGCACTGATGAACTGCTAGGGCAAATTTCCTTTAAGGGCACTAATTGGCCAAGACATTTGTGGCACACAGCAGCACACCTTGCAGTGGTCAGAAAGCTCGTTCTGTGTTTGGGAACTTGGCACAGGATGTATAAGAAAATTAATTACGAAATGACTATAGTATCCATGTTTCAAAATTACACAATTCAGCTGCTTGGTTCATTCATCATCATTCAGAATGTGTTTATTCTGCAATACAACCATGATTGCTTACTGTGGCTCTACTCCTGCAAATGTCTTCTGAAAGATGGACACTTGCCTTGGTGCCGCTGCTAGAGCTCCATGCATCCACTGCCCTCCCCTGCACCCACCCAGCCAGGTCCCATCTTGCTAGAGAGAGTCAGTAGTGCTCCTTCATGCTCATAACATTCACTCCATCTCTACCTCAGGAAGCGTCGCCAGAAGTTGACTCATGGGGCTGCAGGAACACATTCACACACAGAGGCTCCCAGTCTACAAGGAGGTGACAACTGTCACACACTACCAGGATGGGAAGACAAGCTGCTGCATACATTGGAGCACGATGGCACTGAACATACACAAAAAGATAACATACAACAAAGAATTCATATACTAGTCATGCCAAAAGAAATGACTAAAATGACTGCTGCACGTGCTCCCCTTTTTTGAGAGGTAATGTTGCCAGAGGACATAGGGTGCAGAAAGCTCTTCGTAGGTATCTGTAAAGGTATCTTAACTAGCTTTCTAGAAGCTGTAATTGCACTTTTTCTACAGAAGCTTTCAGAGATGATAGCATGCGTGACTATATCATAGAATCATAGAATGTATTAGGTTGGAAGGGACCTTCAAGGGCCATCTAGTCCAAAACCCCTGCAGTGAGTAGGGACACCTTTACTGGATCAGATTGCTCAGAGCCCCATCAAGCCTGACCTTGAACGTCTCCAGGGATGGGGCCTCCACTACCTCCCTGGGCAACCTGTTCCAGTGATCCACCACCCTCATATTGGAAAACTTCTTCACAGAATCACAGAATAGTTTCAGCTGGAAGAGACTTTCGAGATCATCAATTCCAACTTTATTCCTAGCCCTATCAACACCATTAAACCATGTCCCTAAGCACAACATCTACCAGTCTCTTAAATACTTCCAGGGATGGTGATTCCACCACCTCCCTAGGCACGCTGTTCCAATGCCTGACTACCCTTCAGTAAAGAATTTCTTCTGGCTCAGCTTCAGGACATTTCCTGTTCTGTCGCTTGTCACTAGGGAAAACAGACCAACTCCCACCTCACTACAGCTTCCCTTCAGGTAGTTACAGAGAGCAATAAGATCTCCCCTCAGTCTTCCTTTCTCAAGGCTAAACAGCCCCAGATTCTTCAGCCTTCCCTCATATGAGATATGCTCCAAACTGTTTACTAGTTTGGTAGCCCACCTCTGTACCCTCTCTAGCACCTCAACGTCCTTCTTGTAGAGAGGGGCCCAAAACTGGACACAGTACTCAAGGTGTGGCCTCACTGAAGCTGAATACAGGGGAATGATCAGCTCCCTGTTCCTACTGACTACACTACTCCTGATACAGGCCAGGATGCTGTTGGCCTTCTTGGCCACCTGGGCACGCCGCTGGCTTGTGTTCATCTGGCTGTCAGTCAACCTAAATCTACCCCTTTCTAATTTAAAGCCATTACCCCTCATCCTGTTGCTACATATCCTCGTGAACGGTCCCTCCCCTGCTTTCTTATAGGCACCTTTCAGGTATTGGAAGGTCACTATAAGGTCTCCCTGGAGCCTTCTCCAGGCTGAACAACCCCAACTCTCTCAGCCTGTCTTCATAGGAGAGGTGCTCCAGCCCTTTGATCATTTCTGTGGCCTCCTCTGGATGCGCTCCAACAGATCCACATCCTTCTTATATTGAGGGCTCCAAAGCTGGACACAGTACTCCAGGTGAGGTCTCACCACAGCAGAGTAGAGGGGCAGAATCACCTCTCTTGATCTGGTGACCACACTTCTTTTGATGCAGCCCAGGATGCAATTGGCCTTCTGTGCTGCAGCTGCTCACTGGTGGCTCATGTCCAGCCTTTCATTCACTACTACCCCCAAGTCCTTTTCCTCAGGGCTGCTTTCCAGCACATCATCTCCTAGCCTGCACTGATAACAAGGATTGCCCCGACCCAAGTGCAAGACCATGCACTTGCTCTTATTGAACCTCATGAGGTTCACCTGGGCCCATTTCTCCAGCTGGTCCAGGTCCCTCTGGATGGCATCCTGTCCCTCTGGCATGTTGACTGCACCACCCAGCTTGGTATCATCAGCGAACTTGCTGAGGGTGCACTCAATCCCACTGTCAATATCATTGATGAAGATATTATACAGCACTGGTCCCACTACAGATTTCTGAGGGACACCACTTGTCACCATCTTCCGTCTGGACATTGAGCCATTATATCCACACCACTGAGACTTTAGATATACCAAATCTTACTCTTTGTTGGCATAAATTGTTCACAATTGATCCCACAGAATAAGCACTCAGAAGCTTGCAAGCTCACTAACTTGATGTACTCAGTAGTTGTGCTGCCTCTGACACCCCAACCATCATCATACACTGTCCCTCTTCATAAAGGACTAAAGATGTGAGCATGAAATAATAGCAACTAGGACAGGAGAGATGCCACCTCTCAGCCTCCTGACCTCTAGGTGGCTTTCTGACTTGGCAAATGTAGTCGAAGAATATAAACACAAGTCTGGGAGCACTTATCATGGCAGCCAGAAAGGAACCGCTCTGCTTATGCTAGGACAGTCTCTCCTGTTTCTAAATGAAACACAGAGACTTTATTCCCACCAGTTATGCAATACCTAAAAAAACATGTACTGTAGCATCCCAGTCAAACAACCTAAGAAATGCAGGAATTACTGTGTCTCAAAAAATACATGCTTCCCCCGTGTCTTCCTGTGTTGGGCTGTAATGAGAAAATCATAGAATCATAGAATCATAGAAACATAGAATAATTATAGTTGGAAGGCACTTCTAGAGTCGTCAAGTCCAACCTTTATCCCATCATCTCCCTAACCACTAGACCATGGCCTCAAGTACTTCATCCACTCATTTTTTGAACACACCAGGGACGACTCCACCACCTCCCTGGGCAGCCTGTTCCAGTGCCTAACCACCCTCTCAGTAAAGAACTTCTTCCTAATATCCAACCTAAACTTCCCCTGATGTAACTTGAGGCCATTTCCTCTCATCCTATCATTAGTAATGTGGGAGAAGAGAGCAACACCAGCCTCACTACAACCTCCTTTTAGGTAGCTGTAGAGAGCAATGAGGTCTCCTCTCAGTCTCCTCTTCTCCAGACTAAACAACCCCAGTTCCCTCAGCCGGTCTCCATAAGGCCTGTTTTCCAGACCTCTCACCAGCCTCCTTGCCCTTCTCTGGACTCGCTCCAGCACCTCAATGTCCTTCTTATACTGTGGTGCCCAGAAATGGACACAGTACTCAAGGTGTGGTCTCACGAGTGCCAAGTACAAGGGCACAATCATCTCCCTACTCCTGCTGGTCACACCATTTCTGATACAGGCCAGGATGCCATTGGCCTTCTTGGCCACCTGGGCACACTGCTGGCTCGTGTTCAGTCGGCTGTCAACCAACACCCCCAGGTCCTTTTCCACCAGGCAGCTTTCCAGCCACTCTTCCCCAAGCCTGTAGCGCTGCATGGGGTTGTTGTGACCCAAGTGCATGACCCAGCACTTGCCCTTGCTAAACCTCATGCAATTGGCCACAGCCCATCACTCCAGCCTGTCCAAATCCCACTGCAAAGCCTCCCTACCCTCAAGCAGATCGACACTACCACTCAGTTTCGTGTCATCTGCAAATTTACTGAGGGTGCATTCGATCCCCTCATCCAGGTCATCAATAAAGACATTAAACAAGACTGGCCCCAAGACTGAGCCCTGAGGGACACCGCTTGTGACCGGTCTCCAACTGGATTTAACTCCACTCACCACAACTCTCTGGGCTTGGCCATCCAGCCAGTTTTTAACCCAGTGAAGAGTCCACCTGTCTAGACCATGAGCCACCAGCTTCTGCAGCAGAATGCTGTGGGAAACAGTGTCAAATGCCTTACTGAAGTCCAGGTAGACAACATCCACCTCTTTTCCCTCATCCACTAGGCGGGTCACCTGATCATAGAAGGAGATCAGGTTGGTTGAACAGGACTTGCCCTTTGTGAACCCATGTTGGCTGGACCTGATCCCCCCATTGTCCTGCACTTGCCGCGTGATCTCCCCCAAGATGAACCGTTCCATAATCTTCCCCGGCACCAAGGTCAGGCTGACAGGCCTGTAGTTCCCCGGATCCTCCTTCCTGCCCTTCTTGTAGATGGGCATCACGTTGGCAAGTTTCCAGTCACTGGGACCTCACCCGATAACCAGGACTGCTGATAGATGATGGAGAGTGGCTTGGCAAGTTCCTCCGCCAGCTCCCTCAGCACTCTCGGGTGGATCTCATCCAGCCCCATAGACTTATGGGTGTCTAATTGGCTCAGCAGGTCCTTCACTACTATTTCCTGGATTAATGAGGGGTTTATTCTGACCTCCATCCCAATCTTCCAGCTCAGAGAACTGAATACCATGAAGATAACTGGTCTGGCCATTAAATACCTGCTATAGGGGCACATATCCCAGCTCTCTGTGCTTTTGAATCAGCACAGGGACTGCTAAGCACGCGTGTGATCTAACTGATCTGCTCGGCTCTTCTTGAGATGCTCTTTGCTCATGCAAGCACTTGTGTTTTCCAGTCGGCAGCCTGGTGACTGTCTACAAAAACAAGAAGCTATAAACGAGCGCACCAACTGGTTCTCAACACAGAGCAGAACAATCAGGCAGTAGAATGCACTGGGAAATTCCCCATTCTGTGCCTTTTGTTCCAAGGCTTCTAATGTGTTTTCCATGAGAATTTCTTCTGCAATGGAAAAAAATAAACATCTTCCCAAATGTTAGGCAAACAATTTATTTATTATTAGAATGAAAGTCAGAAAGGGAACATTAGTAGAACTTTAAACAGAGATTTATTATGTAAGCTAAATATGTTTTAAAACACAGAAATGTGTTTCAACAATAGTCATATCTGATAAGCACTGCCACTTCGAGGCCTTACAGTGAAACTCTTCTGAACTGCCATGGAGATCAACTGAACAGCGATCTGACACAGTGCTGTGTGTACATCCACAAAGTTGCAGAATTAAATCTATGTTACTGGCTATGGGGCTGCAGCATTTTAGGTACTGTTTTCATGACCAGACTCACTGTCCCTATGAAGATGGAGCCACAGACCTACATGGAGATCAAGTAAAAGGGACACCACACCTTCAAGCACAGTAGGCTGCACTGAGCATGCTATCTGTCTGCCACGAACATACTGATATTACCTCTCTGGGGTCATCTGGGATGTACCTAGCTCTGGAACAAACACCTGCAACAGCTCTCCAATAATGGTCTAGATTTGACTGTTGTCCAGCTTCCTGCTTTTGAAAATGACAGAGGAGTTAAATAGGACAAAAGGAGAATTAATGAAGAAAAAAATAAGTAATTATTTAGTTGAAATGAAGAGAAGAAATGCAACAGAAAAAAAAAAAAAAAAAGAAGTAGTGGGGAGAAAAGCAGGCAAAAAAGAAGGATAAGTGGAAACAAAGGAGTGGTCAGGAGAATTTCTGCTGCTGAAGTCCTACTGTTCTTGTGTTTTTCAAAACAGCCCTCTCGTAACAGATAATCCATGACATTTGTCTCTTAATCCTCTCAGCATGCCTGAGCAGCACCATGGTCTATTCACTGAAATGCTGTAGCTTTGACCATAATTAAAATACTAACATCCTGCCACCTACAGCAGTCATAGCCCATGTAAAATAAAATCCCCACATACGACAACTTGCACAGGAAAACTAAATTTCAAACAGCAATAGCCCTATAAACATACTATGGAATTACACATAGCTTTCAAACAAAAATATTTTCTGCAAGGAGTGCATAGCTGAGGGCTACATAACATCCTTTGGCCTTTTCTCAGTATTTCTGAAGTAGTTTTTTCCTCTGGCTGTTTTCCTAAGGCACAATCTGTTTTTAGGCTATGCAAACAACAATTTTTTTGCCTTTTTGTTTGGGGGAAGCAGGGTTTGTGGTGGCTGAAAGGGCAGCTGAGGTGAGCATGATTGGGCTCGTTTCTTCTGTGGTGGCATTGTGGTTTTGCTACAGGGACCAGCCAAATGAAAGAATTGTCTGTCTTAATAAATACAGCTTTGTGTAATGCTCACTGTGAACATGTGTACTTGCCTTATGGGTGTGAATAAAAGGGGTGTGCACTGCCCATAATTGATTTTCTTGTGCAGTTGTCCGCACTCCCCTATACCCCAACCACACATCCTTCTGTAGCAATCTTGTGTCTTGTAACTGTTTATCATGTGGATTCAGTAAACCTATACACAGCCGAGTTCTTGTGCAAAACTTGATTTATGGTCACCGAATTCACTTTTAATGAACCTTTTCCCAAAATATCAACAGTGTGTTTTGATTTCCAAGAGAGGTTTAGCAGTGGGGGGGTGGGGGGAGGGTGGAAATAAAAGCCAAAAAAAAAGCCCCTTCTTGCTCTTTGACTTGTGAATGCCACAAAGGCTACCTTTTCTTCCAGCTTTGGATGTCACATCTCACAGCATCAGCTTGCACTAATATACAAAAAACCCCCATACCTGTATGTTTAGCACAGCTACAGACTCAGAAAAAATCTCTCCATCTTTCCAGCTGCAGGGTAGGCACAGAGGTTTTAAGAGTGAAAGAGTAAGAGAGATACAATTAAGGAGCCAATGGCTAATATCTCAAACTACTGCCTTGAAGAGGGAGTAACCTATTAAGGGCTGGAGAAGATAGCTACTTTCCAATGCATAAGGTCAAAAGCATCACACAGCGTGGTAAATTATACTGAAATAACGTAGCAAAAGCTGAACAACAGCTCTTCTCTGCTGGGTTGCAATGCTGATGGTCACGCATTCATGGATAGTACCTTGAGGTCCAATCAGGATCTCGCATACTTGATATTACGTGGGTTTAAGAAGCTATTTTTTCCCCAGGGAGCCAAACTATAGATGCAGACTAAAGTTAATCAGTTTTTGCCATCAAAGCTAGCTTGTCCATAGGAAAAAACAACTTCTGTTTATATTTTTCATGCAAAGCATGTAGAGTATCAGTATGTTTAAAAAAAAAAAAGAAAAGCTTGGTAACACCATCTCCCAGACAGCACAGATGAACTAGCTCAGCCTGTTTAGCTACGCAGTTGTGAAAAGGAAGGACATTCTTTCTCCACCTCTGCCCCTGCCCCATCAGCGGAGCTTGCTGCTCTTGTGCTGACCCTCTTTGTGACCAAAATCATCTTATTAAAGTTGCAGAAAGTTACCCTTCTGCATTTTGCCAGCCTAGTGGGTCCAGCAGGTCCCTGGGGATGGACCAACATCAGGGTGTGTGGAAACATGCAGCTCTAAGTGGGGGATTGGGGGATTTCTTTCAGCAGCAGTAAAGTATTAAAGGTGAGCACCTCCTCTCTCATCTGCCCATTTTCATGTAGTTGCCTGAAAAAAAAAAAAAAAAAGAAATAAAAAAAAGAAATTTGGGATTTTTCTTTCTTTTTTTCAGGAGTGTTTCCAGAGGTGGAGTATCTCTTTACACAAGCTATCATCAGGACTGCTTTCCTCAACCATGAAAAGGCTCCTCACAGCAAACAGCAGTGTTCGCTGGTGACTTTGAAGAAACGGAGGGAACTGAACCCAACTGAGCTACCCAAGTACTTTCATTAACTAAGCTTTTGCTAAATCCTGCTAAACCCATTCATCCTGGCTGACCGTTGAGGCCCTAGAAGTTTACAGGATAGTAGAGACATCACAGTGGAGAAAGTCTAGGAGCAGCAAATATCTCTGGTCCTCACCACGTAACAGCTATGAGTGTGTCACGTCAATACACTGCTGATCAACACCACGGACTAGCAGACAAAAACCTCTCCATCTGCTAGGACAGACTTCAACGTCGAACTAAGCAACCTCATGGTAAACTCAGCTCATGTGCATCAGCCAAGCAGAGGAAAGCCTGGCTTCTCATACAACTCCACTGCAACCATATGCAGGTTTACTCATTGCCCTTCCTTCAGCAAGAACCAAATTATCATTCCCTAATTACACAAATCAGTAGTCATTACATATAGATCTTCTAGCACCAGGCAAAGAAAATAAACTCTGAACTTAGAAAAGGACCTGGAAGAGGTCCTTGTAAAAACTACTACCTGAGATTTTTTTCTCCTATCGATAGCAGAGTTATAGCTGCAATAGAGCAAAAATTCAGCAAAAGACTTGGCAACAATTTTCACATACTGGATCTGACCATGTCTAATTCAGGAAAAGTGCATTGTCTTTGGATTACAAAGTACAAGTTTTTATTGTATTGAAATTATCTCTAATATCAGTATTAAAGGGGACAAAGAAGAAAAACCTGAATTTTGCAACTGTATTTGGGCCATAAATTACTTTTTCAAATGTCTTTAGAAGCAGAATTATCTTGATTCTAGAAAATTCACAAAGAGAAAAAACAGATTTTTTATTAGTGGATCAAATATCCAACAACTACAGACTGTCATTGTACCAAAGGAGATTGTCAAAGGATCCATCCACAAAAAGTGTATGGGAAAAATAACATGTCATCTTTTAGCAACCTCAGTAAGGCATGACATGTAGTCATCTGCAGGTCTTTCTGCAAAGGCAAGGACCACACAGAAAATGTAGAAAAGCTCAGGGAAAACTGTCCCTACTGTTGTTGGCTTTTTTTTTTTCTCCAGAGCTGGCAGGGTGAAGATACCTGAACAAAACCTGGATTAAAGACAGTAGCAATCTACATTTTCCTTCTGTTTCAGTCCCTGTCTTTTTTATTTTCCATGCTTCTTCTCACCTGTTGACTTTGAATTTTTCATCTTTTTCTTTTTTCTCTTATTTGTTTGCTTGCTTGTTTTGATAGATGCCATAACAATTCATGTGCTGAGATTATGGCATTTAAAACAGAAATTGAAACATTTATGAATACCTGAGCTCTTTTTTGATGCACAGGAGTTCTGAATTTTTGATATGTTGGCACTTAGACTATTTGTTATAAAACAAATTACAAATGTTTAATAAATAATACAGTTTAATTTTAGCACAGAAAAATATTTGTAAATAAGTTTTAGTTAGAGTAACTTAGGTAGAAACAATTGCTGGATGGTTGTTTGGTATTTTTCATATCCTGCATCTGGGGAAGAACAACCCCGTGGATCAATACAGGCTGGGGGCTGAGCTGCTGGAGAGCAGCTCTGGGGAAAAGGACCTGGGAGTGCTGGTAGACAACAGGCTGGCCATGAGCCAGCAATGTGCCCTCACGGCGAAGAACCCCAATGGCATCCTGGGGTGCATGAAGAGGAGTGTGGCCAGCAGGTCAAGGGAGGTTCTCCTCCCCCTTCCGTGTGATCTACTCTAGGATCCTGCTCTGGCAGAGAGGTTGGACCGGATGTTCTTCAGAGGTCCCTTCCTAACACTCTGTGACTCTGTGGACCAGTGAAAAGTTTCAATATTTCAGCTTCTTTTCCCAATATAAAAAACAAGTTTCAAAATTCAAGGGTTTTCTGAAAGGCAGGTTTCTTACTTTTTATCAGCACAATGGAGGAACAAAGTAGGAAGAATTTACTTTGTTTCCCTTAGTTTAATTTAAATAAAAATAATAATAATTTTTTTAAAAGCAATTCCAATATCACAGATAAAATGTTTTATCCAGCCTATTGTCCCTACAGGTAAGGATTAATTATAACATTCAGATTAAACTCCAGAGGTACTATGAAATCTGTTTTTAAGCAGAAGCCTTCATTAAAATAAGGAAGTTACACCAGTAATACTGCCTCTTTGGTGCTTTTGAGTCAGCTTTTTTTGCAGAAAGCCATATTCTAGTTTCATTCAGGAAAGCCAGAATGTTACAAGCAGAATGAGAAGTGATTGCAACACCCAGAAACCCACATGCTGTTTATTTTCAAAGAGACTTTCAAATGCAAAGTGTCCAGGCTACTTTTGAAAGTGGGAGTGGGTCATTCAGATCCTGGTTCTCAGATGTGTTTAAGAGCACATATATGTTCAAAGATCTCAGCTGTCAGTGCCTTGGAGTCCATCTCCGATATTATGATGCATGTTGAGCTCATGATGCTCAAGCTGTTGTGGGACCGTAGAGTTGGGAAACTGACATTTGGGGACTGAGACACCAGCCTTCTCCTGTGATTTGCCTCAGTTTTATAAAAGGAAACACATATTATTCTGGACATGGTTTCTATATTTTTTTAACACAGAAGAGAAAACCTGTTCCGTGTTAAGAGAAAGCCATTAAAAAAAAACCCCACATACATTTGGAGACACAGTGAGATTAAATAATCTCTTCTGATGTTACTGAGTGATCCTCAGCTTTGTCTTTCATGCAGTCCCTCTCTCTTCTTTCCTCTCTGCTTTTTTAATTATAAAATAGTAACAATAGCAGTTCATCACCTGTACTGACAAGAAGACGAGATGTTTTACTTCTCTTCCCCTAGGAAGCTGCTTTCCCACGGGCTGTCCTTCTGCTGTGGTGACAGCAGAAATGAAGCAACCAAAGTGTCTATCTGGCTCCCCCAGTTAGTCCCACATAGCTCCCTGGGACAGCATAATTAACTCTGTCCCGTTAAAACACTGCACACTCCGCAGCAGCACCTCAACCCTGGTACTTGATGGATCTGTCCTAGTTACTAGCAGCCCTGACCATTCTGTTTTTTGGCACAATTACAGTCAAGCCTGGGAAGAATATCATCAAAACCAACCATTTCAGAAGGGTAAAGTGTATTTTTTGTGCTGCTCTCTATAAAGAGAGAGATAGAAATTATACAAGTAAGAGGTCTGTTACGCACCATTTTGCTACTTTCCAGCAAGATGATGTTTGTATTTCTCCAACTTTCTCTTTGCAATATCATTCAGAAGAGATGGGGGAGGGGGAATACTAGGAAAAGAGATTTCTCTTAAAAGTCATCTGGCCAAAAACCCTCTGAATTAACTTGATATGTAATATTAAATATTAAAAGCCTGACTGGTGCAGCATTTTCCAGCTACCAGGTATTGTTATACAAAAAAATGACATTGTACTAACCTAAGTTTAAGGTGAAAACTCCAACAACTATCCTCCACTTCAACCTCCTATTTTTAGCAATTATCGTTTTCTATTTTGCCATTTATGCAGGGAGCAGAGCAAAACTAAGAACTGGGAAATACATTTGAGTTTGAGCAAGAAATGTAACCTGCTTATTAACAACAGACAATCTTTCATCTTTGGGATTCAAGATCTGCACAGATTGCGGTGTCACCTCCCGGCATTCCCCACTGTGAACCTCAAGTTCATGGGAATGACCAATACTAATGATCCCTGAACTGTTTCCCACAGCCAAATGACAGCTGTGATTCTTTAGCCCCAGCTCTCCTCCTTAGAGCTGATTCAGCGGTAAATTTATGGCACTTCCTCTGAAGTGTCCCATGCTGGCTTTGGACATTTATCACCCAACCTTATCATCAGAAGATGTGTCTTCTTCATAACTCACAGTGCCTACTTCACAAGACCATGGGTAGCAGGGAAAGGCAGATCCAGGTGTATTCCAGGAGGTATTCGAGGCATTTATCTTATCATCACCTTTCTTCAGTGGAGGAGGAATAATAGTAGAACTTCATGCAAAGTGTGGAGGAGTTGTGTCTAAAAACATGGGCTTAGAGAAGCACTGGGCATTTCTGAGCAAGGATGCAAGCAAACAAAAGAAGTAAAATCTTGAACCAATTTCAGGTTTAAAACTTTTATACTGCCCATCTCAGAACTCATGGGAAATAATTATATCCAAGAGCATCTGTTGGCATGGGACCAGTAAAGTGCTGTAGAAGTTAAACAGGAATTATTTATAAGTCATTATCAAGATCTACTGCAGTAAATAGACAAATATCCAAGTCAATGCATAGCTGATTTAACGTTTTCTGTTATTTTCCTTATCACTGTATTTCAAAGCAAATAACATTAACAACTTTTTTTACATTGGTCTTTCCACCTGTAGAATTGATCCTTAAAGCCAGAATATATTTCTGAACTCACTGGTTAATTTATTACAGACAGTATGGAACAAGATGTATCTGACAAGCTATAATCCCTCCAGCAATAAGACTTTTAACTCCTAACATGTAAAATGGAGCTCCCTTCTTTAACCATAGCTGAAAGTATTATCAGTACGAAATCCTGACCAGGAAGGAACCCATGAAACCCTAATCAAGATTTTGTCCTTATTTTGGATTGTTCTTGCCAAAATATATGATACTGTTTGGACAGTGGAGGTTTTTAAACTGGTTAGAGAGCAAGGCTCTATTGGGAAAAATTGCTTCCAGGTTCAGATGTGGATTTTAAACCCCTTTCCTTTCCTCCACAGTATCAGCTCTTCCAGGCAGATTTTATTTTTAAATCAGGGCAAAACTCAGTGTCTTTAACTTCGTAACTTCTTGTTCAGAAACTCTAGCAGTGCGTGATAGTCTGGTTAAGAACTGTTTATCCTGCAGCCATGCCAGCAAAGCAATTCACCCTTGATCTTTCCATATGAGCTGTTACACAGAGAGCAGGTTTCACAGCAGGTTCCATGGCACAAAAGACATCACGATGCAGAAATAATGCTCCAAACAGCCAGACGTATTCTCACTTCTACAAATGTCTGAGCAAACATCCGCATCTGGTATTCTGTTTTTTTGTTGTTGTTGTTTGCAAGAAAGTGAATCTCTGAGGATTATCTTTTGTATTTTTCTATTTCGGAGTGCCTCCACCAGCTCAAAGAAAGGTGTTCTTGCTTTGGATCTGGCTGGAAACTGGTCACTGGATCAGGAGAAGGTGTTCAGCATGTTCTGCACAGAAGAGATCTGAAATGCAAGGGCCGTTTTTTCCTCACAGCAGAAATATTTAAGGATGAGTTTCTTCAAAACCAAGATCATCAAAACATCAGCATGTTTTTCAGAGTTCTGTGGGCTACATATTCAAACACCATTTTAAATTGTGCCGAAGAAAACACTTTTTGTCCTTTTTGAAATATTACAAAAATTCTCAAAGTGTTGCTGTTCCATCTGGGTAGTCAAAATTAGAGAAGTAAATCCTGAGTAAACAAATCAGACTTTTGTACCGCACTCTGTAAAGACAAATATTAAAATTGCAAGAAGTAGATAAATAGAAACATTTTAAAATGCAAATTAATTGTTTCCAGCAATATAAGGCCAAGTCAGTAAAGTGCTCTCATTAAGAAGCTTTATGGAGGCCATAGATTTAATTATCAGGGGCAGTTGTACAACTCGTTCTGACCTACTAGCAGCATTTTTGGTTTGCACAGATGGGGCATAGTGCTGTCTCTTTCCTCCATCTATATTCCCTGTTCCCCAGAACAGTCAAATTACTAAAATTTATAAGTATTCTGCTCAGCAAAGCTCTCACCCTTGCTTGTCAGTCTCAAATGCAGCATGCTTTCTGCTGGCAGTAGAGGTGGAGACAATTTTCAAGACTGTGAAAATCTTATAAGTTTCATTCCTTAATAATTATTATTCTGCAGTTGACGAAGATAAATGCAGCCTGTTCTCTCTACTCATTTTCTGCTAACAGCAGTAAGTGTCCTACATACTTAAACCATGTGCCGGGGACTTGTGGGATAGAGGACCAAGACAAAGCTTTCACAGCTGGCTTAATCAATAAGGGGTTTCAAATGTTTCACTAAGTATACATAAGGTGTATAATTCTTCTCTCTTCACTCACCACGAAATAATGAAGTTTGGGACCTGCTGAAGGACTTGTCACAGAATCACAGAATCACTGAATGGTAGGGGCTGGAAGGGACCTCCAAAGATCATCTAGTCCAACTCCCCTGCCAGAGCAGAATCCTAGAGTAGACCACACAGGAACACGTCCAGACGGGTTTGAAATGTCTCCAGAGATGGAGACTCCACAGCCTCTCTGGGCAGCCTGTGCCAGTGCTCTGTCACCCTCACAGTAAAGAAGTGTTTTCTTATGTTAAGATTGAACCTCCTGTGTTCCAGTTTGTGCCCATTGCCCCTTGTCCTGTCACTGCACACCACCGAGAAGAGTCTGGCCCTGTCTTCCTGACACCCACCCTTGAGATATTTATAAGCATTAATGAGATCCCCCCTAAGCATCCTCTTCTCCAAGCTAGATAGACCCAGTTCCCTCAGCCTCTCCTCAGATGGGAGGTGCTTCAATCCCTTCATCATCTTAGTGACCCCATGCTGGACTCTTTCCAATAGTTCTATATCCATGTTAGTTTTACAGGAGGGCAAAGACTTGTGAGAGGTTTTCACTTTCCTTTTTTGTTTGAGAGGAAAAATAAAACTGTCAACAGTATATTGCTGAAAATCCATGAAATAAGGCCCTGGAAATTTCTTCTATATACTTGTGCAATATCTTGATAGGAAAAAAATAATCCTACTTATTGGAATGTGATAACTGCTGGATGGACTTCAGTAATAAAGGATATCATCCACGTTTCCACCCAGGAGTCCCTGCTCCTATCTTTCTAGTTATGCCTTTGAGTAATAAGTTTTCTGTAACCTGCATTCCTGTTCTGTCACCACATAAATTCATTAAAGATTACATTGCCATTCAGTCCTCATAATACTTGCCTTACAAATTTCTGACTGCCATCAGCAAAAGTTCTCTGTTCTGTGTCCCTGGAAAAAAAAAAAAGAAAATCCTAGGTCTTTTGTCATCTCCAGGATTTGGAGCAAAAATCTTGGATTGCCAACCTCTGCCTTCAAAGTGAAAACTTCTGCCTTAAATTCCTTCTCTTCTTGATTATAGACAATGAGGACAGTGAAAAATACAGCTTTCTCTTGAAACACTATGTAACTGAATAAACTAACCTGTCTTACTTGATCATTTCTCATGTATTAAGAAAATGTATCTCTAAATCAGTGTCTGAAAATACACTGCCAGCTAATAAATACATAGGAGTCTTCAGATCTTGGCCTTTTTTTTTTTTTTAATGTTGATTAAGAGGACCTGTCTCACATTTGTCTTGACTCCTTCCTTCAGCTTGTCTGATCCATTGCTTAGCAAAGGTTAAAAGAAAGAGCTTCTGCCTAGACTCACAGCTTCTGACCCGTGTCACACAAAATGTCAGGGCATCCTTTAAGGTAAAAATTTTCCCACAGAACCCAGTTGTGAACACTAGACTTGCTTTGAACATACTTAACTTTTAAAAACAATTTTCTTGACATTGATGTATCCATGTACTTAAGCTACAGTTAGGATCACAGTGAGAATATTTCCTTATTTCCCAGCACTAATGTTCAATTTCTCTTTGAGGCATCATAGCTGCATTATACTTTCACTGATCCTTGGTGTCAGCCAGCCCTATCTTGCCTAAGTTTCACACAGTGTGACTGCATTCACTGTGCTAATCTTATGTTACATACATTTTTTTGTCACTCCATGTGTTTCTAATTGGTTTCCCAAGCACCCGCAGCATTACAGCTGCTCTATTTGGCAGCTGCAAGTGCCCACAAACCCCTGTGTCTTCCCCTTCTACACTGTTTTAGGTATTCTCTTTTGGCACTAAAGTGAAAACAGTTGTAATCAGATGTAAAATATATTAAAAAAAAAGCATATGGAAATCTTGCGGCTTTGATGTTGCAAGAGGAGAAAAATCTCTTCCTGTGTTATGCCTGTTGCCCCACCCCAGTCAGTGGAAACTGGCATTTCTCTGTCTAATCTGGGGCTAGTATAAGAAACTACAAGCTAAATAACCACAGAGGACAAATGACCAAGGGTGCACAAGGTGCAGCTGGTGGTAGACCAGGTAGAAGCAAAGGCAGGGCTGACCACGGCATCGCTGATTGATGTTGAGCTATCTTTCCCTGAAAGCACTGCTGTGCTTTCCCTGAATGGCAAATTGCATGCTGGAAGTTTTTACTTCACAGTGGAAAATGTAAATATTCTGTAAAATACTCAGGGTCTTGCATAAAAGGGCAAAGAGATTACTTTTAAAGCACTATATTTTATGACTAACAGGGGGACAAGCACAGCAAGGTGCTTCATAAGCTGCCTACAAACAAGCATCAGGGAAATGCAGTGTGGAAACCCATTAGAGAAAGGACTATGTTGTCTTCACTGTACATGCAGAGCAGATGGGTCTTCACGTTGGTGTCTCTGATCCCATTTGAGAAAGATATGCAACAAATGGAAAACAGTGTGCTCATTTTAACTGTCATGCAAGAATGAAGAGTGGAGTGAAGCCCAGAACCACCGGAATCTATGGTTCAAGGAAATCTAGGTGTTTTCAAATTGATGCACAAAACCCTGAGTTGTCCCGAGTGCAGATGTCCTAAGGTGAGCCTGACTGTGAGCATCAGTCCAGATCCTGTCTAGGAACCAAACTACTCATCCTGTGCAGGACAGTTAAGAAACTGTGCTGTTTCTGCACCTATCAACTAGCAGAGTCTTAATTTATTCGACTAAATACTCTAGTAAGCCTGTAACGTGAGTCCAACATAGCAAGTGAATCACTGTTTGTGTGTAGAAAGGGAAAGAGAAAAGTAATGAGTAAGTCTTAATCCCACGTTCATTTTTTGTGGAAGATTCCAGTAGAATGGACTAAAAATAGTCATGTAGGCCAGCAAAATTTTTGCCTAATAACACAAGGGTGCCCAATCCACACATGTAATCCTTGTAGTGTTTCCACTGCATTGAGCTTTATATTGGGGTAGAAAAGAACTCCTACAAAATATGCTGTTGCATTAATTATGTTTTCCATTTGACAGCTTAATTAAGAAAAGAGTTAGTGTAGGGCTTTGCAGAATTCATGATGAATCACACATATTCGTACAGACTTCATTTTCATGTTTCAATTATACACATTCCTAACTGATGAACAGAAACACAGCATTTTCTGCTTAATAAATGTAATATCTGTTGGAACTGATAACATTAGTTCAGTAATTACTGAGCCATTATGGTCAGGCATCAGGAAAAAAAAGAAAAAAGTGAAAGGATGCCCTAGTTATTAAAGTTTAGTATCAGCACTAAGAAAAAAAAGTGTGGGGGCTTTACCTACAGGCACAATACTTAGCAGAAGTCAGCAATAGAAGGTGCCCACGGATCCACTTAGGATACAAGGAAAGAACAATAGCTTCACAACTGGAGAACCAGATTGAGAGTTGGGAGAACTGTGTTTAATTTTCATGTCTATCACAGACTTTCTGTGTGGGTTTGGTCAACTTATTTCATCTTTTTATGTCTCATCTCCCTATCTGTAAAAACATAATATGTAATAATACAATATCCCCTTCTCCCACACTTTTTTCTATCCTTTTCAATTGCAGGACCTTAACTGTTGGGACTATCTCCTTCTGTGATACAATAGCCTTCTGGGGAAGCATCAAATATGCTGCCATAATACAAATAATTGTAAACTTGATTGTCTTTCAACTCATGGGAAAAGAGAAAAAAAAAACCCGCAACAACATAAAACAAGAGTTTTGTAGACATGCAGGGCAACAACCTTGAGAGAATCATAGAATCATAGAATCACCATGATTGGAAAGCAACTCCAGGATCATCAAGTCCAGCCTTTATCCCATCATCTCCCTAACCACTAGACCATGGCCTCAAGTGCCTCATCAACCCTTTTTTTGAACACCCCCAGGGACGGCGACTCCACCACCTCCCTGGGCAGCCTGTTCCAATGTCTAACCACCCTCTCAGTAAAGAACTTCTTCCTAATATCCAATCTAAACTTCACCTGATCCAACTTGAGGCCAGAAAAGGAGGTAAATACCAGCTCGAGCATCTTTTCCAAACCAGTGGTTTTGATACACCATTTTGTATTCAAAGTTTCTAAGGAGAATTTCCTTTTTCTTTCTGCAAAACATGGTAATAAGGAACCGGAGACTGAGGGCAGGGAATGCCTTCCCTTATAGAACTGACAGCAGAGAGCTATGGATGAGAGTTTAGTCAAAAATTCAAACAAACCCTTTGGTTTTGTTCCCAAAGCAGGGTTACTTTCTCAGTCACAGAAAATAAAAATCTGCAAAGGTGGGCATACATGGAGATGCCAGTGGTCTCAGTCTGATGTTTTTTGTCTCCTTTGAAGTAACAGCAGCCTGAAATCAAGTTCAGATGTTTATTTCTTTGGTGACTTATCCAAAGTCTCTTACACTACATTTAAGGCAACTGTTTACACATAAAATAGATTTCTTCTATAATTACCTTTGAATACATTCATAATTAACTCTAACAAGATTACTGATCAAGAGCCTGCCTGACAGAACAGCTGGAAATGGCTTCTCGTTTAACTTTCCAAGGATCAATGTCTGCTTTATTTTACCTACTCATCACCAGAGATGATAATGTACAAAGCACCTGACTCTTATTTCCCAAAAGAGTTTTTAGAAATGCATGCTAATCTTCTGACTTGATGGGAGTTTCTGTTTTCATCAAGTAAAACACAGGAAACACTGAGTGTGTGGAGCAGCCTTAGGTGGGCATTTTGTGCATCCCATCAAGAACAATAAAACTCTGTGTAATTTGGCATTTAAAGGTACAAAAAATACTAAGAAAGGGATGAAGAAGATGGCCTCTCCCTGGAACCTACAGGTTTATGTTATTTTATAAAATCTACAGAAAAACACGGAAATGAACGTCATCAAGAAGCAAAGGATTATTTCCTTACTATTTCATGCAAGTATTCTGACAGAGACAACATACAAGCATCACCAAAAGAGCTGAGTGAACTCCGCCTGATGGTGTAGGTCGTGCTGTTCAGCATAGTGCTGTGATGCATGTCCACTGTTAGAGCTGTTCTCCAATTTATCAACTCACATTAGATTGTTACTAGAAATGACTTCAACTGTTCGAACTGAATGATTTTGTTTTTCTTTTTACCACTGGAAAATGCTGATTTGTCAAAATGTTGCTGCTCCATGGGAACAGAATGACTTTAATGAAGTTATGGTTGAAGCCAACAAAACTGGCAACTGTGCCAGTTTTGAAAATCCCTTACTCAGACAGGTTTCTAAAATTATCCCACGTGACTTGCTACCTGTTCACCTGATATACAGGTAAAGAGACCAAACTTCCCCATCTCCCAGGCTCTTAGCCACAGACTGGAAATATAGATGCTCAAGGTGCTACCTTTGGAGTCAGCCAAGACTTGGAAAGGTTTGGGAAGAAATATTTGAAACTATTGAACAAAATAGCATTTCAATTTTTGTTAAACAGAGCTGTGCACTTATTCAGGAAGACATTTTGAAAGTCTGTTTTTCACCTGAGTTGTTTTTTTTTTAATTTTCCACTGAGTGGCTGAAACCCAAAAGAATATATTTCTTTGTCTTGTAGTCACCATTGCAAAGACATTTCGACTTCAAAAAGAAGTACAATAGTTCTGGTGGATTTTGTCTTGGCCAAGGTGACCCTGTGGAAGAACTGACATGCAGAGATGCCTTTGTTTTGTCCTGGCTGTGGAAAGACCTTCTCAGGTAACTGAGGCTAGGCACACATACAGCTTCCAGAGAACTAAAATTCGGCAAGAAAATTCCTGTTCCTAAACACTAAAGAACCCTTTGAAATTAGGAGGGATTAGGCATGCTACCTACTGTAGCTGGATGAAATGGAGTCTATTGATTGTCTCTCTTTAATTGTCCAGTTTGGTGTTTTGTACTCAGAACACTAAACAAATAAAATTTGTGAGGAGAATAAGAGTTTGTGTTCTGAATTTAGTTTTATTCATGGTATCTGAAGGTATTGCTCTATTTTCTTGGTTATTTAGTGGTATCAAAATGGCAACTTTCATCTACTTTCCAAAGGACATCTACGGATAGTTGATTCCTTTATTAAATATCAATTGAGCATTGTCTTTTTACCTTCCTCTTGTTCTTATTGTCCCGTCATTGTTCTGAGGCTCTTTGTGACTTTCTTCCCCTATTCTTATTGTAACCAGTTACCCTGCAATTTTCCCTTTTCTGTCTCCATCTGGGACAAGTCATGTAGCTGGGACAGACGTAGGGTTTACAGACTCCTACTTTGAGCTGTTCAAGTTTTACTCACTTTTCCCTTCTTGATGTGGATATTTACATGAGCTGGCAAACCTAGTTCCTCCTGGGATGCCTCACCTCTGCCTCTAAGGTTAGATCTTCCCGGTTTTGGCTATTGCTATTATTATTTTTATTATTATTGTTATTATGAGTACCTGCTCATTTTGATGCTGGACAGTAGCTGCCAGAGATTTTAAATTTCCCATCATTGTTCACATCCCCTTTCAGAACACCACCCTTAAAGTACTCTTGCAGTCTCTCTTTCCTCTTCCAAATGATGTGCTATAGTCTATCAGAGAAAAAATACTGAATTTCTGTTTTCATCCTACCAGTTCTGTTTCACAACAAATATTTGTAATAAGATAATTTATTTCTAGACTTAGACAGTCTACAGGCCTTTAGATGTCTGAAGTGATTGCAAACCCAAGACCTTTTCCGTTTTACATTTAATTCATGTTTCAACTTCCTTAGCCTCACTGGGCAGGCCTGTTTCTTTGGGCAGAGGAAAGTCCTCCTCAGCTGTTCTTTAAAATGTGAGACAAGGATTAGCTGTCAAGATAAAACCACTGCACTAATCAGTTTACAGAGGTGTAAATTGTTCGTCAGAACACAATACCAGCAAAGCAATTTTGTTTAACAACAATTCTAACAGCAAGGGTCCCTGGGGCGGAAATAAGTAATCAAGCAAACAAATGGGGCTGAAATTTTGAGAAAGCTAGGAGCCATCTCTTTCCAATGCATTTTCAGTATAATGAGAACTTGCACAAAGCACTGGGAAAGGAACCAGGCTTCTCTTTCTGTGATCCTGAACCCAATACTGATGCAACTAATCTGTATTCACACAAGCAAATTTATTCCATAGCACAAGAGAGGAAGGATGGGAGAACCAGGGCTTTGCCCAAGGTTATGCCCAGCACCAAACTGGTTGTCCTCGATATCAACAGTTTTATTGGCAATCATGAAGGGATTAAAAGGAAGTGATCAGAATTAAATCCAAACCAAACAGTCCTGGAAATCCCATCCTCAGGGTACCGAAGTTATTACAGAATCATAGAATAGCCTTGGTTGGAAAAGACCTTTAAGATCATCAAGTCCAACCACTAACCCAGCACTGCCAAGTCACCACTACACCATGTCCCTCAGCACCTCATCTACATGTCTGTTAAATACCTCCAGGGACGCAGCATTTCATCCAATAGCTCTTAATTAAACCATCCCAGACATTGTAGAGGTAGCAGAATCAAGCCATTCTGGTTTTAATGTCATGCTATAGTAATTAATTTTGTGCCTATGCCCATATGGGGGTATGTCAGTAAACGCAAAGCATAAAGAATGCTGAGAGCATCTTGTTTCCCTTCACCAGCTACTGCATGGAAAAACCAAAATTTATTGAATAAGAGCTGTTCTCTTTCCCCATAAGTTTTACCTCACTTCTGTCCTCAGAATATCACAGGTCCCATCACACTATTACAATCAGTCAGCACATCGAAATGAAATGATTGAAAGGCAAGTCTCAGCAGAACTGGAACAGCCCCTTCATTTTTTATTTCTTACTTTCATGTGTGTGAGACAGGGAGAGAGACTATTGAACTTTAAACTTCCTGATAATCTGTATTGTGGGAAAGTGCCATTTTTAGGTTTACATGAAGGAGCTACCTCTGAGAATGGCCTTTTAGCCTGTGAAAAAACTAGAAACATCCCAGGAAGTCTCCGAAACATTGTAGCACTGTGAGAATTTGTTTAAAAATAAACATTGGATTATTCCAGTCCTACTCCCTTGAGAAAATGAGACCAAATTACTCAGAGCTACTAGCGTAATCTTGACAGAGGAAGGGAAATTAGCAACTGATGCCAGGCTTTTTGTTTTGTTTGGGGGTTTTCCCCCTTCTTTTTAGTATAAAGTAATACTTTGAAGAGACAGCAAATGCAAGCTAAGCATGTGATTGAAACAGGCTCAGAGCTGAGACCAAGAACTGGAAGAGAACAAGTCAAGCCATGAGGAGTGCTTTTAAAAGGTGTAAACTGGAATTCACAGAAACATGAAAGCTTGGAAAGAATCCACTGACAGACACAAACCAAAAGCAGACAAATCCTGATCTCTAGAGTTCAGAGGATTTTTAAAAGCTTTTTGTTGAGCATTTTTCTCAGGAGAAACTAAGATGTGAAAGGCACGAGGAATCAAATAGGGTCCCATGTCACTGCAAAAGTTGTTACTAAGCCTGGTCAGGAAAGTCCTTTATTTCATGGAAAAATTATTCTGATTAATCTGTCTTCCCATCAGGAAGGGCTGAGAATCTCACACAGCAATAGAGCCACATTTTATTCATCACTGCTCCTAGGACTAGTAAAGCATGGCAAGAAAGAACATGAGATGCTGTGATTTCAATAACTACGGGTAAGTGATTGCTATAAACCAAGAGAAAGCTACATAAAGCAAGGAGGTGAGGAGCAGGAAGTCTAACATAAGCCTATGTGAAAATGCCTGTGTAAGAAAAGAAGTAGAAAGAAAGCATTTCTTCCACAAGGGTGTCTTCACAGCTACAAACTGCTCCACAGTATTGAGCAAGGTTGAGCATCTGTTTGATGGAGAATGGACTGCACCCTGAGAGGGTTTGTACGCACTCAAAGGAGAGCAAAAACTTGTACTGTCCCCAGTTCAGGTCAACGGTTAAAATCAGAGGCTTCATTAATGGTCTAACACATGAGATCTGAGCTTCATACTTAAGTGTACTGTCCCTGTCCATACTTTGCATGGCACCAAGACGACAAGGAAGAGAGCAAAATAAGCTAGAAAAGGGGAGAAGGTATTCTGTGTGTCGTCTTGGCTGACTCCGGCTTGCAGAGTAAAACAGAGAGTTAAAGAGCATGAGTTTTCTGTTAGCTGGCAAGTTAGGGTTTTTTAGCTGGATGTGCAGCAGTCTTCTGTTTCCCTGGGGTGGAACAGAGATGGGAACCCCCTGCAAGCGTTGTAAAAGGACTGCCGAAGCAGTCACTGCTACACACGTCCCTTTCTGCAAAAGCCATTCCAGGCAATTCAGGAGTGGCAGCAACAAGATCTGTTCCTTTTACTGTCAGATTGGCCAACAAAGGAAGACGAAGGGGAGGTTCTCCAATAAGAACAAAATGAAGGCAAAAAAGTTGCCTCACAACAGGGAGAAAATCAATACCTCCAGAAGCAGTGGGGGGGAAAAAAATGGATACATTTTTAGCTTCACTGCCCAATCAATTTAATAAAAGCCTCAAAAAAATCACTATACGACTGTATGATATCTACAGTGAAAATTCAATATCTACTGCCATTAACAACATCATTAATAACAAATGTCTGTTTAATTACTCCTTCTAAGATTAAAAAGGCCATTATTCTTGTAACTTGAGAAATTCATTAGCTGGAAAGTCTGTTTAATGCCAAATGCACCCCCCTTAAAGGCACAAGGTTTAATACTTGAAGGTATTTCTGACATTCAGCCGTTTGTGTTGCTTGAAGAAGCACTACTCACTACTCAAGCAAGCACTGTTATATTTCAGAAATTCAGGTGAAGCTACAGGATGTTTAACAGCACTGTCTCTCCTCCAGAAGTGTTGAAAATGCGTCTGGACAGAGTAGGGTTATCAGAAGTACCTGAGTCACTTAAAACCCTTCATTTATATGAAGGAAAAGTAAATGTTTCTGAAAGATGGGCTTTGGTAGCTACATCTCCCAGCAAATTTTGAAAATGCTGCCCCATAATGCAGTTGATATAACTCAGCTTTCTCTCATCATGTGCTGAAAGTGTCTTGCACCACCACCGTAAACCCTAACTGTGCATTACGCAAAGTGCATCTTCTGTAACTGAATCCTTGTTTTTGCTTTGGTATTGAAGAGAGGAAAAGGTAGCAAATGCAGTAGTGCCTGTTAATGTGGCAGTTTGGCTGATAGCCATTTTTTAATGGTACTAAACTCTTAACGCACATTCCATCTCCAGAACTGAATGCAGTTGTAGAAGCAGGGACAAACAGAGCAATTACTTCCTTCTAAAGCATGAACTACGGTACTCCTCCTGGTCTGGAATCCAGGGCAGGCAGAGGACTTGGCCTGCAGACTGTCGTGAAAAGGTAAATACGTTTTCCACCTCTAAGTTCTATGGATGGTGCAGAAAGGATATCGAGAAAAATTATTGCAGTTCGCAGCCATAGCAAACAGGGATGCATTTAGCAGAGTAATGCACTCTGAGAGATAAGAGGCTGGATACAGGAGTAGCACCACAGTTTGTGTGTCCCTCCAGCTGGCTCACCTCCACATCAAGCATGCCTTGTTATCATAGCATGAGAAAAAGGGAGAGATACCGAGAGAGAGGGGACGGAAATGGAGCTTTGAAAGAAGATAGCCAAATGATAGGTTTCTCAAAAAGTATGCTGCAAGAGGGCTCACTGCTTAGCCTATTCGTGCACAGTTTTGATAACCACAGGCTACACAGCAATGCCTATGCGATATCTTGTGCATTTTACAAGGACTGAATTGACTATCCAGTGGTGCACAGTTGAAGGGGTTGAGGGGCTTTAGAAAATATAAAGGAGCATAAGAAAAGCCTAAAACTTCAAAATTTGACTTTGAGGCAAGGACAGTGACTTATCCTCTTTCCCTCATTTCCTCAGAAAATGACAACAGTCCTGGCTGCCGTGGTCATTGATGTAATGGTGGCAGCAAACCATGAAGACGTGTGTGGCTACTTGATGTGATACCAGGACAGCGAATTGAGACTGAGTAGCCATGTTCTGAAAATGTTACAGATATCCCAGATATTAAAAAATTCTCAGAGCCACTAGCTCCACTTCTTGGGTACATTTGTTCTGGTTTTTTGCTTCTGGCTGAGACATCTGCCAAAAACAGAAGTCCAGGCTTTTTATGTTAATGTTTCTGTTGTTTTAATCTTGAAACCTTTCTTTCATGTTGGGATCACCCCCAATACATGTCTGTTTGGAGATAATTCCATTTTTCCCATAATGCTGCCTAGGGAGCTCAACTATAGTGGAATATAGGCAGTTTTCCCTAAAAATAAAATTTTACACTAATAATACACCACTGATTAGCATTTCCTGCTCAGGAATAGTCCTACCATGTGACACACTGGATGCTTTTACATAGTGAAAGCAGAATGACTTGAAATTATGAGGAAGTAGATGTCAGGAGACCTGAGCAGTAATTCTGAAAATCTTTAAGTTTGGCTCCTAAATATGACTCTATTTGCCTTGCCCTACTTACAGACATTCAAAAGCCTTGTCTTTTACAGTCACTCTCCAGCAACATATAAAAGCATCTACTTCATGTTGGGCACCAATATATGAACGTCTACCACAAAGTCACAAACATCTGTTAAAAGAGCTCTTTATAAGTACTTCTGTCCAATTTCTAGGTCATGCAAGAACGTACACTAATTCAGTGTTAAGAGTAGTGGCATTGTGGGCAGGTAATTATGTTAGTACAGATAATGATATGTACTTGTATTACAGAAGCTTCTTCAGAGTTAATTTTACAGTCAAGCAATTGCTTTTCTCTGTTTAGCTTTGCATTTGGATAGTGAACGAAGTAAAACAACAACCGTAATTTTGGTCAGTCAGGAGTGCTGCATTACAGAATTAAGGGGCTGTCTGTGAACAGAGGATGTTAACCATTCTTTTTTCAGCTCAGTTTTCTACTGCCTTGCACAACTTCATGAACCTTTAACAGCTGGCTCTGAAATGCTGTACCCACTCACTTATACCTTGTTTGTTTGAGAAATGTTACATCAGAAGCAAGGACTGGGCTTGTCAATGAGCAATGCAGCAAACAAAATCACTATAGATTAACTGCAGTGATTAACTACTTTCTGAAATAGGTGAGACACAACAAACCTTGAAGTATCTATTACAGAACAGAGTTGTAAGGGATGCTGGCATGTTGCTTAGGTCCAGGAGAATGGGTAAGAGCATCCATATGGTCCAATTCATTTAAAAACACACATACTGTGTAGTGTGTGTTTTAATAAGTGAGGAGCTAGATGCAGCAGTGCTCCTGAGCAAATTATCAGCTCTTATATACGAAATAGGAGAGTCAGATTGCCTAGGCTTCCATTTTAATTTTTAGAGCTTGAATCCAAGTATAAATAGTAAGCACAAGATCTAACTGCATTTTTGTTAATGTCCTCAGTCAACTAACCACTTCGAATGTGTGTAAGCATAATACACAGGAGAGAAGGCTAGAAATGAATAAGTATTATATGTGTATATGATTGCCACATACTTTTTCTCAGGAGCAGTATGATTACTGTATATATCCAGCTATCATACACTCTGGGTTAAATTAAGTTGTGGTAGAAACACAACCAGTTTAAATGATATTACCCCAGGGGTCAATTTGGCCCATCACATGCTAATTACATCCCTGAAAATTAATACTTTTTTTTTAAGCTTTTCTTTTTTTTTTTTTTTTTTTTTTAAAAAAAAAAAAAACCAAAAAGGTGAATAGTCTTTTCCAAAATTATTTTTCTGGAAAACAGGCCTTGTTTGTTTTTTCAAGAAAATTACATATTTGCAGAGTTCTGGGACTTTTTATGCTGTTACAAGTTACATCTGTTTTTCTCCACTGGTGTTGTCCAAGGCAGATTTAAAGGTAAAGCTAATCCAGAGCAAGCCAAGGATCTGACTAAATTCTATAAGCCAAGAAACAGCCAAGCCACAGAGAATATTTAGGAATGAGGCTCTTGCCCGCAGCCCAGTGCTGCGATCCCCAGGAATGCAGTGCGATTGCTCTACAACCTTGAAAACTCCGGAGACAGCTGCTGGTTCCTTGCTGCAGCCTGCCCTGCTGAAGTATTTTTTTCCAGCTTGGTTTTTTCTCATCCCTGTCAGGTCCAGCCCCAAGCCACAAGCCCTGGGGTAGGATTTCAGCAGCTCCCCTGTTCCCCATTGCCCTGCAGCGGATGTTCATCACCACCTGATGGTGTTAGGCAGGAGGATGGACAAACTTCCTGAGGCTTGAGGCTTTGCAAACACTCACTTGTCCTTCTTTGCAAAAATATCTCAGGTCCACAAGCGCCTCTTCTTGCAAAGCCAAATACCTGCCCCAACAGCATGGTTTGGCTTTTTTGATGTTTTTTTCCTGCTTTTTTGTTTGCTATTAAATGGAAAAGTGAGTTGTGTATTTTCACTTCTTATAAGCTGGGCTGGCAGAAGAAGGTCAAGTGTCTAGCCATACCTCTGATTCACCTCTTTATTACATGCTTTCTTCTCTCCTCATTCTTTGCTCTGTGATTTCATTGTCTCCAGTAAAACATGAATCTTACAACTAAATCTGAGCTTGCTAAGCAAAATTCTAGACCTGAAAATGAGTTTTTCAGCAGATTCCAGTGAGAGCAAAGAAAGTATAGATATTTATCCCCTGCAAGAAAACATAGTATCAACTATATAAATCTTAATATATATAACCTCTGTGTTTTTTGTAGTGATATGGCATGAAAACCACTAGTATTATCACAGCTGCAGGGCAGTATTCATATGTAAAATCTTACTTTATCCTGTGATAAGAATCCCTGGCTAAGGCCAATTGAATATTCAGCCTGAAAAATGACCATGTAACTCATTCCTATGTCTGTGGTGTTTGAACATATATATTTCTTACATGTTCTCTTCAAAAGATAGATTACATGCAGGTAAAGCTGAAAGAACCCATGAAATGTTTTGTCACAGAAAAGTCCACATCAAAGTGACAAGAATTAATTTATTAAATAAGTGGGCTAATGGTTCCCAGTCTCATTTGCCAGCTCTAATTGCTTGTGTATGTGTGTATGCACACAGATCTTCGTATGTCTCCAGGCAATGTGAGCATCCACAGATATAACATGGCATTGAATTTTGTCATCCTGTAGAAGATTTAAGCTTCCCACCAAAATGCAATCCCTTTTACCATTTCCTCCCCATTTTGATCTCTAATTTCTTCCCCAGACTCTTCAAAATGCAGCTTCCCTGTCTTTCCAGAGCTGTTACAAAACTGAGAGGTTTGCATGGTCAGGTCAGATGGATGGATGGAGATGGTTGTCACACATTGTGCCCTGACCCATCCGGACACCACGTGCCACTCAGGAGCTTTTTCATCCTTCCTGTGTGTCTGCTCTCACTTTGCTCTTTCCCAGGGGCTGTTCGCTTCATCTCCATATTGCTTTCTCAGTACTTCAGCAGATGTTTCTGAGTCCTTCCTAGAGTGTTTCCAGAGAAAGAGGGAAGGTAGAATTTCTTTTATCAGCAGGGTTTGTCAGGATGGGACGCTGCTCAGACCTGTAGTAGCGAGGAGAAACATCTCTGCTCTGCGTGAAGGAGAAGCATCTCGGCTGCTGTGTGCCAAAGATGGAGCTGGATGCAAATGTTCTAAACATTTGGGCTGGGTGAGTGGTCAAAGGGCCTCAGCCTGGAAGAGCAGCTGAAATGAAGAAGCAGGAAAGATTTAGTCCTTTTGGAAAATGTATGTATCAGAGAGCTACACCTCCCAGATTTCTCTAAGGAAAGCGTATACCTGATGGACCCTTAAGTTTGGTGAGGCTGTTCGCCTTTCCTCAAGCACCTATATCTTCCCTTCATGAACCACTTTGGTTTACCCAGTCCAGGTCCCTAGGAGATCCCATTTTAAGCATCCTTTCCCGACACCCTCACTTGCAGCTTACCTTTCTGCTCGCCTTCCCCATGCTCCTTAACAGGGCTATTGTGCAAAAGCCTGCTTCCAAATACTGTGGCTCACAAACTGCAATTCTGTGTATTAACATTGTAATAGGTTTTCTGTCTCTGACATCTTCTAACTACCTAACAGAAAGATTGCAGGGCTAGGACTGATAATCAATTTTTACCTTTTTCTCTCTTTTTTTTTTTTTCTTTTTTTTAATAAATTGCCAATCAGAATTACAGAGCAAAAGTAACAATTGCAGAATCCTACGACTCACATATGCTTTTTATTACTTTTTCACTCACTCTTCTGGTGTTTGCAGAGTCCTGCTCTGTGCTAGTAACCTTCTTGGTAGTTATCAATTTAGTTTAATTTGAAAGAAAAGCCATGTTCTTTGATTCTCCTTTGTAATTTAAACAAATTGCAAACTAGTTATTCACAAACAGGACTGTCTTTCGCTTGAGAAAGCAAGAACCAAAAGATTTTGCCTTAAAGTGGCAGCTCCCTGTTTTGTTAAGACAGATGTGTCCTATTCACTACGAAAAAAACAATAGCAAATTTGAAGGCCATGCTGTCTAAACATCATTTTTCATGCCATTTGGAGAAACAACTAGTGCAACAGAGATGAAGCAAAACCAACTCAAATTTAAGGTGCATATTAGGAATATATGTCACTTTTATAACATCTTAGTTTTCCCATGTTCCAAATGGCTATCTTACATTTCAATAATCTTTAAAGTAGTTTTTCTTAACCTTTTTAAAGATTATTTAAAATAGCATCAATAATTTGAAGTTAAGCCTAAATTTATATGAAACACCTTCTGTGCCGATTGCATTGAGTCTTTTTTTTTTTTTTTTTTTAATTAAGGAGATTCTAGCAGTCATTTCTGACTGCTGTGGCATCTCTCTGCAAATCCTTTCTTCAGCTCTGTTACACTGAGGTTCATTTGTGTCATTCAAATCTTTGCTCTTTAAATATCCTCTTATAAATTTATTATGGCAATACATTCATTTCTTTAAGTTTAATCTGAAACTTCGATAACAAGCAGGAGATGGAATAAATGAGTAGAAAGGAGACCAGATAAAAATTAAAATACTGTTCTGTCATTGCCCATATAAACTATTAGGGACACTGACAGGATGGTATTTTAATTTTGTCCTCTTCTCCCTTGCTTCCTCCACCCAGTTTTACTCTTCTGTCTTCAGCTTGTTACCAAAGCTTCTGATTAAGCCTGGGAACAGGGTACCATACACAACATGTCTGGGAGGTCTTTAAAAAGCAGGAATATGAATGACATCAGGTAAGCATCGGTCTGCTACAACCTAGCAGAAAGGATCTTTTATTTCGTTAATTAGAAATCCCAGTGATCCTCGCAGAAAAACACCCTTATGTCTAAATAATGGTAAAAAAAGAGCAGCATTTAACCCTTTCTCTCCACTCACCCATAATTTACAGTCATGTTATGTGACCAATTGCTTTTTCCACAATTCACGTTATGATGCCAATGCAAAATCTATTCGCAACCCTGTTTCCAACCCTCTCTAAAGCAAACAGTTCAAAAGTGCTTTCACTGTGTAACTAAGAATCTGAATGTTGTTGGATTTTTTAACATTCAGGTATGACTGTTTTCTCTTTTCTTCAGTTAAGGGAGAAGAAAACAAGTCTTTTTTCAGTTTTCTTATTTGTTGAGAATCCAGGTAACAAACTACTTAAAATCAAGCAAACAAAACTTGATAATTGGCCCCCATCCCCATCTGAGCTGCAGAAGGATGTAACCATGGCAACGTGTGGTTTAGAGCAGACCATTTCGTGTACCTTTCAGGATTTAAGCTTGTGAGAATCCATCCATTCCTAAGTAGAATTATCACTGCAGGAGCAGCTTGTTCTTTATTTTAAAGGATGGTTGAAGCTGGGGCCAGAAATAGTCCTTGACAATGTGTTCAGATTGGGTGGGGAGGCGGAAATTAGAAAAAGTGAAGGTTATACAGATGCACACATGAAAAGGAAAACAAAAAAAACCCAAAAAATCCCCAAAGTTCCTCCACGCCAAAGAACAAACAGGAACGGTCACTGCAGAAGACAATAACAGCAAAAAGGGCGAGTCAAGCACAGCAGGTTGTCACAAAGCCCTCTTGCAAGTATGTTTTCTCGTGAGCTAAGAAGCCTGAAACAAAGTTAGTCGTATCTCAGCCCTAAACTCCAGCATCTCTTTTCTTACTGAAGATAACTCTCATTGTAAATGTATGTACGTATATCGTTAAAGAAGTATGTCTGTGGAAAGAAAATTTTAAAGAAACCAAAACAACAAAAAACACATCCAGGTTTGTAATATGGCCACCTCTTCTTAATCATATGGATTCAAGATCTAAGGAAGCTAGGCCAATTTAATACTTTCATGCCTTTTTTCCCCATCACATAAGGTTTTCTAGATTTCTTCGATCTGTGTGATCCAGCCACCCTTGTGTGTTTACAGTTAATACTTCTGTAACATTACCGTGTTCATAGAGCTGTACATACAATTTTGCTTTCTTCCTGCATCCTACTAATTAAATTTTATTTTTTAATGTAATTAAGAGTTGGTCTTGAAATCCATCCTGCTAATGTTAGTTTTTTTGTTTTCCTTTTGAAACAGAAACTACAAACACAACAGATTGTAGCTGTCTCTTTTTACATGAGACAAGTCACATTGTTTAACCAGAGCCTGATTAGGCAAATCAACTGACATGAGAATGAGTGGTTGCACTGAAGAGGTAATATGCTGTACAAGGCAATGCTTAGAAAAACCTTGACATGGAAATCTAAAGAAGAGATCGGGATTCAGATTTGAAAGGAATTAGATTTGAATCAAAATAAAAATATTCTGAGTCAGAATTAAATACATTCTTGTATTCTTGCATATTATCCTATTACCTTCTGCAGCACATGAAAGGGAAAACATCATTATATACAGGATCTTTTTTTAAGAGTGGACATTCTTTAAGTGGACAAATTCCAGATTCTCTGCAGGGCTCTAAGGCTGGAGGACAGTCTGGTTACGGGCTGAAATATGGAACGCAAAAAACTACATTGCAGTCTGTGCAATAACATAAAATGTAAGGTACACACAAATACTCTTTTCCAGCAGTACAATAATCAGAGCTAGTGCTGTTCACTGGGATTACACACTGCTTCCCCTAATTAGCACATTGCATGTCTCCTTTTTTTTTTTCTTTCTTTATCTTTTTTTTTTTTTTTCAACTGTTGATATCCTATGTATCTTATGCATCTTTCTAAAAAAATTGCAGTATGCAAGAAAACAAAAAAGGAGGGAGGCATTTACCATATTTAGAGGTGGCCTACAGTCAGGTCTGGGTTTTCCATGTCTGAAATGATATTTTAGACCTTCAGAAACAGGTATTCTTGATGTAATTTCTCTAATTTCTAAGTGAAACCTAAGACAGACCATGGTTATACTACTATTCCTGTGCTCCTACTAGTCTTACTGCCATTACTATTGCTGCTGCTATTACTACTACTATTACTAATACTATTTTTTTCCAGGAATAAGCAGGATTTTATTCATCAGCAAATAAATACTGCTTGCTGTTTAATTTTATCCTCAGAGAATTTTGCATCTTGCACACTTTGATAGAAATATAAGCTCATTAACGGAATATTTTTTAACCAGACCATTATGACTTCATTTTGAATCAAAGCTCATTAAAACAATTATAATCAAATGTTTCATTTTCTTTTTCCCTTGTGAGGAACAGCTGAAAAGGTTATGTTTGTTTTTCTTTATCTGAATCTCTAGGGCTGTATAAACAGACTACATGGACTTGTTTGTGCTCCTTTTTCTTTACATTTAAGGGTTTGCTTGGCAGAGTATGCATGAGCGCCATTCCTGGGATCATTCTTGAAGAGTTGCAGCACAACAAGTTGCAACCCAGGCCACCCAAAAACCAGTGGCAATTTTCAGTTTTGTGCCTGAGGATGCTACCTCACCCCTAAAGGTCCAAACATTGGCCATGTCTTCATGCCACATCATAGACAACCATTTGGGAGTGTGCACATCAGGAAAGGATTTCCAGTGTGCTTTCCTTCCCTTGCTCCACTTGCAGGAACTGATGCACCTTGGGCAGGACCAAGAGATAGGGAAATGGAGCAGCTGACATGGGGATGATCTCCGCCTTGGTCTTCTCTTTCCTGCCTTTGTGCAGACCTACAGGCCAGACAACAAAAGTTCCTCTGGATGCTGCACAGAAAAACTGCTTTCACATAAACAGAATTGGGGCTCATCGAACAGACAGCTCGTGTTTTGTGTTTCACAGAAGTTTCATGCAGACAGTTGCATGCCACAGTGACTTAGCACAAAACCCATCGAACTTCAACATTTAAAAAATGTTGTGCTCAATTCTTTGGTGCAGAAAAATATCTCTTTCCCCTTCAACACAATCACTTAATAGCTACACCACTGTTGTTAAGACTGAAACCATGCTTTCAGTACAGCATATCTTTATTAAGCAGTCCGTTAGTCATAACAAAAATTACCAGCTCCAATTAAGAGAAAATAAATCTGTACTCAAAACCTAGTAAATCTATGTAACAATTAATTTAGAATTAAGGGATTTTACTCTGAAAGAGCATTACCTTTGTATGGAAAATGGTAATTACTTTTTTCTCTGAAATGTCTAACAAGTGCACAGCATTTGCAGACCACAAAAACAGCCCTTAGCTACAGTCCAACATCACTTATTGTAACATCAAACATCAGTTGTCTTTCAGCCATTAAACTAAACCTGAAAGTTGAACATAGACTAACAGCTGAAAGCTCTTTGTACAAAATTTTGATCAGGAAGGACAGTCTTCCCAGCTTCTGTTGAAGTTTCTGTTTCTCTTATCCTGTTATAGCAGAATTTCTGTACTAGACCCCTGTAAACACCATTCCATGCAAACAATCAGGTAATACAAGGCAGAAGATGTACAAAGTTGCATAATCACAAGTCAACAGTAGCACAAATATGAAAAAAGATGAAAACTTAAGCTAACACATAGTTTTCCTTCTAATAGTTAACCTAGAAGTTGATGTCTAATTTTGAGGGAAGAGATAATGCAATATAAACCTTCCTAGAAAAAAAGTTGCTTCCCAGAGACAACAAGAATATAAGATATGAAAGACATTGTATTGTGTGATAGAAATTTTTGAATTATTTTTTTAAAACTGTTAGCTGGGAGCAGAAAGAGTGATCCTTGTGTCAAGTCTGGTTTGCATCTGGAGCATTTTGCAGTGGCCAAAGAGATGGACTGTATCTCTGAGGACAGTGCTGCTCTGTCCGTGATTCTCCAGCTCCCACACCATGGCTGCAGTCCTCTGCATCCTACTCAAAGGCTGCCAAATACATTTGAGATCCCCTTGCCTGCTGAAAGACAAGGTTTTCCCCTTCACAATGAGCTTTGCCTGGAGGATCTGATTTTTCTATAAACAAGCCAAATGATTTTAAAGTCTTGGTTGTTGTTATTGTTAATTATTTGTTTTAAGGAAGGCAGCAGACTGGAAGGCAGTGACCTACTCACAGATGCTGAGATCATTTCAAATTGTACAACACAGGCAGTATGGCCAAACCCAGACTTTCCAAATTCATTAATCAGACCCCATACACTATGAGATAGTCTTAAAATAATATTTCAGACAAAAAAATACTGAATGTTGGGTTCTCTCCACACTCCACTGCCTTCTGTCTTTGTCATCTTTAAAGGTACACACGAGATCAAATTTTCAAATCTTCCTCATCAAATGGGAGGACCTTAATCTTCCTTTTTTTGTTGTTTTTTAAAAGGAAAGATGAGACTGTTAAAATCCTACATAATACATGGATCTTCAAGAAAAACATCAAATATTACCACAGTTCTGATAACATCACAAGAGCTGGCAACAAAGGAACAACATCTATTCATTCTAACAGTCTTTCCCAGGCACTTTAATAAGACTTACACATTTTATATTCTAGCTGTGCTTTAATTAAAACCAGTTACTTTCTTTTGTTTGAAATAGCTCAAAGAATTCAGCACTTAAAAAAAGAAAGGAAAGAAAATAGAAGAAAGAAGCTATCTGGATGGGTTTCTAATAGTGGGTGTGAATCCAGTCATAATCAAGATTTATTCATACAAACTATTTCAATGAGAAAACAGAGCCTCCAAAGTGTGCATTCAATTAAGTATCATAGCAAACCTTTGTTATCTTTGTGTTAGACCTGGCTAGTGTCTATGTACATTGTTAATCAAACATAACAATATCATAATTGTAAATAATTCCTGTTTCTCATGAAGAGCTGACTCCAGTCTAAACCACTGGGGCTCTACGTTTCTATTGGTACTTGTAACTGCCTGAAAGCAAAACCAACTTTTTAATTACAGGTTAAACTTCAGTCAAATATTAACTTGTGAACTCTCTTCTGACTTCATAAAATTGTGTGGCGTTTTCGCCTGTTATCTGAGTTCCTTAATAATGCATTAGAAGACCAAATTTTCTGAAGAATTTGTTTGAGATTTCTTCTTTGGCTTCATCTGCAGTTCTCAATGAGCAATGCATCATCCAAACGCATTATAGAAATTAGAGTCTGCATTCCATTATGCATTCAGACATTTATAGCAGAATGATAAACCTGTCTGTACCTCAGGGAGTTGGCTTTATAAATCAAGGCTTCCTGTAAAAAGATTACATTCCTATTTGAAATTATTTGGGTTCTATATCTTTTGTCCATATCATGTTACAATATATATCAGGAAAAAAAAAAAAAAGGAGAATGGAATTGAAGTGGGGAAAATTACATTTTATTAGAGGCAAAACACGTTACTATTTTATTTTGATTTTCTGAAAGAAAGCTGAGATTCTGGAATTTTAGGTTCAGATGCTTAACTATTCTGGAGCTTATACAAAAAAACCTTGATCTCTCAATCTATTTTTGAAACTTATCTGCTTCTGTAGTACCAAAAAACCTCGGAAGTCTTTCATGTATTTATCATCACTGAACACCTCTGAGGGAGAAAAATACCGTTATCACTATTTTAGAGATCAGATGTTAAAGAACAGCTACTCAGGTCTCTCAGGAAAGCTCTGACAAAGCAGTGGATTGACCCAGTGTCTCCCAGCCCCCAGGTCACAGATGGAGTGTAGGAATGGGAAGAGCAGTCACAGGAGCATCCCACCTCAGCAAGCAGGTCATGACAGCTCAGGATGCATTCCCTGCAACCACCAGTGAGAGAAGGGCACTTGGACAGGACATTTTGAGGTGTGAGAGTCCGAGAGATACCGTGATATGGTGCCTCCAGATGCCATGCAGTCTATCCCACAGTTAAGATGGTCCTGTCAAGCTCAGGATTTGAGCTGTCTTAGTAAATGTAATGAGAAATAAGTCTGCTAATATGTGCGGAGAGCAGAAATGTAGCTCCACAGATGGCTCTCACTCATGACCATCCCTATGTCTTCATCCACTGCACACCAAATATCCCCCTCAGGCCTCACCTTGACCTTCCTGAGATGTCTGTCTTGCAAATTATGGCAAATATAGTGAAAATGGTCACACAAGACTAGGTGAATAGAAGTATAATTAGAATTATAGAATAATTATGGTTGGAAGGGGCTTCCAGGGTCATCAAGTCCAACCTTTATCCCATCATATTCCTAACCATTAGACCGCTAGACCATGGCCTCAAGTGCCTCATCAACCCGTTTTTTGAACACCCTCAGGGACGGCGATTCCACCATCTCCCTGGGCAGCCTGTTCCAATGCCTAACCACCCTCTCAGTAAAGAACTTCTTCCTAGTATCCAACCTAAACTTCCCCTGACACAACTTGAGGCCATTTCCTCTTGTCCTATCATTAGTCATTTGGGAGAAGAGACCAACACCAGCCTCACTACAACCTCCTTTTAGGTAGCTCTAGAGGGCAATGAGGTCTCCTCTCAGTCTCCTCCAGACTAAACAACCCCAGTTCCCTCAGCCGGTCTTCACAAGGCCTGTTTTCCAGACCTCTCACGAGCCTCGTTGCCCTGCTCTGGACTCGCTCCAGCACCTCAATGTCCCTCTTATCCTGTGGTGCCCAGAACTGGACACAGTACTCAAGGTGTGGTCTCACGAGTGCCGAGTACAGGGGCACGATCACCTCCCTACTCCTGCTGGTCACACCGTTTCTGATACAGGCCAGGATGCCATTGGCCTTCTTGGCCACCTGGGCACACTGCTGGCTCGTGTTCAGTCGGCTGTCAACCAACACCCCCAGGTCCTTTTCTGCCAGGCAGCTTTCCAGCCACTCTTCCCCAAGCCTGTAGCGCTGCATGGGGTTGTTGTGACCCAACTGCAGGATCCCACACTTGGCCTTATTGAACCTCATACAATTGGCCTCAGCCCATCGCTCCAGCCTGTCCAGATCCCTCTGCAGAGCCTTCCTGCCCTCAGGCAGATAGACACTGCAACCCAACTTGGTATCATCTGCAAACTTACTGAGGGAGCACCTAATCTCCTCATCCAAATCATTGATAAAGACATTAAACAAGACCTGCCCCAGCAGTGAGTCCTAGGGAACACCACTTGTGACTGGGTAATAAAAAGAGTGATAACTCAAGTAGGATATATTAGGGGACGATTTTCCTCCTGAACATCTCAGCAAACCTGTCCAGTATATGGTCCATGGTGGCTGTATCACTAGATCACTTTACCACTTGTTGCGTCTTCTAGCTATCCTGGACTGGCTGTGCACAGGCAACCGTGCATGGACACACATGGAGAGCCTTCCTACCCACAAGCAGATCGACACTACCACTCAATTTCATGTCATTTACAAATTTACCTAGGGTGGATTTGATCCCCTCATCCAGGTCATTGATAAAGGCATTAAACAAGACTGGCCCCAAAACCAAGCCCTGAGGGACACCACTTGTTACCCATCTCCATCTGGATTGAACTCCATTCACCAGAACTCCCTGGGCTTGGCCATCCAGCCAGTTTTTAACCCAGCGAAGAGTCCACCTGTCTAGACCATGAGCCGCCAGCTTCTGCAGCAGAATGCTGTGGGAAACAGTGTCAAATGCCTTACTGAAGTCCAGGTAGACAACATCCACTGCTTTTCCCTCATCCACTAGGTGGGTCACCTGATCATAGAAGGAGATCAGGTTGGTTAAACAGGACTTGCCCTTTGTGAACCCATGCTGGCTGGACCTGATCCCACTCTTATCCTGCACTTGTCACGTGATCTCCCCCAAGATGAACTGTTCCATAACCTTCCCTGGTACTGAGGTCAGGCTGACAGGCCTGTAGTTCCCCGGATCCTCGTTCCTGCCCTTCTTGTAGATGGGCATCACATTGGCAAGTTTCCAGTCATCTGGGACCTCACCCAATAACCAGGACTGCTGATAGGTGATGGAGAGCGGCTTGGCAAGTTCCTCCGCCAGCTCCCTCAGCACTCTCGGGTGGATCTCATCCGGCCCCATAGACTTATGGGTGTCTAATTGACTCAGCAGATCCTTCACTACTATTTCCTGGATTACGAGGGGTTTATTCTGATCTCCATCCCAATCTTCCAGCTCAGGGGACTGAGTACCATGAGGATAAGTGGTCTGGCCGTTAAAGACTGAGGCAAAGAAGGCATTAAGTACCTCAGCCTTTTCCTCATCCTTGGTAACAATGTTCACCCTCGCATCGCAGTAAGGGACGGAGATTCTCCCTGGTTCTTATTTTATTGTTAATATAGTCCAACGAATGGCCTAAAATCCTATTAAGACAGTGGAGTTAGGACTTAGTTCTTTAATTTATACCAGAAGTGATACTCACAGTGACTTCAGCATCTACACATTAACTTCATTTAAGCCACAGTGACTTATCATCTATGCATTGACTTCATTTTATTCACTGATTTGAGCAGAGCTTTTTAAGGTTAAAATGCCTCTTGAGAACTGCAGGTTACATCCACCCGAAACTAATTGAAAGGCTCCATGGATCTGAAAACCACCAAAGGAAATCAGTGTATTCATAATGACACCAGACCCTTCCCTTGAAAAAAAAAAAGCTGTTTGCATGTGTGTATGTGCAACCATGTTTCCTCTTTTTTTTTCTTTTATTTTTGTCTTTTTTTCTCCAGCCTCTGGAAATAAAATCCAGTTCCCTGGTTTCACTGTGAAACAACATTTTCACATTTATATTTTTCTTGGTAGAAGTAAAGGTTTCATGCACCATCCCTAACCTCCTCGAAACTTGAACTACTTGTTTATTGTATGGCACTTAGATATTCCATGTTCAATGTAACCTGTTTGCTACTCTACCATTCAAACCTACATGAAAGCGAAGTTTGATAAGTTAATTTGATCAAGAAAATTTATCCTGCATTTTTCACTTAATCTGGGATTTAGACTCAGGAAGTCATGGAAGTAAAATCTGCAAGATGAGTACTATTTTTCAATCAATAATCCTTACTCTTTCCTAGTTCGTTACAATTAGAGATGTAGCACAATACAGGAAGTTTAATATACACAGTATTGATTCCTTTTTGTGCTTGCTTTTTATTTTATTTTTACATTATAAAATGCTCCCAAGAGATGCAAACAAAGCCTAAGAAGGCCAGACGTAGATGCTGTACCAGCACTACAGCACAAAATAATTCAGTGTATGCAATCTTAAAACCATAACCATTAATCTTTTGATGCAGTGCATCTCTGAGTGTGGACTCATAAAGTATATAATAAAACACAGATATGCCAGAACAATTGAAGTCAAGTCCTGTCATTCCTCAGCCATGTGACAGAACAGCAGAATAAGAGCACAGGAATGAGCAGAGGGTAAACACTAGAGGAGCAAATAACCAAATCACTTTATGCTTTTAGTCCTCGATTTCCTTTCACATTTTGAGTTTTGCCAGTTGGACTATATAACCACCTATTCTATAGTGAGGCTATATTTTGGCTGACTGTCACTGTCCACTGTCAAGCTGTCAGATAGCTTCACTGTCTAAAAACTTAAATAAAATTTAATTTTCTGAGCAAAACTCTTCTGAACTCTGTGTTTGAATTTGGGAATATTTCAGAATGGAGTTAGCCATATCTGAGATAGGGCTAGCGAAAAAAATTACCTTATTTTTTTTATTATTCATCAAAGAAATCACCAAAGTATTTTCTCTGAAAGGTTTGAATTAGTCAGTTTCTAAAGAATGTAATTGAGGTTTGACAAAGATTGGCATTTGAATCACATGTGTGGCTTTGACTGTTTCTGGGAAAGTGCACCCAAATTTAGACAAAATCACAAGCCTGTTTTACAGCTCACAGATGCAAAGGAACTCTGTGGAAGCTTTTTGAACTGCCATGCAAAACTGAGGCAACTAAAATAACAGAAACTAGCATATCTGACTGGGCATTTCTTTGCCCCTGTTTATGTGCAGGATTATTAGTTATAATTTTTATCCCTCTTTTCCATGAAGCGGTGATGAGACCCACACAAGAAAATGATAAAAAGTAAATCACACTGTTTTTACAAAGAAGTTTTAAACACAGCAAAGTGTGACACATTGAAGAAAGAAAGCAAAATATCACATATCTCTTCATTAATCACCAACCATCCTAGGCTCTAAATGAGATAGTCGTCTTTCAAATGACTAGGATATGATCTTGTAATTTAAGACTGAATAATAAAGCGTGGGCATCTTTTTTCTACTATTTCCTCACCTTCAAGTGCTTCGCTTTGTGATCTCATTAATGTAGTCTCAGAGAATTGTGTTGTACTCACAATGAGCAAAGGTGATAAGAAGAGACAGATTTCTGGCAAGATCGTGCATTTCATCAAGGGGAGGGGAGGCATGCCTACAAACTGTTTCTCTGGTGCTCCTCAACAGGGTATATGTATGGTTCATATGTATCTAATGTATAAATAATATAAGAAAGACATGGTTCGTGTGTGAGAGAAGAACTCCATTGAACTACAACATTCCCAGATGTTATTTTTCTAGCTCAGTGTATACACAGGGAGTAGCTTCTTCCCCTTAAATAGCTTGCAAACCTCCTAGTGCTGTTCACTGTACTCGTTGTTTCAGAGCCACCAGAAACCAGCCAGAGCAGCAATATGTATATAACTAGGCCTTGCATGTTTGTATATTTTTAGTAAACATAGTTATTTGGTACCCAGCTGTGCCCCTGTGGTTTTTTCATATTGTTTTTGTTGTTTAAAGATCAAAAAGCACAGGCATATACTGTACATTGTAAAGAAAGGAAATGAGGAGACAAAACTTAGATAATTTAAAAATCTCTCTGGCACTTCCCCAAAACACAAAATACGGCTCTGGAGATATCCTTGAATATTACATTATGTACCTTGTGCAGAGCCAGGATCTCTGCACTGTTTGGTTTACATTACTCGAACTTCCACATAGTGAATTTCTCTTAGTATTGTCTTCCACAACCTCATTATCTTTTGTACCGTCAGCTACAAGGGCCTCAAAGAAGCAGTTTTTAACTTTGAAATGTGACTAATGTAACCATTTAACTCTAAAAGGCCTTTTGTTTCGTGTCTGAGTGTGAAGATGTTTTTCTTCTAATCTTCTTTTCTTGACAATAATGTGAACTGTTTTGCAGACTGTTGAGAACTGTGTCTCAGTGAGAGGTTATTACTGATTTCTCCATTTACTCTGTGGGATCTCAAATCACATGAAAATATCTCACGAAGGAAGACAAAAAACTAACTTTATAAACCAGGAAGCTGATTGAGATGTGTAAAGGTAATATCAGTGCAAACTTCTCTCCATTTGAGCAAAATGGTAGGACCGAGAAAGTTGCTTTGCATAGTGACAACCCAGAATTGGGGAGGTCCTGACCAAGCTGTTAGAGGTACAGTGAAACCTTAGCAGAGTAAAGACGCATGGTTCAAAGAGTTTGATGGGGACTGAGAGTAAACACAATAGAGTGGAGAACAGCAGGTTGTAAGAGGAAAGCAAGTCAGGGAACTGTACAAGAAACAGTTATGAGCTTAGCTTAGGGGAGCAGTCATCTTTGCGTGGAGTGTCCTGGAAAAGCAGGCTCAGATTTATGAACAAGGCAATTTTTTATTGTTTGTTTCCACTGTGTACCAAAATAGATGTTTCTCTTCCTTAATTCTTGGGGTTTTTTTTTTTATGGAAACAACATTTCAGGGCTTGAAATCTTAGTTATCACTTGAGCCAAACAGAAGAATATTATTATGTTTAAGTTCCAGAATTATCCTAACTCAAGTATGTACACTCAACACAAATCTGTGGTGTTCATATCCAATTCTTTGTATTTTCTGAGCCTTATCTTTTAAGCAGATAGAATCAACCCAAGAAAGCAAATCCTTCTGTAGCAAAGTATCCAATTACTTCTGTGCTTCACCCAAAGAAAGGCTGCTGGATGTGGACACACAAAGTGCTTTTACTGTCATATTCACCTCCGTTAAACCGTAAATAAAGCGTGTGGGTATGTGTTGATGTACTTACCTAGAAAACACTAATGCCACAAGTATTATAGATTATCATACATGGGTGCTGGCAAAGTGTTTGTAGATCAAGGCTTTTTCCCAAGTGAAGCCTCAGAGAAAAAAGTGTGCTCTCAAGATGCACGTGAGGTTCCTGTTGACAACAAAGGGACCTGAACATGCACACACATGCAAAGACAAGGTCTGGACCACAGTCACACCACAGGAGAAACTCTGACGCTGAAACTGTATTTATTTATGTTTTTAAAAACACTGAGCAAGAGATCGAAGTATAGTACGAGCATGCTGGGAGAGAAGGAGATGTGTGAAATAAGCCGTGGAGTGAGTGTTCTAGAAAAAAGATGCGAAGTGACATGTTAGAAAAGCAAACATCTGGCGTACACAAGAACAGAGGTTGTTTGGATAAAGTGAAAAAGCAGTTACTCAATAGTGACTGGAGGATTATGCATAAACCGGCTTTGGAAATCAAAACGAGAGGGCAGTAATTAAAATCCTAAAAAGTAAAGGAAACTTTTAAGCAGCTACTTTCTAGGTGGTTCAAAATAAGCACTGATGGAGCAGAATTATATGGTTTTTAATTTAGAAATCTACATACAGAATAAAAATGGATGGAAATTCACATCCAGGTACAATATAGACACATCTCAATGGGAGATATATTTCTTCAGATATCTCTAACTTTGTAATATAGATATTAAACTAATGAACAAAAAAAATCTTCTCGTTTACTTTGAATTCCACAGAATACAAATTGTCTTACTTGATACGTGGAAGATAATTTATAAGATGCATTTGTGTATATGTACGTGTGTCATAAAGGCTGAGGGACACATGTACATGCATGTCAATAGAAATCCATGAGTTTATATCTAAGGTGGCTGTAAAACAGAATTTTAAATTCTGTCTTACAGTAGCGTCTAAATAATATATCTAAGAACACATGGCTTTTCTGATCTACTAATGTCAGAGGTACATTGAGTCTTTTTTCTCCAGCAGATTAACCATACGCAGGACAATTGTGAAGTGCTCAGTACTACTGCTTGAGAGTTCATACATAAACTCACTTTTAAACATTTTCTTCCCAATCCCTTTTCCAGGGAATGAGCTTCCACATTCAAAAATATCTTTATTGCTGCCATCAGTGGTCTGCCAGGGAAAGCTGCCCTGCTGCTGCCTTCATTTCTGGACCGAGAAGCTCTGGAGTTACTGCTGCATGACCTGCAGCCCACCCCACAGGGCTGGCCCAAGTGTCCCAAGGAGATCACAGCATGAAATCAGCTAGCAACACATATTTATGGTTTTAAGGATAAACAGAGGGAAAGCCTAGGGGTTTGGAAAGAAATTTTCACCTTTACCCACAGTCCTTTGCCTGTTCCCCTGCTCCATATCCCCACCACTACTGCGAGTGCAGACTGCCTCCAGCATCATCAAAGCAAATGCATTGCAACTCATACCCAAGCGTTTCCACAGCTTAGCACAGCATGGGTGGCTGTTTATTTAACGAAAGGGAAACACACTCATACCTTCTTCCCCAGGTCTTTCCTCCTCCCTGGTTTGTTTCCCACTTAATTGCAGACAGCAGGAACGGATCCAAGGTCAGCGTTAGTGAAGAAGCTGAGACCGACCCTGCCTGCATTATATACCACGTTGAGACCAAGTCTCCTTGTTCCCTGATTTGGTGGCATCATTTTATGTCACACACCCCAGGCAGGGAAAGGACCCAGTGTCTGCACCAGCCAGCATGAGCATTTGGGAGACTGGAGTGACTGTGACGCACAGTGCCCAGGTTGGGGAGTGTGCAGCCCCATCACACCTCCCACCCCCCAGCACCTGGATCCAGCCTCTGCCCTGAAGAAACAACTGGAAAGAAAAAGCACTTTAATGCCGAAAGTGAAAGAAATGCCTCAAACTAAAAGGGATTGATTTCTTTTTCCATGAGACATTTTGTTTTCAGACAGAAATGCCTTTTCAGCTAAACAGACAAAAACATAGCCTTTTTTTCAAAGAAATGCTATCTCTCAGACAAAATTTGAAAATAGAAAAATGTTTCAACAAAGATATTCATAGAATAAAAAGTCCTCACGAGCTGTACTAATCACAGATTCAGTGGGTTTATTCCCTAATTTCTTTTCAGGCAACGTTCTCCTTGATCTTACTGCTGAGTAAAGGTTCAAAATCTGACCTTAAAAGTTTAATTTTGGCCCCACCACAAGGAACATGCATAGATTGTTTTATTCATACATGCACAGAATTCACTTTGAAAGACTATTTTTACAAATTACTCTGTCCCCATCCCCCAACAATAATGAAAAACAATAATCTGTTTTAATATAATCTCATGGACAACAAAAAAAGAAATATATTGTTTCCATCTGTCAATTAAAATGTCCACTTGAAGTGAACAGTTACCTTGTAGGTAATTCTCCTTAATCAATTGCTCGAATAAAGCCAAATGTATTTGCTTGCCTATGGTAAAATAATCCACAACCTACTCTGTACAGAAGTCTGCATAAAATTCTGAGAACTGTTATTTAGTACAGAAGGTTTCAGTTAACACTACCCTTATCATATATTTGGTTTTAAGTTCCCCATGTGCTCTTTGTAAAGATGAACTGATTTCCTGTTTTAAGACATCTATCTTTTTTATCAGTTATTTGCTAATACAGTATTTCACTTATCGTGCCACATTTTCTTGAACTGCTTTACAATAAAAAGTCTTCCTTTAATCATTTCAGACATTTTAGCAGGCAATCATTTATGTATGTATGTATGTATGTTAGCAATTAAGGGTATCTTTAATATTAACCTAATCAAGCTCCAGTTCATGGTTAAGTAATCATCACTTTTGCTTCAGTGAGATCCTGCCTTTTATATATTTTACTTAACATATATACGTACATAAAATAAAATATAATAAAGAGCAAGAAAAGGTTTCTGTAGTTGGATTTTCTCCTTGTTTTCCTGAATGTATTTTCAAACTACGAAACAAGAAACAGCTATGCACATAGCCTGTTTGTACTTGAGACTAAATAAGCATGTATGTTGTTTATTGCCTCAAACCTCCTTTTCACTAACACTTTGTTCCAAATGCTAAATGAAATAATGCACTTTAGGAAGCTGCTGATGACTGCGCACAAGTTTTGGCAGAAAAACTCCCTGAAATCTAGTTAGAGCAACAGAAATGTAATGGTCAGCACACATAGCAGAGTACAAAATAAAAATAGTCTGTCTCCACAGCAGTGAGGACCTGAATTTGGACACCAGCAAGAATATTGAAATTGCCCCTCTCCTGGGATGAGTTCCACTAAGTATCTGCAAAACTCTACTGGTGCATGCACTGGTGGAGAGAGGTTGCTCCGCTGACCACTGGTAGGATGACTGCTGAGTAGTGGAACAGAGGAAAATGTAAGATCTGCCACATGAGGGATGATAGTACTGGTAGGGAGAAAATAAACTGCAAAAGTTACTGAGTTACAAGGAGTCATGGCCAGCTTTCTGATTGCCTGGCAGAGAGGTTTTATCACAGAGATGGTTCTTCAGGATGCTGGACCCAATTAGTGTAATTTTCCTGAAAATGGAGAGAAGATGGGTGTCCTACTGCGGGAACTTCTCAGTTTATTCACATTTCCCTGTGCTGCTCTCTTGAGGTGACAGTAACCTCCTTCAGACACTGGATTTAGACTTCAAAATAGCCTCCAATGTCCCCAGATACAAGACCAGCTGTCTATTTATTGGCAAACAACACCTCCCCAACCAAAAATCTTACTACGGAAGGAAATGGGTCATTTCATACATGAAAAAAAAAATCATTTATTTCTTCCTTAAAATAAATAGATGGCAGAGCAGAGAGCAAAAAGACACTTTAAAAGTTCAACATTATTTCATCATATAGGCAAACACCCTGCTTTAATGCAATTTAGAAATTTCTGATATTGGACAGATAAATTAGGAAGATAAATTGCTGGTGACAGACGCAGGATCAGAGGGAGTCTAAGGACTGTGGCAGGTATGTTTTATCTCCACGAACACAGATTTTAATACCCTGCATTTTATTTCTGTACAAAATGAGGCCAAGTTACCTTTGCTGAGTAGACATAATTGTCTTTTATAAAAGACAAAAATGAATAAATTCTGAGGGAAATGTAATATCTTTTGACATAGTTTTAGACCACCCACACAGCAAGCTAAGGAAGCCAATAATCTTAAACCAAAATATGTTTAAATCACTGAACAAAGCTTTTGCCTTTTTACATGTCTTGTATTGCCTAATAAAACCAAAATGAGCTGGTTGTGAACTATTTAGAACTTTTGAGCCCATTCTTTGGTCTGGTCTATGATACAGTTACTGTAAAAATATACAATCTAATGTATTCTCAAAACAGGCCTCCAATTTAGAAGGGAAAATAATGTCGCCTATTTTTAGTGTTGCATATCTTTTAGTACCTGATATGAGGTCAAAATCTGCTCTGATGTAAAGGATTGATAAAAGGAAACAATGCAAGGGTATATAAACTTTTTATTGGAACCTCTTTTTTTTCATCACACTTAACGCTGATTTTAGACAATACTGCTGCAAGGGAAGTCTCACAGCACTTCACAGCATGTAGTTTATGCTGAAGGGTTGAAAAGGGCATGCCCCATGTGAGGTGTTTACCATCCACTCCCATTCATGGCAGGCCCCTAGCAAGGGGACATGTTAGTAACTTGGGAAGAGAATTCAGGACCTGTTTCCCTCATACAAGGATGGTTCACAACCAAAACCCCTGAAAACGCTGGAAAATGTTATTCTGAAGTCAAACAATCCTTTGATTGGCTTACTAAATAGCAAAGAGAGAGCATCAACAAAAGAACCTTTATTTGTGAATTTGAAGATTTTTGCAAAACTAGATACAAAATCTGGTTGACAAACATTTGCATTTATCCAAAAAGCTCTGAATATGATCCTATTAATTAGATCCATTGTCAGATATAGTACCCTTATTTGTAAGGAGTCCCACTGGCTTCAGCAGAACCATTAGTGGAAGAAGCAGGCAGCAGCTCCACACAGGTATGGACTGCAAACCCTAATGTTTTATATCTCTGCATTGACTGCTTTCTGTGTATTGTCTATGGAATATTTACAGCCTCTAGAGCAGAAAGCTATTGGTGTTAATGAAAGCAAAGGTTTCCTTTTTCCTCTCTTTTGTTCCTGCTGTAAGTAATAATGACAGTAACAAAAATATTTCCAAGATAATGTTCCAACTCTGTACCTGAGGTTATTCTGGAAAATATTTTTACTTGCCAGAGCTGTGGCTTTGCATAAGGTAAGAAGCCCCATTCTCTTTGCATTTTCTCCAGTAACAATGCTTTGATTCAGCCAGCCACCAGCTTGAGTTGAAAACAGTGATTAAGCTTGGCTTAAGTTGTGAGAATCATATCAAATCTCCTTAAGTTCAGTCCAAACAGTGGAATGAAAACGTATCTTTTCCTTTAATAAAAAAATTATGAGCTTTTTAAATGGAGCTTAAAACAAGTGGTCTGAATTAAGTTTTAGTTGTGACCTTGGGTATTGCTCTTTTTCCTTGTAAAACCTGGGATTTGCAAGTTACTTGGCTAAAACTTCAGTGCAAGCTTGAATAAACCAGATTCTCTAACTTGTATTTTTGCACAAGATGAAAAAAAAAAAAAAAAAAAAAAAAGAGTTAAGTGTGGAGCCAGGTAAGAGGCAGGAGAGAAGAGAGGTATGAGGAGCAGCAGCTGACCTCAAGTGTTTTGTCCTTCTCTTCAGGTTTATTATTTTAATATGAATAAGAGGACTTATCATATACAAGAAAAAGAAATTACGTGCTAGAACAGCATGTCCACCTGAGAGGAGTGAAATTCAGTTTCCTGTAACTCTTCTAGCAATGAAAACAAAAGTACCAGGACAAGTACCCAGACACTATCAACATTGTGCAGGAGTGGGCTATCTAAACCCAGTCTGGGTTCAAATGCTTGGTCAGGTGCCAGGAGCTCATCATCTGTCCTTGTTTGTACAGAGGAGAGCAGACTGCCTCTCCCCGGGTATCCATGCCTGAAATGCCACCCGGGGAGCCCGGCAGTTTCTGGGAATGACAGCATGCTGCTGAAGATGAGTAGGACCGTGGGATTCATTTCACCAGCTGGGAAGCAGTGTCCAGCCACGTATGGGACATGACTTCTGCAAGAGGGGAGGGAAGAGACTGGGTGGTGCAAGGGTGGAGGTGGCCCTGCCATGCTGTTGGTGCACTGGAGACAGAGAGCCCATATACGGGCTTTTCAGGTCAGACTCCCTTACAAGATAGGCTGCTTGATCTCTATTGGAAAGAACTGTAACTGACACAAAGTGTCCTGCTCAAAGCAGACTTTTTTAAAGCTGGTCTTCTACTTCCCCTGCTTCTCTCTTCTGTCCTCCCCTGATATAAAGAGGAGATTGCTTCACTTTTGTTTTACCCTTTGTTTATCTAGAGGCTTGATTCATGGTATTGACAGCATAATTACTAAATTGCAAGAAACTTGCATTTTGATGAGACAGTTACCATTTTGATGGTTCCTAACTTCTAATATTTTTTAATTGTATCAGCATGGTTTTGACCCTACCAGTAGAGGCAGAAACCTTTCCCGTGCACCAACAGAAACTAGCTCCGTTTAGCTTATCTGTGTGATGGAGGAGACATCCCTTTGCTGCTGGGACACACAGTGTTTGCAGAAACGCAGGCAACAAGCCTGCAAAGCTCTTCAGCTTTAGCTCTGAACAGTTAAGTGTTTTACTGGGGCTACTTGCCTTAACCTGATAATGTGCTTAAATGCTTTGCTGATCTGAGGCTTTATATACATAAATACATACATGTGTATTTTTCCGGTATGGACTAAATCTATACACTGCTAAGGCTGGTGTGTTACTTTTAAAACACTGCCATCAGAAGGACCCTAAAAAGCCTCTTTGCTGTAAACTGCACCAATTGCACAGCCATAGAGCAACTTCATGGCATGGCAGCCTTTGGTGACATTTACACACATGCTGCGTGTCAGGGCATGCCTTCCCCACAATGTGCAGGGGCACCAGCGTGGAGAAGCCAAATGTGGCTCTATTTTTCACACCATGTGTGTCCATGCACGGTTGCCTGTGCACAGCCAGTCCAGCATAGCTAGAAGACGCAACAAGTAGTAAAGTGATCTTGTGATACAGCCACCATGGACCATTTACTGGACAGGTTTGCTGAGATGTTCAGGAGGAAAATCGTCCCCTACTATACCCTACTTGAGTTATCACTCTTTTTATTACCCAGTCACAAGTGGTGTTCCCTAGGACTCACTGCTGGGGCAGGTCTTGTTTAATGTCTTTATCAATGATTTGGATGAGGAGATTAGGTGCTCCCTCAGTAAGTTTGCAGATGATACCAAGTTGGGTTGCAGTGTCTATCTGCCTGAGGGCAGGAAGGCTCTGCAGAGGGATCTGGACAGGCTGGAGCGATGGGCTGAGGCCAATTGTATGAGGTTCAATAAGGCCAAGTGTGGGATCCTGCACTTGGGTCACAACAACCCCATGCAATGCTACAGGCTTGGGGAAGAGTGGCTGGAAAGCTGCCCAGCTGAAAAGGACCTGGGGGTGTTGGTTGACAGGCGACTGAACACGAGCCAGCAGTGTGCCCAGGTGGCCAAGAAGGCCAACAGCGTCCTGGCCTGTGTCAGAAACGGTGTGACCAGCAGGAGTAGGGAGGTGATTGTCCCTCTGTATTCAGTTCTGCTGAGGCCACACCTCACATACTGTGTTCAGTTTTGGGCCCCTCACTAAAAGAAGGACACTGAGCTGCTGGAGCGTGTCCAGAGAAGGGCAATGAAGCTGGTGGAAGGCCTGGAGCACAAGTCTGATGAGGAGCTGCTGAGGGAACTGGGGGTGTTCAGTCTGGAGAAGAGGAGGCCGAGGGAAAACCTCGTTGCTTCTCTACAACTTACCTGAAAGGAAGCTGTAGGAAGGCAGGGGTCAATCTCTTCTCCCAGGTAACAGTGATAGGAGAGGGGTAATGGCCTCAAGTTGTGCCAGGGGAGGTTTAGATTGGATATTAGGAAAAAAATTTTCACTGAAAGGGGTCAGGCATTGGAGCAGGCTGCCGAGGGAGGTGGTGGAGTCACCATCCCTCAAGGGATTTAAGAGCCGTGTAGATGTGGTGCTGAGGGACATGGTTTAGTGGTGACTTGGCAGTGCTGGGTTAATGGTTGGATTTGATGATCTTAGTGGTCTCTTCCAACCAAGGCTATTCTGTGATTTTGTGATATGTGCCTAGAAGTTCACAGCAAAATAAATGCTGATCTATGGAGAGACTAAAGACTGTTTCAAAGTCTAATCAAGTCATAGGATAAAAGTGTCTTTAATTTCAGTCTACATAAGAATTTTCTCATAGGCGTTTTGCTAAGAAGGAATGAGTGTAATTCTCTCAGGTACAAAAGAATGTACCTGTCTGCAAAGTAATATCTAATGGTAGAGCTTTTAACGTTGAAAACATCCCACGTGATTTCAGCATTTAAGGGTCTGCATCCCAAAGAAGACAAATCCCCAGGTGCAAAAGGTTGATCTAATGAAACAGCAGCTCTTCAAAGTTTAACAATGAGCAATTTGCATCATTTCAATTAAACATTCCCTCTCCCTTCACATGGTGTGAGAATCCAGGGACTGTTCGCAAAATACAGATTACCCTTTCCCAACTTCCATCTGCTGTTTTTTAAACAACAAGAGCAAAAATGCTGCATTTGGGTGCATTCCCATGATCTCACAGGGATTTAAAGCATTTCACCAGCACATTGTAGTTTTTACCCATTACTTTACAATGCAACACAGGAAATGGTGACGGTTTAGAGTAGAGATCTGTTGAAAAAAAAGATTTTAATATGGTAAAATCAATCTAAAATCTGTACTGGGCAGGCAAGTGGCAGGGGATAACATGAGTAAAGGGAATAAAAAGAGCTCTGAAGAGCCCATACCAGTTGCTAATACTTAATCTCTTTAAACAGTGAATTAGCTGCTCATATCTACTGTCGCTGCTAAGAGAAAGCACTTTCTTTGTGAAGTGAAGTAAAGCTTGAATACCCATGAATTATTCAATATAAATTGTGCCAGATAAAATGCATTGATATTGGAAGTCAAGTGTAAGATTATCTTTTGTCTGTCAGAAAGCATCTCTCCCACGTTACTGAAGCTTGAAACGGTGGAAAAAGGGGCCAACCGGCAAGCAAACACTTCAAGAAAAATAAGGGAGGTATTGTAGTAACACAGAGAACCATTTCTATTTATGGGTGAGCTTCAGTCATACACAGGAATTATTCTGTCGGGCTTTATTCTGTTTACTGTTTCTGTTCTCCTTTGCCTCCATGATCACTCCATCGTCTGTGACTCCAAGGGAATCACTCGTGATGCAGCAACGCTGCTCCAAGGTTTCTTCCAGCAGAGACAGTATCAGCTATTGATCTGTCAGCCTTTGCTGACATGGAGAAATATATTTCCTTACTCAGGTTTCTAACAGCTTCCAGAGCTGAATAATGACCTTTCCACTGTATCAGAATGTGTAATCTAGAAGAATGTGCCTTGTAGGAGAGTCTGGCACTGAAAGTGACTGTTTCTCAGGAAGTTTTAGGTCATCTAGCCCTGGGGTATGACACAGTGTTTCCAAAGGGCTGGGTAAACAACTACTATTTTCTCTTCTTCTGTGTTTTTTTCTGTTCTCTCTTCATACATTTCATATTGTTGGTGGCACCTCCAGGTATCTTAAACTTTAACTTAATGTAATTTAATTTAATTTTTTTTTTTTTTTTTTTTTATTTTCTATCTGTGTTTTGAATGGATTCTAATTTTTTTTTTTTATTTTTTTTTGTGGTTGCAATTGAGTTCAAACTGTCCTGAAGCCCTGAAGCTGCAGAGAAAAGCTGACTGCTGTTTTGGAGGATAGTTTCTGCTTTTTTTTTTTAATTCTCATTTATTGTCCTACCCCTTCAGATTATCGCAACACTCATCTTCTCTCTACCTGAGTAGTGCCTCCACAGTGCCATTTGATTTTATGGGTATATAGTTTGCGTTTTGTGATTTTTCAGGTACAGGACTCCAACAGCAACAACTAAGCCACAGATGTAGCTCCCAAAATACTAGTCAACAAACTGGGCAATCAAAATGGGCTGTGTACAGCTTACCACTTAAAAATGTCTAGTTTAAGCATCCTTACTCTTCATCATCTATACCGGCAATCCAGAGAAAAACCTTGTGATTTGTATCTCACCTCTGCTGCTCATACATTAATAAAAATAGCTATAGGTTCAAACACTCAGTATTTCTGTTTTCTCAGCCACCTTTCTGCATATTGATTGCTATCCAGTTTGACTTTTGACACGTGTGAGTCGAACTGAGCAAAGGTAAACTTGTTCTCTTTTCTTCAGCCTCAAAAGTACCATTGAGAGAATAAAATTTGAATCAGCTCATGAGATGAAAGGAAAAAAAGGAGAAACAAAATTAGATTCCAGACCTTTTTGTCTGGACAAAGACAGCTGTGTGATTACATAGTTTGAAGGTATTTTAAGTCAGAACTTTTTCTTAATGCAGCATCAATATATGATTAATATCAAGAATGTAGCCTTAGCAAGAAGAATCAGAAATGGAAAAAAAATTGCATTAATTCCTTTGTTTTAAAGGGAGACAGTTGCATGATGTCTTTAAAAATATGGCTTGCAACCTCCTCATTCAGCAGATTAAGAATATACAACATGTTGCATGACAAATCAAGGCACAGTCTTTAGAGTCATTTAAGATTGATGTTTAGGAACAAATGAAAACCATTTACCATTCTCCCCAGAGAAATTTTGGAATGAAAGATTAATTATCCATATTATTGTGAAAGCTAGATCCAGAAAAACTCTCTTGGTTTACATCTTTTGTTCCAGAAATTAATTTAAATGTCTTGAAAAGATTGCTCAGAATTTATATGGTGCCTTTCCTCATTAAAATCCATGGATATAAATTTCTCAGTATTTAAAAGTACACAGATTTTAGCAGGGAAAAATTAGAGGCCTGTGGCCTTTCAACTGTCAGGGACCAGATTATGGTCTCAGTTGTATGTATCTAATTCTCACTAAAATGAATAGAAGTCCCACATATATGCTGTCTTCATAATTAGAACCAATTGTTTTTCTGTTTGCACAATTCAGTCTGGATGAATGAGAAAACAGAGGAAACCAGGCATCACAGGGCAATCTCATTCTTCCATTCTCCAAGTTTGTAACAAACCAGGTCTGATTTCTCTCATATGTGGTTTTACATTGAATTAACAGGCTTTTTATTAGATCTTCCATATTTTTATAATGAGAAGAACCTCCATCATTTCTTATAACTCACTACTATTCATGTTTTGTTGAACTATTGTCATTTTATATTTTTCTTGCTGAATAACAGGTTTTCCTTTGCTAACTTAAATGAATGTGCTTTTGTGCCTTTAACATTACAAAAGTAGAGAATAGGCCCATGCACACTTGAGTCCAATACCATGAAATTTGGGACAGGGTAGTTTGTTTCAGGTGTGTGTTATGTCTGAAATTTCCTCCCAGAATGCCTCCAACCTGTATTACAGATTCTGTTTCTGAGAAGTCCATGATCTATTTGCAATATGGGGTTTCCTGTTTTGGTTTGGGGTTGTTGTTTGAGGGGGTTTTATTATTATTTTTTTTACAAACCAACAACTGTTCCTGACTATTTACATGCTGTGCAATATGTATGTCTGTTAGAACGACCTAGTTCTTGAAGAATAATGCCAGATGTCCTGTGCCCAAAAATACCTACACTAATGCTACAACCACCACTATCACTGTTTGTTTATGCAGTAATCAGCTGTCACACTGCCTTTTTATATCAATGCTTGCATTGTTTTGGAATGAGGTCTAGAAGAGATAGAGGAAAGAACACAACTCAATTGGGCCACACACATCTATGTACAAAACATTCTGAAAAAAACCAGTTTTCAAAGCACTCAAGCACCTTGAGCTCCTCTGTAGCTGCTAAAGATACACTTTCAAGAAGCTGTGTGAACAGTTAAGGACCCTATTTTGCAATGGAGATTCGAAACATGTTTTTTCATAACAAAGGCTAGATTTCTGGGTTTTTTCTCTGATACATTTGCTTGGCAGGCAGAAATTTAGATAATTGCACATCCACATGTGGGCAGTCAGGAGTTGTTCAGATCCTCATTTTAGCCGGAATTTTCCTGTCGGCTGGGCTGACTGACCCATTTGTATTGAATCCTTAGCTATAATCTTAACATTTAGAAGAAATCTTTCAACAAAAAAGTTTATTGAAATGGGTCTGCAAATAGATTTAATTCGATAATAAACACTTTTGTGGGAGGAATACAACATGTGACAAAAATGTTCTGCTGCCCCTCTCTAAAAAAGCACTTGGACTTCTTAACCCAGATCATCTCTTCAAAATACTTTTTAGACGTAAAAATCTAGAGAACTAGATAATAGGCTTGAGTACTTCTTATACTGACATGGGAGCTCAAGACCTGTAAATTACTAAAATGTTCTGCTAATCTTAAAAAGAAAAGTGCCTGTCACAGTTAAAGGACCATGTGTCTGCCATACGTGTTAGGCTTAATCTGTAGTCCAATCCCAGATAAATGGCAGTATCTATAAAGCTTGTTAACCTTGAGAAAAATTGTTTTATTAACATGCAAGATACTACTGCCATCTTTTCCATCAGTCCATAAATGTAAAATGCCCCAGTGTAAGTCTTGTTTGCCGTATGTACAGTAAATTGGACTTCTCCCTGCATTCAGCAAAGATAAGGACATAGGAAAACAGAGAGGGGTGAAAAAATGTGACCTGCATTGAGAGAGCTAGCCTGAAGAATCAGACAGAGCACAAAAATGTTGCAAAAAAGATCTGACTCTGCTCTTATCTACACCAGAATAACCAAGTTGCTTTCAGTGGAGCTTTATTCATTATTTGGGGGAGACTGTATCATAAGACAACTCAGTTGGAAATACTCTTCCTTCCTTCCTTCCTTCCTTCCTTCCTTCCTTCCTTCCTTCCTTCCTTCCTTCCTTCCTTCCTTCCTTCCTTCCTTCCTTCCTTCCTTCCTTCCTTCCTTCCTTCCTTCCTTCCTTCCTTCCTTCCTTCCTTCCTTCCTTCCTTCCTTCCTTCCTTCCTTCCTTCCTTCCTTCCTTCCTTCCTTCCTTCCTTCCTTCCTTCCTTCCTTCCTTCCTTTCTTTCTTTTATTTCTTCCTTTCTTTCTTGTTGTCTTTCTCTCTCCCGTCATCTCCCACTCTCCCTTTCTCTTTTTTCCATCTTTCAAAAAGCAACATATTAAACCAGTAAATCAAGGAGGAGACAGTAAACATTCCCACTCCATATAGATATTTTGACCAACCAGCTGCTGGCAGGTATAAAATCTGAGACAGCTGGTTAGCCAACTCCTTAGGGCTAACTGCTCTAAAAATCGCGTCTTTCATTTTCCTTCTTTTTATTTTTTTTTTTTTTTTCCTTTCCTTTTCACAGCACATATCCAGATACAGAATCTCTGAGCTAATTATCAGGGCTGGGATTCTCAACTTAATCATCACTACCAATTCCCTGGAGTACAGTGGCATCTAAGAGCTAACCCCTGCCATGCTGAATCACAGCCACACAGATGAAGAGCCAAAACCCACTGAGATTTTCAACAGAGGAGTCCTATACACATATATAATATAACCCTGTACTTTACAACTGAAGTGTAAACTAGGAGACACTAGCTGATGAAATGCAATTAAAAGTTAAAGGATGAATGTTTTAGTTTATTAGTTTAACAAGGCTTCAGGGAAGAGAGAGTCCATCTGTCTGCTTTATCTAAAAGCAATTCTACGATGGGCTATCTGTAAGAATTAACTCATGCCATGTTCTCCATGAGTGAAAAAAGGTGGAAAGATAAATAATCAGTTGACTAAGTAGCTGCAACTTTGCACAAAGCATTCAGCTTCTGGTTAAATTAAGAGCAGAGAAAAGTAGATTGCAGAATTATTTCTCTCCATCATCCTCATTAAATTTCATTTCAACAGGGAATGGTGTCACTGCTGCTCTAGTTATCTATTATGAATTCAACCCGATATTCAGCTTGAGTAGTCTCTGTATGTTACTGCCTGTACTTGCAGGTATACAGAATGGCATACAGTTATATGATGCCAATAAATGGCAGGCTTAATTGTTTTGTAATTATTCCATGAAATCATTTATTTCGCATGAATAAACACAGATGCTTATATTCTCTGCTGGTGCAAATCAAAATTGTTCCACTGACACCAGTGGAGGTGCGCTAACTTACACTCGCTGGAAATTTGGCCCGATTATTTAAGGACCTGAGCTATTTGGCAAATGCTCAATAGGCATGACTGAATTGTGAAGTTTCCTCTTAGGGCATTTCGGTAATAAATTATATTTTATACAGAAACTTAATCTATCTGAATGTAAAATCTTCCTGGACTAACTGGTAAATTAGTTGGTCTGTCACATGTATGCTACTTGCTACACCACTTGCAGATGCTCAGTCCTACATGGGATTTGTTTCATGCAACTGCCTATAACAAGCACATATTTATCACACTTACAGCTGTCTAACCTTTAACTAATGCTGCTCAGATGGAAGACACTTCTTTTCAAGAAATCTAAACTATGCTATATTTTTGTGTTAAGGTTTGGGTGTCACCAGCAGCATTGGCAGCTTACAATTTTACTGTTCATAGTGCACTGTTTGGTGTGTTGTTTAAGGCTGCAGCTTCTGGAGTTATGAAAATATGTCAGAAATTGTGTTTAACTTTTTAAAGCATAAACATCTTTCTAGCATGCATCATAGAACAAAAAATTAAGAAAATGTCCTGAATAGACATGGAATGTTAAATACCAATTGTTTCAGAAACTTAACTCCAAATATTTTCTCTCTTTCATCTCACTATAGTTACAAAAATTTCATAATTTTGGAGCACCTTATATATTGCTTGATTTCTGACTTTGACAGCACTGAAGAAATACACTCTGTTTGTCACAAAATTAAAATGGAAGATGTGAACCTTCTGCCAAGGAAACGTGGTGTAATTTAGTGAGATTTCAGACTGAGTGGAGCAACCATTCATATATTGACAGGATCATGTATATCTAAGCAGAAAATCATGAAATAAATGCAAGTTTAGCATTTAAACGATGTGAAAGGGACAAAGGAGATCTGAATTTTGTTCTCAGTACTGCCACAATCACCCTTATTCTCCTTTTTGTTTCCCTTTCTTTGGCCAAAAATTAAGAAAAGCAACATTTCTTCACCACTGTTAGTTTCTTCAGTTTTGGAGAATCCTTCAGAAGAGGGTCAGTCGTACTAAGCATCATAACAACTGCAAAAAGTATATAATAGCACTGTAACCTCAAAACCAACTGCTCCTCTGCATGTCTTTAGGACATAAACCTCTAATACTCATTGTTGTGTAAAAAACTTGTCCTCAGCTGTTGCTAGATGAAACTCTACAGCCAGACAGAACTCAGTTTACACTGCAGGAACACTTGGTTAAATAGCTTTTTAACTACTTGAAAAAACAACCAAACAAACAAAAAACCAAACAAAACAAAATACAAACCCAACAGGTTTATTCCACGATTTCAGTAATCAATGCAACATGATGTGCTAAATAGTTCAAAGAAAAATCTTGGATAGATTAGACTAATTTTTGTGATATACTTCTAGCTCTCTTTAGCAGCATGATCCTACATATTATAAGAAGAGATTTTATTTGGTTTCATTACACCTGCTGGAAAAGGATCTGGTCCCTACATGCATTTCTCTTAGAAACAACAGGAGAGGGGAGGTACCAGTATTATTTTCATTCCTTTTTCTTTCCTGGGTGTCCTGGTTCCCCAGGCAGAGGCCCATGGGCCAGCCATGCAGGCAGGCCATGAGTATCGCTGAGTCAGCTGAGAGTTCCAATCAATGCAGCTGACTCACAGGTGTATCCCACACCACCTCATCATGCTCATTATAAACGGAGGGAGCTCAGTGAGGGTGGGGTTCCTCCTCTTCCTGGGTCTCTGCCTTTGTGGTTTTCTGTACCTGCTATCAACATCAAGAACTGGGCTGAGTAGAACCTTTCATGTTCTATGTTCATTGTTGTATCAGTTTTGTTATTCTACTAAATCTGTTTCTACTTCAGCTCACGGGCCTTCTGTCATTTTTCCCCGATTCTCCCTCTCAACTGGGGAAGGAGCATCAAGTGGTAGATTAACTGCTATGGTTTAGCCCTGAGCACTGGCTAAACATAGACACTGGGCACATACAGTTCAGGGGTTTTCTTCCAAATTACCCTTGGACAAGGGGGAACCTGAGCTGGCAACTTTTTTGTGCTGCATAGTGTTATACCGTAACTGACAAGCAACCAGTGACCAAGGACTATCTCCCGTTGATTACTCTGATTCAACCTCAGGCAAATTGAAGTAATGGAACCCAACTTCTTTAATCATATAGACTATATTTTGAAAAAATTATATTTGTCTGAAGTCAAACATCTCAGGAGGTTCTCAACGAATTTTTGCTTTGAGTACTTTTGAAATTCTGCCTGTGAAAAGATTCCTGCCTTGACTGACTAAACACCTTTACAAAATTCAGATCCCTCATCTCTACTATTGCATACTGCCGAATCTGGACACTTTTCTATCTATTTGATTCCTCATTCATATGTCCCTGTGCACAGACCTTAACTGGGGAGGTTTCCTGGCGGTCTGGGTGCTGTTACCTGCACAATTGTGTGTACATGTATTGCAGTGCACAGACTCTCCTTACTCTCATTACTTCATGCTAATGCTATTGAATTCAGAGAAAAGGTTGGTGACGAAGAGGTCTCCTTGAGGGATTCGCATGAGCTTGGTAACCTGCTCATCCATTTAAACATGTCTTCCAATTATGTTATGAACTTAAGCTTATATCTTTTAATGGATTTTTTTAATCAAAATGTGATGAACACTCAGAATTTGACATCAGACATCCATGATATTAAAGCGATTTCTTCACAGACTTGGTAAAGTGAATTCTAACATGTATCTTTTAGCTACCTGTTTCTAAAAACAAATTAGAGTTTGTAGAATATAGTTGAAGAACAACCTGCTTTGTTTCTTGCAAGGAAGGCCAATTGCAGCTCCAGTGTCTGAGGATGGACAAGGATTAACATATGCCCTGCTGAGGCACATTCCCTTTGGCACAATCCATCTTCAGCTCCTCTTCCCCAAGATGCTGCTGCACCAAAGCACACGGGGCTCGCTTCATGCCTGTCGAGTCAAGATGTCCCTAAGCATTAGCTTTCCGTACAGCAGGGTACTACATCAAGGTTTCACAGCTGGATTTGGGGGAAACTTTCCTTGAGCTATTTTGCATGTTTGCAACACAGCCTTTTAAGCATGGACAAACCACTCCTGCTTTTCTTTTGTTTTCACAGTGGAGTGTGCCAGCAGCCATCTCCTTTCCCACAAAGCCTGTTTATATTTTATACCACTTTGCTGCAACTTTGCTCGGGAGTTCCTCACCTTGTAGGAACAATCAGGCTTGTAGGTACAACTCTATCACAGACTGTCATGATTTCATTACAACCAGGCTTGATTGTAAAGGTTGTAAAGGTATTTAAACTTGGTCACAAAATGCATGCTTAACTCTGATGTATTGTCTTTCTTCCCACTTAATTTGCCTTAAGTAAGCTAGTAATGGGTATCATGTAAATCCCCTAACAAATACATGATAATGTTTGAGGTAGCTCACTTTGAGCTGTTGCCTCTTCCAATCCATTCGAGTCATTGTCATCTCTCAAAACTGCAAAGAAGAGTGTGCCAGAGGGTTTAGATGAGAAAGGCGGGTGGCTTCCGGACACAGTGTTTGCAGTCCTGGAGGGCCTTGAACTGTCAGAAATGTGGCAAAGGTTGAGAGCTGGGACTCTGTGGGCAGATAAGGGATGTGTGAGGGCTCATGGGACTTCAGCTGATTTAAAGAATCACTTAAACTTTCAGCTATTCACCTGAAACTTGCTTCTGCTAATATCACTGGCACCATTTTTCTGTTCCCTTGTCTAGCTACAAAATGTCATGTTGTTCTTGTAGTCATAATTATCTAATTGTTATTTGAATCCTCCTAAACCCTTTTGCTGTTCATTTAACAAGTTACCAGTGAGGCTAATGACATCAAGAAAATTGCTCTGAAAGGAGTTGCATGTATACTGTGATGTATCATAAATATAGATGAATGCAAAGTAAGATGCTAGGCATAAAATGCAAATGAGCAGGGAATGAGATTCAGTTGTTCACCAGAGATTCAGATCTTGATGGAGAAGCCTCTGTAGGGCTGCCAAGCAAAAAACAGGCTTATGTTTCAACTCCCCAGCTGCTGCTGAGTAGGGACAGCAACCTGTCATAGAGCACTAATTGAACAGGATGCTGCTGGAAGGAAATATGTGTCAGTGCCAGTACCCCAGTGAAAAGCCATAAGGCAGATTCATGGAGGAGCAACACACAAGGAACAGCTTGGGCCAAAAATGTAGCCATGAATACAAAAAAAGTCAGGAGGGTAAGCAGCCACAGGAGAACTCTCTTGTGGCTGAGAGAAGGGAAAGAAGGTTAAAATGCCCCAAAGATTTAAATGGCCTCTGCAAAAGAAGCAGTAGAAAGACCTCTGAAGGGGATAAACAGCTGTCATGGGAGGCAGTAACTTGGCACAATACAACTTTATTTCACTTTTCATTTTCAGATAAACCAGCTCCCACACCATTTCCCTGGCTTAAGCACTCCAAGACAGACAGTGGTACGGCGATAGAGGAGGAGTGGACACCGCATCCTTGCCAGCCCAGCTCCACTGAGAGCAGGGGTGCAAGGAGGCAGGGAACACTAACACCTCTCTCAGTGGTTTTGGAAGTGTGTCCACGCACCTGAGACAAACCCACATGTTTTGCAATATTTTAAATTATTGTTATTGTCAAGTTTTGTTCCAGATTAGAGCTAGTGCTCAAAGCACTGAGGTCTCCAAGTTAGCCAGTCTGAAAAAACCCAAAGGATCCTGATTTTCAAAGACTTTTCTATTTGCCTGGCAAATCTCACATATTTAGCTGAAGAAATAATCACAGCAGTTTTGTGACAACAGTAGTAATTTGAGGTGGTGGAAGACTGCTTGCATTAATGGAGCCTGCAGTCTTTGGTCAGCTTAAGCTAGCAATACCATTCCACAAATAAAGATATAAAATCTTTCCCATCACTCTCCATGTCTGCATCTCCATCTGGGCATACGGGACATTTAATTGTGTTAAAACCCACAGTGCATGAGTCACAGCACTCCGTGAAGGTTTTGAGAGAAGTATACTCCAACAGCATCTCAGAAGCAGGTATGGACAGCTTAGATATGAGTTTGGTGCTACAGGACTACAAAGGCTTTGATTGGCTTCCTTATTTTCTGAAACTATTAATACTTGCATTTCATATTTTTTGGGTACATTGCGAATTGGGTCCTAGGTGACTAGTACCTAGGACTGGGGTCAGCAAGCCCATCTAGGTCATCATTTCAAAAAACCTTGCTTTCATTTGTCTGATGAGTTAGTCATCTTGTTTGTAGTCAGACATGTTGTTCAGTTACACAAACTGAAAAAGCTGTGGGGTTTTTTTTAGCTTTAGCCCAGACTATCTGATTATTGACAAGTAAGATGATATTCTTGTGCAGTTTTTCTCCCCTCCTTCCTCAAAACATCACCTGTAAGTACCCTCTATCTCCTCCAAAGCGTGTTGAGCTCCGCAGTGAAACTTCTGCAGGGCCAGGCACGAGCCCAGTGGCAGTCTGATGAAATGCTCAGCACAAGTGTGTGCTTGATTTCTCTCCTGGTTCCTGCCAGATCCTGGCTTGCACCAAAGTGAAACTAGGAGCATGGCATAAATTAGGGAGATATGAGGAAAGAGAAAAGGTGCCTGAGATTATAATAGCAGAGAAAGAAAACCTGAGAGCAGCAATGAGAGCTGCAGGAAATGAAGGATCACAGAGCCTGGAAAAGATGCAGATGTGGTGTGGGGAGCAGCAGCCAACACCAAAAGGGAAAAGAAGGTAATGTAGGTAATGAGGAGCTTTGCAAGCCCTTTCAGTACAAATTCTCAGTTTGAAACAAAGAGTCAGTATTATTGTTCAGATAAACAGTATCATGATGTCCACTAAGAGAGCCTGATATTCCTCAAACAAATTTACTGCTTAATTCAGAATTTTTTATTATTACTAACCATCCCTTCACTAACAAATCTTTTTCTGGAGATGTTCTAGGAATAAGTCTGCAAACCACTTTCACTAAGGGAAAGAGATTTTGCCTTTTGGATATAATTTTATATTCCCTAAAATTTCTCCTGCCGAAAGTCAGGTAAGTTCCTGGAATTGCCTTTATTGCAAGGGTTCTGGGGAGAGGCCCCTGGAAATCTTTCATGTTCCAGTTATATAGAGAAGTATTTTGCTGCTGAATCCCTTTCTTTTAGGGGACAGCTCTGTTAACAACCCTCTCTATATCTTGCAGAAGAAGAAACTCAACTCTGAGCCTAGCTGAAAGAGGATGGATACAAAGGAAAACTTAGCGGGAAAATATGGAAATAAATTTTTCAAAGTTACTGCCTTTTCTGAGCTAGCAGCTATTTGAATGTGACTGTTGTGCAAGAATCCACTGATGTGATTTAAAAATAAAAAGACTTTAGGAAAATACCAGTGGTATTCATTATTTCTCCATTGGGATTTTCTGGCTTTGTTAGTAGATTCAGACTTCGTTGTTAGCAGCCAAATGCCGAATACTAAACAAAGCATTTCCTCCTAAATTAAATGAAGCTTTTGAATTATGCAGCTTTAGTGCTCCTTCTTCTGCAGGGAAGAAAGGGTTAACAGCATGACATATTACCTCTCTGTGAGAAAGGAGGGATTTAATTTCAGAAGGCAAGATCTTACAGCATATCCTGACTCAGACATGCTTTTACTGATTCAGCCATAGCATTCACTTGGAAAGCTTTACATCATGGCCTTGGCAGACTCCCAGGCTTTCCCAATGCAGGCTGCTATTTTCCCTTTAGGTTACCAAAAATAGCCATGCATAGATTTAGTGTACTTGGTTTGCTGCAGTTTACAGGCGTGCGAGTGTTGTCAAGATTGCTCCGGGCAGACAGAGACTGCTGCAGGTCGGGGAAGAACAGGGAATCATCGGTTCACTTTGCCGGCAGAGCCACCCGCCCTACAGCACGGGACTTTGGAGACCTCCAAGCATATGACCTGTTCACTTGCCTTACTCGTTACGCTGGTCCTATCAGCCACATGTGTGTTTCCAGCTCAGGGCCAGCCTTTCTGCCCGCTTATGGCAATTTCAAGGGGGTTAATCACTCCCCTACTCATGACCCTCACATGGTACACTGACCATCAGGGCAAAAGTGGTAGCTGTGACTGTCTCTGGAGCAAGATGTGCCCAAACTCTGGTTTTAAAATGTTGAGAAAAAAAAAAATAAAGCACTTGCTACAGGAAGAGATGAGCATCAGGACATCTCTGCATGGATTTGCTGACCTCTTTCTAGGCCCTTTCCCTGCAGCCGGGAGGACAGAGCCTCAGCTGCTATCACAGCTGTCATGCATCACAGCTCCTGGGTGGACAGAGCTGCCTTTTGCTTTATGCACTGTGATGTGAAGTGACTGACACATCCCAGTGCAGATGATCCTTGGGTCTGTATTGCACAGAATTGTGAAGGAAGACCAGCAAGATGCCTAAACCAGGACAGCCTTAATGCTCAGCTGCCAACATGGGCATCTCCAGCATGCTCCTTGTCTTGGGGGCACGACGAACACCAGCACTAGCTTGTCGGCCATGGCAGGACTTCCTAAAGCAAGATATTTAAAAGGCAGTGCTCTTGCCAGCATCCAGGCTTGCGGTGTAGACTGCAGTTTAAGAAGGAACACACAGTTGTTCCTTGACTGTAGAATGCAGTTGGCAATAGCAGTGAATACTCAACGAGGTTTTCCTGAGACAGCTTACCTAAAACAAATCACAGCAAGAGTTACAGCAACAGGTTAGCACATATTTTTGCTTGAGCTTGCTACCAGCCAGCTTCATTAGCTTCCTAGCATGACTGCAGCATGCTGACATGCTCTGCGTCCAAGTCCAGGATTGTTGCAGTGATCTTGTCCAGCAGAACGATGACAGGGCCTGGTAATCTGGTAGCTTTTGGTCCAAATTCTTTAAAGCAAATCATCTGAAAATCATCTCAAGGTCTGGAAGGCTGGTGAACAGGATAACTGCAGAATGTCATAAACTGTCATAGTTCTCTCTGTTGCACTTCTTGTCTCGTTGGTCATCACCACCCAGCATCCATGGCACAAATTCAGAGAGAAAAAAACCACCAAGGCACCGTGGCCATATGGTATGTCACTGTATTGTACCCGCTCCTCATTTTTCTCACCCCCACTCGTGAAGCATGGTTTCAAGCACTAGTCTAAAATAGGCTTCAGCTTGAACCTCACTTGGAGCATGAGTCCTGTTGTGATGGCACTAGTGCAAATGCCTCTGTCAGAGCTCACCTGAGGAAGGCAAAGATGTTGCGCAGGTCTGGGGACTTGGGAAATGGTTTGGTTTTGGTTGTATGAAAAGTCTAGCAGGGGAGTTTAGTGTCTCATTTAGTGACTGGAGGTTTCTTTGAGTTCTTGTCCTCCACAAACATCAAGAAGGAAGCTCAATGTTCAAATCGCTTCATCCCAGGGTTTTTCCTTAACATCTTTTTGTATTAATTTACAGAAGAACTCACTTTCCAAGTGGACAGAAGCATATATGTCCTCTTGTGATACAACTTATCCCCATATCCTTTCAGTAGCATACTATTCTCCCAACAGCATGCTGTCATATTTTATCATCCAACACCACTGTTATTTTTCTTTCTTTTTACAGGTTTGGCTCGTAAGAGCTGGAAAGGACAGGATATCCGACAAAAGTTTCTTTTACCTAATTCAGTGTATGGGATGGAAGGCTGTGTATGTACATTCTGTGTACCTAGATACATGCACATATGTGTGTGTGCATATTTTGCTTTCAAATCTTTTTTTTTTAAATGTGCCCTTAAATGCTGACAATGCAAAACTAACAGCCCCATGCAACGCTGGCAAGTTAGAAAGTGGAGGTTGGGCAGCCAGCACCAACCTTAATAACCAAAAATAACTGCTTGGGTCTGAACCAAGTATTTTCTCATCAGTATGCAGCACCAGGGTGTAGGAGGAGGAAAATGAGGAGTGGGAGGATATAAAACAAACAGCGAAAAGGAAAAATGTCATCTGTGTTCTGGCCTTCCTTTCTGCTTCTCACAGCCCACCCCAAGCAATGCAGTTGCGGTATGTGACGGGCTGCTTAGAGAGCTGGGGTAGCACGCATACAGCTGAACACATCTGGTGAGCAGTTGCCTAGTTTTGTGCTGCGAGTCAGCCAATGGCATCCAGATTTCTGTGCGAGTTCTCTGCCATTGTTGCCGTGTGGTTTATGACTTAACTTTTCCTTTGTAATAGGCTCATTCCTCCGGCCAGCAATACTGCTGTCACTCTTTCATCTTTGCCTCCCCGCTCGCTACGGCCTTCATCTACACATGTATACATTCAGTCAAACGCAGGGCGATCGCATCAGAGAGGCAGTCGTTTGCATTGGAGAATTTGATATGAGTACTTTATCCAATATGCTAAATGCCTTCCCCTCCAAAGGCCGTTCCCTTCAAGACAAACCATATTTGTTTTGGTGTGTAACACCAGTTCACAGGGCTGAGTTTGGCATCAAAGTGGAAAACTGTGGCTTCAGTACTCCCATGTATGTCAATCTTACCTCTTGGGCAAGTTGTGGTTGCATAAGGAAGTGTAAGAGAATGGAAGAATTCCCTTTTTCAGATAAGCCTCACTCAGCCAGGAGCAGCACATCTGTCTTTTCCCTCTTTTCTACTGTCCATGCTATCAGAAAAGCAGCTAGGGACATTTTCCTCCTGTCTGAGCCTTGTTTGATGTAACAGAGATGGCAGTGGGGAAAAAAGCCACTGCACAGGCTGCTGCTGGTTGCTCTTCTCATTTTACTTATTTCTACTTTCCCAGCCTGTTAAGAAAACAGCATTTCAGTGAGGCTCGAAGTCAACAGTAGTAGCATGAGGAAGGTTGAGATAAAAAGAAGTAAATAGCTCAATGAGCAGATGCTTATCTGTGAGCTGTTCCATGCATAGGACAGGATGAATGGCTGGAGAAGAAATTCTCCCTCATCACTGGGCGTTACACCAGACAAAGAACAGGGATACATCCATGGAACTACAGCTGTGCATATGGGAGGTGCGATAGACTGGCAAAGTCAAAACGCTTCAGAAGCAAAATTAACTGTGATTACTTGATGCAAGACATCACTCAAACCAATCAAATTGTTATTTTGGGAAATCATAAATTTGTATCCAGAGTCAGTTTGTCACTCATTAAAATCTTATAAGAATGATTAGGAAATGATCTTAATAAGTAAATGTTCTCCTCTTTTTCATTTAATAGCTTAAAATATAAGATGATCTCACCTGGCTTTTACGTGACCCCTGACCACCTTGCAGGTAATTATTTTTATTCTCATCCTTACTGCTAGGGTTGGGCCAAGACTAATTCTTTCTGGCTGAAGTCTCCTTGACACTGTATTTATCTGGATGAGGAGTATTGTCCTGGTACTGTACATTCGTAACTCGTTTATACCAGCTCATTGCTTGCTTCCCAGGGCCAGGGCAGAGTAATGCTGCAGTGACCGTGAAACACAAGAAGCAAAAAGGAAGAGGAATCCTTATGAATCCTTGTGAAACAAATGAAAGGGGTGTAATTCAGAGCATCCTTGTGATTTCTCCATATTATAAGGTGAATTATTTCAGTGGTTACACGTAGTAGATGGAAAATGGTTACTTAGGCCACTTGTACCAGCCTTTTTGGCTCACGTGAAAAGCTGTTCTTGCTAGGAAATCCCCCGCAGGAGGGACTTCACAAATCAGTTCAGTGGCTTTTCATGTGTGCTGTATATCTGACTCAAAGTGGGGACCTTATTTTATTTTAAGGAGCTTCCACGGAATGCACCATTGTTAAGATATGCAGAAATAGGCACAGTCATTAGTAAAGTATTGCTTAAATTACATTTTGAAAGAGGGGCTTAGGTGCATACAATTTCTTCTGACTACACATGAGCATATTTTGCCCGAAAGTATATGTCATATTTCTCAGTAAAATGTTCCTCTCTTTCCAAGAATTACCCTTATAAAATGATGGACTAGATCTGTATATGAAAGAAATACAGATCATTCTCTATCCTTAAAATTAACAGGTAAGCCATTTTGGAGAAACCATAAAACAAAATTTTCCAGAACACAAATTAAAATAAAAATCCAAACCCACACAACAAAAAAAAAAGATAACAAAACCAAAAAACAAAACCCAAACAAATAGTTTTTTTAAAAGGAATACGATTTCAAGTGCAAATTACTGTAATATGAATGCAGCAGCAAATTCACTCTAGCTTTAGATTTTGCTTTTCCTTACATGGAGCTACAGGCAATTGAAAAGCTGTTGAAATCTGTACTTCTTAAGCCTCCTTTTCAATAGAATAACTGCAGGAAACCCAAGAGATTCAAGTGCCCAACAGGTTAAGAGCAGCTTTATTTAATACATTGTCCTGCTTTGCTGAAAGAGAATGGTGATCTCTTTAAGAGACCTTTTTGATTTGCTTTCAGCTCATCCCTGCTTCACAGTACAATTCTCTATTTCTTTCTCTCCATATCTAGGAAAAAAAAAAAAATACCAGTGTGACACATTTTCAGAAAGTGACAACATGGTTTAGAAACTGTCAGTACCTAATGAAGCATTTCAGCTCTGTTTTATAAGCTGTGATTACCATGATCATTTTACTGATACATATATGGATTTGACATCTGCAGCCCTTTAGCCTTTTAAATAATCTGGTCAGCAACAGTTCTAGTATGTAGGTCAATTTAACCATTTATTTCTAGGTTTTCTGGTGTTTTTTTAGTCTTATGCTCTGGGTATTTTTTGCTTCTTCCTTGTAGAAAACAGAGCAGAGAAGACTTGGAAGATATTCAACAAACTCAATTATAAACTCAGGAACTTCTTATTAGTTACTATATTTGCTCAAGGCAATGTATCATACAAGTAACACTGACAGAAAGGCTCTTACCCAAGAATTAAAGCACAGACCAGAACTATTGCTCTTGCTGCTCTTAGATTATCAAAATGTTCGGTTAATTGTAACTCTTCGCATATAGATCTTGAGATGACAGGACTAGTCACGTGGATATAGGAATGAGGAGAGCAGCAAGAGGACATGAAAACCCAAGGATTAGGTGCTGGACTGGCATTAGGAAAGAGCCCAGGAAACATATCTGACCAGGAGTAGTTAATGCCTTTCTCCCATTTTCAGACCCACTCACTTTGGCACCATAGGAAAAAAACCTGCACTCTATGTCTTTCTGCCTGTCTTTGCATAGCATTAGCTCCCATATGATTATCTTGCTTTCAGTGGTGGGAGGTTAGTGGTCCTGGCAATGCTAAGTGTAACCAAGCTGCTGCCGACCCGACACGGGGAGGGGGACGGTGCAGGAGCTGCTTGTGCAAGCCCAGAACAGAAGTTGTGCAAGGCACACACACCTTGCTTGTGTATGAAGGTACAAAACAGTAGACACATGGATAATAACAGAATAATTTGGGTTGGGACTCCAGGCTCAAGATCAGCCAGATTGCACAGGGATTTGGCCACCAAGACTGAACTCTCATACTTGCAGACGTTCACTATAGCAGCTTGCTCTTACTTTCCTTTGAAAGCAGCTGATCTGGGTCCAAGTGTGACCTTATGCAAGTAACCACAACACTGAGTGAAGTGTTTGAACGTGTGATTCCCTTTAAGCATGCAGGAGGTCCTGGTGAAGTTCAGATGCATGTTTAGAACATACCCACTCGGACTGAACTGATTTCAGACAACTGTGCACTCTGACACACAGCGTGAGTGGACCTCATCAGCAGTTTGTTATCTTGTTCATAACAGACGTCCTCAAAAAAAACTGGTTGGGCAGTCTCCCTACCCCTTGATTACCACCAAAATTTAACTGTTATTCTCAAAGATAAGAAAGCAAATTTTGTGTGATATGCCTAATGATTTTATTTTCCTTTGAAAAATAGAGTTTTCACATTGAAAATGTACTACTGTACCATTGCTCCAGGCTGGATGGAGATCTGCAACTAAGCTTGCTCTTCAACTATTTTCAAAGGCATTTTTCAGACCAAGATTAGAAGCATTTTTTTGATATTTGTGATCCGGTTGGCTGCTTTTCAGCTTGGTTCTGCCATTTTAGCATATTAAGTACAATCTTTTCATGGAAATAAGCCTGTCTATTCTTTTTCACTTTGAAATCAAGGTGACTGCTCAAGCTGCCAAAAGCAAGGAGTGCAGAAGACATTACACAACTCTGAACCCCAGTGCAGCAGCATAACAACTACTGTAAATGATGATCACAAGGTAAGTGCTGCAGCATTTGGACACCTGTGCATGCTGTGCGTGAAATACTTTCCTAGACCTACACAGTGCTGATGGTAGGTCTGGCATCACCAGTCACCGTATTCAAGTGAAATTTACTGATTCACATATGTGTGTGTGTGTGTGTGTGTGTGTGTGTGTGTGTGTGTGTGTGTGTGTGTGTGTGTGTGTGTGTGTGTGTGTACACAGAGCTACTAGCATATATAACAAAATAAATGCCAATTATATTTTAGCATCAATTTATAGGTAACTCGACTTTCTTCAAATGCTGATTTGTGCCTCTTCCTCGAGACCACCTACAGATAGCCAAGAACTAAAGAAACCTTCAAAACTGTCATAGCAACATTTCAGATTGCAGTTGGGAAGCCTGTGCAATATTGGTGACTTGTTTCAAAACTGACATCCAAAAATTCAAGTTTAACATCCAGCACCTGTTCAGTGCTTTTCTGAATCAGGGGCATTCACAATAACAGTCATTTGCCCATGCTCTTACTGAGCAACCAATTTTTAACCCATAGGTTGCATTCTCGGTAAAAATTGACCAAATTACATTCTCGTTAGGACTTGCCTTATAAACTTTCCCAAAATAAAATATGCTTGCTCTCTTTCACATGAAACTATAGCATAATCTTCATAAAGCAGTACTCACAGATGGGAACTCTTTCCCCTTTTCAGTCTTCTTTGTAAACAGATTTTTCCTATAAGAAATGATGAGATGAAATTCATTCCTGGAACAGTGAGTACAACCCTGTGTCAGATCTGGAGGATCTTGTTTTCATTTTCCAGTCACTGTACAAATGAAATAATCATGAGTGCCCAGTGAACAACTATGCTGGGTCAGAAGGTCTTTTAAATTATTGAAAGTTCATTGCACCACAAAATTTACTACTACCTACCACGGTTTAAGCAGAGATGCATGATAAATTAACTATTAATTGAGGACTACACTCTCAGCTGAAGTAGAGACAGTGAAAACACTCTCTTTTAGACAAGATGTTGGTCTGATTCCAAAGTTCACAAATGGGTCTGTGGTTCAAAGTAGCAACACCTTTTATTTTCAAGCAGCAGAACCAATGGATGACGTCAGAAGTTCAATTCTAGTGCAAGAGATGGGCATATCAAGTGTGTTTTAAAGTATGCATTATATATCTCCTTTGACAAAATCTTCTGAATGCCTCTTTCCCTATTTTTTCAACCCAACAATGCTGTGATTCTATCAGAGCCCTGGACAAAGGCTGTACATTGCTCTGCTGCCCCGCGGCAAACACTCCTTGTAGAGGAGCCAGCCCTCCAACCCATGCACACTGGTACCCCTGCACCGGTATCAGAAAGTTGTGGCTGTAGCTCTGCTGCTCCAGAAAGGCTCTGACAGCTCCCCTGAGCACAGCACTCATTTCCTTCATCCTCCATCCACACCCAGAACTGCAAGCCTGGAGTTTCACATTCATTTAACCTGTGTGTAGGACCTGACCATGCTGCCCTTGCCACGAATTGCTTATAACTGTCCAGGTGCTATATGTCTCGGTGTTGTTAGCCGTGAAATGACCAATGGATGTGGAGGCCAGGGTGTTTCTTATACTTTCTTACTCTTTTGAAAGAAGCACAGGTTGGTCTACAGTTGTGCTCACTGTAATGGCTGAGTGTAGGACCCAGTATGAATCAAGCAATCGTAATCTCTCTCTGCTTCTGACAGCAGATTTTCTATACTCAAAATGTATCTTGAAAAATGCAGATTTTCTTCCTGCCTTTTAGTTTTTCTTTCTGTATTGACCCCAGTCGCAGAATCATCTCTTCACTGACTTTCTGGCTAGCATTTGTAAAGAAGGCGAATCTTTCCTTGTGGTATGTTTTACATGATACTCTCATCACACAGCCCAAGCAAGCAAGTGTTCATGAAGGGACTTTAGACAAGGTCAAGGGAAGCTGTATTAAAAAGACACAAACACTGGAAAACCCCTTTGGGTCTCTTCATCCCATAGATTGAGCTACTCTCACTTGGATCAGCTTAAAATTAGTGCACACGTTGTTTCTGTCCTCGCTTGTTGGCTGAGCGGCTGCAGACAGAAACCCTATAAAGCATGTGTACCGTCTCTCTTTTTTGCCCTCTTTTTTTCCCTCACACAAACCAAAACACAGACACACACACACGCGCGCACACACAGAGTCACAGCTTGTCAACAGCTTTAGCAAAGTAAAATACAAATGATAATTAGAAACATGTGACCCTAGAAAAGCAGTACAGAAACTAAAAGGTCATCTTTTTTCCAAATGACCTAATTAGAAAAGCCTGGAGTGTTGGCTACAACATAATGGTTTTACACAGCTTTTTAACATAGACTTCCTGTTTTAAAACAGCGCAATTTAGTGCTTCTGCAAAAAAAAAAATATGAATTGGCATTTAATGCCAGCAAATTTAGGCCTCACAACAACACCTGCCTCAAGCGATCTCCAGTCTGTTAGATCTATCAACAGAGCATTGCGGGTTTGTCATCCCATAATGACCATCAAGAAGCCAGCATCAGGACTGCTGCCAACTTACAAGAGAGCCTGAAGAGGCACTTCAGCATCACATGGAGCAGGCATGCAACCCTGCCCGCAACCCCTGCCTGCACCATCCAGCTGGAGCATCCTCGCCTTGGCAGAGCCAGAGGCAATGGGCAGAGGAGAAGGGGAAATGGAGCAAGTAGAGGAGGCAGAGACATGAAGCAATGCAGAAAAATATGGGAAAAGGAAGGTAGGGGCCAGGGCACAATGGAAGGAACAGGGGAAGATTTCTTGCCTGGGGCCATCTCAAAGAGAAGAGCATGGGGTACAGCTGGGGGATTTGCTGAGTTTAGTTTCACCTCCTCACTTCTCACTCCATGCTCCTGTTTAATAATTTTCTTTGTTCTGGTGAACGTGCATGTCACTTACTTCTGCAAAATTATTAATCCCAATTTATTCATCATTTAGAGAAGCTATATTTAGTTTACAGCTTTTCCCTATAAATCAGACCCTGCAGGCTCCTCGATTTTGAACAGTTTGATTATGGCAGCTATTCCCAAGCTGCAGGGCATGTCTCCACTGTGGTGGGAGTGCAGGGGGCTGCAAAATCGGCTCAGGACAGAAGCAAGGGGAGGATGTGAGCTGGCTCCCAGGCTGGAAGCAGAACAACCGGGACACCATGGGTCTGGTCTGAGTTAATTAGAGAGAGGGACAGAGTTCATGAAGGAAGAAAGAGCTGGAGAAAATAGCTTGGGAAGCACTCAAGGCCATACTCCGGACTGTTAGAGCAGCCAAAATAGGTTTCTGTGAATTCAGCTAAAGAGAAGCCTTAGTTTTCACATGGCAAACAGGCTTAATGCTTTGCAGCCATTGTAAAGGTGGGAGGGACATGAAGTTCGTGTGTCCATGTCCCCAGGGGCTTAAAAGTTCTCTGCTCATAGTGGTTTCATTGGGAATTGACGGCATTGCCTATTTCTCAGGCAGTCTCCATGTCCCATAGGATTGAGCTGGATGAAGCAGCATGGAAAAATAATATATATTGTGCATGTAATGTGCTGCCTAACCATTTTTTCCAAACTTACAAAACCATGTGATCTTCACTGAAAACTGTGTACATGCCAAGTTCAGAGCTTTACATTCAAACTCTATTTGAGAGTCTATAATAGGAAAAAAAAAAAAAAAAGAGTCTACTTAATTGGTAAAGAAACCATATTTCCCTGGCTTCATTGTTCTGAAATGACTGTGTGGATTTTATTCAGCTGTTTGGGGTTTTTTTTGTTTGCTCTGGTATGAGAAGAACAAATGTCAAATTTTAACCTTGAAGGTAATTTTACTATGAAAGCCACTGAAAATAAGAGTTGAAAAGTAAAAGAATCATAACAATAGTAGTGATAGTACAATGATACTATGTATTAATAATGGTTTCCTTCTGGTAATACTTTTAGTAACAGTGGGTATCTCATCCAAAATTTGACAGGGGCATTCAGATATACTCAGTGCTTACAATACACAAACTAGAATGAAAAAGGAAGCATTGGGAAGATATTGTATCATTTGTAATACAAGTTATGTGAACGCTTAAGGTTAGAGAGTGGCAATTTGCATCTTCCCCTTATCAAATTGAAAATGTAGCCGTTATCCTCAAGACTCTTCTTTTTTTCTCTCTATATGTGCAAGGGGTACCAAGTCCCACTGAGGCAGAATCAGGTCCCTGTAAAGCATTCACACCTGCATGGCGCTGTCTGTTGATCTGGGGAGAATCAGGTCAGTAAGATGTAACTTGGTTTCAAAGACTGAAAGGTACTAATTTTATATGCCAGTAAATCCATCAGATCACAAGGAGACTGAGGAAATGCTTTTATCTTTAAAATGACAGGCATTAATAATGTTACCAGAATTTCCCTTATATATAACTTTAATAGTTTCGGGACTCTTCAATATCTGCACAATGTGAAAGCTTCTGAAATATAAAAGACAATGTCCCCTTCAGAGTTACTAGCATTGCCAGCATGAGTGTGGGAAGATGAAATATGTTCTCTGGAAAAAGAAAAGGTTGGACAGAAGAGAGGAAAAGCCATAACCGTTTAAGGAGAGGTATATTATACAGACACTCATACTGACAGCATTGTAGCTGGTTCCGTACAGAAAAAGACCAGCTCTGGAGTGGGATTGCAGCCATCAGTTCAAGCAGGGGAGGTTTGTGCTGAATTCCCGCTTGCAGCTGTGCATTAAACATGCATTACAAAACAACCATTGCCAGCCACCTTGCAAAGGCAAAGGGAAATTTACCACCCAATGCAAAATGAGGTCCACAGCAAGCACTCTGAAAAGCCAAAACCACCAGTTCCAAGTGTGATCTAGATGAGAAATGTGTCGCCTGCTTGGTCAGTGCATTATCATCTCTGCGGCTTTCCTCACCCTTCCTTAGGCGAGGTCCTGGGAGCCAATGGCCAGAAAATGGCGGCTTCATCTTAGACAAAAAGTGAATGAATAAAGACTCTATTGGGACTGCAGGTTATGTTTAGTAATCTCAGGTTAGTAATCTCAGGTATCCCCTCCACCCCAGGATGAGAAAAAACAACAAAAACCTTTTCTTTTTACGTACATGCCATTAAAGGAGCTCTGTATTGATATACATCTGCTTGGACCACAGCAGTAAGTTCATGACAGGAACATGATAAACACAATCTACCTTTACACTTACTCAAGCCTCTAATAATTTTCTAGCAGGGTGCCAACATGCATCTCAGCTGGATGAAGCTGGAGACATGACCTGAAATGAGATGAATCACTCTCTGAACTACACTCAGGATGAGTTTCTCCTGATAAACGTAAGAATTAGCAGGGAGAAAATAGCTCATGGGCAGAACATAATGCAGCAATGAGTCACGTGGGTCCAGTGGACATCCTTGCAGGTAGTACTTACCAGCTGCCCCGTGTACTGAGCATGCAACAGCCTGTCTGGATCATTACTTTTTTTTTCTCTTTTCTTCCCAAGATATTGGAGTTCCTGGGAATGGTTCAATAACGGAGCTCTGTGGGGAGTTAGTTTCTCTGCTCTTTTGTCTTCCCACCTTACTTAATCATCTATCTTATATAGGACCTATACTAGCTATCTCATATAGGAACTGAATCTTTGCCAAAATATGGCAGAGCTCAGAGGGTGGGGGAGAGAGATCACAGAGGCAGCAAACCACACAACTTTTTGGTTTAGCAGTATGAATTAGTCACTACTACCCCACACCTGCTTCTCTTTAAAAATCAATGAAAAAAATATTCCTGCAAAATGATACAGGTGAACGATCAGATTTATTTACTGAAGTTTCTGTAATCTCAACTTCTGTTCTTTAAGATACTTTTCATTAGTATCACGTTAGTACAGCACACTGAGATTTTTACAATGGCAGCAGCGATTCATTGCCTTTGTTAAAGGTTATTTGAAAGTGTATGCAGAGCAGATCTGTAGAAAATCTACAGGATATTCCATTTGGTTCATAAGATTCAAGCTCGCTGCAGACTGTACAGTCACAGCTTCACATTTCTGCTGGAAATACTACAAGCTATTATATTTTTTTTTTATTAGCTATAATGTGCAGATATGGAAACTGAAGGATACCCAGCTCCTTCCACTTCTCACTTCCAGTCGCCCACTCTCTCTTTCTTTCCCTTTCACACACATGCTTCATTGATCTGAATTCTACATTTATTTTCATCAGAGAACAGATTTAGTTGATCACAGAAAGTTGTTCATTCCAAAGTGGAGAGATTTTTGCTTTGTTTGGCAATAGGAAGCATTTTTAACAGGTTTGGGTTTTCAGAGTTCGCATTTCATAAGCTAACTGCATGACTTGACCGAGGCAGTCTGAGCAGAAAAGGCAATAGAGTGTGCACGAACAGCACTGTAAAATAAGATTCTTCTAATAGCGATTGCTTTATTGCCTCAGTATTGGGTTTACAAAGTTTCTGAAATCCTGTTCAGGAAATAATTGCTGGTTTTCAAGGTCTAATTTTTTTTTTACTTTTGTGCTCAGTGAACACCAAACCAGAAAACTGGCACTGTCTGTCATTTCTGTCTGATCATTAACACAAGCTGCAGGGTTTACAGGGTCTGCACAAGGGACTAGCTTGTTTGTGCCGACCTACCAGAACCTCAAAACACTCCTTCTGCATCAACATGAAATAGAGTGCCAGCTGCAGTGAGTTAAACCGCAGCTCCTGCATGGACTGGCACAAGCATCCCACTTGTGGCTGGCAAAGAAGAAAACACTGCAAAGGTTATCTGTGCCTTGAAGGCAACACCAGACCCAGGAACTCACATTTTTGAAGCTGTCACTTGGGGACTGCTGAACATGTATATTATGACTGTAGAAGTGAAGCTCAGAAGCATGGCATGCAAGAAACTGAGTTCTCACTAGGGGCTGAGAGGAGAATAATTCAGAAGAAAATCTTTCTCTTTTCAGTATATTTTTTCTTTACATAACTAATTCAAATAGCTATAATCCTCAACTGCTGGGAAATCAAACACAGAGATAATTCCCAGACTGTGTTAAACTGGCACCCAGAAGGTTCAGGAGGCAAGGGGAGGAGCAAGGGGCCCCTGTTAGTGCACTCACAGGGAAATAAATCGGAAAGCCACTCCAGCAGAGCCCATGCTGCTGCTGAAAGAGCTGCTTGCAAACCTACAGCACTTGGGGGTGCAGCTCTCCCTCCAATGAGTAAATGCTGCTCCAAGAGGGGATGTTTAGGGATAATGTTTTGGAGAGTTCTTCCAGGTTCCTCCACCCTGCATGGAGAAAGGAAGCAAAATGCTTGGTGGTGGAAGAGTAGACAGCAGCACACGTGAAATTCAACCTTATGGGCACACTTGGTGGTCATTAGGAAGTGGCAGCACTGTGCTGAAGTGCCTGTTCCTGAAGATCGTAGCCCAGCAACAATAAAATATACCTCTGTAATCAGTCCCTGCAGCCCCTCTGGTAGGTTGCTCCACAGCTTGAAGGAGCTATGCCCAGAAGTGCAGAGCATGGCGTGAGGTAAGCAGGAGGCTGGAAACTTGACTTTACCACGGATTTTTAGACCAGTAGAAATCATAGAATCAAAGACTCATAGAATGGTTTGTGTTGGAAGGGACCTTAAAGATCACCTAGTTCCAACCCCCCTGCCATGGGCAGGGACACCTCCCACTAGACCAGGTTGCTCAAAGCCCCATCCAGCCTGGCCTTGAACACTTCCAGGGAGGGGAAAGACAAAATATAACTCAGTAAACATCTCTGTGGGCAGGCAGCACTGCCTTGCACAGGACAGGTGAGCAAGACAGTGTGTTACAGTTTCTGGAAGTCATGGTAATTACTGAAACAAGAACTCCCTATTGTTCTAGCATCAGTATAAGACTAAAAGGTAGATATTGTCCCCCTTATCATCTGTGAGGGTCCTGATATCTGACAACAAGAGCCATGGGCAAAACCAGAGCCAAAATCCTTGGTCCATGGAGCAGGTTAATCAGATTTTCAGTGAGTTGCCTGGTGGCACAGCCATGCCAGGTGGTGGTTGGCACCACAGGGACCCGCAGCTACCAGAAATCCTTGCAGTTCATCAGAGTAATACTTGCAGCTGAAAGGAGGAGGGGTCTTGTACTGCAGCTGCACAGGAATATCTCTTGTTTGGCTGATGCTATTGCAGAATAAATGGTCTAGAAAAGATGGGTTATCGTGGTAATGTGGGTTTGGGCAATGCAGTGAAGGCTTCCTATAGCCTGCTCAGGCTGGCACAATCTCCACAGCAAGGAGTGCTCTGCGCTGAACAACTCCATACCCATACAGTCAGAAATGCCCCTGAAAAAGCTCTCAGATTAGGCACATGGAAGCACACAACCTGCAGAGATGGTATTTCCATCACCGCTTCCATCATTACCCTTATGGCTTGTTGCTTAAGGTAGAGGAAAAATTGAGGTGGTCAGAGGCATCAAGCATCTACCAGCCTAACCACCCTCACATCGACAGGCCAAAGGCAGGATTTTACAGTCAGAATCTCCTCTGTAAATCAGCCCCTGAAGTTCTTCCTTGGGGCTTGTTCAGTTATGTTTCAGGCCAGCCCATGATCTTTCCTGAGGAAGAGCCATGGGAAAAGGCGTACAGACACTGAACAGCCTTGGTTTTTTTTAACCTTCTAAATTGTGTCCTTAGTGGTACTTGAACTAGACAGCATTTTGCTGAGACAAATGACAGCTTGAATGGAACATGCCAGTGAAATACACATGCACAAGTTATGGTTTGTTAATATTCATAACAATATTTTTCTGAATGAGAGTCTTTGACAGGTGGACAATTTCTTGATTGTCGTGCACCTCTGGATAGTTCAGCCAGAAGCATCTTCCTCTTTCAGTAGGAACTTAGGTCTACTGTTTAATGATAACTCATGTCATGGATATGCAAGATCATCATCATATTTTATTGGGGTTGGTAGCAATTTAATAATTACCTGTAGTGGGTTTCTGAAAAACATTTTTTCTTCCCATTTAGTTTGTTTCTTTCCTCAGAGGCCAAACTGAATATGCACATGTAGATCACATCACTATTAATTTGGTTTGTTGCTATTTTTTTTCAGATGGACTCTTAACGCTTATGGCATTTTTACATTTGCTATATTTTCGGAATCATGACTGGTCTATTTAATTAGTTGGAAGGTTGGGTTTTTAAAATCTAAATAAAAATTTTGTTCCAAAACGAATGTTTATAGATTAAGAACCATACACACAGCCTCTTTGTAGGAATCGACGGAGGGAGACTGCACTCTCAGATGAGGTCGGCAGAACTCAATTTATTGCGCAGATACATTTACTTATATATCATTCTTCTGTCAAATCACCACGACTAAGCATATCTTATCTTTTTCTTAGGTTTTCATTAGACCACTTCTACATCAATCATTAACTTTTAACCTATGCTTCAGCCTCTAATTATCATATTCTCCGCCTTGCCTGTTAGTTCCCTATCTTATGTAACTTAGTTTCTTGTACTACTCTGCAAGGACAGTACGTCCTTGAGGCCTAATCTTGGCTGCTAGCGCCTGCACAGTAGCCTGTTCGTGCACCTGCTCTAACACTCCATGTCCGTTACTCACAAGCCAAACTCCCACACCTCTTGTATCTGCACCTGCTATTTTTTGGTGGGAATCAACTGATACATGATAATTTGGTATTTGGGTTTATCAGCATTTTTGAAACTGATCTTCAAAATTAAGCCTCTGACCAGTTTGCACAAGTAATTGCAATATTTGACTATGAAGACTCAGGGTCTGGTTCTGCTTCATACAGCATCACACACAAAATCCCATTGATTTCTACGGCAGGAGCAGACTGAGAGCACGTGGCCACTCACTTCTCATAACTGGATACACTTTAATTTTTAAAAGCGGAGCTTCAGTCATCTGATCTCACCTTGCTGACTTGCACACAAACGATTATGCAGGACTTCCTTTTAGTTTTGTAAAACTACACCATCACCACAACCATCTTTGATACTACTTGCAAATTTATTAAGCCAGAGTCCTGTTGTGCTGGGCACAACACATGGAGAAGTCAGTCATGACACCAAAAAAATGTGTAATCTACATAGATTTTTACTATTCAGGTTTTTCTTTTCCCCATCCCAGATTACTTACAGCAGAATTTAAGTCTTCATGTTCAACCTACAGGTAAGAGTAGCTCAATTTATAGTACCAGTTAATTTAATTTTACAACCTTGTCTGAAAAATATCTTGGATTGACTTTACACATAGGAAAGCTGAGTATGAAAAGTAAAGATATTGAGGGTTTATTTGTTTCTTTCTTTTAAAAGAGCAACAGATGGATATTAAAAAGAGGACATCTAAGTTAAATTCTCAACTTTACCAGAAATTCCTTGTGTACTCTCGGGATTTAAGTTCATTTCTCTCTGCCACTGCTTCCCATCTTTAAAAGCAGAATAAAAACCTTTTCCTTTTGCTCTCCCATCTATTTACATCCTTAACGCTTCCTTGGCCTCTTGCTGTTTCTAATGATCTTAATACTTCCAGATGTCAACCTGATACAAGTAATAACCACAGGTTTCATACGATTCCCACTGGGGCAGTGCGAAACGGACTAGGTCTAATGGGTTTGTCCCAAGGTCACATAGGGCTCTTTGGGAATGAGGTGCTTTAGGAGAAAAAAAAAAAAAATAGTATTCCATTAGGAATATTTGTCAAGTCTTCAGCCAAAGCCCATAAACTCTGTGTACCTTAGTTTCTCTGCATATATGGGGTGGGGGAAGAAAGGAAAAATATATCTTTACTTTCTAAAAGGGCAATCAACAGTCATCCTCTCATGGTCATGAAGCTCTGCTAATAGGAGTGAACTCCACAGAAAAAGCCCATGAAGAACAATTTTCCCATCTAATTTTCCCATCTCATGAGATTTGCATTCAGTTATAAGATCAAGGTCCCTTCCTCCATGATAGCTAAATCTGACACTAACTGCAGTGAGGCTTCTCAAAGCTCTTTTATGACTGCAAAATAAAAACCAGAAAAATTTAAATCAGAAAGTAAGGAAATGCTCTTAGGGTATCAGGAAGCACTAAAGGAAAAGAAATGGGAGACAGATTCACATTAATATGTGTGAGTTCATAAAGAGGTTTTCTTTTAAAATTCTCCTCCAAAGTGTTTGTATAATGAATTGGACTAGCAGGTATGCTATAAATGTAGCAACTACTGTAAAATGCCATAAAAATGATGGGTTAACAATCTAGATGAAAAAATAGTAACAAGACAAAATAACAGTGATTTGATCTTTCACGTGAATATTCAGTTCAGTCTGTGATGAGAAGTAGCATTAATGATGAGAGGATATAACTGTCAAAAAAATCTTGGGAAAGAAACTTAATGGAAAGGAAAATATTATTCAGACCCCAATGCTGGTAATAAGTAAATTATTACCAACTTTGATAAAATTGGACAATTAATATGTAGAAGTGCCATAAAAGCGTGCAGAGTCTCTAGCATGCAACATGAGCTGTTGCTTAATAATAGAGGACCTAGTTTAGTCTAAAACTTTCATAAACAACATCTTTTTATACTGTCCTTTACTTTTGGAAAATTATCCCATTTTTCTTGAGATCTTTTCTTAGGGTGTTAACAACAGAGTAGAGTTTTTCAAAAAGGCTTTTCAGAGATAATCTTCTCAATATTTAAGGAGTGGTTGCACTTCTCCTTTGATAGCAGCAATTTTACTTTTAACTGCATATGAGTTGCCCTTGACTATAATGAGATATATTAAGGAAGTAAATATTACATAGATACACATCTGTAAGTGAGTCTATGAAGCACAAGAAGGGTACGTATGGGTTATCCAAAGTTATTCAGGACTGCTTCTGCTGTTATGCAAATATATATCGAAATGGTAGCTGAGACACTGCCAGACATCTTTGGAAATGTACATAAGTGGTAATATACAGGCAATGCATCATATAGCAAAGCTGGTGCAGACAGCCTTTAAGGCATCTTGCTGCAGATTCAGAAACGTTAATTTAAGCCATGCCCCAGACTCACTTTGAAGCCAGCCCTTATGTCTTATCACCCCAGCTGCAAAGAGTTAGGGGTCATTTAGGATAGAAAGCAAAAAGCACCCAGATGTGAGCTTCTGTGTGCCCCTTCTTTATCCACCTACTTTAAGGAGACTTCAGAAACTGTCAAAGGGCACTAGCCTTAGGTGAGACTTCATTATAATATGATAATGATGAACGTGTTCTTAAATGTTGCAGGAGGGACATTTGCAACATGAGAACATCTCATGGGAAAATCTATTCCAGAATAGGTCTGTGTGAGAGTAGATGTTTTCCTACCTGCAAAAGACTTGGTTTGCTTTCATAGTAAATCCACGATACACATCAGGGCTCACTCAGAAACAGGGCACTTCAGGCAAAATCTCTCTCCCTTCGCTTCCCTTCACAGAACTGGCCTCAATGATAAATAATAAATGTTTTTTTCCTGTGACCTGGCAGGTAGATGGAGCGTATAGGATTAGCCATAAAAGCAGTATGGTGAATTCCAGCGACATCTGATATATGGAGTTACCTAAAATATCTCAAATAGGTTGAACTGGGATGAGATCTGATATTAAACAGCTACTGAGGAAGATGATCTTCTCCACCTAGGAAATTCTGCCAGAAATGCAGACAGCAGAAACTAAATGGTAAATGGGAAGAAGCCAACACAGAAGCGACATCCTTCTGCTCCGAAAGTCTGCAGTTTGGGTCCGTTCAGCTTGGTTTTCCTGCCTGAACGAAACCCAGCTAATAAAGCACTATATAATGTGTTCAGATTCCAGTGGTAACAGTGGATCTTTCTTTTTTTGCATGACATTTTTTTTCAAAGTCAGCTTTATGTATATGATTCCTGCCTGCCAAATATCTGCCCCATTTGAAATCTATATCTAGCCTGAAACATTGTGTTTTGCCCTCTGGTTGACCGTCTGCGCCAGTGAAAGACATCCTTGTGAAGAAGTGCCCCTTTGCTCCTGTGGTTACCAATACTGCTCCACACAGTTTCCAAGGGTGATGCTATTATATTGCTCCAGCCACTGCATGCACCCTATTGAGTAATTTATTGGCCAAGATCCTAACAGAGGAAAGGCCTGTCTAGAATCCTGCTGAATTTTAAAAGGTAGGAATATTGCACTTCATAACAAGCAGCCATTAATGATAACCAACAATATAATTCTTATGGAATTATGCCTTGCATCTGCATCAAATTCCCAAGCATAATAAAAAGCGAACCAAAGAAGTTAACCTCTAGTGTGCCACACTTCCTGGAGAGTAATTACGGAATAGTGGAAAGAGCGTGACCCTGCAGCTTTCCGACATTATAATTAGCGTTCCCCATACTGAAGCCTATTGTCTGAAGGACAGTTTTGTCTCTCCTCTGTTCTGACTTGTGCAAAATTACACCCCTAAATGTGAGTTCATGGCCCTTTCTCAAAGCCAGCCTTTTGTTTTCAGTATAGTCCCAAAATCAATGGACTGGCAGGATGTGCAGCATACACCCACAGGGTCAGTTTGATACTCATTCAGTTGGTACATACGGTGTATTGTAAGGATCTATATGAGATAACAATGATTTTCCACTTTTCAAATGTAGCCACATGAGATTAGGGTATTCGGAAGAAAAATACTGCCAACTCTTTATGTCATTCTATTAACGGTGAGCAGCAGAGTCCATAGGTTTTGCTTGGATTACAGAGCAAAACCTGTTTAAAAATCTTCTCCTCTCATGTAGAAATGAAGCTGAGCATTGTACCTCATTAAAACAAACTAAGGTACCTCATTAACACCCGCCAAGATGTAGTTTGAATGTCAGAATTGGAAGTCTGTATAATTCTGACACAAAAATTTTTACTGAAGAGCAGCTCTGTTTAATTAAGGAGATACTGACAGGTTTTAGCAAAAGATTAAGAATCAGAAGTTCAGAATTTTGCCTAGACTGAGGTCTGGTGAAATATCATGATCCTTACCTCAATCTGTGGTTTTTTTTCCTTGAAAATTTCTGGCTGCATTAATGAAGGGATTTGATTTTTTTATTTTTTTAACCATTATGTCTTTCTTCTCTCCAAGGGGAGTGAATGGACCTGCACAGGTACAAATGTAACTGTGGGGCAAGTTTTCCTAGTCTTGGCACAAAAATGAGTAGTCTGATTTTCAAAAGCAAAGCTCATGTAAAGCTCCAACTGAGCTCAAGTGAAGGAAGTCAGCCAGAAAACATTTCAGATAGATTCACTGTTTATAAAGCTGTTTTCTCGTGGGATCCCTACTGGTGCGCTGGGTGATCAGCACTGTTAAAAATTAGGCATTTGCTTAAGAGTATAACAGGATTTAAGAGCAAAAATTAAGACCACTGTTCCTGAAAATCTGTTCACAGAGATAATGTATGTAAAAATGTAATTAAAGCCCTCAGCTTTTTGTTATGTTTTTTATTTTTCCTGCAATGTTGGCATTAAAAAATATAAAATGAATACAGTATTCTCAGCTCTCCATTACTCCATTTTCTTTCATAAATTCCCAAATAAGTAAGAATATTGTAGTCCAGACAAGAGCAACCCTTTAAAGCTGAGGCACAACTGCTGCTGCCTGCTCAGAAGCACTGGTGTTATGCATGGTACTGTACAACTTCATATTCAATTTGCCTCAGCTGCTTAGAATAGAAAAAATACAAGCCTAAATCCAGTTTGAGTACTGTGAGTACCCATCAGTTCAATTGCTCTTCAATGGACTTTTTTGTCCTTAGGACGATTAAAGAGCTGGCAGCGCTGGAAACTAAAGTCTGCCACTTATTGTAGCAGGGAATTAAAAACAATCTGCAACATGATGATACCCCAAAGGACACTGACATGCTGCACTACACGTTAACCTGGTCCAGGGTCAGAGCTTTGGACTGTGCCAAAACCATACAACGTGTCTTTGCAACACGGGTATAGCATGCATTTGGCTGAAATCAGCCTTGCTTTTGCCTGGGACTTTCAAGTAGATGTAGGCAGTCTGTTAAAGGTAGAAAGCCAGCATCTGACTGCTGAAACTTTTGCCTTATATGGTGCCCTTTGACTCATTTCCCATCTTACTCATAGCCAGAACTGAGTGAAAAATTTGGGGTAAATCATTAGCACAACAAATTTAGCCTTTTTACTTACTCTGCAAGCAAATAGTGATTTTTCAAGTCAACTTCTATTCAAATTTATCAAATGCATGCTTCACAGTTGTTTGGTTACTTCATGGCTGAACACAAATAACTCTACAGGTGTATTAGATGACTGACTTCTGAAAGATGACATGTGCTGTTTAATTGCATCCAATTAACTAAGAGTTTTAGCCTTATTTTCTGAGTGAAGGATCAGGAAAAAGTTGCCCAACTTTCCACCAGTTTCCTTCTTTCTTCTGAGACTGGTGCATTACTAATTTTTCCAATTCCATAAGGTACAATGAAATTAAATTTTCTAGGTTTTGTTTTATTTGCTCTGGAGAGTGAACCATACAATATTTTCTAAAATTTTCCTTTTTCTTATTGAAATAGGTAGTTTATTTTTAGTGTTCTTATACAGCTAACAGCTTTTTTTGTTTGTTTTCCATAAGGATTAAGAAATGCATGGCACACACCACACTGATGTACAGCCCTTATGTCTGGCACCAGACAAGAAATTTCATTATAAATTTATGTTTAAAAATTACCTGCTCAGCTAGTTGCAATAATGATTTCCAACAAATTGACTTCCAGAAAAATATTTCAATTTTCTCTTGATTTGGAATCCAAGATTTTTCTGAATTGTTTCTTTATTTTCTGTCAGTTGTACTTTTATATAGTTAGACAAGTTAGATTCCCATATTAATGACAAGAAAGTTAGCATTGTGAACTTTTCATAATTTTATAATAAATATATAAATAGTATTAGTCCATGAGAATTTTTAGCTGTTGTATGCAGGGGCTTTTGAGTCATCTAGCTAACTCCTCCCAGATTTGCTCCTTTTATACAGATGTATTCAGAGAAAAAAGCTGATATTAAGTTTGTTTCCATTATTCAGTGCCAACTGAAAAAAAAAGACCTTGAAGAAAAAAAAAAGACCTGTTTTTTAGCATCTGAAGTTCCCAGTCCAGTGCAGAAGTTAAATGTCTTTGCTTTTCCACTGTGCAATGTAGAGAATGTGGTGGGAACAGAATAGCAAGGCAACTCAGCTGGAAAATATCTCAGATAGATGAAATATTTGTCAAGCAGTTTTCTCATGTGAATATGCCTCTAGTTGGTATATGCCAGTCACTAGAGCATGGCATTTGTTTTATCTTCTGTCCCAAGGATTTATTTTAAAGGAAAAACTGCTGTGTAAGGCCTCAGAACTGTGGAGACAACAAAGAAATGCAAGTTTAACAGGAGTGCTATCTTTCATGAGGCTAACAGAAAATAGTCAAGTTTTAATATCCTCAATGGTCCTTTTTTCAGATAAAAATTTTATAACAAAGGAACCTTAAGGTAGGTTCCCTTTCTTCTTCTTCTCTCTAAGACCCGTGTTCATTATTGCCGACAAGGCATCATTTTGCATTTTTTTAAAGATGCAGACATCAAATATGATAGTGCTGAATTTAAAAAGAATAACAACTATAATATTAAAACACATGTTTTCCCCAGATGTGCTGATGTCCCAATAGAATCTTTATACAGAAAAGGAAACAAGGCACGTATAAGTGTTTATCAGCTTTGCAGCTTACAAAACCAATGTCCTGAACAAAGACAGCAACATATCCAGTGGGTGTTATCTGATCAAAAACATTCCACATGTACAAATCAAAGCTAGGGGGAAAAAGAGCCATATAAAGATGAGATAGCAGAGAAAGCAGCCACATTAGGAAAGGGTCTCCTATTTAAACAGTTAAGCTTTAAAAAAGGCAAAATGAGAGCTAAGCGAATCCCTCCTCGGGGTTCATGTTCTCACAAATGGGTCTCTGAATTGGATAAAGATACATAATGATTCTGTTTTCCAGCATGATGTGGACACTAACCTCTCTGCAGGGCATATTTGAAGGTGAGTATGGACAAAAAAAGAGAGAGTTAAGCCCAAAAAGGCATGCAGGCAAGGCAGCAACTGGATTTAATTAGTATTACAATTAATGTTACAAAAGGAAATAATATTAACATTATGAAAAGAGCCCTGTGGTACATTAATGCATAATACCTGCACTACCCTAGTTTACTGCTGACCCACATTAAGTAAAACCAGTGTCTGTCTATTACTCATCTCTGGGATCAGGCAGTAAAGCAATGCAAGAGAGAGGGGTTCTTTGCTACATCCTGATAAAATTCCCATGGAAAAGTTGCCCACTTACTGGTACTTTCCTCTCCAAGATGACTGTCCTGGAGGTTGTTTCAGTTGTTATTTGTAAGTTATTTGTGTCTCTGACCATAAGGGTTCAATAAACATTTCAATCAGCACTGAAACTGAAGAAGTTGGCTCATTTGCATGTCCTCTTTGACTTACTTTCATGCCTAAAGTGTAAATTCCTCATGAAGGTTTTTCCCAGGGGACATACACATATATGAGCTCACTCCCACCTATGTTTCTGGGGGTTCAAAGGATATCAGATTATGCTGATAAGCACTCTGGCAGAATATTTAGATGGTTTGTTATCTATTTCCACAAAATATGCAGCTATTTGATGGCCTTGTTGTTGCATATTCATTTTTGAGCTTTAAAATTGTAAGGTTTTATATTCAACCACTCAATCCTGAAAATAGATTTGCAAGCAAATAAAAAGCTGCTGTTAAGTTCACAATTAAAAAAAAATAATTGCTATTATCATGTAACCTCTGAGTTTGCAACCTTTAAAATAAACAAGAATTAACATTTGTAAAAGTTTTTAAGATGCAAAACATCATTAGCACTAGCAACACCAGGATTGTCCCCACATTTGACTTGCCAAAGTAATCTTCCAGGAGCTGTTTCTAAGTAAAAAAGAAACAAATAAAGAAAAAACCTTGCTGGGAGGAAGAAGAGGGAAAATCAGTTAATGTGGGAGTTGAAATTAGCCCTGAGTAAGTCTTGTTTAGTCCTACCTCTTTCATTTGTACAGTGTCATTTTCCTTTATGATTTAAAAGAGGAATAATTAGTAATCTGTTGTTGCACTTAAGGTGAGGAGCAGAAATTATATTGATATAACTGATATGCTTGGAAGACCAAAAGGCTTGGATCAGCCACAAGATTGAACTCATCCAGGATCATAAGTGCAATGCTAGGATAAAATATGAAGGGCTGTTATTTTGCAGTATATGATTTAGAGGTGCAGTACCCCAGTCAGCTTCAAAACATAAATGGTTGTTCCACAAATGGTATGGAAGAACCAAGGCAACAGTCAATATCTTGCATTAAAAACTGCAGTGAATGGGATGATTTGAATGCACACTGTGCAAGCCGATGTGTGTCTGAAAAAGCCTTGTTCAATTAGTAGCCTTCTCTTGACAATGTAATCACCGTTTTGAAGTACAGTAGCTTTTGATTTAAGCAAGTATCTATGAATGATCAGAGTCATCAGAGACAGGCTAATGCAGTGTGGAACCACACGGACATCTCCACAGAGATGCCACCAATGTAGAATAAGGACACTGAAGGTGACCTTTGTGCTTCAGCTTGCTCTGATCTGAAACTGGGCTGGGATTTTATTTTACAATAACATTTGAAAGATTATGTTTTCTAACAGCATGTCTTGCTTGCCTTTGTTCTCTAATACTATGTAAATCATGGGAGCCTCGGTGTTTTAAAGCATAATTTGCAGAGGACTGTATCATCTGATGGTACCTTCCTGTAACAGGTAGTGTCTGCTGCCTGTGTCAGATGCCTTATCATCTTCAGGTACCACGGGCAACACAACCTGAAGCTAAGGTTTCTTGAGCCTCTGCCATGTAAGATCTTGTTTTCAACTGTTTATAACTCTGCCAAATACATTTGCATTCATCTCTTCACTATGAAGTAGGTTCTGTTTTACTTTCCTTGCCAGTGATGTCAGACAAGTTGTCTGTTTGCATCTGGAAATCTTAATCAGTCCAGCCACCTTTCATAAAAAAATAAAGAAAACTGAGTTTTAGCAAATGAGAAATACGATGGAAGTATTATAATTGGCATCTCTTGGCTCCTAGAGGCAGCTATTACCTTCTCCTGCAGGTCCTCCCACAGCTGTAACCCCAGCTGACTCTTGTCGAACTTGCATTGCAGTCAGTGCTGTGATACTGAATAGCTTTGAGTCAGTTCTGATGACTGAGATAAGGCAAACTACGAAATGCTGGGTATTAAAGACAGAACTTCTTTTGCTATGAACATGCCAAATATTGCTGATGCACCTGTTTCATGTTCAGAGTGGGAAGACGGTCAAAAAGGAAGTGGCCAGCTTTAAAAGAGAAGCAGCGCTTTCAATTTCTGAAAATAGCCCAGATACAGAACTGGGTAATAAGAATACGTTACTGAGTAAATACATGTTTGAAATGTGCTTGGGCATTTTTTCATCATCACACAAAAATATATGTGATGTTTTCAATGTATAGATTCATTTTCGCTGGTCTGTAGTACTTCTTATCTCCATCTACCTCTGGCAGGGTTAAGGTGCTGCTTGGTGACAGTGGGCAAAGGTTTGTGAGAAAGCCTGCAGTGAAATCCATTATATGAATTGATTTGCCCCTTTCTCCAATTTTCACTGCAGTTCTCACACAGATATAATGGAGAGCACTTGGGATGTGAGTGTACACAAGTTAACATCCTCTTGCATACAGATTTTCTAAATTTGAAGGAGAATTTTCTAGGCAGCATATTTATTTCCTCAGTAGTCAACAGGAATAATGTCTGAAACTGCACTGCAGGTAGGGAAATTACACCGGGTCAGAAACTTGTAGGAGCGTTAGAGAGTAGAGGAAAATGTTGGTCATTGGTAAAAGAGACCTCCATTAGAACATGAAAGTGTGCAATATCCTAGGATGTCAGGGATGAGGAAAAAAGCATTCGGTGTATGACATATCTGCTCTCCTTTGCTGGCTGAATCCAGTTAGATGGTGCACAAAAGTGTCTTATAATGAAGTGAACAAAGATTTTCCACACCTACTAGGGTGGTAACCCTGGAGCTATGAAAGGAAAAGAAAAAAATCTCTTAGAAACTGCAGAACACTTGTTAGTACTTTAAAAGATTGTGCGAGACAGGAGAAAAGATTTTTATGTTGGCTAGTTGAAAGAGACAAGAGAACTTACTAAGAAGTGTGGTGTGATTTTTTTAATTTTTTTTTTTTCTTTTCAGTTTGACCACGAGTCCCTCTGATCAAAGCAGAATCTTTGCAACCTGAGAGCTTAGTTATGGGGGTAAAAAAGAGTATGAAATGTACAGCGCTCATACTTGAAAAGAAATCTTGATTCACTCCCACACCAGTACAAAACAATCTATACTACACAGTGGTACATAACAGAATCAGCTTTTTATCTGTAAGTAAATGCAGATCTATAAGGTAAATGTGACAATTCCTCTGCCTTATAAAGGAAAACAGTCGTAGAGACTGGTGACGGTGGCGGGTGGACTGCTTGGTGCCGAGCTTTCAAGCCTGTTAAGCAGGCAGGTTTCTGAGCCTCCACACAGCACGTGGGAATCGTGCGAGGGAGTGACTGCAAAGGGGAAAGGACAAATCCCCAGGGACAGCTCTTGAATTGTTAGAGCTGTTGATCCAGCATACCATTCACAGGGTAATGTCAGCACTGTGGGACTGGGAGAAGGAAAGGGACACTGGTGGTGCCTCTCCAAACTGTAGCTATTGAGTTCTGCTGAGAAGTGAGTCCAGAGAAAATTAACACACCAAGAAAAGTGTGTGTGTCAACAACTACCTCTTGAAAAACTTTATTTTTCCACTCTGAGTTAAAACCCTAGCCAATTTGATATGTTAATAAACATCAATTCCACATATGGAATTAAAAAGCAAGAATCTGCTTTCAAAAACACAAGCGGCATCTGGACATGCTGCATACAGAAAATCAAACAAATAGCTTTGGAGAAAATGTTTAATTTAAAGCAGAGATATGTCTACTGTTTAGAGGACGAGGTTTTGCTCAAGATCCTCTCCACTCCAGAATCTGCCATCCGAGGGTTCCATTCATGTTTAGAATTAGGGGCCAAATTTGGGATCAACTCCCTTTGAGGATATAAATACCTAAATGCTATTCGCTGTCTACGTATTTAATTTCCCATAGGTACACAAATACATCGTGACACCAAGAAGGCCTGAAGGCATTAATCATCGTGCCTTTGCAATGTTCCAGGCAGTCTGTGGAGAAGGAACAACATGCATGCCTCAACCAGTCCAAACTGCCAACTCCCAGCATGCACTTTTTACTAAAAGGATGAATTTACACTTTCAAAGACCTTCTGTGTGCTTGACCTAGCTCCTCGGTTTGTTCTTCAGTGGATGGTGTTTTGCTAAAAGCTGTGAGCAGCTGTCAAAGATGCAGAGAGCAAAGATTGCACTGAAATTCCCCACCTGCATCCTCCAGCCTGTATCCTCTTTTCCTGGTGCTGAGTGTTGTTTCCAGCTTGGCCATGAACGCCTGTGGTATGTGGGCTAGATAGCGGGTATTCCCTGTGTCCAAACAACTGGAAACAACAACTGAAATCTCTTAACCATGACCTTGAACAAGGCTTTGAACATGGCTTTTTTGCTAACATGGAGAAGAAGCAATATAATTAATACATGAGGGGGTTTTATGATGTTTGGGTTCTTTGATTTTAGGATACTTTTGAGCCTTCTGTAGTACATGCTGAGTTGTGAGACCAAATGCATTCAAGGTTGGTAATCAGCCTCAGGCAGCATCTCTGTCTGGAGATGTTAGGAAATCACACAAAGAGCCCGATCACCTGTCCCTATAAATCAGCCCCTTGATATCAACAGGGCAAAGCTGATCCACATTATCTAAGAATCCTACTCCAAATTCCCCAGATGTCCAATGGCACTGAGAATCTGAGGTCTGGGACACTCAGGTTTTGACTTAAATTAACCTTTCCCCCATAGTTTTCTAACTTTAAGATGTAAAGCCCATCTGCACTACTACCTCCATCCCTCACACTTTTTCTTAAGACAATAATTTGGAAAAGAATAAGCTATCTTTATAGAAATCTGAAATGTTAGAACAACGTTCAGAGAATTCATTATTGTAGCTAAAATAGAACCAAAGTAAAACCAAATACTATCTCACTTAAAAACAGCAACAAGCACACTCATACAAAACCAGTGCAAGAGTTTTTAACATAAAAGGCTACAGGAACCTAAAAAATTTTTTACCACTTTTGAGAAGCACAGTCTTCTCTGAGCCTTGAGAGACTACTGTGTGCAGTATAATTTTCCAACAGGCACGCTTAGCACAGCATACTAGCAGGATTAGCTGCCTTTCTTTATAAGCACATTGTAGCCTGCGTGGATCACACCAACGACTTGCTCTGCCATGGCTTCGTATGCCAATGTGCTGAATTATTCACTGTCTGCTACTCGAGTGGCAGAGTTTACAGAAGACCCTTCAAAGAAATAAGAAATGAGAGCTGTTGGGGCTGGTGCAGGGGGAACGAGGGACAAGATTTGGTCCATGATGTATTTGAAGCTTCTCGTGTTTTGATACAGTAAACAATTTCAGTTAATACACAGAAGAGTAATCTTTAATCAGAATGATAGCTAGTTAATAGCTACGCAGAATGCAGCGAAAGGAAAAGTGGAGTGGAAAAAGCTGATTGTCTGCCTCAGATTATATATTTATGGAAGCTACATTATTTTTTATTACATATACGTATAAAATTCTTCACACAGAGCAAGTTTAATCCTCCCCAGATCTGTGAACAGTGGTTAGCATCAAGATACTACTCCAGAAAACTCCTGTGACTATGCTTGTTATTTCAACTGGGAAGATTTCTTTCACAATTACACTGCAGTGATGGAATTAGCAGGGTCAGAGGAGGCAGCATGAGAGATGAGAAAGAAGCATATGTGACAACCTCCAGGAGACGATTTACATGCACAAAGCAAAATGTTTCCAAAACTAAGAGCCATGTGAGCTTGACAAGCAAGTATGCAAGCACAGTCCTTTTGAAAGCTGGGCTGCCTTAAACAGACGTGCAGCCACCAAACCAGAACAGGGGTTTATTTGCTGGTGAAGGTCAGAAGTTAGGCTTCTATGGACACTAACAGAGGAGGGGGCCCAAGGCAGTATCTTTCAGGTTAGGGTCACTCCCAGTCCCAAATTTTGGTCAGTCTCCATGAAGAGAGACGTTAATAGCTGTAGATGGGACTGGCATTAAATGAAGTTGGTGCACATAGCTGCCTCCGGCCTTGACACACTCGCAGCCTCCGGCAGAGCCTGCAATGCCATGACCGGTTATACCGAGCAGAAGTCACTGTGGGCAGTTGTGTTCAAAGAGGACTGAAGGTTTAGACTGAAAAAACAGCTTTCAGGCAGTCGAATCTCGTGAAGTATTACAATGTACAAGGGCAGCAAGAGTAGGTGTTCACCTGCCAGTCTGCTGCATCGAAGACAAGACCCTATCTCTACTTTCCCATGCACTGATTTAAAAAAAAAATCACATGGGGGAAAAAAAAAGAAAAAAGAAAAAAAAAAAAAACCCACAACATCTTTGCTACAGAGACATTTTTAACAAGTATTCCAGAAAGAGCACCAGCTATCAAAAAGGCTGCCAGGACCAGAAGGAGCCATCAATCGAACAAGTTTACATTTCAAAGTTTTTTGAGAACAGTGAAAATGTCTTTACCCTCCTTGATGAGATGGAGTGCGATAGGAAAGTAGCTATTTGCTGCTTCTTACTGAAATGCTTTTCTCTGAAGTGGCCCTTTAACCCTGGGAAGGGTGCTAGAATATATAGGCATATATATAAGTATGAATATATAGACATATATATATTTATATATTAAGTAGCTCTCCTGAGAGCTGTGTTCAAAGCTGCTTTACGACTGTGGAGCCAGTCTTCTCTATTTTGCCTTTGTATATGCCATTGTTCAGCTCCAGAGCTTCTCTCTGATGTTAGAGATGAATTGGTTAATTTTTTAAAACCCTTTCCTGATAGTGTTTAAGAGATGGCAGAATGCATCTGTCTAATTTTGACATTTATCAGATAATTCAGTCAAGTTCCCTCATGTGACACAGCTTTGTTCCCTTGAAAAGAACCTGCTGCAAACAAAAGGCCATAGTATATTGTACGGCATCACTTCTCCCAGATGTTTCAAAATTAAACTACTAAGCCTCTCCTTGGCCCTGTGAAACCTGGAAGAGTGCAAAAAATGGAGTAACTTTAACGAGCTGCATTTTCTGTTTCTGTGCTCCTTATTTCATCTCTGTGCTTGATTTTTCTGAGTCATTTGAAAATGATTAGGCAGCTCAAATAATTGTTTCCTGGGTATATTAGCGGCACTATAATTGTCATGTTTAGAGCTAAAGTTGGTTAAGACTGTAGTCTGCTCTAGAATATTCTAACTTCCAATATACAATAGCTCACAGAAAAATATTTTGAAACTTTTATTGCTGGTTTCCCTCCCATTTTTTTCTTTGTTTCTTTGACAGAACCCCGTGTGGGTTTGGTCTGACACTGTTCTTTATTACCCAACAGCACTTCCTGAACTCTGGATGGAGAGGTTGCCACTTAGCCTTTGGTCAGCATCTTGCAGTCACTGCCCTATTCTGGCTGCTGCATACTCTCCTCTTCTGCGTGGGAAGGGTAAACCACAGGCCTTTACCTCTTTGTAGATGGAGAAAAAAACAAATGCCACCTACCACAATATATAATCTATGTGAGTGCAGTCACAGCCTCAGACTGACTTATTGAAATAAATTATACTTGGTATAATTCATTTTGGGGGGAAAAAAAAGTTATCAGTTACCATGCCAACACTTTTAGTAAATACCATTGGTTCTCAATGAACTCCTTTTGACCCGCTGGTCTGAGGTAGTTGCTGTGTGATGTACATAATTCTCTCAACACTGGTCTATTACTTCTGCTCAGGGTTGGGGGTCACGCCTGTAGTGTAAAGTCAAAGAGAATTAGCAGCCCTATCAATAACCAGCTGCAGGACTGCAGCCCAAATGATAGACCAGAAAAATTCAAGGAAAGATGAATAAAAAGTGGAGGAACATGCATGTATATTCTATAGTTTGAGCAGCTGCTGTGGACTATCAACATCATCAGGAGACCTCAGTGCATTAGCATAAATTCAAATGACAAATGCACAGTGCTATTCAGAGACTCATTAATTTGCAATGGGTGCAGTGCTCATGACATATTAGTGAAAAATTCAAATGTCTTCGTAGCATCATGAGTTTAGTTGCGGGACCCAAGTTGCTAAAATGAAAACGTGTGCAATTTTTTAGCAGTTTATTAAATTATGAAGTGTGATGACTATATCTGTGCATCGTTTTAAGCAGATGAGGTCCAGTGTGCTCCAGCACCGAATCGCATGGTCTGTGTTGAAATCTCCCTGTCAGACAAATTTCGAGCAGGAGCCGAAATACAGGCTGCGTGCTCACTGCTGCAGCAGGCAGGCTGATATCTCCCCCTTCTGGGGGAATCGCATTGCCACCCAGAGAGAAGGAAAATCAGGCTGTTTTCGTGGCTTGTGCTTTGTTACACAGAATCACAGAATGGTAGGGGTTGGAAGGGACCTCCGAAGATCATCCAGTCCAACCCCCCTGCTAGAGCAGGATCACACAGTAGATGACACAGGAATATGTCCAGACTGTTTTAAATGTCTCCTGTCTTCTCTGCCACTTCAGCCACCAAGTTCATCGCACATTTACAGGAGTCAGCAACAGCAGAGATAAAATGACGCAGTATGTTTATGTGCTTCCTCTGCCATTCCCTGTTGAGTCCTGTAGCCTATACACATAGGGTAAATTACATGTGTACGATATGGAAAGCCTTCATTACAAGTATCTTGTCTTAAACAGTGACTTTGTTTATCTGTACGAAGAGAGAAGAGATTCACATTTCTATATGAAGAACAACCTGGCCATAGTACTCTTTCGTAACATTTAGATCAAGCTTGCAATTATAGCATGCGACAACTGAAATACACAGCGCTAGTGTTTATTCTTAGTGCCTCAACTCTACAGCTCCAACACAACACTACATCTTTCTGACCTCAAAGAACGCTGCAAACTCCACCTTATATTTCTGCTTCCTCTTGGACTTCTAACTATATCATTGCATGGCCCTGACTTAACATGTTTTTCTGTCCACCTGGCTGTCACATCTACTGTGGGTTTCCTTTACCAGGAAAATATACAGTAAGATAATTGCTAGTACTTTTTTTGAGGAATGAAAACCTTAGTTTTAAAGTGCAGGAACCACAATACCTAGTTAGTAAAAAATAGCTTACATTTTCAAAAGCACTAGTGATTCTAGCTGTATAGTCTCTGAAAAATTTTGAAGCAACCTGATTTTTAAAGACAGGGGAATCAGCTGCCAGTTGCACGTCCAAAACCATTAGTTGCTTTTGAACATTTGGGTGTCTCTGTAAAACACAATAATATTTTATATATACACCAGTCATTAGGTAGCACAATAATAAGAGTCTTAATAAGGTTTGCAGCATCTCCCAGCATATGTCATGCCTCAGAGTGAAAGGAAAGCCATTTCTCACTTTGGCTTATCATCTGTGTCATGCCACCTGCCATATAGGATATGGTATGTCACAGCTAAAAAAAAAAAAAAAAAAAAAGACCAGAAACAGAAAAGGATGGCATGCCTTTGGTATCCCTTCAAGGACTGGCACATTCCTCCGTGTCCCCCCAGTATTTGGATAACCAAGATGCTCACTGGGTGACCTTGGCTGGCAGTGACCTAAGTGCACATGGAATGTGCTTTGCCCTCTCCATGGAGGAAAGAAAAGCACTCAGCACATCACCAAACTAAGACTATAAATGACTATAAACTGGCTTAAAGCTATAGTTTCCAAATTACACAAATGTATTAGTCTGCTTGTCTGCCCTCTCAGCTTCTGCCGCCTCCAAAGGCTTCCCAGGTAGGCATCTGAGGTAAGATCATAAGAACTCTGTGTGAGCCTCCCATTAAAGTCAGTTGAAGCTTCATCACACGTTAACATAGTTTATTTTCATTAACCTTGCTCAAAGCTGATATGAACCTCCACATCACTTCAGATCTGAGCTATTGCAGAGTTTGAGAAGGAGAGGGCAAATGCGGCGGCAAGGTGTGATGAGAGCAGAGGGTGCGCCTGGTTGTGTAGATGTCAGGACCAGCTCCAGGCAATGCCATTCCTTCTCTCGCCAGGATTCAGCCATGGGAAATGCTAAAAATCTGGAGCAATGGTCAAGGCTGGGTCTACAGTTATTTTAGACACAAAAGGGCAAACATTCAGCCCTGAAGGCTGCTCCAGGGGACTGCAAGGAAGGAAGAGCCAAGAGCCAGCAGAGTCATGCCTCCATGGCCCTGACTAATGGAGTAGCACAGCAACCACCCTCTGCATCTCATTTCCCCTTTGCCTCTGGAATTCTGATGTTAAGCAACAGAGCCTTAACACAGGCCTGTCAAACGTTTCATGCACAGAGTCCCTGTCCTGACCGGAGCTGACAGGGCAGCTGAAGGTCCCTCTCCAGCAGAGAACGCCTTTGGTGGCCCTCAGCTGGCTCCAGCTCTCTGATATTTCCTTCCCTCCCCTCAGCACAGGATAAGACTGGAGCAAACAGCACAGTGCCATAGATGATTGCCAAAGGTGATTGTTGATGCCAGCAGGACCCTAAAGCTTAAATGACAGCCAGAGGATCAGAGGAGCCTGCAAATGAATGAGTTGCCCTTCTCCTCCCACCACCCACATCAAAAGTACTGAGCTGGAGCTGAATGCAGCTGAGGATTCAAACCATTAGCTTCTGTGGAGAGATGAAATTTTATTTTATTTTATCTCTCAAAAGCCCAGTTAAAGGAAACAGAGCACAGGGTTGTGGTTTGGTTTTTTTTTAAGAAAGTATTCTATATTTTTTATGAGGAACAACTTTACTTCATTAACAGACAACACCGAACAACAGGGTTTGGTTTCAAATTTAATAGCCCAATCTCTGCAGAGATTTCCATGTATTTACAACAAATGCAGTTGAGATTTAGGCATCAATGCAGAAAGCATTTTGTATCAACAACACAGGCAAATGAAAAGCTTCATTGCAAGAAGTTGTTTTCTGTTACTGCAAAAGGCAAGGTCTTACTGTTGCTTCAGAAAAGCCCCAATCTACTTCTTATTTGGTTTTTTTGGTTGATCCTTTTTTTTTTTTTACATCATACTACTTGAGAGGAAAACCTCTATGGACACCTTATTTTGATTGGTGATGCTGATTTCAGGAATGAGTTCCAAGGAGAGATACCTTGTCAGAGGTGTTAGGTGGCTCTGGCTAGCAAAGGGACTCGAATGAGAGAATGTCCCATCTTAAAATCCTGCAAAATTACTATTACCTGCAGAGGAATCCCAGCAGAGAGAGTGTGATAAGACAAACGGAAAATTATGTTGTGCCTAAAAGCTGTCAGAACCAGTGATCTCCCTCCAGAAAATGTGGTCAGTGGAAAAAACTATAGTCTGAGCTACACCAGTGAAAATCCAGTCAGTCTACCAGCTTCAAAAGTAAAACTTGCTCCAAAGTGGTTAGGAATCATAGAATCACCATGGTTGGAAAGGACCTCTGGGATCACCTAGTCCAACCTTTATCCCATCATCTCCCTAACCATTAGACCATTAGACCATGGCAACAAGTGCTTCATCCACTCGTTTTTTGAACACCTCCAGGGACGGTGACTCCACCACCTCCCTGGGCAGCCTGTTCCAACGCCTAACCACCCTCTCAGTAAAGAACTTCTTCCTAATATCCAACCTAAACTTCCCCTGACACAACTTGAGGCCATTTCCTCTCATCCTGTCATTAGTCATTTGGGAGAAGAGACCAACACCAACCTCACTACAACCTCCTTTTAGGTAGTTGTAGAGGGCAATGAGGTCTCCCCTCAGTCTCCTCTTCTCCAAACTAAACAACCCCAGGTCCCTCAGCCGGTGTCCATAAGGCCTGTTTTCCAGACCTCTCACCAGCCTCATTGCCCTTCTCTGCACTCACTCCAGCACCGCAATGTCCTTCTCAAACTGTGGTGCCCAGAACTGGACACAGTACTCAAGGTGTGGTCTCACGAGTGCCGAGTACAGGGACACGATCACCTCCCTACTCCTGCTGGTCACACCGTTTCTGATACAGGCCAGGATGCCATTGGCCTTCTTGGCCACCTGGGCACACTGCTGGCTCGTGTTCAGTCGGCTGTCAACCAACACCCCCAGGTCCTTTTCCGCCAGGTCATTCCCTCATCCAGGTCATTGATAAAGACATTAAACAAGACTGGCCCCAAGACCAAGCCCTGAGGGACACCGCTGGTGACCGTTCTCCAACTGGATTTAACTCCATTCACCAGAACTCTCTGGGCTCAGCCATCCAGCCAGTTTTTAACCAGCGAAGAGTCCAGCTGTCTAGACCATGAGCTGCCAGCTTCTGCAGCAGAATGCTGTGGGAAACAGTGTCAAATGCCTTACTGAAGTCCAGGTAGACAACATCCACCGCTTTTCCCTCATCCACTAGGCAGGTCACCTGATCACAGAAGGAGATCAGGTTGGTTAAACAGGACTTGCCCTTCGTGAACCCATGCTGGCTGGACCCCTGATCCCCCTGTTGTCCTGCACTTGCCACGTGATCTCCCCCAAGATGAACCGTTCCATAACCTTCCCCAGTACCGAGGTCAGGCTGACAGGCCTGTAGTTCCCCGGATCCTCCTTCCTGCCCTTCTTGTAGATGGGTGTCACATTGGCAAGTCTCCAGTCATCCGGGACCTCCCCCGATAACCAGGACTGCTGATAGATGATGGAGAGCGGCTTGAGAAGTTCCTCCGCCAGCTCCCTCAGCATTCTCGGGTGGATCTCATCCAGCCCCATAGACTTATGGGTGTCTAATTGGCTCAGCAGGTCCTTCACTACTATTTCCTGGATTATGAGGGGTTTATTCTGATCTCCATCCCAATCTTCCAGCTCAGGGGACTGAATACCATGAGGATAAGTGGTCTGGCCGTTAAAGACTGAGGCAAAGAAGGCATTAAGTACCTCAGCCTTTTCCTCATCCTTGGTTAACAATGTTCCCCCTTGCATTCAATAAGGGATGGAGAGTCTCCCTGGTTCTTTTTTTATTGTTAATATATTTGTAAAAACCCTTTGTATTGTCTCTTGCAGCGGTGGCCAGGCTGAGTTCAAACTGAGCTTTTGCCCCCCTAATGTTCTTCCTACACGACCTAACTAAATCCCTATACTCTTCCTGAGTAACCTGCCTCTTCTTCCAAAGGTGGTAGACTCTCTTCTTTCTCTTAAGCCCCAGCAGGAGCTCCCTGTTCAGCCATGCCGGTCGGTTTCCCCACCAGTTTGTCTTACGACACCTGGGGACAGCCTGCTCCTGCATCTCTAACAGTTTCTCCTTGGAAAAAGTCCATCCTTCCTGAATCCCTTTGCTCTCTAGGACTGTTCCCCAAGGGACTTTCTCAGTCAGTGTTCTAAACAGGTTGAAGTCTGCCCTTCGGAAGTCCATGGTGATGGGTTTTTTGCCCCCCCTCCTAACTGGGTTAAGAGTGGGGGCAGCAAAACCATCACCATGGACTTCTGAAGAAGGAAGAAGGAGGTGACAATATTACAATATTATTAAGCTTATGACACTGTTTGTGTTAATGTCTTTTTTTTTTTTTTTTTTTTTTTTTGTGCAGAACGTGTTTGTATTTCAATTGGCAAAGTATTTACAATGAGACTAGATATACTCACCACCAAGGGCAATTAATTCAGGGTTATAAAGCTTGTGTTTCAGAACAGGCATGAATAATTCAGTGTTAGGTTGTTTAAGTGTGTTTTGTAAAATAGAGCTGCAGCTTTTGTTTTTCTTGAAAGCTTCTGGAAAAAAGAAAAAATGTGATGTTTGTTTTGTTTTTTTCTTTTGCTCTTCACCCATGGGGAGACCAGTGGCCTTTTGATGTTCCAGATTGACCTGCATTCCTTGCTTTTTTCCCACTAACTTGAAGAAAAGAACTTAAATTGGGAGGCTTGCATATAAGGAGTAAGGAGTACAGTGCTAGCCCTGGGTGTCAAAGTCTATCAAATAGGCTTCGGTGCTTTAATCATTACCAGCCTTGTCAGAATGTGAACTTTTACAGTGCTGATAAGCAGAAGCGCACACACACGTAAATGCAGTGTTTGATTCTGAGTGCAAGACTAACCTGATAAATTACATTTTGGACTCCAGGGGAGGGTGTCTGTGTGGTGTCTCTCCATCACTGCTTCAGGCACATCACATTACCTTCATGCTACTCCATGGGCTACACATGTCAACGTGAAAAACGAGCCTGGGTAACTGCTGTCTGACAGATATATTTTGCCCAAAATGGTCTTTACCACCAAGAATCAAGAGACAGCAAAGAGGAGGAATTTTTTTTTTACAGCCTTTACAAACTGTTGCCATTGTCCAACACACATACAAGTCTCTTACAGTCCCTATTAGTGCCTGAGTGGGCAGAGGTGCATCAGAGGAGAAGCTGCAACCTTCATTGTGGTTCCAGCATGTTCTTCAGAACTTCCATATTTGAAGGCCCTTATTGACGAGTATTTTAAATCAAGAAGTAGCAAAAAGCCACCCACAAACAAAAGGTGTCAACTGCCTCAGTGAAGTAGTAAGTTATTAGCTCTTAGATAGCAAGTTATTATCTATTAGATAATAGATATTCATAAAGTAAACCTTGCTGGACTTGGTATCTTGGCAGAGCTTAGTAAACTTGACGTTCCCACCAAAAATGGTCTTACACTACAGGGGATGCATGACCCATCATGCCAGTCTTGGTCAGTATCTTGGCTGAAAAGCAAACCACTTCAAGTGGGTAATATGGGAGACAGTCTTGTTTTTTTCACTGTCTGTCTAAAATCTCTTCAAAGGATGAAACTTTATGGTACTTACAAGGCAGCTGAGTCAAGCCTTTTCAGGCTAATAACCACTAGATAGCTATCTGGAGATAGTTTTTGTGTCTGTCCGGACCTCCACAGCCAGAGAGAGAATGGTGCAGCTGAAATGTTGGATTTTCACTTTTTCCTCCCCAAACTCCTTTCTGCAAGTAAGCCACAAGACTTCCAAGAAGGCATCAGAGAGTGTGCTCACATCTCCTCCACTGTCCCTCGGACCATGTCATGTCCACCTAGGGCCATGAAGATGATCAGAGGGCTGGAGCACCTCTCCTACAAAGAAAGGCTGAGGGGTTTAGGGTCGTTCAGCCTGGAGAAGAGAAGGCTCTGGAGAGACCTTATAGCGGCCTTCCAGTACCAGAAGGTGACCTACAAGAAAGCTGGAGAGGCACTTTTTACAAGAGCATGTAGTGACAGGACAAGGGTTAATGGCTTTAAACTGGAAGAGGGTAGATTTAGACTAGATATTAGGAAGAAATTCTTTACTGTGAGGGTGGTGAGACACTGGCACAGGTTGCCCAGAGAAGTTGTGGCTGCCCCCTCCCTCACAGTGTTTAAACCCAGGTTAGATGGGGCTTTGAGCAACCTTGGTCTAGTGAGAGGTGTCCCTGCCCATGGCATGGGGGTAGGAACTAAATGATCTTTGAGGTCCCTTTCACCCCAAACCATTCTATGATTCTATGATTCTATGATATTTTCCTAGGAACATCCACATGAGGGTCAACATTTACTTCCACAGGAGCACAGCCCAGGAAGATTATAGAGAAATACTGAGCCTGGCAACTCAGAGTTTTCAAGATGGTCTTTCATGTTTCTATAATGAATAAGATAGTATGGCAGCTGACAGGGCAAACTCCATGTCACTTCTTCCCTGTGGGAAAAGGATAAATGGGAAAGTCAATACTGAATATTTGCAGTAAATTCTGTAGTTTATACAAGCTGTCTGTGAGATTAGTGAGATTAAAAATTATGATTTAAAGGGAAACAAATGCGTGCCCCAAACCAGCATTTCTGTTCAGAAAAAAAAAATCTTTATATGTTACCTCTGTAGTACTTGTTGTAAGGTTGATTTATTGTTTTCCCTAGAGTGATAAATCTCAAACAAATGCTTTGATGCTGTAGTGTATGGCAGTGTATAGCAGATTTGTTTCCTAGTCAGCATTCTGTGCTTCTCTTCATTTGTGCTGCAGCATGAGAGCAGCTGAGTGACATGTCCAGACCTCATGCATCCTAGGATCTCTGGCTTAAGGAGGGATACACTAAGTGCTGGGAGAGTGTGGGAAGGAAACATATTGACAAACAGCCAATGGGAAACATAGAAGAAGGCATTTTTACTGCACTATGTTTACAATTTGTACTTTCTCAGATCCTAAAAAATTTGCTGTTTTGCCTACATGTCTGCAAGACATTATAGTTCCACTTGGTAAAAAAACATGCATGTAAATTGTTAAAGTAATAGCTTTCCCAAGCTAATGTGTGCTGAAATCCGGGTTTAGAATTGCCTGTGAATTCTGGAAAAAATGAAGATTTAATGAAAAGATCTTCAGATAACTGAACCTGAATGGTGAATTTGCAGTCTGCCTTTTCTTATTACTTTTATTTCTGCATGATAGTATTTTATCTTCTTGCACTAAAGATGTCTAATATGACAGTAAGGGTATATACATGTGTGTGTGCGTGTGCGTGTGTGTGTGTGTGTTTGTCCTGTACCCGCTTCTCGAGTTTGGGAAATAGCAGCCAGGAAACTGCAGCAGAAACAGTTCAAGATATTCCTGGGTACATGTGGCATGGGGAGGAATAACATTTATGGGACTCGCTCCATTTTTTTCTCTTTGTTTCCCACTGAGGAGTGGTGTTGGCTTATGTTGTGTGACTGTGGACGGGTCATACGCCCGTGGCACTCCCTGTACCCCACTAGCTTTTGGGAGTTCACAGACAATCTCTGTCACCAGGGACACACAGCCAGTTTCAAACAGCCCTGTCCTTTCTTTCTCACATTTTTAGACCTATATTTAACATTAGAAAAAGTTAATGTCCAAGCCTTAAAGGTTATAAAATGCATTCACAAATCTTAATTTATACCTGACACATTTTCCAAAAGGGGATTTGTAAGTGGTAAATAAATTATTTGTCAGACATGTTCAAAAATTTTGACCCAGGGCTTCCTTAAAGCCTTTTTGTTATGTGATATCTAGTTTTCACGTATCTTGAAGTAGTCGTCTGAGCCCTTGTTTCACTAATGAGGACATTGCCATTTTTTCATCATACCTCCTCATTATATTAATTATTTTCTGTTGGTCTTTACCTGTCTTTTGCTGTTAAGAAACTCCTCTGTGGTTTGCAGTGTGGCAGAATTGTCAGAAATTCTGTAGATTTGGTATGGTATTGTCTTGTTTAATGAATATGAACTCCTAGACATTTTGCAATACTGCATTTCCCAATCTGTAAAACATACACAGCAAAAGAAGTAATGTGAGAAAAAAGACCATATTTACAATACCTCTGATAGCAAGCCTGGTACAGAGCTCACACCGGAGCCAATTTAAGCATTACAGCACTTAATAACTGAGTCACAAAACATCATCAGCCCAAAGTACAGCAAACTATGAAATGCTTGGATTATTTAACATTATTTGTAGTCCTGATGCTACCAGCTGAAGTACTGCTGAAGATATTGAAATTTGTTACTGACTTCTTCAAAAAGAAGTTTCATAAAACAAATTTAAGGAGGTAATTGTGTCTTCAATTTAATACAATTAGTCATGCCTATTGCTTTTCAGTTAGTAAGTAATGATAAATCTAACTGTTAAAGATACTGGGAGACTAGATGACTTTCTTCTTAGGCTTGGTCTAGGTATAATTTTTGTAAAGACCCAAAGGCATGAGCACACAAGTGATTAACCAGTAGGCAAGTTTGTGTTTGAACTGTTTCATGAATGCAGCCTATGTTCATAGTGTTACCCTCCAGCCCTGTGCGTGCAGAATGCTTTCATGAAGGGCTTAATCATCACAAGTCATCTTTGCTCTTGGGCTTGAGGATGGTAGATCATGCTGGTGTCACCAGGCTCTTGGTAGCAAATTTCTCAGTAGATGTTTTTTCACAAGGCTGCATTCAGTTGCGCTATACCAGTCTTTCTGACTAAGCAGACGATGCACCTTCTTCCAGTAGATGAAGGATGATAAATGCTGCATTTGTTCAGTGAGAGGACAGTTAGCTTCAATCACCTAGGACTCCTTGCCAGGGGTTTGCATGGCCTCAGCAGGTGGCCAGGCTGGAGATAACTTGGATACATTCATTACTCAAGCTCAAAATTTAAGAATCCCTTCTCTTTCCCATACCACGATGTGCGAGCTCATGGACCTGCGAGAGCAGGAGTGGACAGGTTTCACCTTAAGCCACAGGTGAAAGGGACAACCTAGTCAGACCCAAAGAACAAGTGAGGTCGGTGATAGGTGAAGAGGGAAGCAACCTTATTTTTTAAAAAGAAATTCTAGTGCCATGGCTATTTTTTATCTGCCTTTTCAGCCAATTCTTTTTGTTTGTTCTCTTCAAGACTACACAAAAGTGAGAGCCCTGTTAAAAGACTGTATTTCACGCTCTGACACCAGGTACTCCCTTGAGACAGTTCTTGATAAACAAATGCAGAAGGCGATGAAGACAAAGGTTACACAAAGTTTAGCTTTTAGCTTCATATAATGGCATTGCCTAAAATGGTCAAGTTTTCTCAAAAAAATCTCTACTTAGTAGTTCGTCAATCCCAGTTAAGGCATCTTAAATTGTGTATAAACAGTTTATTAGTATTTCTTTTCTTTCTTTTTTCTCCTTTTTGTATTCTTTTTTTTTTCCTTTTTTTTTCTTTTTTTTTTTTTTTTTCCCCATGCATTGTAACTGAGGTGCTTTGTTTCAGGGAGAGAAACAGACAGCAGAGAGACACAAAGCTTCTTGAGTCGCTTCTCTGTTATATAGTGGCGTGCATAATTGTTCAGAGCTGAAAAATAGTCTAAAGGGACCTGATTATGCAAATACATCAAACATCTCTTAAAATCTTCTGAAATTATACCAGATTAGCCACAGAATTAAAGAAAAAAAAAAATCATTGTTTAAGTGTGCATAGTCTTAACTATTTGCAAAAAAAATTTTTTTTCAGCAGGAGAGAACAGAAAAGGATCATGATGTAAGCCTAAATCCACATTACAGGCCAGACTGCTACTTGTCTCATGAGATACAACCCAGTGACAATTGACATTTTGTCCTCTAACCTTACCTCAGCCTTCACACAGTTGTCTGTTCCCCTTGAGCCAGGCAGATCCAAGCTGTCAATTAATAGATAATGTAAGTTTACCTAGATGTCATGTAATGCTGTTATCCATGTGGAAATACATCAAATGTCCTAGTTTGCTCTAAAGGCTATGACGCTTAGTGAAAATCTTCTCCCATGGGAAGCCTAGGCTTGACAAATGCCTGAGGATTAGTCATAGTCAGCCATCTCTTTGTGATGCAAAATGACATAATCGTTGACTTTTTCAAATAGTATTACACTTCTATTTTCTCCAAATAAAGAACCCAATCCCAGGTTTGCAAACAGTTTAGACTGTATAAGTTTGTTATTGAATAAAGATGTCTTGCTAAATCTCAGATACAGAAGAAACTCAATAGCTCAGAGACTTACTTAAATTTTCAATAAACCCAAGGATGTCTAAAACCCTATGTTTTCTTCCCATATTTTGCATGGTTTTGTATCATATTGCTGCAGCACTAGATAATCAATAACTTAGACCATTCTCTTCAAAACAATCCTGATTATGCATCAAAAGCACCAAAAAGTTTTATATTCACTTGTATTAATTGTGAACTTTATTTAAATTATTGATCTTAAAGTAGGGCATCTTTAAATTAAAATTCTACTTTTCAAACAGGACCAAAAATATCATTAAAATGCTTATTTTTCCTAAAATCCAACATTCAAAACATATGGAAAAAATTGCCTCTAGGTATCGAAAGTTGTTGCCTTTATCACACTGTGCATCTAAATTCCCAAGGATGATTGATTTAACGAGGTTTGCACATTAAAAATCTTTTTCTTTGTTACAATAGAGGAAATCACAAGAAAGATTAATGCCCTCTGCATGGTGCCACTGAATTAAAATGTCTTTCAAATGTCTTCACTCCAGGAACACTTTGCTATCCAGGCTTGTACTTAGTAAAGCTTTTCCCAGTGTAAAGAATGTATTAGTCATGGCTGATGATGCTGGTGTGCTATAACCTAAATACCTGGCTTATAGATATATTAGGACAAACTGGGCACTTCAGAAGGCTTTAAACACATGTTCCTTTTTTCAGGGTGGTATAATGGATTCCATGTCAGAAAAGCACAAGGCTACCCAAAGGTATGACATTCAGTCTTGACACATTTTCCCATTGCAGTGGCATTATCTGACATGAAACAGAGTAATACACTCCACCATCGCTTCAAAACTTTCTTATGCATAAATTGTCAGCAGTATTTTTTTTGCCTGATATGACAATGTGTCACCCTAACATCTACTGCATTAAAGCGGTACAAAATCTTTTTTTTTTTTTTATTTCATCTGCTCTTACAATCACCAAGAGTATGCTGCTGATCCAAATATTTCCTCAATATTCTTATGTAGATTCAGGGTATATTATCTTGGAGAGCACCTCAGAGGTAAAGGGACAGACCACCTTGAACACCTTGAATATACGCGTCTCTCTTTAAGGGAAGAGCTTGAATCCACACTGCGTATTGCATATGATGGACAAAAGCTTTCCTATCATACCCCACTTTCAACCACACACCCTACTTTTGACTTAAGTGGAGGGATAGGGAGAAAGGCTAGAGGAAAAAATAAGACTACTGAGGTGGCCTTGGACCTTGCCTGATGGAGATGATATCCGTACTGGATATAGGAAGTGCCATTCTGTGTGTCCCACCAGAAGACCATTTAATTTATGTCAGACAGAGACTGGGACATAGATGACGTAGATGCAACATGGATGACTGGAGAGCACACTCCTGTGCAAAGTAGGGAGATAATCAGATCTGGCGATACAGAAAGTCAGCAAAACATACTGGCTGATTATCTTTACACCTTCCTCAATAAAAGCATAGGGTTATCACATTAATTCCTTCTGAACAAAAGAGGATTAATTCCATAGTTGCTTCAAGGGAAGTGTATCATATAGAAACATATCTGTAATGCCAGCATATTGGGAAAATCGTAGCTCTATTAGGGATTAAGTCAGGGTACGGATGTATTTACAGCAAAGAGAATAAAAGAAATATAGAATCACAGAACCATAGAAAACTCCAGTTTGGAAAAATCTCTGTAGTTCATCAGATCCAGTCTTTCACTGAAAGCAGGGCCTTGGATTAAGATATCCAGGGCCACATCAAGTCAAGTCTTCAGTATATCTATCAGGTGAGAATCCAGCACTTCTCTGGGTAAAGTATACAATGTTTGAGTACTCTCTCACAGTGAAGAATATTTTTTAGTATTCAGGCAGATTTTAACCTCAAACAATTTGTGCCTGTTGCGTCACTTCTCAATACCATACATCCTTGAGAAGTGAGGATAATTTATTCTCCATAATGATCTTTAAGGTATTGGAAGACTGTGATTAGATCCCTTGAGTCTTCTCTCCATGTTTAGCAAACCCAGTTCCTCCAACACATTTCCATATATCAAGTTCTCCAACACATTCAGCAAGCAGGTGGTCTTCCTCTGCATCTGGTGTCCTTTCTCTCTTGAACCAAAGGGAACAGGAGAGCTTTTCAAGGTATCACCTAAGAAGTGGAATGGGATAACCACATCCCTGATCTGATAGTTGTGCTCATGCTGATGCAAACCAGGACAAAACTGTCTTTCACTGCTGCAAAGCTGCACTTGTGCCCAACTTGTCATCCACCATGCCCTTTCCATGGACATGGAAAAGATTGCTGCCAGTCAGTGCCCCCATTTCTGACACAGATGGGTGAAGCAGGCATTCATGCAACACATAACATAACCATGGCCTTGGGGCTGCTCAGTCTTTTCAGGTGCCTCATAGGGTTTCTGCTTGATCCGGCAGATCTAACTAACAGGTCATCAGGAATCAGCCTAGCACCATAAATTCAGTCCATGTTTCATCCACAGAAAAGAGCAAGAGAACTTTACCAAAGACTTCATGTGTGATTGCAGTGAGAATGCAAGACAAAGAGAATAAATACAGTCGTGATGCAAGACAGAGAAAATAAAGAGTGAAAATATAGATCCAAGATCAATAAATGTGCAAAAGTAAGTATCAAAAGAAGATTCAAAGCTGAATAGTGTTGGGAAGTGAAATATCAGAAAAGCAGCTTAGAAACTGACGTATGCATTCAACAACAAATATAGTTCTTCAGACAATACGTGAAAATTGGGTGCACTCCGCCTTCTACTATAATTATTAAAACTCATTCGTTATTTCTAGTTTAGCAATATGCCATCAGTTCCACCCAGGCAATTTCCCATTATCCTTCATATTCTACAAACATATAGTAAGAGACAGCACCTGTCATGACAAGCCTTAAATGCACAAGGTAAAAAATAGGAGAAAACATGGAAATGAATCACAGAGAGAGACGAGTGATTAAGTTTTTTTAAATAATTGAAGTGATTTTAATCCTTTCACATTTGATAGCAATGCCCTTAGTGACTGGACCAAGGACAAATGGGGACTCTCTGGTAGAGCCAGATAGATATTTAGGAAATATGATCTGAGTCACCATACAGAGCCTTCAACAAACGCCCATGTACCATGAAAGACACTGATCATGGGGCAGGGGTGCAGCATTAGTGCCACATACCTTTTCTTCGTATTTTACAATTCTACTTCAGGCAGGTTTTTTTACTAAACAAAGAAGACATGAAAAAAGTACAGATGGTCTCAGAGGGATGGGACGGACAGATACCAGCTGTCCCATCTATTTCATTATTCCACAGTAGAAAAAAGTCTTTGAAATAATGGTTTCTGTTTCTATGATCTCCATTAAAAGAGATATAAAATTACATCCTTGTAATTAAAAATATTTTTAAAAATGTAATGGAAACGAGAGAAACCCATAATGTTGCACATCCAGATACATTTAGCTGAGAAATGTCAATTATGAACATCCTAAAAAGATAAAAACCAGATAAGACTGTCAGTGTCAGGCAATAAGCTACTTTGCAGCCATAAATGGGGAGACTTCTGCCTTTTCAGTATCCTTGTTTTCTGACCAGCAGAACAGAAATATCTGAAGGGCTAAAATCAGCAACTATTTTGGTCTGCTCCTTACAGTCATGCATCTATTGTATCTGCAGTATCAGAGCTCTTATTTTTGCACTTATTAGTCTAAAAAATTATTTCTTTCTCTTCCTGTCTGCCTGTCTTACTTATTCCCTTTTTTCTCCCATTATTTTTTTCCAATCAATAGATAGTAACAAGCTCACAAAAAATGGAAAATCGGCTCATCAACATTAGACTACCTTCAAATTCCTCTGCGTTTTTACCTTCTCCCTACCTTATCTGTGTAAAGCTGTGTCATGGGCAATATTCATTTTCATATAGTAAGTTCTCAAGCTTTGTGACAGCTCTGCTGTTAGTAACTGCTTACTTTATGAAAAGTTTTTACAGATTAAGTGCTTCCAAAACAACAAGTTGTTTCAGAACAATGTAACTCTTTGTATTGCACTTCCTTCTAGTGGCACCTGCAGAGAAGAGCTATTACTGCTTCCTTATAGAATCATAGAATCACAGAACAGCCTTCCTTGGTTGGAAGAAATCTCTAAGATCATCAAGTCCAACCACTAACCTAACACTGCCAAGTCACCACACTACATCATGTCCCTTAGCACCTCATCTACATGTCTCTTAAATAACTCCAGGGATGGGGACTCCACCACTGCCCTGGGCAGCCTGTGCCAGTGCCTGACAACCCTTTCAGTGAAGAAATTTGTCCCAATATCCAATCTAAACCTCCCCTGGAACAACTTGAGGCCATTACCCCTCATCCTATCACTGTTACCTGGGAGAAGAGACTGATCCCTGCCTCACTACACCCTCCTTTCAGGGAGTTGCAAAGAGCAATGAGGTCTCCCCTCAGCCTCCTTTTATTCAGACTGAACACCCCCAGTTCCCTCAGCCTCTCCTTCATCAGACTTGTACTCCAGACCCTTCACCAGCTTTTTGTCTCTTCATTGAACATGCCCCAGAAGTTCAATGTCCTTCTGTGTCCATTTATCTTCAGTAAGTCCAGGGAGGTTTAGCACCATTGAAGCTGTATTTTTTTTCTATCTTTCAATAAGGAAAGGGATAACTTTGGCTTTTTCTGCTCCTGGTCCCATGTATGCTTCCAAAGTCACTCAAGCAGAGGCCACAGGTGTGCATGCAGGATGTGATAAGCAACGTGCAACACATATCTGCTCATTTGTACCAACTTTTCCAGCTAGGAACGTGGTACTCATCCTATACTTCCCAGACTAGTAATCACAGAATCACAGAATAGCCTGGGAAGAGGTCTCTAAGATCACCAGGTCCAACCATTAACCTAATACTGCCAATTCACCACTAAAATCCATAATGTTTCCTAGCCAAAACAGCTGCCTTTAAAAGAGAAAGGATGGTAGCTGTGTGAAAGTCAGGGGCTTCTTCACTCCTACGATAATATGAACCCAGAAAGATGCAGGAGCGAGAAATCTATGCTTTCTTATAAACTCGTCCCCGGTGGGACCTTCACAGCAGATGCCCATCATTTCCCATCTTACATACAAACCTCTATTATACTGTAAGGCATGACTATTCTGAACTAAGTAACAACAGAAACACCAGCATTTTCCTTCTGAATAAATACTTATTGAAGTGGGTTGTTATTCAGGAAAAAAAACCATAAACCACATGTTTAAGTCCATTCTTACTCAGAATGTGTACTTTAAGCTCATCTTTAGATGTTATCTTGTAGAGATGCTTTGTCTAATGGGAGCCTTGAACTAAAACTATGCCCTATTCTGAATGCATAGAAGGTATTTTACCATCTCATTCACATTACCAAATTTTCAAATGAGAAAATCTTAGTGGGAGAGTTTTCTCCCCAGTATTCACCATATATCTCAGATTCTGGGCTATCCTCATCTCTTCCTTTTCCTTCACAACAAACTTCTCCAACCAACAATGTTCTCCTGGTTCCAATATGTTCCACAGAGAATGTCTTTATGGCAGTTGTAGGAGTAGCTGGCTGTTATAAAGCCCTATCTCCTACCAGTAACTGGCAGCCAGCAGAACAAATAGTGCAGATGACACTGCTTTATTCTACAAAAGAAGGAGGTGAAAACCCTTCTCTATATTCCCCAGATCTTTCCTCCAAGGTTTCTGCAAATAGCAATATGCAGGTTAACTGACATAATTGTAGGCCATTCTTTTCAATAATAGTTGCCTAAAAACTGTCTGCTCTCCTCACTCTTCTTATCCCAACTTGTCGCCAAGGAGCTGGCTGTGATTTCATCAGCTGGTCCAACATTTGGTCGAGACCTGACCTGAGTCTGCCTGAGGTGTGTCAATCTAGGTACATCAGGTATCGAGAACAGTCCTGCAAGGGGCATGCTACAAGCACTGTGCCATCCAATGCAGCAGGAAAGGCAAGTCCCGGGACTCTCAATACTGGGACTTGTTTGGAGAGAGGGAAACGCTGTCCCTGTTTAGTTGCTAAATTTAATTCCCTGACATGAGCAGCCACGAGAGCTGCAGACTGGTGGTGCAGAGCACAACAATGCTGGCACGGCAGCAGTGCCGCAAAGGGTCTCCGCTGGTGGAGGGCAGAAGCAGAGCAGCTGTGCTGGCTGGGAAACCTGCTCTGAGAGGCGTCTGGGCTCCCATCTCCAGCTGCAGAGGGTCCTGCACCCTGAGAAGTCTCACCCTGCGGCATCACCAGCCAGGAGAGCACAGCTGGGCAAGCACATAGGAGCAGCTGCTGCCACCTAACCCCATGTCTCACCTGGAAGATATCCTAGCAGCTAATGTTGCTGTAGGTAGGACTGTGTGATCCAGCTGCTCACAATGCTGGAACAGAACTCCTTGCCCCAAGGTCTCTGTTGGTGCTGCTGCTGCTCAAAACTACAAACTTCAGAAAGAATTTGAACACTATATTTATGTGCTGACAAATAAATCTATCACTTGCCACAGATATACTGTTTTACTTAAGCTACTGATCTTTATCTCTTAATGACCAAAATAACAACCAAAGGGGAAGCAGTGCTGCTTTCTCAACATTTCAGTACATTGAAGGTTGTTTTAGTGTTTCAATTCAGCATAGCTAATGTCTCCTATGGAGCATATAGAAAATTGGGTTTGCATTCATCTCCAAGAAAGCACTGACCAGATGGCTTTACCCATTCTGTCTCAAAATGAAATATTGTCATGCCTGAACAAATTCCTTTATGAGAATGATCATATCTAGCATCCTGATAAGTGAATATTTGTGAAACTCTCACAAAGATCCTCATGAAGATAATAAATGATATTTATCTTTTTCAGCACTGTTGTATACTACTTGTCATTTCATCTGTGATGTATCTCGCCAGAGACCAATGAATCCAACCATGACACTAAACAGCTAAATAAACCATCATACTTAGTGTATGACAAATCTCTTGCCATTTCCTCCTTGCTCTGAGTCAGAAATTTGCCCTTGTGTTAAACTTTTTGTGTCTGGAAATGATTCTTCTGAAGATAGATTTTAAAGCCTACAAAAGTTTGCATGTTTCCATCAACCCTGATATATAATGTAGATGAGAGGTAGAAAGAGGTTAACTCTTCTGTCTGGCTGGCAAACATAGAAGAGAGACCAAACATGTAACTGTAATAGTAACAAAACAGCCTTCTGAGTAGACTGGATCTTCTTCTCCTAAACCACCAATTTCCAGTTAAGTTCACCATCCAGGTTTCTGCTAATAGAAAGTAAGTTCATTCAGAAAGGGGCAATTCCTCTAGGTTCATGCATTTCTATTTTTATTTTCATTTTCTCCTTAAACAATGCTTGTTCTTATCCTCCAGCAAGGCCGGGCATGTTGACAAAGACACTTTTCCTGTCGCTAAGAAGTATATGTTCTCTTACCTCTCCAGATACACAGTTAAGTCCTAAAAAACGTGATGGTAGAAAGAGGAGGAAAGGCCTGAGTTTCTCAGTTGATGGTCTTATATTAAGCCCCATGTTTCTGCTGCAAATATGAACAGTTGATGCCAAGACCGGAAATGCTGCTGGGTTAGCAAGGAATGCCACAGAAATATTAAGAAGCAGCAACAGCTTTTCTAAGGAAGCAACCCAAAACTTATCAAATTGGTTTGGAGACAGGTTTCCCTATTACTGTTACCTGTATGGTATTCTGTAAGAGGTAGATAATTGGAAAACTCAAAGTGTAGATAAATCTATTTCAAAGTGTCCCATGGTAAGGGCAGGTCATAGGACAGACACGTGTAGCTCTGTCTTATCTACAAGCTGGCAATAATCTGTGTTAATACTCCCTTCCCAATAGCTGCACTTATCATTTAAATTCTGCAGGCCAGGTTGCTCACTCTTCACTCTGGAGCATCCTCAAGGAGCATGAAGGCAAAATATGAAAATTCAAATTATTCAACAGCCATGATTGTGCTATACTACCTGAGTACGTTTTACTGTCCCTGAGGTCAGGGACCTTACTTGACTTATACAGACTCCAGCAAATGCTTTTGCCTAATACTGGGCTTTATGCACTCTTTGTTCAGTGCTCATTGCTCTTCCTTGGTTGCACGAACTTCTTACAGTGCTGTTGGGATGATGCCTGTGTGTATTTCTGCCATGTCTGTTGCACAGTACAATCTGAAGCAGTGTGTCAAGTGGGGTAAATAGTAAGTAGGAATCTCCAGTAGGAATCTCCAGTAATTGCTCTGTGTTTTTATTCCCTTGCTGTTGATTCTTAAGCAATTACTTCTAAGCTACTGCCAAACAAACTATATATTAATGCTACTGTATGTTAAAATAGCAAGCAATGAGCTTCCGAGTTTAACATGCTGTCAGTTTCACTTGAAAATGAGTAATTTGGATTTCTTGTAATTCAATAAAAAAACCTTAAAATTTATTAAAACTAAAAAGTAAAAGTCTTTGGCTTGTGTTTGTCATAATCTGGAGGCTATGGAAGAAACTCATCAAACTAAACAATTGAAGAGTGGGGCTGTACAGGAGTCACTGAGAATCACAGAATCACAGAATAGCCTCGGTTGGAAAAGACCTCTAAGATCATCAAGTCCAACCGTTAACCCAGCACTGCCAAAACACCACTACACCATGTCCCTCAGCACCTCACCTACACGTCTCTTAAATACCCTCAGGGATGGGGACTCCACCACTGCCCTGGGCAGCCTGTGCCAGTGCTTGACAACCCTTTCAGTGAAGAAATTTTTCCTCATATCCAATCTAAACCTCCCCTGGCACAACTTGAGGCCATTACCCCTCATCCTATCACTGTTACGTGCAGAGAGCAGTGAGGTCTCCCCTCAGCCTCCTCCAGACTCCAGTTCCCTCAGCTGCTCCCCATCAGACTTGTGCTCCAGACCCTTCACCAGCTTTGTTGCTCTTCTCTGGACACACTCCAGCAGCTCAGTGTCCTTCCTGTACTGAGGGGCCCAAAACTGAACACAGTATTCAAGGTGTAGCCTCACCAGAGCTGAGTACAGGGGGACAATCACCTCCCCAGTCCTGCTGGTCACACCACTTCTGATGCAAGCCAGGATGCTGTTGTCTTTCTTGGCCAACAGCTTGTTATGAAGTTTTATTATATAAATCAGAGAAAATCTAGCCCTATGATAGGCAAGCAGGGCACATTAGTATTCTTTTACAGAGAAGGAAGATAAGGAGAAGATCAGACAGCTTACTATGCTTTTTATATGATCTCTACGGTATGATCTTATTATTGTGCCTGAGCCCCTCACAGAATTATAGATAGTCTCACAATACTTTTCTCAGCTCAGTTTTGGACTTGGGTTTTATAAAGCTTAATCCTCAGATAGTTCCTAGCTGTCCAGAAGTTACTGTAGGTTCATCCCAGAACACAAGACTGGGGTGGCACTGTTTGGCAGCCACACAAGAGCCTGACAAAGCTTTACCAGGCTCTGCCCGAAGGGCAGACCTAACTGCTCATAGCTCAGAGGTCCTCTTAACAGGGGAAATAAAACCCTCTGGGTTAAGGAAGTCACTTTGCAGTAGATATTTTTAGCTTCTTCAGTGGTCATCACAAGGGATGGGTCAGTTGCACTGGTTAGAAAAAATAACTATCTGGAAACTCAGTGAGGTTTGACAGAGTAACTAACTTCTAAAGAGCTGCTTTTTTCTTTTTTTTTTTTTTTTTTTTAAACATGTGAAATGCTAGGGCTCATTTTGAAAGCAGAAATTTTAAAAGGATCTAAGAATAGTTGTTTCCAACCAGAAGCAGTCACTACTAGACATCTCCTGAGATCTGGGTGGAAAATTTTCAGTAAAGAGACCTTTTTTTTTCCTTTCTTTTACCAGAGCTTCATTGTCTGAATGGTGACTGCAAAATGTGTTTCTGCCCAGAGTCTGCATAAGTAGGTTTAAAGAGTTGACTGCCTCTGCAAACAGGCACCTGTACACTCAAGCACTAAATTTGCAAGCACAGATGTAAAATCTGGGCATGCTTTATCTAGGTGGAATTGATCCCTTCCATCACTAGTGATCCTCTCCACTATATCCTCCCTCCCATAAAGGATGACTGAGTCTCAGGAAGCCAGGAGATACTTCTGGGCAGATCAACAGGTCCTCCAGGTGAAAGTCAGACAAAAAGATGGTGGGCAAAGATCTCCTCCCTACTTGCAAAAGTACAGTCTTTCCAGGCTCACGATTATCCAGAAGAGGTAAAACACCAGTTTGGCAGTTATTTTAGACCAGTTTCAAAATCAAGTCATGGTAATACACTCAATTTTGGAGGAGGAGAGAAAAAAAAAAAAGATATGGCTAATTCACCTCCATATAAGAAGCTTCAGAGATGAAGGATTCTCTGTTGGGCTCATAGGCCAGCTCCTGTTGCCCATCAGGTATGTCAATTTATCACTGAATACCATTGAATTAATTAGGACTGAGCCTGCAGGACAGATGGCTGTGGAAACTACCTCCTGGGTATTTCACTGGGGCTTACCTGTGGTGCCCATGTTGGCGGCTCTGGTTGGTATAATTTGGTGAGGGTTTTTCTGTTCTGTCTGTGCAGCTATTCTTTTGGAGCAGAGAGGGCATTTAAAGTTTTTTCTAATGCTTCCAGCAGAAAGCTATAGTTACCCCCATGCAACCAATGTACCTAGTCACTGATAAAACCAGAAGGAAAGGTGGTAATTCCCTCCTGCCAACCCATTAACTGCAACGATGCTTGGGAAAAAGTTAAAGCCTGGGTGTAATTCTCAGTTAGTCATGTTAAGAAACACATATTAATTCTGGTTTGAGTATTTAAAAATACACCAACATTATTAATAAAACCTCATAATAACAAAGCATTTTACCTTTTTCTATATTTAAGAAAATAAAATGTGAAAAAGAAAAGCAAGGCCCTTCTCCTACCTCCTTTTTCCAAGCAAGCTGAGATGGGGTGAGCCAAGGAAACTAAAAGACGTCTGAAAGATATTTTAAGGCTAGAGGAACAGTCAGCTAGTAATGCAACCAGCATTAGCATAACCACTGATACAACAATAATTTATAGAAAAATCATAGGTTGTATAATCTTTCAAAAGCTTCCTTTCACTGGAAATCAAAGACTCTTTAGTGAAAACTTCCACTCTTTTCAAGGGTGGATGCCTGAGGGCAGGGTTCAAAGGATTTTCTTCATGGGCTTTTTGTCGGCTTTTTTTTTTTTTGTGGTGGTGTTTTCTCAATATATAATTTTATAATGATGTAACTTGCATCTCTGTAAATTATATTCCATGTGTCAAAATCAAATGCTCTTAAAATACTCTCCAAAGACACTAAATATATTTCATACATTCCTTACTAACTCTATGTTATAAAGTAATTGATACACAGCCCACAAAACACCTAAAAATACCCTTTCAGCTTAAGAGATGTCTGCAATTTCTTCTGCTGTGCATAGCTGCAGACCACAGAAACCAATTTGAAAATCCAGTTCAGGCAACATTCAGGAAGTTACAGAGAGAAAACAACTTTTCATAACCTGAGTATTTGCTTTGTTTTATCCTGAACTGCCAGCATGTTCGCAGAGCTCAGGGACAGAATAAATTTCTAGTATGTCTTTTCCTAATGAAAAATATTTTTCCACAGTTCTTGACATTATTGGTCTTTCTACAGTTAATACAGTATAAATCTAAATAAAAAAAGAGATACTATTATATCTAAATTGCTGTTGTGGATGTTCGTTTATTTCAAGCTGTGTAATCTATCCAGGAATATTAACACCATTTCAAAAATGAATAGACCTCCACCATTTATTTTCTGAGTTAAACACAGGGTTAGGTTTGTTGTTTTTTTTCCTTTTTCCCTTCCTTACAACAGTAGAAACTGTTGATGTGTCCATCCCAATCCACAAATATCAAAAAAGAACCCCTTAAAAATGGACTCATGAAGGATTAAAATGCAACAGGATTTGTTCCTTCCAGCACTGGAGCCTTCTTGACCTCAGATTTATTTCTGCTGTGATGACCTTCAGCAGTGAAAAAAAAAAAAAAAGAAGCAGGAGAGGGACAAGAGGGATCATTTCAGAGTCTCCTAGGGGATCTGATCCTACAGAGGTAAGGTGAGGAGCATCTTTAGCTGGTAGCATGAAAGCAGCCAGTCCCACAGGAGTAGATGGGGAAGGAGCAAAGCGTGCCCAATGGGTGCAGCAATGCACACAGGTACAGCTCCTCCAGTACCTCCTATTATTCACATCATCACCACACTATGGGCCAGTGAGAGCAAAACGTGCATTGGCTTGTTACTGGTCTTCTGCTCCAGGAGCACTATCACTCCTGGATACCACAGGAGGAAGAAAACAATTGCAGTTGTGACTTCCTTATCAGCATTACTGGCAGGATCAGATCCTAAAAGTGGTAAAGAAACAGGGTGAAATCATGTTTCAAAAAAAGAGCAGAAAGGGATGCACAGACAAAAAAATGTTTACATATGTTAACCAATTATTACCCATGGCAAATCAGAATAGAAAGAGATCCCAAAAACCATTCACCCAAAAAGTCATTGTGCCGTTGTGGGTCTTCCGCAGATGGGGGTGACCACTCGTAGGGGTGGAGAGCCTGGGGCTGAGTCTGGAAAGGTGAGTAGGGACATCCCAGGATACATCACCCAGGGTGGCCGCCTTCATGGGAAGCAGATGGGAAGACCAATTTTGGGAACGACCTGGACTTTCACCACCATAGAAAGCAATAATGGCTAGTAAGAAAATTCAGTGCTTTAGGAAGCATTTAGCCTATGTATATTCATCATTACTGGGGCTCTTGGGGCACCAACACAGCAGTAAATCATAGGAGAGAGTGGTTTGCACTTCCTCACTGATTGCGTCCTTATCTTGTGTGCTGGGGATTGATCTGAAATTTATTTTCTCCCCAACAAGCAGTTGCTCCTCAAAATCCACTTTTGCAAGCTGAAGCCCGTCCTGGCCCAGTGGGTGAAAATCACAAGCCCATTTACATTTGCAGTCCCAGCCAAGTGATGGGGCTTCACCAAACCACGCATGGGAAGAGCCATGGCCAGCAAACACAGCCGTCTGCCTTCACCCCTCCCAAACCACCGATAAACGGGAGGAAGCTTACAGCTGCATGCACAAGCCTTTGTTCCTTGGGGGGGAAAAAAAATAAAACCTCTTTTCATCTTGGGGAGAAAAAAACCCAAACAAACCAAAAACTCTAGACTTTTTCCTTCCCGTGACAGCTTTCTGAACCTTTGTGAATGGATTGCTGAGGTTAGAAACACACAGCTGCTCTCTTCACAGAGGGACTCAAGGATCTTCCATCCCACACAGGCACTTTTTTTTCATTATTATGAGAAATGACTCACTTTTGGGGGCTGTGCCCAGGAGCAATACCCACATGAGCTGGCAGGAAGTGGACGGTGTTTGCAGTGCGCTGGCATTAGCTAGCTCTTGGGGGTAACCAAGAAATCCTAAATAAAGTGCGAAAAGAATTTGCATTTGTCATTCTGGCTTTCTGTTATCTTGAAATAAGGGGTTTTTTTAAAAAAAAAATAATAACCCAGAAGCTTACAAAACATACAGCTGCTGTGGAACAGAGAGTGAAAACTATAAATTAATAGAAAGGAGGAGGAAAAAAAAACCCACCACACTAACTTTAAGCAAATGGATAGAGTCCTGTATTTTAAGCCCTGATAAAATATTTAAGGTCATATCAAATGGAAGTACAAGGAACGTTTCAGGACAAATCGTTGCAAAACCACTGTGTAAATGGACAGGCACAACCATTTGTCCAAAAAGGCTTTGATACATATTATTTTAAAAAACCTGGTTTTGCAAGTTCATTTCAGATGATAACGTGCATTTTGTTTAGAAGACCAAGGTTAGGAGAACACTGCTAAACAATCTCTCTTGGAAATCACTTTCCAGACTGGCAGAGAGGGATATGAATGGAAATTGCCCGGAGGTACTGACGGTGGAGACTGATGAATAGAGACACACAAAATTACAGGGAAGGGGATGGAATAAGCAAACCAGTAGATCTTCTCAGCACAAGACCCCTTTTCTTCTTTCACTTTCCTGTGGAAGCCCTCCAGATGAGTTAGCACTCAGGAAAACAGGGTTTTCCCCTAAACCTTTGCATTTCTGAAGCAGAAAGCTCCCTATCAAATGGAAGCATGAAACTGCAGTGTCTCCCTCCCTTTCTTTTTGTAACCTTCCAGTTTTGTGGCCAGGCGATGCTTTGGTTGGCCTCACAGACCACTAACACACCTCCAGACCTGGCTCCAGGTGAGCCAGCTTTCCTACAAAGGCACGTACAGAGGTGGAGGATCTCAGGAAGACAAGGTGGGAGGGGGCTTTAAAAATCAGTTGCCATTGGCTGCTGTTTCAGACACCTGCCCTTATTTCTTCACTGTAAGCAGGTGTTCAACCTGAAATGACATACAAAGACAATTTTTTTTTTTTTTTTTTTTTCCCCCCCGTGAGAAGCATCCAGAACAGCGTATCTGAACTGTTTGGAATTAAAAATATTCCAATAGCAACTATTAGTGTTCCAGCATCCCTCTTTGATATATCTATCAGTCAAAATGTAATCTTGGTATTGTTGCTTCTCTCAGAGGTCATCAGGGACAGTCACTGGGGGTAAATGTATCCCTAACGACCTGGCAGTCAAACCTGTGAAATCTCAGTGGAAATCCTCAAAGGCAAGAGCAAAGGAACAAATAAACAAACCAACAGCTGAAATCTGAGAAATTTCTCCAGTTCTCCTGTTTTAAAAACTTTCTAAAACTTCTGTTTTAGTATTAGCTGCTTTTAAGCTGTAAATTACCTTAAATTTCCAAAGAAGTTGTTTGGATTGCTGAACTGGGATTTTTTAATTTTAAAAAATCATCAAATTGTTTCAGTCTAGCAATTTCAAAACTTTCTGTCAAAAGCATTTATTAATTAAAATGTAACCTAAAGAGACACTTTTCAGAAAATTATAAGCGCATTGATTTAAACAACTAAATCAGCCTTACGGGGAAAAAAAAAATAAAATAAAAAAAATCATAAAAAAAAATAATCAGAAATTCCTCTGTGAACTCTGTTCTAGACTCTGTCAACTATGGCATGTGTATCACAGGTTATATACATGATGCTTCCATTTATCTGCATGGAGCTCCTCTCCACTTCGTGTTTTGGACACCAATTAAAGATCCAGATGGGTTGGCAATTATATCTGTGCTATTGCCCTGGACTACCCAGGACATTTTTTCAGATTTACACAGTCTTTCATAACTAAGTGTAACAGACAAACCCACACAATCAGCAGTGAGGAAATCAAATTGACTGACATGTGTTTCAGACAGAACAACACAGCAAGTCTGTGGTTTAAGAGTTTATAGCTTCTGTGCTTAGAGATCTCCAGGTGGCTTCAAACCAAAGTGTTAAAAACCTTAGATTAAAAAAAAAATCCTTCACCTAATGCTTCTCTTCTTTTCCTTCAGTTCCCCAGAAACACAAATTGATTATTCCATAACTTAATGTAAGAGTAAAACGTTTCAAAGACACTTCACATGCATTTGGGTAAAACTGGAAACTTTACATTGCCAATTGACTTTCCATTTATTATAGTTTAGAATATTTAGCTTTTGCAGCTTTCTCTTGTGACAGTGTTTTTTTCTTGTCCTTCCACCATTTACCTTTTTATCCTTCTCTGTAAGATTGCACATCAGTGCTCATTTTTGTCGTCAGCATCTGTTTCCTATTAGCCTCCTTTCTTCCTGACTTGTCCCAGACTATCTGATCCATACACAGGTTTGATTAATCGCAGTGGATTTTTGTTTTCAATGTGTGTATATATACACACATACACTTATATATACAAACAACAACAACAAAAATGTATAAATATATGTGCATATACATGTATAACATAATACAGGATATGTATATATAACAAGTATACAATATGCATACATCCCATTCAGCGGGTGCAATGAATGGTACACAAACAAATGAAAGTTCCAAGATAATGAACATATACTGACATGTATCAGAAAATCACAGAACCACAGAATAGCCTTGGTTGGAAGAGACCTCTAAGATCATCAAGTCCAACCACTAACCCAGCACTGTCAAGGCACCACTACACCATGTCCCACAGCACCTCATCTACACGGCTCTTAAATACCCCCAGGGACGGGGACTCCACCACTGCCCTGGGCAGCCTGTGCCAGTGCTTGACAAACACTTCAGTGAAGAAATGTTTCCTAATATCCAATCTAAACCTCCCCTGGCACAACTTGAGGCCGCTACCTCTTGTCCTATCACTGTTAACTGGGAGAAGAGACCGACCCCTGCCTCTCCACACCCTCCTTTCAGGTAGTTGCAGAGAGCAATGAGGTCTCCCCTCAGTCTCCTCTTCTCCAGACTGAACACCCCCAGGTCCCTCAGCCACTCTTCATCAGACCTGTGCTCCAGACCTTCCACCAGCTTCATCACTCTTCTCTGGACATACTCCAGCAGCTCAGTGTCCTTCTTGTAGTGAGGGGCCCAAAACTGAACACAGTATGTGAGGTCTGGCCTCAGCAGAACTGAGTACAGAGGGACAATCACCTCCCTACTCCTGCTGGTCACACCATTTCTGATACAGGCCAGGATGCCATTGGCCTTCTTGGCCACCTGGGCACACTGCTGGCTCGTGTTCAGTCGCCTGTCAACCAACACCCCCAGGTCCCTCTCTGCCTGGCAGCTTTCCAGCCAGTCTTCCCCAAGCCTGTAGCACTGCGTGGGGTTGTTGTGACTCAAGTGCAGGATCCGGCACTTGGCCTTGTTGAACCTCATACAATTGGTCTCAGCCCATCACTCCAGCCTGTCCAGATCCCTCTGCAGAGCCTTCCTGCCCTCAGGCAGATCGACACTCCCACCAAACTTGGTGTCATCTGCAAACTTACTGAGGGAGCACTCAATCTCCTCATCCAAATCATTGATAAAGATGTGGAACAAGACCAGCCCCAACACTGAGCCTAAGTGGCACTAACAATCTAAGTGGTCTCAGAACACCACATATAATGAAATTAGAAAATGTGGTGTGACTCAAAGACTAGAGAAAGACCTAAATAAACACTTTTTCCATTGGTATTATTTTTTCCCCAACATTTCAGCAGACATTAAAAAGAGGTGGTCTAACAGTAACATGAAAATCTTTAAGGAGCAGTTAGTTTCATGGCATGAGATGCTCCATATGCAAAATTATAGTTTATAATACACTCCTAGTCTGCAAATCTGATTGGCTTAGTGGACCTAATAGCTTTATAATAAGATTGCCTCTAAGTGCACGTATAAATACATGGGTTAAAAATACTCAAAGTCGACCATGATGCAATAAACTTAACTGCTGTGTTATGGGATAATGTGTCAAGAATTCTTGTTTTAATAAGTACTTGATTACCTACTTAATCTGGTGAATATTCTGTGTTTTCTGGTAAGAACCATTGGGTAAATACATAATTAAAGAATCCCTGAAATATTCATTCTGAGTATTTTTTTTTCTGAAAAAAAAAACCAAACCCAAAAAAACCCCCCAAAACTAAGGGAAGACTAATTTAAGTGTCAGAGGTGACACAACTATGAAAGGTTACACTCAAACAACATTCTAATTCAGACTTCGGGAGACAAAGGCCAAAAAAATTAAATTAAGGCTGAAATATCTATGATGACATACAAGTTGTTGTCCTTAAAAAAAAAAAAAAGAAAGAAAAAGAAAAGAAATAAGAGGAGCAAGACAGAGAGAAGGAATGAGCTATTAGTGGTTTAACATTAGAAATTCAGCCTGGATTTTTAAGCTTAATTCTAAATGTTCTGATTTATGTCAATTTAAATATGATGTAGTTATAAAAATATTATTGTATACTTCCTACCACAGTAGCAAGCAACTCTGTTAATCCACACAAGATATTTTAATTACATCACCGCTGCGATGCACATGGAATGGTGTACCACAATCTGCTTTCCTACATATTCTTCAGCAACACAGTGGGACGAATACAGTCACTTTGCTTCAGCTTCACATGCTGATTCAGTGATAGAATAGACTACTTCACAGATTAGCTTAGTATGCAGCACTTAAAGGTCAGGATTTATTGTAATGTAAATCACAAAGCAATTTTATCTTGACAGAGATTACATACTGTTACAATATTTCTCGCTGAATCTAGCGATGCGTTTGCTTTTTCTTTGCAACTGCTGTGCAAAATTGGACTTTAGCCCAGAAAAGAAAAAGGGATGGCAGCCTGCTTGGTTTTTCAGTAACAGCTTAATTTCTCTTCAGATTTTTCAGCACTCTGAAAGAAAGGTATCTAAAAGGAAAAAAAAAAAAAAAAAAGCCCAACACCAAAACCCATCCATAAATACAAGCAAATCTTGCAGAATGCAAAAGCGGTTTGTGTAGATGTTAGGCAGGACATCCACCGAATTACCCTGCGGTATAACGGGTATTTAACTCCTGTTAGCTGGAACCAAATGATCCCATTACACAATGCTGAAGCAGCATCCTGTCATGTCATTCAAAATGCATTTATTAAAAAAAAAAAGAAATTTCAACATTTATACCCTAACTAAGATGCAATGGTAGAGAGCCAGTGCTGAAGCACCTGCTCCACTCTCAGGCAAGATGCCTTGGGTTACACAGGGCCAGGACTGCAGAGGGCACCAGGGCCGAATCAACTATTTTTACCATGTTTACAGACAACAAAAGTTCTGTGTATTAGCGCATTATGCGGCCACAGCATTAATTAACACAGTAACTTGTACTCAACTTCAGAGTGGTGTTAGAAGAAACCATAGATGGGCTTTCCACACACTTTCCAGCAAAGACGTCAGGATTGTCTCAGGCAGCAAGAACAGGCATACCTCCATTTAACCTAAACTTTCACATTCCCAGGACTGCAATGGTTCAAATCCATCCGGAAAGTGCCTTATGGGATGAGCAGAGCTGGTGGCATTGGGGAAGGATACTGCTCCAGTTGAATGACTCCTGTAACACAGCCTAGCCCTTAGCTAGAAACGAGACAAGTTAAGTACCTCCTTCCTTTGAAACTCTTGCTGCTTTCCCACTCTTTCTTTCAAAGTTTAGTAGTTTGGGAGCAAACCAGGCATTTCAGTGAACTCCCTTTTGTGAGGAAAGCAGAAGGGAGGAGGACAGGAAAACACAATGCAGGGTGGAGAAACTTGGAGAAAAGCAGTACCATTTTTATAGTCCTGTGTACCACAATCCTGGATTGATGTGGTGACTTGATAAGATGTTGAATTATGCAACCGTTGCCACAGATGTAGTATCGCATTAATTTCGGGCCCTTGAACGTAGCTAGACTCGCTGACCTCAGACTGAGCTTGTAGTTAGCATAAACAAGTTGCTGTGCCAGTGTACAAATCAAGTCTGGAATCTGAAAAGTCATTAAGACAATAAACATGATGCTAAGTTTACAGATTCACTTTTCCAAGCGAAATCACACTTTAGGCTATATTAAGAAAGCTCTCTTTTTCAGTCAAAAATGCAGAACTGCATATAAACATACAGTTGTACAACTGCTGTGCATATTTTATATTTAGATGAAAAGGCAAGTTAGTAGAGCCTGATGGATTTTCTGTATTCCTTTAACTGAATTCCCATCCTTTACGTTTGTTTTTCTTTCATAAGGTAGGATTTTAAAATGTAAATACAGCAAAGAAGTAAAATCCATCATCCGCTCCTGGACAGACCTCTAGGGCTGGGTAAGGATGCCAATTAGCATTCGCAAAGCTTGCTTCTAATGATCAGGAAAAGCAGGTGTTCAGGGAAAACAGCAAATTTTAAGTAATTCTACAGTTTATGAAACTTCGTATTTATTTCAAAATGCAGTTAACGTTACAGCAATTGAAATGAGGGATTCTTTAGCCATATTAATATGTGTCTCAGAACATGAAATAAGAGTAGGAAACTGTCAGACACAAGGAACAGTTTACAAAAAAACCCAGTAAGAACTTGCAATAATTATATATTAGTTTGCTTTAGTCTTTTTAATTGTGCACATTGGGCTGAGTAAACAGTGCTGTTGACCTGGATACTTTGGATTTAGGGTATACTCTTTATTTACACAGAGATTTTGTACGCTACAAAAACAAACAAACAAATAAATAAAAACAAAATAAATCTTCCACATGAGTTTGCTACCACTCTTTTGGCACCAGCTCAGTTCTACCCAAAGAGAATGCATTTTAACCAATTTCAGAACACGTAAGTTTCTTTTGGTCCCTCCAGAGCAAAGATTCTTTAGTTTATTAATTTTAGCATCATCACCCTTCCATGTAAATACTTCTTTCCAAAGCTGAAAAGAAAAAGAACCTCAGAGGCAGCCACCACGTTCCTGGGGGTTTTAAAGCACACATTTTACAGTCTGCAGTCAAAGCAGGTTTACGGCACATTTAGGTAATTTTGATTTTTCGATCTGCCAATGCAAATAAATAATAACTTCTCAATGATTGCAGATGAAATCCGATATGAATACCTACTCCCCTGCACATTATTAGGTGGTCATTTAGCAATCGAAGCAATAAGAAATGAAATGCTACTATCTTGTGCTGAATAAAAGCAAGGTCACAGTGTTGTTATTTGGGTATTATAGCTCATTTATTGTTTTATATTTCATATTCTTCCTGATCATAGATCTTCACAGCAGCTTAAAAAAACAGTTTCCACAGTTAGCAATTTCCTCCTGGACTGCATATGTCGTCCTTTTTTTTCTACAGAGGAATCTGAATTAACACATTTCTTTGCATTTAAGCATGTGTCCTAACACAAACTAGCCCAATGCGCTCAGTCAAGCGCCACAAACTCACTGTCGGATGTCTGCAGAATGACCCCACGGAGGGCCCCTAAAACTGCCTCAATACAAAAACTGAGAGCCTCCAGACCCTCTCCACGACTCCCTGGGGCTGCAACAGGAGCTGCAACAGCTCCACTGCCTTGCACAAACCTTAAGAAGTGAGGCTACAGGTACCAGCCTAATCAATGCAGCTGAAACTTTAATTAGCACAACACAAGGTTTCAACAGACAAACTTCAGGCAGGTGCAAAGACGCAGCAATTTCAGATGTCAACATCCCTTCTGTTTCTGAAGCCTCCATGCCAAAAACAAGTGCTATGGTAAGAAAAGATGAAGGAGGAGTGTGAGTTTGCACCTTATCCAGCTTAATCTGCTATGAAAAGTGGGGAGAGCACCAAGGTACCAGACTGCACCACTGCAGCGAGACAGTGATGTCCCTTCTGCTGGTGCCTGCTGCGAAGCCTGCAACACCCACCAGTACAAAACCTCACCCCTCTCACTGCTCCAGTGCAATTTTGTGAGCCAGGTCTCTGGATAGACTCAGCACTGCAGGACTACAGAAATTATATGCATTTAATTTCCACTCTGTTTGCAAAACATTACCCATGCTGAAAACACCTTTTCCATGTCTCTGCCATCCATTGTGTTTCATCTCACTGAAGCACAGGGCCAATTCTTGCCTTCCACACCCTTATTCAACATTAAGTTAAACTCACTTCCAAGGGGGCGTGTGGGTGCTTATTTTCCAATTGTAGCAGAGAGATTTGAAAGCCCACTAGGTTCAAGGGCTGAGACCCTGACTGAGATGCCCCCCTCCTGTGGTTTGCTGTGGAAATCAAGCTGCAGATCCATTACTTACTCAGATGTGATCTGAATGTTTCATTCCCAAGTTCTGCACAACGTGTCAAAAAAGGCCATTGAAAGGAACTAAATAGTTACTTTGCTAAACTATTTTTTTAAATGGTCAAACAGCACAATTTCACTCATCAGTCTTTTATGCAGAGGGAGAAAATTTTACTTAAAGAAACACTAATTCAAGATAAACTTTCACTCATTTGAGCACATTTAAATAAAAAACGCTCTTTGTATTAAAAAGTCACCACATTGTATCCCAATCACAATTAGGAGAATTTAAAATACTGAATGTGTGAAATAACAAGACTAAGAAAGTGTTGCATTCTGAGAAAAAGCATGGTTACTAGTAGCATTAGAAGCAGTATTAAAATGCCCTCGCTCAAGGCAGTAAGCAGTAATTTCCATCACTTTCTATTTTGGCACAACCAAGAAGTGTGCTGTCCCCAACGTTTCAGAGCTTGGGTGCCAAATTCACCTTGACACAAGTCAGCAGAGAATGAGAGGACCAAGATGGTGGCAGAATGGGGGCAGAAGGAGAAGAGGCATAACACCATCAGATGAAGAGACCATTGATCAAAAAAAAAAAACAAAAAAACACCAAAAAAAAAATCATTTTACTGCTCTTTGTTTTTTTACTCTGCTCTCTCCTAATCTAACTAAGCAAGGTGAGGATTTGTGTTGGTGCTAGCAAAAATAGGGGGAAAAGGACCAGAGGCAAGACAAACCTTCAGGTGTTTGCACGAGGTTAAGAGGGATGCTGAGAACGGCACCACGCAGGGGACACATCACGAGTTAAAGGACAGGTCCAGGGGCAGACCCTGTTCGCTGTAGCATCTCTGAGGCAGTTGGGAGGCACGACAGTGTGATGAGGAGCACAGCTGGGATAAAGCAGAGCAAGTCCAGCAAAAGGGAGATGCAGGCATGAGAGTGGGTTTTACAAGCAGCCTTTTGACGAGCAGGGCACAGAGCTGCAAAGCCCAGAGTAAAGGAGGGTTCATACTTGAGAGAGGAAATAATTATGACAGGGACACAGTTGAACATTTGATTGTCAGGACAGAGAAAGAACAGTTGTATCCCCCTAGCCAGGAATAAAACAAAATGATTAGCACGTCTTTGAACAAGTATATATTTTCTCAGTAAATTCTGCACATCACAAGCAATTAACTCTTCCTTCTGTCCATTTTTATTTCAGAACACAGCTGCAAGGTGACCCAACATAGAAACATTGGCTTTTTAGTACATGCAAAACCCTCCGTTCTTATTTGTGCTACATGGAAGTTGCATCTTAGATGACAAATCTCTATTATACAGGTAGAAGAGGCCCCCAGGTTTTTAAGGTGTCTGTATACACAGAGAGAGTGAAAAGATTCTGCTATAAAAATTCCACTTGACATTTGATTATGCTGGTTTTGTTTTTATAACTTCAGATTCCACTTTTTAGTCGTAACAATGGGTCCCCCTAGTGGGGAAAAACATAATTGACGAATTTTGTCCTTGCAAATTTCCTCATATCAATGCATCACATTTAATTACCAAAGGGAAGCTGCCCACTTGTAGAAATGTGTGCAGGAAAAGGTATGGCTAACTTTTGTGCAAATTTTTTAAAGCATAAAGCACAGCTAAAGTGATATATACTTCTAGTGATCTGTTTCATTAAGCAATTAAATCACAAATCCTCTTGGTGTATCACTAAGGTGCCACACAAACTGCACCTCATGAACACCTAGGTTTTAAAAAATATATAAATCGATTATTCTGTCAAGGTGGCCCTGGCTAGGGTGTAACCAATTTTTCAGAAAGAACTGTGCAGGAAAGACAACACATATTACCTTTTTGTTTTGTAGGTCACAATAGCACTTCTGCAAGTCATAACACTCAGTGTTTCACAAAGTAACGAATTAGATGCTGTTAGCACTGCAACTATTTTTATAAATGTGGCAGCTATTACAAACAGATATAATTAGTACCTATTTTATTAGCTGAAGAAGTCTCTGGTAGGATAGTGGAAGTTACATTTTGCTTTTAAAAGTACAAGCGAATTATCTGACTTCCAGCAAGGACTGAAGAAAGGACTTACTTAATGCATCCTTCAATCTTGAGGAGGATTATTCCTCAGCATTGAGGAACCCTGGAAAAGGTGGAAGGCCACAAACCATATTCTTAAAGCTATCAGACATGTTTTAACTTCTTTTCTTTTAATGCCTTTTTAACAGACGTCTGTAGTACAAGCTGTATTAACTAGAATTTTTTAATAATTTCATTTTACTTTGTTTTCATGTGATTGTTTTTTAATATATATAGCAATCACAAATTTAGAAAGTGTTGTCTAGCTACCTAGCTGGAAATGGGTTTCTATTAGTAAAGTAGTCCTTTCCCAAGCACAATCTCTCTTCCTTCAGGAGGAATATTTTAAAGGAATTCTTACTTTAAATTTATTTATTTATTCCTTTGGAATTCCTTTAAATATTCCTTTATAAGTGGTTTTCAAATTAGTAAGAGCTAAAAAGTGGCAAACATAGCCTCCACTGACTAAACATTCATATGTCATTTCAAAAAGACCCACATATGGAAAGTTCCCACTTATATATTATGAGAGCTATCACTTCTGCCTGCTGGTAATTGCCAACATGTTCGGTTTGCTTAGCAACAGTTTTACAGTAGATGAACCACTCACGCTGTCATAAAAGTAAGATACTTGCAGATTCTTTAAGATGGAGATGATGTTTCTACTGATTTTCTGTTCATGTGTGTGCCATCTTAGTGAGACTGCCCAAATCGATTTGTCCAGATTTTCCCTCGGGTGTACCTTTGCGAAGGCAGAAGTGCTCAAAACACTGACCTGTTCTTCCCTCTGTGGAATCATTTTTCTTTTGTTACTCAAGGATGGAAACATTCTCAGCATCCCTGTAGAGTTACTTCAGTGGCAATTATCCCTCTGCAAGAGCACTACAGATAACAACTTCTGCAAAACTTTTGCTAGTGCCAGTCACTATCTTCTACAAACTCTTGACCTAATGGAAAAGTCAAAGGCAAATGCAGCTCTCACTTCAAGTATGGCTGTCTGCACAGCACAGCAAGCTGCAATCACAGCCGTTACCTGTTCAGTAGTAGAACTCAGTTTGACAAAAACAGGTAAAGGGTTACTTGTGAAAGCGGTCTATCCATCCAATGTGAGTTGACAAAAAAACTCTGCAAGGTGTTATGAGCAACTACAAGCAATCCATAGAACAGGATATAGTGCAGCTGTCCTTATCCTCTGTTCTTGGGTAATTTGTGATAAAAACCTCTGCTAGTTTTCTAAGTTGCAACATCCCAGAACTCCACACAGCCTGCAGAACTTGCTTAGGACAGAAGTTCAAAACTTGAAGGATTTGTCCACACTCAGTTTTCATGCCATAACCACCACACGTAAAAATGCCAGTCACCTACAATGCCAGTCACCTACAATGCCAGTCACCTACAATGCCAGTCACCTACAATGCCAGTCACCTACAATGCCAGTCACCTACAATGCCAGTCACCTACAATGCCAGTCACCTACAATGCCAGTCTCGAGTTAAGTGTCTTCCTGAGCTGTCACGACAGTGCAAGTGAAGATGTACCCATGAGCTATGCTACAACCTTGAGGGGAGCCCAGGGTCAGGGAGATCAGTGTGAACCCAGTCACCCCCCCCTTTGGGCTCCGTCCCTCTTGCACAGGCCTGTGGCTCAGCATGGACCCCCCCGTCCTTCTGCTCCAAGCGTGGGGCCAGCTGGGGCTCTTCCCAGCGCCTCTCTGCTCTCCCCTTTCTTCACAAACAGCTTCTTTGACCTCTGCTCTGTTGCCAGCCAAGTTGTCGTGGTTTTCCTCTTCCTCTCCGCTGAGCTCCAAGGGCACGGTTAAGCAAGACTGGACACATCACCAGAGTGCTCCGCAGGCATTTCTGAACTAAGGCACAGCCTCCACGTGATGAGGCATATGTAACCTCAACAATGGCATTTTCTGACTTCTCATGACTTCATTGTGCCATGGAAACTTTCCCATGAAAAAACACAAACCAAATATGTTTGACATGACAACCTTAGTATTGAAAAGGCTGTTCTAAAATAAGCCAGCAGAGTAATATTTGGTACACTGTGCGCTTCAACATGGTATTTTAACCTGTTCAGAGGTTCTGAATTTCCTCAGAGTTACATGGGATTAATTAGGCAAGACTTTCTCTTGCATGGTAGAATCCTTCAACTCTTATGTTCCCTCCTTCCCAACTATTATACTGGAATTAACGTAAAAGAAATAAAGTATGTCCACGCTATACAGAAGAAGTTTTCCCCATACACACCAACCTTCATCCTGCAAGTATTTCCTAGTTTACTTTTTGAGCAAGAACCTGCTTATAAAATCCACCTCTGATATAGCAGAGAGGAAGTTTTACTCTAAGACTGAGACATTAAATGAACATTAAGATGACTGCAAATTCCTAGCAAATACCAATTACTCCTTCAACCCCACAAATTTATTAATTTTATCCCTAGCATTTTTCTCTATTATATTTTCATAATTAATTCTGAAAAAAATCAAAATGGAAATGCAATGAAGAATGTCCTTTCCTAGTAAAGGCCGAAAGACGTCTCTCTGAATGAGAGTGATCCAGCACGGGAATCCCAGCTGATGGCCATATACCCCACTGGGCTTCAACATGAGGTGTCTGCTCATGATACTTGATCAGTTATATGGAGCCACTGCTAGTCATTTTGAATCGCTATAACCTTCTGTATGAATCGGCTGGTATTCATGGCTTAGAGAGCAACACAGTATTTCACAAATAAAACCGTTAAAACTCACACTTGAAAAATAATAGGAAAAAAACTCCTAACTTTGACAACCTTAACTTACATCTCTAACAAATTCCCAGCTCCAATTGTGCAGGGCCAACCTGTTCATAACCCCAGGATTACTGACAGCTAAAAAGCATCTGTTTTTCTGACAATAAAGATGAATGTAGGATTAACCAACATTTAAAGTTATACTTTTTTTGATATATAAGGAGAATGAAATTTAAAAATAAGAAACCACAACTGATATACAGGAAGTCTGGAAGATCAGCCCATGAGAACTCTTCTGGAAGACATGTGGCTAACTAGAAATACATCCAATCTGCTCAACTACTTTAAAATTTCATTCCCTGGGATGCTTTTCTTCTAACTAGATACTGCAGAAAGAGCACCTACTCATCATAAAGAGTTGTTGTCATCTCCACAGCTATCAGCGCTGCAGATACTGCAGAGAGAGCTGCTGGCTAACATCTGGTTTAAGCACATTTTTGATATGGTTTAGCATCATGGATAGTTTCCTGCCCTTTGCTATCACGCAGGAGTAATACAAAGTTAATAAATTACATCTTGGAGGATGCAAATGCTTGCTCGTTTAATGTTACCATTCATATAGAACAGCAGAAGTACAAGCCTATAAGTGAAAAAAAAAATTTTCCCTGAAGAATTTTACATTACAGTCCAAGTCAGATTAAACTACAAAAATAAGACTTTCAAGTAGTAGCAAAGAACATCTCATTAAATGGAAGCTGGTTAAACCTTATGTATCAAAACTAAGGCCACAGCTAACACTAACACAAAGTCAACTTCAAAAGGTTCTCATAATATGATACAATTTAGAAATCCTATACAAAGCTATTTTACAAACGAGTACTCGAACATTTGGAAATGCAGCAATATTTACTTATTCTAAAATGATATATCAATTATTTCAGCAATAATATTTAATGATACAAAGTACCGAACTATCAGCGCAGTCTTTAGTTTGGTCCTATGAAGAATGCAATTTTCTGCATCACTCCAGCTACAAAATTGAATGGAAGTACAACACACTGCAATGGAAGCTGCCAAAGATTCCTCACTTTTGTGCCAAGTTAATTTCTTTTCTTGTGATACTAAATATCTCCAGTCATAATAGCAATGAACTCTTCTTGATTGACTGTAGAAAAAAAAAAGATAAAATCATTAGACAAACAGCAAATATTCATAAAATATAAAAAAAAATAATGTGTATCTGTATTATACTTTCTACTTAAAGGTCTCCCAGTTAATATTCGTTGTGTCTGATCCATTACTAATCAGGGTTTACAAGTCTGGATTTTTTGCTTCTAGAACAGAGATTATTTTTTATTTCCATGTAAAAGGAAAAGTCAGAATGCAAACTTAATTATGTAGAATACTTCAGCCAGAACCAAGCTCACATATAACAAGCTATTATTTTTAATTATGAAAGTAAAAATATACTCAAACAAGATAGAAACACTGAAAAAAAGTATGTTAAAAGATGGCTATTCAAAAACATACTTCAATACTTTCATAAATCTTAAAAAAATCATAATAATAAAAATGGTAGATATATTTTATTAAATAAGTGCTTCTCAAGCAACAATGATACAGCTCCTGTTATGATCAAGTTTGGTTTTATTCTTAAAATCACGATTCAGATGTCTATGTCCACCCCCCACCACCAAACCTGTAATACTTGCTAAATACAAAATGAATTTTAAGATCACTTACTAATGATTCAAGAAATTAGTTAGATTCAAAATGGACTTTAGACAAGATCTTCCCCATCTGAACTGTCTTCATTCTTCAGTTATAATTAACAGAATTTTTTACACAAATGTACTTGAAGAAATTAAGTCAGAATAATAAATTAATTAGCAATCATTAATTATTTTGCTGCACTTATACCTGAGCTATTGACCTTATTCATATGTTAAAACAGAGCCACTGTAAACGAGTTAACCAATGAATGTGCTCACTCTGCAACTAATTACTGTAGTGGGGAAATGATTAGAAAATTATGGAAGAGATCAGACACATATGAAGAATTCTCCCTGACAAGTATCTGTCCCAGCCAACGTGCCCAAGCTATTCCTAAACAAAGCACCAAAGTAAGAGCTACATTTACAGCTAGAAGAAAATGAAACTAATTCAACCATATATAAGAATAAAAAAAATAAACCTAAATATGCCCTATTGCAACACATTTAAAAAAAAAAAAAAAAGAAATTAGCCTAGCTTAGGACCCTACACTCTGAAATAATCAGTCCATCATACAGCTACATCATGCTCTACTACACATAAGCACTGTGTTGTCTGTATGACTTTAAAAAGCATTTCCACAGCTTTATCACAGTAACAGCACCACCAACAGCACAAATAAAAATGACTTTCCCAAAATAGTCTCTGGTTTAAAACACCTTTGTTAAACAATGCCACAAAGTGGAAATACAGTATTATAATGACAAATAAATTCTGTAACATTCAAACTGCAAAGAGAAGTGTAGCTACAATTTCCAGTAACCAAGTTAATCCTATTTAATCTTTCTCAGACCTAAAATCTGTTCACAAGTTAAGCATAATGAAATCAGAAGCAATCATAGTCTTCCCTAGTGATAGATTTCCACCAATGCCATGACATAACTGATCACAGAAGAACAACACATCTAATATGAACATCACAGCTAATATGAAGAAAATGCTGACTTGGACTCTGGAAAGTTAAAGGAGAGTATTATTTCAGTGGAGGGTTTTTTTCAAATTCTGTGCCAAAATCTGAGACTTAAGAATGGGTAGTGTTTCCTATAGATGCATCCACACAAGATGACAAAACTGCATGAACTGGCAGCATGGAGTTTCTAAAAATAGTCATACTCCAAAATTGAAGTCACTCCTAAGACCAGGAATACGAAAATAAGACTATTTACCTTTTTAAGGCAGACAGAAATACATCAAAAATACTTTCTTCTATAGAAACTTATGTACAGCCTACCAGTACAGCTCAGTGGTCTCACTAGAAATACAAGGGTTGAAGTAGCCTGGGTATCACACAACAGACTTTATTTCACTATGATCAAAACAATTTCTCTAATGCAAGAAGACTGCTAAACCACAAGTGGTATTATTCCTGTATTTGATGTATCAATTAAATATGCTACCAACTAATAGTCTCAGATTCCTCTTCTTGGCAGGAAAAGAAGGAGAATTAGATGACAGCAAAATTTTGCTACATGACCCAGATGTTTGAAGCTAAATGGAACAGTGATTCACAAGATTATTTACTTTTTCAGAATGAATCTTAAAAAGCTAAAAACAGCATCAGTTTTCTTTCAAGAACAGAAAACACACAGAACCTTAAGAATAAACAGCACCGTATACAAACATTATGCTGTCAATCTACCATATTCAATCTCGTGCTTGACTGCTCTAACAAAGAGAATATAAATGGACGAACAAGAGTAAACTGAGCCACCCACTCTTGGCTGATCATTTTGAACTCAAAAATGTATCACTGACCCACAATAATTACGACTTCCTGAAAGCAGCTAATGGTCTACATTCAATTTGTAGTGACCAAATAGCCACATGGTAGAAAGTCATCCATGATTCTGACATCTCAGCTGGCAGCTCCAGAAGAGCGACAGAGAACAAAATGTGCTTGAAGATTACTTCTATTCTCGTGGACCTCTACAGCTACACCTTCAAAAAATGAATGGAAAATAAACTAAAATGAATCTGGGGCAGGGTGGAGGTGGGGGGGAAGCTTGCAACATAACATCCTTACAACTCTTCCTTTAAAAAGCAAAACAAGCTCAAAATTAAAGTTTTTTTAAGCGAAGTTTTTTAAGCCTAGCAATCAGTTGAACAGATTGAGAAAGTAGGCATCATTCCTTGCCTGCTATACAGCTACTGAAAAGGAAGTAAATAGGTATCCTATATTCACCAGCAGAATTCACAGCTGCAGTCCTGTGTGTCACTACACAGATAGGTGCCTGAAAACAGGAATTGCAGCTTTCACTATACTGATCTGCTTCAATTATTCTATAGGAAACATTGGGAAAAAAACAAACGTATTTCCTCAGGATGCAGCTCCAAGAAAATCTGATCAAGCAGTGAGAGAGTTCAGGGATCCACGCAGCAAGAAAAATAACACTTAAAAACCTAAATGAGTAGTTTTCTCCTGGCTTAGCTCCTTTAAACATCTCACCTGGGGGATCAGATACTGCCAGTGCAAGAAACAGGTGGGAAGACATAGCTAGGAGCGTGAAGGAACATTAGCACTATGGAGCATGGATTTATCAAGGAACCACAGCCTCAGGTCACAGAAAGATATCAGAACACAATAGGCCCAAAAGGAATTAAATCACATACTTTTCTCAACACTTACTTCAATAGTAACAGTGTCAACATTAACACTCTTCTGGCAGTTAAATCACTGACCTTTCACTATCTTTGTCTATTTGTCTTTGTACCCTATTTACACCACCACAACAGAACAAAAGGTCTGCATTGCCACACCACTGACCATGTTTAACATGTCCTGCTCTTCCTCTTGAAAGAAAAGGGCTTGTTTCAGTACCTGAGTAATTGTATTCCCAAGTATGGAATAAGATTTATCTCAAACAGCACACAGGGAAGGAGTGTGCATCACATGGCTGACTACACCAGGTTTTTTCACTAGTAGTGAGAGTTTTGAGTCCAACAGATGCAGCAGCTCACAAGTAGAAATACTATTGTAACTGGAAAAGCTGATGAACTGCTAGTGAAATCTCAGATATGGGTCATCATTGTGAAAGAGAAACTCAGAAGCAGGTTTCGATGACTGTCAAAAATGCAGTGTTTATGTACATGGTCTCAAGTGAGTGGTCCCTGAAAGTCACATATTCTGATGTAACCATATGGGTGTTTTCAAGTTAATGAAAAAATCCTAAGTTTCAGTGCTCATGAAGATTAACAGCCATAGTATCAAACAGGATTTGTTAATTCGTTCTTTATCTAGCTAATAAACCCTTTTTGCAACCCTCTCTGCCATACCTTGTCAATTGCCCAGAGCCATTTTTCACACTATGTTCTCCAGCACTTCTAAGTTCACTCCTAAGGCCTTCAGTACATTAAAGACCCATCCAAGCTGATCCTGCATAGACTTACTAGGGTAAGGGTACATCCAGCATGACTTACTAGTTTAATACTCCATACCTGACTACCATGCTGAAATCACAACAGTAACACATCACCACTTAAGAAACATTGACTAGGTGATCAAAAGAGTTTCTCTTAGCACTTTAATCCTTCTACTGATTTATAGGGAAATGGAAATATAATGTAGTTAGATGAAATCTCCCATGTACCAGTTCAATTGTCTCCACGTTCAACTACACTCACTCATCTTTTAATAGACATCAGTTGAATAAGAGTTAGTGGTGAATCAACTTGAGAAACCAACCTGATTTTTAGACAGCAAGATGTATTTCCAGGACTAGTAGCAATGACCATTACTTGTAAGCTAAATTAAGTTTGAGCTGAAAAGTTATTTATAAGGAAACCAAAGAGGACATTTTCACAACCAAACCACGTTATATAATGAGAGAAAACTAAGAACAGACTGCATGGGTTTTTGTTTGCTAACACATACTTTCTCCATCTCCATCCATGTCAAATTCTTCAATCATAGCCCGTAGTTCTTCATCAGACATATTTTCACCTAGTTCTCTAGCAACCCGGCGCAGGTTTCTCAGACTTATTTTACCAGAGTCATCATCATCAAACAATTTGAATGCCTTGAGTATTTCTTCTTGTGGGTCTCTGTCCAATATCCAGTCTGTCACTGTAAGAAGGATACTTAAGTTAGACTAAAAAATTCTTAAAGGTAAACTCAGAAAGACCTTAGCAGACTGAAGCAATATGAAGAACAGATACCTCCACCTTCACCTGCTCTTTCATTTTTCCCTATTTCAATTCAACTTGCATATTTGTTTGGCTGTTAGCTGACTTTCTCATCTTACTTTTCCCACGCTGTTTCTCTTTGGGTCAAACCTGTTGCAGTGGAAAGCTACATGGCAATTTAGACACAGTCTTGAACACACTTTTCAATAGGAATTAAAAGTATACACATGCCTACTCTGTTCCAAACCTAACTTTCAGAAAATAGATCAGCTCTGACAGATGCAGACATATGAATTTGTTTTATATGTTTTGATCAGGATGGAAATTTGACTTGAGGAGAACACTGAAACGCTAAGTAATGAGAAAGATTCACATAGTACCTCTCTTATAGATAAAAAACCACACAAACAAAAAAAAAACCACCACAAAACCAAACCAAAAGAAAAACTAACCCCAGGGGTTATGAAAAGGACACTTGTATGAAAGCAGGATGTTAATTCTGAAAGGACTAATCAGTCCTTTATCACAATCATTTGCCAGTTTCTGTAACAGAAAAGACAAACTTGCCATATAAAGCATTTTTCTAGTAATTACTTCAGACATTACTGGAACCAGCTGTAAATATCTTCACATCTTTGTACCTGCTAGTCTTGTATTACAGGGCTTGCTATTTATGACTTTCATCAAGCCATTAAAACATATAGACCCCATTCGTACACAGAGAACCACTTGGCACCTGCTACTGTCTGCAGATGGAACACCTGCTCTGGCTTAGCGAACCTGACAGGAAAAAAATAGATTCAAACTCATATAAGCTCGCAGTAGCAATGAGGTTTATATGTTTATGTAAACCCCTCAGATTTATACTGAATTTAAATATTTTCATCCAAAACAACTATGCTGCATCACAGTATTACATCATTTAAAATATTCTACCTTTTGTGGTGAAAAGACAACCGCAAGGTTAGCTGATGAATAATAAAACAGAGAGTCTCTTAAGTAACAGGATTGTACAAAACAAGACAAAATGTAATCACATCTTTATACATTTGAGATGGGCCATTCCTACATTTAAAACCATAAATAATTATTAAAAATTAATGGCTCAAGAATCACTTACCTATATTCAGCAGCTCTTCACAATAACCTATTTTCTCTAACTCCCTGATCTTTCTACTAGAAGTGGTATCATGTTTAATCCTGTGTCAAGGTCATATTGCATTATAGCAGCACTCAAATCCAATCCTAGTTTTAGGACAGGTTCAATTGCCTTCCAAGGGTATACTGTGCTTTCTATAAGAATTTTCCTAGCTTCTTGTCACACTTATTGACTGCTTATATTGATAGTCCAGACAGAACCAGGAAACAATGACAGGACTGAACATCAGGAATTAAGAAAGAATTACACTGTAATTACAGTATATTCAATTATATAGTATTATAGCATAATGATGCAATTATAGTATCATTATTGCTATTAAATCAAAAGTCTCTCTCTTTTTTTTTTTTTTTTTTTTTTTTAAGTCAGGACTGATCATGTACATTTCCCCATAGTATTTATTTTTGGTTCATACTTCTAATTTGCTCTAACCTGGAATACAACTATGGAAATGTCATTAGCAACATATTTTATCCATTCCTAACCTGTTAAACCATTAATATTTGCCACATTTCAATCAATAATTCTTGTGTCACATTAAGTGGATTGTTGTTAGCCAAGAGCTACACTGTTTTTTGGTTTGTTTGTTTGTTTCAGAAAATTTACAGCAATCTAATACCTTGAACACATAGACTGGAACAATGCAGTAGAGATATAAAGCCACAGGCGGCTTTTCTTTTTGTAAATGCAAATTGTATGAAAAGTATAAATTATATGTAGCAACCAAAAAAATCTTTGAAGAAACTTAATCTTTAAAAATTCTGCAGTTCACTGCATACTCAAAGTATGTCAAACTGTGCAATACAGAATCTTCAGATGAAAGTAACAGCCTAATGAAATTCCATTGTTTTTATCAACAGTTGAAAATCCTTGAAATAAATATTTAACATGTGCTTCAATTTTTCTTGTCTTTGTTATATATGAAGTCTGCATTCAGTTTACAGTTTGTCTGTGTATATACACCTTCCCATGAAATTCAATGCCAAATACTTTTTTCACAGCAGAATGGAGAATCTTAAATCTATGAACACCACAGGAGTATATACATTTTGAGTTAGCACTTACTCTTTTGTGTAAGTTTGAAAAAAGATTAGGACTGTGTATACTCTACTTGCTTTTATACGGCAGTTATCATTCATCTCTACATATCAAACTGAGTACACAGAACAGAAAGACATATTTTCCTCCACTACTGACTTCTATTAAGTAAAATACGAAGTCTCCCAATTCTATTTCTCAATACCACTGAAAAAAAATCAGAATTTGTACTGCTTCCAAATTGTAGTCACTAATATAGGCTAAATTTCTCTAAAAATACACAATCAAATACATACCAACTTCATTAAAATCTTCAAAGGTGATCTTGCCTGTCGCTTCTCGATCATAATCTTTAAGTATTTTCAGTACATCAGCTTTTTTCACATCAAAACCCAAGGCTCTCATTGCCACCTTTTGGAATAAAATGGAAGTGCAACCATATATGAAGATTAAAATATGAATTTAACAGATTTATTTTCAGTAATTACGTTCTTGCCCAAAAGAGAAGGTATGTATCAGTGGTTTAGTAACAATAATAAATAAAATTAACAAATGGAAAAAAGCTTTGGATATAAAAATTACCTAGAACTACTATTAGCAAATGGAACATCAAGTTATAGTGAAAACAAAACTAGCCTTTGCATTCTCAGGAATTTAACAGACTGGACTAAATGCTTCTTAGGGCAAGAAGATTTATTTTCGTCACTTCCAAAAACATTTCAAGTACTGACCCTTTTTCAAAGATAAAACTGAAAATCATTCTTCAAATTATTATTCTTCAATATTCATACTAAGTGTGTACACGTTCACGGGTTCACAAGTCCTCTCACAAAAGACTTTACTGCTTTCTCAGTGAACAATATAAACCAACTCATTTTTTGTTTTTCCATTTGGCTAGGAGTACACGTTTAGTTTCCCATTTCAACAGACACGGCAATTTATCAGTACACACTACCTTGACTACCTCCAAACTGATGAACATACACTAAACCAGAAGTGGAAAACCACAATCCTATTGGATGTAGCCATTCAAAAATTTACGCTAAATGATGATTTTTACAGAAGGAGATAGTTATTTTATTTGAGTATTTCTGTTCTACCACAATATTATCTTCAGGGCCAAAATATTTAATTAGACAGCTAAGAAACAGCTTTGCAACTAGTCATGACAGCTGGGAATTCAAGGCATACCGTGCCTGGAAAAGTGTATTAACAGTCCCAAATCTGTTACCCTAGTACCACCCTACTCACTGTGGCTTCCTGCAAGGATAAAAGACCTGAACTCTGAAATAAAAAGAAAGGAACTGCTATATCAAAGACATTCTTGTAACAGCAATTAAAGCAAAAATAAGACTTTATTTTTTTCCCCCCTCTCTTTAAGTTACTCAGTAAAGCCAGAATGTGGAGCCAGTGGGCTGGATTAGGTGTTCCTTCTCAGAAGAATCTCATGCAACGCATGACAGAAACACTGGCCTCTCCAAAGCCACTTCTCGTTCCTAATGCAGTATAATTACAATAAAAATTCATTAAAGCTTTAAAGATACTTTAAATTTCATGTACTATTTCTACAGACTTCCAGATGGGAGGACACACTAGGAAAGACTGTCATGCTAACCTCCATTTGCCAATAGCTATCAATAGGAGAGAAGCGATCATCAAGAAGGGAAACTACTGAGCCTTCCATACATACGCATAGTAAACAGAATACCTCACTCCTAGAATCCATAGGAGTCCATAGAATCCATAGGCTCCCATTGAAAAATGCAAGTGGGTAAACTCCGGCTTGTAGTCAACAGTTTTAGAAGTTTGATTTACACCTTTTACTCAAGCATTTGAGACATGGATTTTCACTACAGCGAGCCTGAAATTATATAATGCCTTTAAAGAGAACCAAGCAGCTTTTCAAGAGCTTTTCCCACTTAGTCGTCTGTCCAAGCTAAACCCTGGGGAGCATTCAGACCAGTGTTATGCAGGATGCTAAAACATGTCTATCACTGTGTCAAGTACATAGTGTGGGAAGAAAACCTCATTCCTACACGCCAGTGCAGTATTTCCTTTCCCCGTCCCCTCCTCAAACCACTTCTTTAGCCCAGCAAGAGATCTTGAACATGGAACATCTTTTAAAGACAGAGTCAACATCTTAAAAACTCGCTAAGAAACAGATATATATTATGTGCTATAAAATTGTTTAAATGAAAAAAACATTTACCTTTAATTCATGATAATTTATTGCTCTATCTTTGTCTGTATCAAACAACTCAAAGGCATCTTTAATTTCTTGCTTCTGTTCCTCAGTTAGTTCTCTTCTTTTCTTCTTTTTAGTTTTGTCTACTGAAAGCTCATTCCTATATAAGAAATAAATTAAGTGTAATTGATTTCTACTGGGAAAATACCACTGTAGATAACATTTTCCACCAATGAGAAACTCACCATAATTGCGCAGACCACTACTTTCTCTATTCAATCTTTTCCCAGATTGTCATCCCAGCTGAAAATGACACTTGTAATAGACAATTCCTTTGTGAAAGCTGAATGGTACCTCCACTCCCCCATACCAAATAAAAACAACAGAAGAGGGTAGAAAGACTACCTGTTACAAAGAATACTTGAGGTTACAAACTAGATTAGCAGTTGAAATGATGCAACTCCTGAAAACACTTTATTTCTAAGCTGTAGCTTAGAAGAAAGAATTTTGAGACAGACAGGCTGCGGGAGGCTTAAACTAGGCTAGACACCTGGCTGTCTGGCTACTAAAGTGGGCATTAGGTGCCACAAATCAGCTTTGTTGCCAGTAACAGTTCTTAGACAAATGGCATTTATTTTTTTTTTTTCAAAAAAACCTTTAAATCACACACACACACTGTTCTAAAGACTTTTTGCACTTCTTTTTTTATATATGAAAGAGACCAACCCTCTAAATTAGTAAATCTTACTCCAAGACTGCCCTCTTCTCCTTGGCTAGTCTAGAAATAAGATTAAATTTTCAGATAACACACAGAAAACACAGAATTCCTATACTGGGAAAAAACTGAAAAAGGATGGCACTGATAAAAGATACTTTGGACCAAGCTAGCAATGTGTAAATTTTGCTGTAACTGTGCTTTATTCACATCAATGAGACTGATTGTTGTATCCAGAGTAATTGCTTGGAAGATGTCCATTTCTGAGCAAGAACTCTTAAAAAAAAAATAATGCATTTGAGGTGATACCAATTAAGACTGCTACAGTACCCAATGTACGCTCCTGGAAGAAATGGCCATGCGTGAAGCTCAGCAGCATGCTGTGATGAGCATGATTAATTGCAGTGGTAAATCCGCTCCATTCTGCGTCAATGAGACTATATCAGATGTACTGCATCCAGTTGTGGACATGTCCATACAAGAGAGATGCAGAGAAAATGGATACGGTTTAAGGCAGACTATGGTGCCTGGTGGCTGCAGCACATGGTGCACGAGAAGCTCAGGGAGTTAGGTTTGTTCAGATCAGGGCAGAGCGACTAGGCAGGGAAGGGCTAAAGAGAAGAGATCTAAATATTGTCTTTCACTATCTAGAGGGTTATTACACAATAAACAGCAACAGGTTGCCCTCAGAAGGGCACAATGAGAGGACAAGAGACAACAACTACAAAATGCAAGAGAAGTAACTGCAGCTGGATGTAAGAGGAAACATTTTCCCAGAGCAAGTGGGATGCTGCAACAAGCAATGCTGCAACAGTTGCACTAGGAGACTGACGAGTCTCCATCATCACACATTTTTGGAACCCAACTGGAAAAGGTGCTCAGCAACCTCATTCAGTTTTGAGAGGGACCTGTTCTGAGCAGAAAGCTGGGCCAGATGACTTCCAGAAGTTTTTTAACATGAATTATTGTATAATTTAAATCATGCTTTCAGGAAAACGCTTTTTACATTTGTTTATTTGCACCAGAGACAAAATGCACTGTATCACCTACTGCAAAATGCATAAAAATTACTTCTGAGTGAACAGAAAACTGGTTTTCAAGGATATTTATTTTCCAAATCTCCTATAATGAGATTTTTTTCCTCTCCTTTGTTAAGGATTTGCTAATTTTAATTAAAACAAATGATTAAACACACAGCTGGGATTTAGCTTTCAACAACCACTGAAGCTACACCAGTAATAATTCCCAATGCAGGCAGTAAAACTGCGAACTGCACAAGCTGGACCTCCCTCAGACCACAATAGCCTCAAAGAGTGAGAAGTCCTTAGCAGACTAATTGGGACAGCATGATTTCACACAGGCTTTGGATTACCATAGCTTTTGGAAGGACTAAAATAACTCTGAGCTGGCTACATAATTAGGACTGGGAGAGTAGCTCAGAACCAGAGAGCCCACATTTTGTGAGCTGTGATGATGAAATCTGTTTAGAAGTCTGAAAGCAGATTAACGTTCAACTCCTGTGAAGAAGGGTCTAGCTACTCAAGTGTTTATTTAGTGCTTAGCATAATATAATTTTTTTCAAAAGTCAGAGCAATACTTAAATGCGAGTAGCTTAGTGTCACTTTTTCTACAAATGCTTTTACTATATGAAGCATGAAAATTAAGAGTCACATATGTCATATTAGGATCTCAATTACTCCTGAAGGATTTGCCAGGTATGGAATTAATAAACTGGGCCCAGTTTATACCACATTTACCGAATCTGAATTGAAAACCAAAACAAAACCCGACGGCCTCCCTTAACACCTACCGAAAGGCTTTTGAAGGTGTATTACTTCAGACCATCCAGAAGCCAGCCTCTCAAAGCCAGGTGCGAGGGGCCCAGCGCTACCCGATGACCAGAGGGCTGTGGAGCCCGACCCGCCCACGGCCCCCTCCCCAGGCACCAGATACAAGCGGCTGGAGGCTGCAGCTCACCTTCACCAGCGCACACCAGGGCCCAGGCCGGGCCGCTACCCCCTCGCTCCGCTTTGCGCTAACATCGCCCCCGGACACTGCTAGGGCCGCCGGCGCCCTGAGGTGACAGTGAGGCCCTGAGGGCCCCTGAAAGCGGCGCCCACCCCCCCCAGCACAGCCGCCCCACTCAGGGTCCTGAAGCGAGCGAGGGGGAAACCCCCCGGTTCATACTGACCTCAAAGCTAAGCTCATACTGCCGCCGCCCCCGAGCCGGGCTGCAGCGGGCCGCGCCGCGCCGGACCACACCGCCGACCCCTCTACACGGCCGCACCGCGCTGCCTCCCCCTTGGAAACGCGAAACGCCGCCGCAGCCCGCCAACCCGCGCCCTCCTTCACAAGCTGCCGCCGTCTGATTGGCGGCTGGCCGAGATCGTCCCGCCTTCTCGCGCAAAGCGCTCGTGTATGGGCTGAAAAGCTGCCACTCAAGGGGGAGGGGGCGTTCCGCTGGTGTCTCCCCCGTGGGGGGCGGGGTTTTCGGTGTGGGATGGTGTCACCCACAGTGCTCCGCGGCGCGGGCAGAGGTTAGAGGTGGACTGGCAGGCATGGTAGTAGTTGTTTCAGCCCCGTTCGCCCTCTGCGGGCCCCCGGGGGTGCCTCGGAGCGCGTGTGCTGCCTCCAAAAGCCTCTCTGTAGCCTGGATATGTTCGGGCTGTGGCAGAAAGCTCCCCGCTTCCGCAGGCCCTGCCCCTTCCCTCCGCCCCTGGGTGGAGCGGCGCCATCTTGAGTGTGAGAGTACGGCGGGTTGCGAGGGGCTGTGTGAGGCGGCGTTCCCGCTGTCCGCCTCCGGGAGCGGGCACTGTGTGTGCGGCGCCAGCTGTCGGTGCGCCTGGCTGTTGGCAGTGCTGTCGAGAAGGTGCTGCTGTTGAACTGAGTTGAACTGAGTTGATACTCGCTATGCACCTTCAAGATGGAGTCTGGGGGCACTGCATCAGAGCTCAGGAATGTGAGGGGAGATGTGATTCATAAGCATGCTCTTCCAGTATGTATATACACACACGACGTAGTATTAAGAGAGTAGGGAAATACTTTCATCAAGCCTTTCTGATAGTGCACTTTGCCTTTCAAAAAATTTTGGAGGAAGCAATCTGCATTATGTGAAGACTGAAGATTTAAACTAGATATTACAAATAAATTCTTGACTGCGAAGGTGGTGAGACACTGGCACAGGTTGCCCAGATAAGCTGCAGATGCCCCCTCCCTGGCAGTGTTCAAGGCCAGGTGGGATGGGGCTTCGAGCAACCTGGTCTAGTGAGAGGTGTCTCTGCCCATGGCAGGGGGGTTGGAATGAGATGATCTTTGAGATCCCTTCCAACCCAAACCATTCTGTGATTCTATGACCTTAACACCTAGTTCAAGTTCTCATTACAATTATTGGTTTTGTAATTTGCAAACCAGTGAATGAGCCAATATTATGTATTCTGTGCGTGGAGGAAATACTCCTTGCTGCGAACAAAACACTTAAGAAAAACTTGGGAAAAGTGCTGCCTTGGCACTCTGCCCTGTGACACAATGGATACCCTTTGTGCCTCTGCCATTCCTGAGCAGACAGGGCTGTTATAAGTAGTACTGAAACAGCATAGTCCAGTGTTCCTAGCTGGACCATATGTATGTTCAAATCTTTCCCAGTAGCCTGTGGTCTGGCTAGATGCACTGAAAAGACTCAGGCAGTAAATAATGCCTTCAGGCGTTTAAGTTCTGCTCCCTTCAGGTCTAGCAGGAGGTCTTGAACGTGTTTTACATCTGCAGGCACCTAGTTTTTCAGTAATAAACCAGTTGCAGGTTGACCCCCAGTACGTACTGTTGAATCTGAAGATCTGGATTCAGTAGGCATGCTCAAGACATTTTTCCTGAACAGTTAAGCAGAGATGAGGCTTGTTTGGCTGGCTGTTCATATTATATGTGGTCCACAGATCATGTAGGTAGAGGCACCGTAAGAAGTTTTTAATTGGTATCTGCTAACAGATGGTAGCTTTGTGACTAAGAGCATAAATTACTGGCAGGTTTGACCCTCAACCTGTGCTGCAGCAAGACTTTTGATGACAGATTTGTCATTTCACTCCTTGCTGTTTGTATATGTCTGCAATGAGATGAATTCATCTGAGTAATTGTAAGTTTACTTTCACTTCTGTTTTTTTCCCCAGATTGAAGCAGGCAGTTGGGTACAGGTCCCGAATATGAGTCTCAGAACTTGGTGCTGGTAGCCTTGCAGTCAGACCATGCTGGTCACATCAAGGCAGTAGGTACTGTACACTAAACAAACAAACAAATATACCTAAAAATTATTTTTTGTGTGCTTCATACAGCATAGTTACATGGCCAGAGAGAAAAGGAAAGCATTAACTGAGTGGTGAGAATGCTTATCTGGAGTGTGGAGGAGGTAGGTTCAGGGTCCTGAGAGCAGTAGCAGCCCTAAACTGCCCTGTCTTACCTGGGACCCCCAGCTGCACCCCCACTGCATGTTGGTCCTGGAGCTCAGCCCAGAAGCCCTTGGTCCTTGCCTGAGCTGCGCTGGAGACAGATCTGCCCTTGTGCTGTGGGCTGCTGTTGCTGGCTTATTGACCGGACTTTGTGGCCTGGCCTTGAACTCAAGTCATCACCTTACAGTTGTCTGGCAATCATTGGGTTGCTGACAGGTCTGATTACCATCACCATCCTTGCACTCTGTGGGGAGGCTGCTGTCCCTGCTGTTACGGAAATTACACATGCCAGCCACCATAACAGGGTTTTAATCTAGGTTTCTACATGAGCCAAAAGATAGATTCCTTTACAAAAGTACTTTTTATTAATAGCGCTACAGCTTGAGCTGGGTGGCTCCAAAAAGGGACCCCAAACAAAGAAATCCCTGGGAAATCATACCCATACAATCTAAATTCCCCACCCCTCATGCGATACTTGGGATTAATAGTTGTGTTAAGGTCTGGAGCCTTTTTGCTTTTTTATTGGTTTGATGATTCAGCCAGTTCTGTAGTTAGCTGTTCGGCATGTTATAATACAGTTGTTGCAGTTCATATGCCATGAGCTACAGGCTTTGTCTAATTATTATTAGACAAGTAATGCACAGCAAAGCACAGCAGCTCTGCCCTAGCCCTGGAGGCAGCTCCTGTCTGTACTTGTGCCGCTGAGCCACCGGTGGCAGTCTACTGCTCCTCCAGCCCAGCCTGGACCACCCAGGCTCACTGTACCGGCACACCACAGGCGGGTGGGTAAATAATAATGACTTGTATTATCTTTACATAAAAATGTAGGAGAGGAGCAGAGAAGGGATAGTCTGCCTGCACGTACTCAGTAGAAGCTTTAACGGACTTTGAGGTACGATTACACAAAGCAACGCAGTGTTCATGTATAAGCTAGTAGTAAAGTGATTTAACATCACACTGGATTTGTCTGGGCTAATTATGCACCTCAGAGGACTAGGTTGCTTCCCGATATCCCTGTGTTGCATCAGTGTGTGCAGTGTAAATATAACCTAACATGTTTTTTCCCAGCAAAACCCGTATGTAATATTTAGCTTCAAATAACATTAAATTTAAACCAAAACCTAATCAGTGTTTTCTGATTGCTTTTCAGTTGTATCTGTTTCTGTGCTTCTTAATTCAATGTGGAAGTGAGGGGACTGAAGAAGAACTAACTTGGGATGAAATCTGGTTGAATTTTTAGACATAAGAGCTACTGCTTAATGATTTCAGTAATACATGCATTAATTATAAATAATAACTTGAAACAATGTTGGTTAAATTCTTAGACCTATCTTTTAAAAGTTAACTATACGTAATTCCTCCTTTGTTGTATGTTTTTCCACCCTTACCTCCCTCCCTCTTTCCTAACAGATCTCATTTTTTGCATTCTTGTTTTCTTTGGCTACAGATGTCTACTCTTAAAAGGCAAGGTGTTACACTAGGCTTGAACACCACTCGTTCTAAAGCTCATTCTGAGCTCTGCTATGTACCATCCTACAGTCTAGGATTTAACAGTAAGGATGCTTTTTTTTTTTTCCTCTATCCCTGAGAACATTCTTTTTAGCAGAAACATCCCATGTTTCTTTCATAGTGACATGATGGCAAATAGAGATGTTTACTGATGTAAAAACAAAATGAGATGCTGTATTACTGAAGTAATTAAAATGACTGTTTCATTTCTACATGTGTTAGAAAGGCAATTACAAAGACCCCTTACTTATCTGAGACAGCTACCTCACAACATACCATCTGTTGTGAATTACAGGGTGTAGTTCAACATGACAAAAATAATGCAACGCATTCATAGTTGCTATAAATAAAAGTTCTATGTAACCGGTAAGAAACTGGAATCAGATTGCATGCACAGCAGCATGAAAAAAATAGAATGTTACATTTTAAAACTTAAATTTGGAGTGCCAAAGAATGAACTGAAATGCTGATTGCTGTAAAGAAATCCTTTCTACGTGAGCAGAGTGGAGGCTGAACATGAGATGAAGGCATAGCAAAAGAAGGGTATGAGGCAGCCTGAAGGCTGTTTCTGTTTACACAATAATACTCCGTGTGACTAATGCAGCCTCCTCAAACTCAGTGGCTTCCTTCTCCACCTCGCAAGCTGTAAGAAGGAACAACTATGTACACGCTCCACACAGAGGCTGGAGGAGTTACAAGCATGATGGGAGGCAGGATCAGAATTCAAAATTGTGTTGATAAATTGACGAGGTGATCTGGAATCAGTGATCTGGAATGAAGCCAACTTGGCCGTGCTTTATTTCATAGAAGAAAACTCCAGTGCAGAAATGCAAGATGGGAAGTAACTGGATAGCAAATATTATTATAGAACAGAACTTAGAGATTACAAGGGGCCAGAAATATGGATCAGCAATGTGCTGTATTAGGAAGGGTTCAAACATACAAGGCAGGGGTGAACCTGTTCTGTTCTGCTTGGTGCTGGAAAAACTCGAGTGGCATACAGTTCTGCAGAGCATAGTTTAAGACAGGAATAAAGAAACCGGAAAGACCTGGAGAGAAAAAAAAACAAAGGAATTAAATCTTTCCTTATGCATCATGTTTTTAAGGTTACTGTAGCCGACTGGTAACAGTTTTCTGCTATGTAGAAAGATGTTACATAGACACTGCATCCAAGAGTAACATCTTAATTTGCAGAAAAGGATGACTTGGACTGAACATGAAGAAAACTAAGCAGTAAGGCATTGTGGAATAACCTCTCTGGCCGACGGTGAGCCACAGGGCTGTCCTTTCTCTGTTTGTTTTTTTTATCTTGTGCTTCAGACCCAGTGCTCCAGAGATGGCAGATTCAGATATTGTGAAGGAAAAGAGGCCATTTCTCAGAGTGAGAAAGAGGGGGAAAAAAGGTGGGGGATCTCATGGGGAGGGATAGACACAAGTCTGGGTATGTGTGAGGAAACAGCAGCAGAGGATGTGGGACAAATGTTGGTAACAGGCCAGAAACATGTGGCAGTTGAGGGAGCAGAAAACGTGATGGAAAACAGCAAGAAGTGGGTACAGGCAGACTTGGGAATCTTGTTTTAAGCAAATATGCTGCTGCTTTGCATGAAGATGGTGCTAGGTGACCTCAAGATGGTCTTTCTCAGCACTATTTCTTACTTGTCTGCAAGAAATGCAATAAAGCATTTGATCTCTCATCTGCAAACCAAACCTGTCCCCTTATCTGCTGAAATGCCAATGAAAAATACTCATTCTTCTTGCTAGGACAATTTACCATATCAAATCTGATGCCAAATATGATGATTTTCACAGTACATGTAACAAACTTCCTTCAAGTGGTTGCCAAACCCATTTATTGAGAAAGGAGTAGTGGCAGTGATGGATTCTGCTGACACCTTGAGTTCCGAGTGTTCCTGCTTCAAACACCAGGGCAGAACAGGAGGCAAAATGCTTGTAACAGGGGCACCCAAATAATTTGTTCTGTGCTGTGGTAAAAGAGTGCCACCAACTCTTGATGTGCACCTGAACTTACTGCTGACCCCAGGTGATGGAGGTCATCCTTCACATCGGATGCTTTGCACATCCTTCATTAGACCCAGAGTGGAAGTTGTGGGTTGCCACGTTTTATAAACTCTGATCTGCCATGTTTCACTTCCACTAGACATTGCTGTTATCCTAGATGTGTAATGGGGAATCACTGATACACAGTTGCACAGCACTCCATCAGCTGCATTTAGTTCCATTTGGTAAGAGCGTATGATAACAGATGCCAATGCATCGCCAAAAATGACAGAGGAGCAAGAGTGTGGGACCCCAAGAACCAAATCTGTGAAGTGAGGGTGCTCCCAAGCTAATTTTTTTATTTAGATAAAACCAACATTGTAATATTTTTGAATTATTTTAATTTAATTGCCATATTTCTCTCATAATGACTTACAATTCATCAATTTCCTTCATAAAATCATCATATTTCTACCTTTATTTGCCTTCAAATTCTGTCCTCATCACCCCATAAAATTAAAAATTTAACAAGGTGAACTAGTTTTGAAAATAAGATTGTGTGCGTGCTATTGCAACTAACGGTTTGACAAAATTGGAACAGCCTCTGCAGTCTTCTCTATTAGCATTAGGAACCAGTGAATGGCAATTCTCGAAAGTATTACCAAAATGGGAAAGGATGGAAGAACAAGACCACCAAATAATAATAAATGCACTTGATGTAACTAAAAATAATGTATCTTTGGCTCTCAGTTGTATGCAGGCACAGTTATGGATACAATCAATGGCCACCTTAATTATAAGAGAAGGCAGTGAGGGCACTTTCCCCATTGAAATTTGAAAGGCTCTCTGGGACAATGCCACCGATTTAGGAAAAAAGCTCCAAGCTTGGTGGACCCTAGTAAATTTTACCTATAACCCTATTACTAATGTGGCCACAACTTTTGTGTTAACCATACGTAACGCCTCAGTATACACAATCCACCCCATCACTGCACTAGGATTAAACCATGATAAAACAGTGTTCTATCCTTCTGAGCACAGGGCACGGGCATGGATAGCAAATAAGAAGTGGCAGACTGTAAATTTGGAATCTTGTGTTACACAGAAACAACAAGGGTTCATTTGCAAAGGTAATACAATTGATGCCCAAGACATTTGCCTTGATACTGAGCAAGGCATTTGTCACTTTGAGGTCCATCCAGATATTAGTCAAAAGGCTGTACTTGTATATATTGGTCAAGGTTGTGCATGTTTGAGAACTGCTTGTGCTTCTGTAGTGATAGATGAAACGATGGTAGATAGCAAGAATCGTTCTAACTTTTGTATTTGCAATTTTGTTAAAATTCTTGGGTGTGACTTCTCTTACTTAGCACTAGTCGTGTCCCACCAATTAATAAAATCCAATTATACAATGTTTCACAAATTATTACCTGTACCTATTGGAATGAATTTTACATTAATAAGACAAGATTTGATCAAAATTTTGGAAGAGGTCCAAGAGAATGGGAAGAAAACTTTGATAACGGTTTATCGTGATACAAAACAAATAAACAGAATCCTAAAATGGGTAAAACAAGATGCAAGCCACAATTGGTGGGACGTGCTTTTTGGATGGTCACCTACTGCGACTGGTATCCTGAATGCGATGTTACACCCTATTGTTGTTCTTTTGATAGTAGTTTTACTTAGCCTTGTTTTCTCTGTAATACTGTTTGTCTGGAATTGGAGAATGTTACAGCGACTAGCCACCCTAACTTCTGTAACTAATGCACATAGAAAAGTACTGAGAGATACCTTTTGGAATCACAAAATCATAGAATCATAGAATTGTAGAAATAGGCTACTAGATGAAGAATTTCTGTATCAGTAAAAGAATTTACTAACTCTGTAGAAAAGGGGGGACTGATACAGGGGCAAGAGTTAATAGCAATAGTTTAACCAAAGAAGTATGCAACTCTTGCTTGGGAAGTATGTAACCTTGCCTGCTAAATGAAACAGGGGCTACAGGCCACTGATATGAGGAAGGCCGCCGAGAAAAAGTAGGACTGTTCCTGCTCCTTCTGTTAAGAGGAGGATGATTCCCACCTCTTCAGCATTCAAACTGGTGGGAACCGACCCCGTGGTCTGGAGGAAGAGCCAGAGGCCCACAGAGCATGCGCAGCCAACTGGGGTGAAAAGTTCAGATGAGAGGAAGACTCGGAGCCTTCCTCCCGAGAGCCCCGAAGAGGACCACCAGGGAGCACTGCGCAGGCACAACCAGGCGAAGCAAGAGGCATGGAATATTATAATGACCTGATGCAATGATGTAATGTTTATGATACACTCATCATGAATATGTATTACTTAGTGCTAGAAAAGAAACACACTTTGGCCCCTAGGTGTGCAAGTTTGGAGGAGCGATCCCCCTTGCACCTGGTGCTGAATAAACATACCTACTTTATAACTTTACGAGAGTTATAGAGTCTTTTCCGCGCGTCAAAACTGACCCCCAAATATATACCTTCATCACACCCACGTTTTCTGTTTGCAAATTCTGTTGAAAACCTAATTCTGATTTGTGTTAGAATGTGGCTTTCTTTTTCAAGAAGTACCCACTCATGGTTTTATAAAAGCTTGGGCAGCACCCGTCTATGATATATAAACATTTCTAATGCAGTCTCTTGCTCAGAAGTGATTAGTGCAAAATCTGCATCTTGAAATAACCGTAAAGATGAAAATCTTTAGCAGCAGGTATGCGTTACTCCCAACGAGTCCGCCTGGGGCCAGGAGTGTGCTCTTTTCTACAGCCTAAAGTGTTACATATTCTTAAGTTTACATCAGGTGGGAATGAGGATTACATCAGTGGGAAGGTCTCAGGGAGGAGATTTACAGTAAATCATTATAATATTCCACACCTGTTACTCCACCTGGTTGTGCCTGCGTGGGGCATCCCGGTGGCCTTCCTCAGGGGTCTTCAGGAGGAAGGCTCCGGGTCTTCCTCGCAGTGTCCTTTTCACCTGTGCTTGCTTCACCCCTCCAGGCCGGTCTGTTCTGGTTCTTAAGACCCCTCAATCAGCACTGTGGTTCTTATAGTCTCTCCTTCCTGAGGGAGTGTTGTCTTTGGGGTCCCTTAACCAGCGCTGTTTGGTCACTCAGGCCTGACTGCTCCCTTTTTCAAGGATGAGACTCTCAGTTTGGTTTTTTTCCTTATCTTACTAAGCATTCCTGTTTAGCAGCTCTAAACTCTTTATCCTTGCTGGTTAGTTTTTCAACTCTAAACTATTATATTAGCCTCTTTCTGCTGGCTGTATATATCTCCTACTGCAAACACGCTAATCTGTATACAATTGCTTAAGTTAGCATTTTTCCATAATCAGAACCATAAAAACCACCGCTAGCAACTTCTAAAGGTTTTACACTCCATTTAGAATGAAAAAGTGCTTCTCTTAGAAAATACCTAGAAATTATGACTGAACTGCATAGGATTATAACATTTTTTATTAAGATTATTTACGATTAAATTATTTTTTAATGTGTAAACTGTTGTTTAACATCACGAGAGTCTTGACAGATTACAGAGCAAAACTTCCCATCTGATTTTTTTTGTCAGTTCCCCAGTCTACTGTAAACTGCATTAACACACATTTAGATTTTACCAATAAATCAACACAGCTCTAAATGCCCAAAATGTTGCAATATTTAAACTTTCAAGGTATGTTTAAAATACTCAATCCAAGTAGTGTTAAAGGGACACTGTCAAACTCTTATGACTAAAACTTGGTAATTCTTAACAAAAATAGTCAGAGACAGTTCTTTATACTTAAGACAGAACATTTACCTAGTAGTGAAATTCTTATAATACAGAAATAATTTTGAGTCCCTCAAGAACTGCTTTCAGATGGATTATAGCAGCAGTTTACTACCATGACGCATTTTGGGCTACCTTCACATAAAGCTCACTTCTGAGCTAGGAAATTATTCCCTAGATTTTTACCAAGGAAAAAAACCAAGGCAATTGCTGTTGTCTACAGATACTTAATGGACTTAAGCATGTCTTAATAGGGCATTTTGACAGTGATCTGGACATTTAAGGATCTTGTAGCTGATAAATGTTGTGGAGGCACCCACAAAATCTGCAGAGCAGCCCCTGAAACGCTCCAACAACCCAGGCCAATGCCAGCCCAGGTGCCAGGCGGAGGTGCTGTCAAAGAGATAGGGTGCTTACTCAAAAATAACAGGAGGCTGAAACAGGAAAATCACACTGTGTGATTTGTTCTGGGCCTCTTCACCAAATGGCTTTTTTTGCTTCCCAGGCTAACTTTTCATATTTCTTCCTCTGGCCAAAAGAGGCCAAGACAAAAAGCTTTTAGCTTCATTTACGACAGAAGTCTACCCACTGATTAAACACACACCATGTAATCCACTGACGTAGTTGGATTTCCCAAAAAAAAAAGAGACTACAATCCGAGTGATAAAAGGTCTTTCAAGTGTTGCATTGCTACACTTGTTCTGCCCACTTAAATTTTGCTTATGCTTGGAGGCACTGCTAACAAGAACTAGGCATATTACAACCTATCAGTACAAATCCTGGTGAAGAATATATTCAAATAGTAAAGGCAGAAGTGCAGTCATCTGTGAAAGGAGAAAAGCATTACATAAGATACTCTCATAATTTTTAGACAGAGATGCTTTGTATTTTGCAACTGTTTTGGTTTTTTTTCCCCCCCAGGATTTATACCTATTAAGCAGGCTATCAATTTCTATTCCCCTGTGCCTTAGACAGAGGGCAAACTTTAGGCTCAATTTCTGTTGGGTATGATGAGAGACAGAAAAAAGCTTCGCCATAATGTGAAAGTTAAACAAGTAAGTTTAAACTCCACTAAAACTTGGGGAAAACATTTGCACTCTTTTTAGGAAAGTATATATGTCTACATACAAAAATAACATTAGACAGTGTCCTTTTAAAAATTTTAAATATATATATACTGTTAGAATAATTAAACAAACTTTAACCATTTCAACAGCTTTTAAATATCACACATTCAATTTTCATAAGCAAGTTACAATGCCATTTAGCATTTCTCAATGTATTCAGCTTTTTTTGGAACACAGTCAAACGCAATGCACTTTTCATAAAAAACATACGCACCAAACACAAGCAAACAGTAAACAGGTCAAGTTACATTCACTTTGTCGTAGCAAGTGTACCAGCTGTTTAACCCAGCACCTGCAGCAGGACAAGGTCATGTGAAAGCCTCCATCCTTCCCCTACCACAGAGCATTAACAACTGAGTTACAATTCAGTCACATAAAAAGTACGTAAATACACATAAAAATACACAAACAAATAAAACCTTTAAGCTTGTCACAATGCAGTTCTCTCAAATTTACAGGACAACTGTAAATAAAATTTCATTTTATGAGCTTATCAGAAAAAAAAAAAACAAACACATCAAGCAAGAGCTCAATCCCCTTTGTACAGGCTAATACACTAATTTGTTAGTTCACAAATTCTACAATTCCTAACTTGCATGCCTGTAAGCAAAACAGTTCCCCATCTGATGGTGAGAGTGCTCGTTCTTGCTCCTGTCATGGTACAGGCATCCTCTGCACCACAATGGGAAGCAACAATCCATCTCCTGTTGAATCTGCATCAAAAAGCTTTTTGGACTGATGTATGTACATACCTTTCAACTTGGAAGTTTGGTTTCCATATGTTAGTGGAACCTAACGAAACTGACAGACAGCTACTTTGCAAAAATGCAGGTGATGATGGCTGCAGCAGACACCAAGCAAAAGGTGACAATGGCTGCAGAAAGACCCTTAGCTGTTTCTGCCCACTGAATCCTGCCTAGGTGCTGTCCTTGCTTTGACCTAGCAGTGCCTGTCCCAGCAGACACCAGGTCTTAGCACAAGCTGTGTTAGGAGTCATGTGAATAGCCACAAACCTCGTGCTACATCAACAAGAGTTCAGGCATGAATGTCAAACCTCTCATTTTGGCATATACGCATCTGCAAGAATCATAGTAAAAATAAAACAATACATTTCAGTCACAATATATGTGCAAGCATGCCCTGAAAAAATAGAAAGAAAAATGGCAGCTTTGGCTAAAGCTCCTAGCTTATGTACTTTTTATAAAAATAGGCAAAAATAGGGAGAATTTTTGCAGCTCATCTGTATCAATTTGCCAGCTCTTCACTAATGCATACCACTTTTGCTTGTATCCACACCTTCACAAGCCATTTGGGTTTTCAGCAGGGAAAAGATCACACAAAATGCAGTCACTGAAGAGAAGTGACTCTCGAATTTGTCATGCGAAGTGCTATGCTTGCAATGGATCTCATGGCACAAGTAGAAACCTTGTGACAAACTCCAGCTTGTGAAATGTAGTTGGAAGCTAACCGATAGAGCCTTTCTGCCCCAAATATGTTGAAGTGCCCAGGCAGTACCTTCTCCACGAGACCTCTGTCCACTAGCTCCAGGAGGCGCTGGCAGCTTCTAACGTAGTCACTTACTCTGCTGTAGGGAAGCCAGTCAATCATGGATCCATCATACACCACATCTCCGCTGAACAAAATCTTCTGGTCTTTGTCGTGTAAACAAATACTGCCTCTTGAATGACCAGGCATGTGCATGACAGTAAGCTGTCGGTCTCCAAGGCTGATCACATCCCCTGCAAACAAATGTGTTACAGGAAAATGTATACATTTATCATGTCTCCTAAACACCACAAAGAGTATGACCTACCCATGCCCTGAGAGTTTACACATACTATACATCCATACCAATGGGAGCGGGATGTTTCATTTTTTTGGTGAGTGCCAAAGAGGCATCTGAAAGATATCAGTGTATTTTCCAATGATAATAATGATAAATGCAGTCTTGGGCTGTATTAATTGAGTCTATTCCCACCCTAATAAACTAAACAGTGTGAAAAGAACTGTGACAGTGAAAATAAAACAGGAAACAAACAGAACATATCTAAGCTAGGTCTCCTTTGAACATCTACAAAGTGTTTCACAATTTACTATCATTTTACACTCACTTGATTCACCTCAAATACCACTGCTGTTCCTTTTGAAAGGCAAAATGACAGAACATGGATTCCTGGAGGAGAACCAGGACTGGTTTCCACACATTTTCTTCATCTTATTGAATTAGATCTATAAAAATAGAACGTTCTTAAGATTCGGTAATTTTTTTTTGACAGCTTAAATGTGAATGCCTTTTCATTGAACTAACCACTGAACTGGTACTTTCAGCAGAAACTCAGTCTACGGATGGAGAACAGGCCAAGTTTAAGTTGCTTTTAAGTTCTAATGACAGTTTAATTATAAATATGCAGAGCCCATTAATTTACAGGTGGCAAATACTTTAGGGCTGTGTAGGGAAAGAAGACCAACATGCAAGCAACCTTCTCAGAAGCAGCTGCTTAACAACTATATGAAACAGTTCTAAAAGAAGTAACAGTACCGGCATAAAACAATGCTTAAAACTGTAATGTGTTTATGAAACCTCTACTGTATTAGAATTCAGAAAGTTACAGACCTGTCTCACACCTGAGACAGGCATGCCACATATTTATTCAAGACTCAGAAAACCCAAAGGTACTTAATCCTTGAAAGGCAGATCTTGTAACAGGATCTGATGCGCTTTGGTACTCAACTGAAAAAGATTACTGAAAATGCTAGAACAAAGTTTGGAAGCATTGAATAGCTAACAATTGACCATATCATACCTAACATGGAAATGGACCCCTACGTCTGCGGAAGCAGCTGGTTTAGCCAAATTCTCTTTCAGGGAAACTGGGAAGCCTTGGCAAGAGAAAGAAATAGCCTTGACTACTGAGCAGATTGTGCAGAAAATGCCTGTATTGGTCAATGAAACAAGAGTGAAGGTGGTGAAGTTACTGGAGCAAAGTGTTCCAGTGACTTTCAAACTGCTCCTTGCACTGAGAAGAATACAAAGAATATGGCATCCAAAATTTAACAAAGAAATGTACAGAATTTAAGAGGAAAAAAAAAAAAAAAAAAAAAGACCGGGACAGCTGAAGGAGACTGTGAGTCTTAGAAGATACAAGTGGCTAGGAAAACTGTAAATGGTAAGGCACTATACAAGTAAATGTAATTTTAACTAGACGAGCCAAAACTAAAGATGCTTGGAAGATCTGATAAGAATGCAAAAACTAAACTCAACAAACCAAGCAGGCAATGCCCAAGTAAAAGCTGCAGCTTTGGATTCTAACAGAATATTGCCCCTGACACATTCTCTATTTTCAGCATTACTGGATATCCTCACCCAACACATGCACTAAGATGACATGCCACTTCCAAGCAACATGTCTCAAGGAACGTTATCTTAGAAACTTCGATGTTACTTTGACAGTGAGTGTGCTTGACCTCTTACAAGATTATTTTTTAAACAATTCCTCCCTTTTAAAGAAAAAAACAACTTAAACTTCTGCTGATCGACTCTAGTTAAGCATCACCTCAGATGTTCTCTGAAGCCTTCAGTAAGTTCAGTTCTGCTTTTCCAAGCACTTATGTGGGATGGCCTAATACAGCCAAGTAGAGACTAAGTTCCCTGCAAAAGGTGTCACCTGTCTGTCAGACAGCTACCCTTTAACTCCTGCTTCACCATAGTGTGCAGTTAGGTTATTTGTTGCCAAAATAACCTCGTCACTGTTATCTGTGAGAAACTAAATGGATGTTTTTCCATCTGTAACAAGCCCCTTCTGTAAATGTTACTCTTAGGTAAAACAAAACCCATGGTCTTCTCCGTAGGTATTTCAGTGAATTGCTTTGTCCTTTACACTGCTATGCCTTCAGAGTGTATACACAATAAAGGGCCGCCAGGTGTCAGAACTGACCGACACGGTGCCACACCGTTAAAAGCCTAAGGCTAAACCTGGCGTGCTCAATTAGTCAGTCCAGTTACTGATAAGCAATTCCCATTTCAAGGAAAAAAAAAAAACCCTGCATCAACGGGCAAACATTAAGCAAGCACAAGGCGTTTTGATGCATGTTTCCATACCCGTGCCAATGCTTTCACAACTGGCAGAAACAAGAACTTAACCCACTACATCTCTTTTTTGAGAGACGGCTTGTAGATTCTGCAAAGAGGGCTGCAGAGAGAGAAGGCAAGTGAAATAATACCAGCTTAACTACTGCAAGAGAAGCTGCCTGAGGCGGCACCAGGAGAGAGGCGGGAAAGGCCTTATCCTGCCACCCAGCATTCAAAATAACTAAAACATTTCTTAAAATTACTTCAGCTCCGGCATCAACCCGAGCTGGGCCGGGCCCGGCCGCCCTTACCCTCCTGCAGCAGGCGGGTGGGCCGGACGGGCGGAACGCGGAACTGCCGAGCCCGCCAGCCCGGCCGCGGCGGCCGCGCTACCTCCCGGTCGGAAAGCCAGGTGACGGCCTCGTAGTTGTCGCCGCGCAGCAGGGCCGCCGCCTCGGCGCTGTGCACCGCCACCTCCTCGAAGTGCTGCAGCCCGCCCGAGTGGTCGAAGTGGACGTGGGTGGCGACGGCCAGCAGCGGCCGCGGCCCGGCCTCCTCCGGCGGCGTCAGCAGCCCGGCGGCCCGCAGGTAGTCGGGCAGGCTGCGCAGCCCCAGCCCCGCGTCGATCACCACGTCCCGCTGCGAGCCCCGCACCAGCCAGATGTTGGCCCGGTTGCCCGACTCGTAGAAGCGCTCTTGGATCCAGAAGACGCCGCCGCCCAGGGGCTTGTGCGCGAACCACTCCAGCGCCGACATCGCCCGGCCGCCGCTCCTCGCCCGTCCCCTCAGCGCCGCGGTAGCGGTGGGCGGGGCGGCCCCGGGCCCGGCCCACTGCGGCAGCCGCGGGCGGAGCGCGGCGGCGGGCGCCTGAGCGAGAGGGGCAGCCCTGAGGGGCGGGTGAGGGAGCGCCGAGGGGGCCGGGGGTGCTCAGCCGCAGCGCGGGGGGCGGGGGGTTTGAAGCCGGGTGGTGGCCGGGGGAGGCGGCCGAGACCCGTGTGCGGAGGGGGAAGTCAAGCCGTAAAGCCCGGGTCGTGCGGGGAGCGGGGCGACCCTCCGTGGGTGTCCGCGGATTGGGGCGGGGGTGGCGGCGGGGCGGACGGAAAGCGCGGCGGCAGGGAGCGGCGAGGGGCAGTGGAGGAGCTGAGGGGGCGTGACATGGCGGGGGCTTGCGGCCGCCGTGACAAATACTTTCCCCTCTTGGGGTAGAGTGCTGGAAAGCTGCCTGGCAGAAAAGGACCTGGGGGTGTTGGTTGACAGCCGACTGAACACGAGCCAGCAGTGTGCCCAGGTGGCCAAGAAGGCCAATGGCATCCTGGCCTGTGTCAGAAACGGTGTGACCAGCAGGAGTAGGGAGGTGATCGTGCCCCTGTACTTGGCACTCGTGAGACCACACCTTGAGTGCTGTGTCCCGTTCTGGGCACCGCAGGATAAGAAGGACATTGAGGTGCTGGAGCGAGTCCAGAGAAGGGCAACGAGGCTGGTGAGAGGTCTGGAGCACAAGTCTGATGAGGAGCGGCTGAGGGAACTGGGGGTGTTCAGTCTGGAGGAGGCTGAAGGGAGACCTCATTGCTCTCTGCAACTCCCTGAAAGGAGGGTGTGGAGAGGCAGGGGTCGGTCTCTTCTCCCAGGTGACAGTGATAGGACAAGGGGTAGTGGCCTCAAGTTGTGCCAGGGGAGGTTTAGATTGTATACTAGGAAACATTTCTTCACTGAAAGGGTTGTCAAGCACTGGCACAGGCTGCCCAGGGCAGTGGTGGAGTCCCCATCCCTGGGGGTATTTAAGTGACATGTAGATGAGGTGCTGAGGGACATGGTGTAGTGGTGACTTGGCAGTGCTGGGTTAATGGTTGGACTTGATGATCTTAGAGGTCTCTTCCAAGCAAGGCAGTTCTGTGATTCTATGAAAGTAGGTAAAAAGCAAACAACACAAGACCTCAGTATTTAAATTTTAGCCCTTTCACTTTCATCTGCTCTTCCCTTCCACTTATTGCACCTGTCTCTGAAAATCAATCAAGGATCTGAACGTGATCGAGAGTTGTGTTCTGAGGAGAAGGTACGACAAGGAGAGCCGGTCCGAGTGCTGAGCCTCGCCCTTGCACCGTCTGCCCCTCAGCTGTTGGGGACCCCATCTCCACAGGCCATTCCCTCTCTATGCTTCTGCAGCCTGCCCCACCGAGAGCCCCAGCAGCAGCATACGTAGTTTGGAAGGAATTTTAAAGGCATAAATCTTGACATCCACCTTCTCATTATTAGAGTAAATGACATGGGAACTATCCACAAACATGAAAATGGCGCCCGGGTGTTCCATGAGGTGTCCCTCGCCAGAGCTGAAACACTAGTTGTGGTAACTTTGTCATGCTCGGTGACTTAGTTGTACGTCTCAACTTCTCCTTCACGGCTTCTCCGGTCACCTGTCACTGTCAGGTTATGGTATGCTTGGAAAAAATCACGAGTTTCAGTAAAACTGTGGAGTTGAAATACAGCAGTTTGAAAGCGTGTTACTCCTCATCAGACTAATGTACTATTTTGAAGGAATCTTGCCAAGAATTAATTTTAAAGCAGCATTTTAAAAATGGACCTTTATATTCACTGTATCTAATGCAGTGTGCCTCTCCTTGCTACCTGGACATCTCCCTTAAGTTTTGGTAGTTTTTTTTTTTCTTCAGTCGTTGGTCCTCATTTTATACCTAGGCAATATAATTGCTCATGTTTGTGGCTTTACTGTATCTTTTATCTTTCTCTATTCTGTCAGGCTCATATCTTTTCATCCTGTTTTCGAATGAGTTTGCTATTTCTTTTTCACTTTTTTCTTTTCTTTTTATTTTCCAAGTAATTAAATGCTCAGGGTTCTCATTTGCTTTGTTGTCTTTCTTAAAATGATTTATTTAGGTCTTTCTGCTTATTTTTAGACAGTCTCCTGTGCTGCTGAGTGATGTGGAAATATAATATGATTTCATTTTATCCAAGCAGAGCTTATTCCTGTTCAAAATAATAAGTAGGAAAATTCTTGCATCAGCTGTCTCTCACTGGCGTTTTATAAAAAGACTAATTGCTTTCACTTGGGGGAATATCATATCATGTCATGTCATGTCGTATGTCATGTCATGTCGTATATCATATCATATCATGTTATGATGGGTTGGGTTGGGTTGGAAGGGACCTCAAAGATCATCTAGTTCCACCCCCCATGCCTTGGGCAGGGACGCCTCCTGCTAGACCAGGTTACTCAAAGCCCTTAAAAGATCTTAAGTATGCATTTCTTTGCTCCTAATCATAATTCTATCCTGGGTTCCATGTTGGTTTAGACAACTGTATGAGAAGCTATAGGTATTCTGCTGTTTCTTATTTCCTGTTTGAACTTGTCATCTCACCCACGCACTAATGGTGGGAACAGACATGATGGTATAGGTACAGCAGTAAGTCTGGAACGGACACATCCTTACCAAGTGGAGTGCAATACAGTAACCTTGCAATTAATGGTAAACAGCAGATCGGATTTCTGGGTTGAGGCCTTGAATTGATCTTTATGTGTTCTTGGGGAGTGAGCAGTAGCACATTGCTCCAGCCAGGCTTCTCTTGGGTCCCATTTCTTGACACCTTTCCCTGCAAAATATGTGTTTCTCACATTTTGCTTGCCAATCCATGGGTCATACAGTCCTGGGATGGAGACTGGCATAACAGTGAACATGATGAGATGTGACTGTAAGTGTAGTTTTGCAGGATATTTTTCTGTTTTATCCTTGGTTAAATATTTTAGTTGGAAACAACCTCCTTTTATGAGCAGTTGAGTGGAGCAGAGAAACCTATTGTGAAGAAAAGTCCTTGGATGCTTTTACCTTGAACCTCTTTGCTTTTGGCTCTTTATCAGTACCCAAACCTAGTTACAAAGATAAAGGAAAAAAATTAATCTGAAGGAGGAAGAAGCCACAAACTGTTTTTGGAGAAAAGTTTGGAAACTACAGTGCGTTCACAGAAGGTTCAGGGTCCTTCAACTTCATCTTTCTTTAATTGTTTCTTGTTGCTGGTTCTTCTACCCTGATTGAACTCAAGTCAATATATCTGAGGTTTAGAAGAAGAAAGCTTAAAATTCCTAGGTTAGGAAGTAATTTCAGGCATGCAGAGGTGGCTACCAGAAATGGGGGAACAGAGTTGATTTTGGCCATGTACCAAATCTGTAGTATGTGGGAGAACCTAAGATGGGCATTAAAAATGGCTTGCTATTTAAAATGACCTATGAGAGTGGTTTTAAAATTACCGTAATCTTCGTTGGACATTAATTTTATAGGTAATCTATACATGTATTTGATACATGTAACAAAAATAAATCTTTAAAAACCTGTAATATTTTCAGTAACTGCAAATGGCGGGGTCAGGTAGAGGAAGAGGACGTGCCGTGTTTACCTTCAACATTGAGGCTATTGGCTTTGCTAAAGGTGCAGCTCTACCCGATGTCGCGTGTAAGCCTCCACCGCCGTTTCCTGTAAGTACAACAGGTACCTTAGAGTGCACTCTCTGCGTTCAGGTAAAGTGTATTCAGTGTCGTGTTTAGATAATGTAATAAAATACATGAACAGCGCTAAGCCCTTTTGGTCAGTTTTGACGTATTTAATGTAAATCATTGTTTTTCTTATTACTACTTCCCATCCCTTTGCTAAACTGTTGTGTCCCATATTAAAGTAGATCTCTTGCAAGATGCTGGTTCATTAAAGTCCTCATCATAATTTGTTTTTCTGGACATTACAGTGATGGAAACACTGGATATCTGAATTAGTTTGAAATGAAGTTGCACTAGTCTTTGAAGCCGTGAATGGATTTGCTGATTTTAGGAATTCACTGTTGATGAAAACATGAAAGATTTTGGAAGATTGTCTTGTACCTCAGTAGCCAGAATTTGAAAATAATTTGAAAATAACTGAAAGATATTTTATGTAATTAAGGAAACTTAATTACATTTGGTATTTGGGATGTATTTGAAAATTAAAGGGGAAGAAAGAGCATTTTCTGACAGAGTTTTGCTATGCAAGGAAGCTTGGACAATTTTTAGATGGAAAAGTAGTTTTACAATGTTGTAGTTTTATATAAGAGAACTTCCTAGTTATGTCAGGATTTGATCACGGGGCATGGAATTTTTCTCAATCTCACAGTATGATGCAGAACTTGCAAGTTTGACATATAATTGGTGCTATGGTAAGATTTCTCTAAATAGTTACTGCACCCAAGGTTTTGACTTACTGAACCAGATGTTATATATCCTCTTAGTCAATTACAATTAAGTTATGTGATTTCATTGTGTAACATGAATGTTGCAGTCTGCTTGATAGCACAAGGAAACTGCATTCTGTGTGAACTACAGCTTCTGCAGTTGCAGAGTCGGCAGTGGATCAGCCTTGTAGGAGAATTACTAGCCCTTGTATATCTGATGTATACCATGGAGAAGTTAAAGATTCTTTCTTCCTTCTGTGAACAAAGTTTCAGAACTAAGTTAAAACTCTTCAGAGGAAAGCTAGTGCCATTAAAAAAAAAAATCAAAGTTAACCCAGTGGCACAACTAGTATCGATAAAAATTTCAAGAGTTAGATTCAATGACTGGGCAGTGACCAAAAGTGTGTTACAGTTGTTGACTGACTTACACTGAAATTATTTTAAGCAGCAAATTGTTGCTATTACATATTTCTAATAGCCACTTTTTGAGTTCTTACGAATTTAAATGCAATTAGAAACCTAGTTAAGGAGCATCAACTTGCCATCAGCAACATTAGTGATTTAAAATGTTGGCCAGCTAACAAATACAGCTAGAAGCAGTAAACTCCTTCTCTGATCCAGCTCTGGGACTTGTGATAGCACTTTGTGCTTTGCAGCCTACCACTTAAGTATTGATTGTGCATTCCCTGTCATGTGAGAGAAACAACATCCATTCTGTAATTCTATCTCTGGCTGTCTTCTGTTATTTTTAAAACAGTTTTATCTTCCCCAATTTCAAGATTCATAATTAAAAAAAAACAAACAAAAAACAACCAAAAAACAATCCCAAATCTTAACAACTCATTTAAATTCAGTTGACAGAAACTGAACTGTGTGAGGGCCTATGTGCTACATGGTTGCATGACAATGAAACCTATCTGTGACAATAGTCATGGAAAGGGTGTCCATATTATTCAGAGTAATTATACTTAGTGTAATTAAAACACTGTTACAGAAGAGGTTAAGGCCAGTGTTCCTGTGACTGAAGAGAGAAGCAATGATTTCTGAATAAGTTCGGCTGATGTGAAAACCTGCTTTTGGCAATTAAGATCTTAACATGACTATGAATGACCATTTCACAGTTTTAATACTTTTTTTTTGGTTGGTGGTATCTTGAAAGATTTTTGCAGAAAGATACAGCGTAGTCATAAAAGATATACATTTAGCTTTAAACATAGTTATGCATGTCAGAATGCAATAAAATATACTTGCAAAGTAGCATAATGCATAGTTTTGATGGGTATTAAGACCTTATAAATAATAAACATAATTTGTACAGAGTACAGACAATAAGCCAGTGCCTCTGAAAACAGGAGAAGATGAAGATTACATGTTGGCCTTAAAACAAGATCTTAGAGGAACTATGAAAAAAATGCCATATTTTTTGGCAGTAGAAGAAGATCATGAAGGTTTGTTTTCTGCTTTTTATTTTTATCTTCAGTAGTAGTTATTTTGAGAAGGATAACATAGTGAAATGCATGTGTGGAAGATGTATTTTGTACTGATCATGAGGAATAAAAGTTGGCAGCTTAAGATAATAGGGAATTTTTCTGCTTTTACCCTTACTAAAGTTGTAGGTCACACCTACAAGAGCCGTAACTGAAGAGTAACTCCTGTGTGAAAAAGAGAGATGTCAAACATCTGTTCCGTTTGGTACACTGTAAGAAACATCTAGACCAACTCTATGCAGTCTTTTCAATTATATGCTAACCAATACAAGTGAAATATGCATTTCTACAGGTTAAAATACCCTGAAAATTTTGCATTGGAGCAAAGAAATCTGTAGTAAATACCAGCTTCTATTTTAATTGTGTAAAGACATCCTTAAAATAATCAATGTTACATTTAATAGCTGGACATTCTGAAAGGTACTATTTTTTTTCCCCCTAAGTCCATTCAAGAAAGATTGGTAAGTACTACCTGGCAAGTCACCTGGTATGAAGACTGAGATGAGGATAAGTGGTTTCTTAAGGTTTGCATCACAAGCAGAGCTGAATTAGAAGCTAAAGCTCGATCGTACTCTACTTAACCTAATAATGTCTTTCTCTTATATGTAATTAAAAATTAACCGCTTTGTTATTGTTTGATAACAAAAAATGTTCTGCTATACTTGACACCCAGTCATACATCATTACAGCTTCCTGGTCAGAAAACTGAGCTTGTGGGGAAGAAGGAAAGGGGAGCAGGGTAGGAAGACTTTAGTGTCTGTTTACCTTGCTGTGAGTGTATCGTAAATCTAGCAGTCACAGGAGGTTATTACTGTGAGAAGTGTTTCTTTTCATTTGTGATTTTTGCCTAGTTCTATCATCCTCCTAACTGCTTGTGTTGAATGCTATAAATGGGAAGTGCTGTTGCTGGAAAATAGGAAATACAACGTCGTAGGATATGCAGTGTGTGTCGGACCCAAGGCCCAGACAGTGCAGTAGGCAGACGCTAAAAAACTTTATAAAAATATTTAAGAAATCCAAAGCGGCCAAACACTGGATAATCTTTTCCTTGCTGTCTTGTGCTGATTTTGAATAAAGAGAGCTGACTTGAACTCGAGGGTTTACTTTCCACCCCAAACCCATCAGAATATTTTCTGACGGAATATGCATGATGTCGATTCAATACAGTTCCATAATCTAATCCCCTCTGAATTTTTGGTTCATGATGTAGTGGTGAGTTCCAGAGGTTTTTGAGACTGCGTGCAATTTTTTTATTATTGGGCTTTGAATGTAACACTGATTAATACACGTTATTGATTGTCCACTTTTTCTTGTACTAAAGCATTGTTTAAAATGGAGCAGCACTCTGCAGTGTGAGCAGTGAACACAGTGCCAACCAGACATTGTGGCTCACAAAAGGCAGAATATTTCCTCTGACCTGCAGCTGGAGCCCAGCAGTCACCGGGACACAGCAGGCAGCTGTAGTGCAGCACAAGCTGACTGCCCAGGGTGGACCCTAACGGTGCAGCCAGGTAAAACCTTCATTATGAGGCTAGGTGAATGGATCAGATCTTCATTTCTAGATACCTTTATGATGGTAGAAGAATGCCAAATTACTCTTTTATCACATCTCTTTTCATCTTCTGAGCAAACAAATTTCAGTCTCTTTGATTCTCATCTTACTAGAGGCTTGCCATGCTCTTGATCTTTGTCAGGCTTGAAGTTTGCTATTTCTGTTTGAGGCACAAAACAGGAAACTGATATGGTTGAGAGCCACGCAGGCTTATTTCCAAGGAATCAGCCACTGTACAAGAACATACTACCTTTCTTTTCCAACTTTGCCTCATGTGAGTGCTCTTTCTGTTCACCTCAAAATTGTCTTTGTTTCTGCAGTCTTCTTTTTGAGAGGGGGTGTTCTCTTTCTGTTGCTGAGTGTGCTCCATAATAGAACTGCCAGCTTGGCATACTGTTTTTCTACGAAAACTGGCAGTTTCACAGGAAGGAGGTAAACAGCCACTTGATAGACTCAAATAATGCTTCAGACGTTCTCATTGTCTCCCCAAGGATAAGTTGGTAAGTTGAGGTAACTTCTTACTGAATCTTTAGTTGTACAAAAATGACTCATCTGAGGGGTGGGGTATAATTACATCCATGGCAGTCTGTAGCTTAAAAAGCTTGCTTTCATCTCAGTCACAGTATACCATTGTGTCTGTGACTGCATTATGTGGCAGAAGAGGCCTAGCTTTAAGAAAATCACTTTCTTCCCCCAAGGTATATTATTTTTAACTGATCTTATCTGTAATCTGGTTTACAGCCTGTTCCTCTCCTGTATTTCATCAAAACATCTGGTAGGAATAAGAGAGAGGCAGGAGTGGGACTATGAGCAGGAGCTTGTTAAATTTGCTTTGCTACAAGAGCAAATGGATTGTTTTAAACCCTCAGCACAACATCTGTGATCCAAATGGTCCTTTGAAGTGTGAGAAGGGAAACCTTTTAATTAGTTAGGACATATCTATCTTTCTTTCATTATTCAGGTAGTAAATGAAAGCTATGTCTAATACTACCAGGCAATTTTGATCCATTAGTGGTGTGGTATATAGAATAGATTTTCATCATGCATTTTAACGCTCATTTTGAGTGAGTGGCAGGTGTATTCTATAAGTTCTCTATTTTCCTCACTTTGTAAGCTATGAATCATTCATTTTTCTCATACGTAGATCTGCTGTGACTGGGTGACTGTCAGCTTGTCAGTGGTTTGAAATTAATTCATTAGCTGTGAGTGGCGAGAGTCAGTCATGTATTTTTTTACTGATGGCATAAGCAATTAGTTCTTCACTAAAAATCCTCTAGCTGAAATCGAAACTACTACTTTCCCTCTCTGTGCTGACAGTTTCCTACAGTATCTCTGAAGGCCACCTACATAAAATGACCCTTGAGAGGGTCATGTTAAATGCAAGCTCTGTTACACAGTTTTAAGTAGGTCTTCTGTAGTACTGTGGAGTACTGTGTCCAGTTCTGGGCCCCCCAGTTCAAGAAGGACAGGGAACTACTTGAGAGAGTCCAGCGCAGAGCCACAAAGATGATGAAGGGAGTGGAACATCTCCCTTATGAGGAAAGGCTGAGGGAGCTGGGTCTCTTTAGCTTGGACAAGAGGAGACTGAGGGGTGACCTCATTAATGTTTATAAATATGTAAAAGGTGAGTGTCATGAGGATGGAGCCAGGCTCTTCTCAGTGACATCCAATGATAGGACAAGGGGCAACGGGTGCAAGCTGGAACATAGGAGGTTCCACATAAATGTGAGGAAGAATTTCTTCACAGTGAGCGTAACAGAACACTGGCGCAGGCTGCCCAGAGAGGTTGTGGAGTCTCCTTCTCTGGAGACATTCAAAACCCACCTGGACATGTTCCTGTGTGACCTGACCTAGGTGTTCCTGCTCTGGCAGGGGGATTGGACTGGATGATCTTTTGAGGTCCCTTCCAATCCCTAACATTCTGTGATTCTGTGATTCTGTGATTCTGCTTGCCCTCATCATAACTAAGTTAAAAGTCAAGCTTCATTCCTGGTGTCTTCCTTCTCACTTCCTTTTATCTGGTGAGTATGTTACAAGTCTATGACTGTAAAGGTCACAATCTATCTTTGTTACCATTTTTTGTACAATACCCACAAAAATTATCCTTGTTTTTGTAATGAGTTATTCCTGCAATCAGAAATTTTGGATTAAGTGGATTTTGCAGTTGGATGTGGTGATTTGGTATGATAAGATCACAGAATCATGGAATTTTCAGAGTTGGAAGGGACGTCTATAGATCATCTAGTCCAACTCCCCTGCTTAAAAGCAGGATCCCCTAGAGCACGTCACTCAAGACTGCATCCAGGTGAGTCTTGAAAATCTCCAGAGGAGACTCCACAACCTCTCTGGGCAGCCTGTACCAGTGCTCTGGCACCCTCACTGAAAAGAAGATTTTTCTCATATTTAAATGGAACCTCCTATGTTCCAGCTTGTGTCTGTTACCCCTAGTCCTGTCACTGGGAACCACTGGAAAGAGTCTGGCTCCATCCTCCTTCAACTCACGTATTTGTAAACATTAAATCACCCCTCAGCCTTCTCTTCTCCAGGCTAAAGAGTCCCAGCTCTCTCAGCCTTGCCTCACAGGGGAGATGCTCCAATCCCCCAATCATCCTCATTGCCCTCCACTGGACTCTCTCCAATAGTTCCCTGTCTGTCTTAAAGATGGGACTGATTTAAAAATACTTAAGTATTCATACTGGTTTTGTCATTAGAGATTGTACAAGTAAGGGTTTTTTCAGTGTAAATTGGTCTATTTACACTGTGTAACTACTGTATCATTTACAATGCATTTCTCAGTTTAGTTCTTATGCACTGAGAGAGGTTAAATGGACTAAAATATGCTGCTGCTGTTCAGGACGTATCTCTCATGCTGCAAAACTTTGCCATTGCAGAAGTACTTAAAGTCTTGGGAGCTGATCATGATCAGTCTGAGACGTGGCCTTCTGAGACCTGGGATTTCTGGATGCTCATTACAATTAGCACAGTGGTGATCGATGTCACTGACTGGTTTTGTAAGAAAGGTTTGATTGTGAAACTGTTTAAGAGTAGAATTAATGTTCATTTGATGTCCAGCCTTGTTTCCCTGACTATATCTGCATTTTATGTTTTCATGCTTTCCAAGGGTAGAAGTATAAATTATAATAATTTTGAAGGGTTAGGGTTTCTTAAATTCTTTGCTTCTTTTTTTTTTCTTTTTTTTTTTTTTTTTTGGGGGGGGGGTTGTTTTTATTGAAAGGAGATACCCCAAAAATGCAAATCAAAATTGGGGGGTTTTGATGATATAAAATCCAGGTCTTGCAAGTACTTAGCAAATGATTAGTCCTGGAAATTACAAGAACTGCTCGAAGTAGTGACATTAAAATGTTTTTTAAGTGTTTGACAACAGCACACAGAATTGTTCAGTGTGGGATTAAAAAAACACACTCTATTTGTTTAGTTACAGGAAAATACCAAGGACAGTGTCTGAATTGCTCTTTTAATTAATTGAATTCAATAACTCTGTATCCTTCTTTGTAGCAATTGAGAGGTACAGTAAAAAGTACCAGGACAGTGAAAAAGAGCATCCAACATGGACCCCAGGTAATATCTGAGATTATCAAAGGTTAATTCTTTATTAACCCGTGAAACATTCTGCTCTTTTAAATGCTTGATTCATTGTTTTTCAGGGAATAAAAAGTATGCAAATCCTTACCAAGTCATGTATTCCGTGTTGAGGGTTATGCCCTTTTCATGTTTTCAGATCAAGGCAAAGTATTGTTTTGTCCTAAAAAAAAAAAAAAAAAAAAAAAAAGAAAAAAATTCTGATTTTATTTATTTACTCAGTTGAACCAACTATTTTGGAGAAAAAAATGCAAGCTTCAGTTCTCACTGTAGCATTCCTTCTTCCTTACTTGTTATGCAGATCTCAGATTTGGACTGGGAGCAAAAACTGATGTTAACTAAAAATAACCCAGCCTGATGTCTCAGTCACTGGTAGCTGGGTTTTATAGCATTAGACTTCTGCAACCATATCTGTATAGCTCACTACTGCAAACTTAATTATAGAATGTAAACTGAAGGGCACGTGGGCCACTGGAAGGGCTGAACCTTGCCTCTTTGGGGCAGATGTCAGTTGTCATTAAGTGGGTGAAATGCCAGTCCTCACTCTAGTTCCTCAATTTAAAGTACAGCTGGAATTCCATGGAACTGTTGTGTGCTAAAACACTTAGGCATGCATGTAAATAGGATCCAGCACATCAGGGGCCCTTACCGTTCCTTGGTGAGTGGCAGGGGGAGGATAACTGCTGTAAGTCATCGTTCATGTGTATTAAAACTGTTCTCTGTACAGATTGGAGAAGACTTCCAAGAGAGATGAAGCCAAAGAAAAAGACCAAAACAGGTATATTGCATATTTTTAAGAAGCATTTAGTACACACTAGTTGAGGGATAGAAAACATACTGGAGCTGGTTGGGGGAGGCGGGGAAAGTAGAAATGTTAATTAGTCCAAATGATCAGGGCTTTTGGCAGATTTTTCCTAAATAATTTATTACTCTGCCTATCTTGTGGTTTTTGCTTTGCTTCTGTAAGATGTTTTAATGTACTGGAACAGATGATTTATCTTCCTTTCCTGCCTTTCATATCGCTATACCATATTAACTTACAAGATATGTAACAGTGAAAAATTGAAAGACCCACAAAACTTCTTGTTTTGAAAGTTTGAATCTTTAGTCAACACTCATCCTTCTTCTATTGAATGAATAGCTGGCTGTTCAGATTTCCTTTATAGTTTGGGTTTCTCAATTATCTTGTTTATGATTTTGTTGACTTTTGCGTTTTTTAAGCCTTTTATATGTGATTTAATGTAGGTTATTTTCTATTTTCCCTGGTTTTACTTTTTTTGTTTATTTTCAGCTTGCTACTGCAGAATTGTGAACCAGATCCTTCAACAGCAGTTGGAGCTGGTATTGGTTGTTCTTACAGGAAAAAACTTCTTTATTACACAGCATCATATGTGTATTTGTTTTTCAAAGTGCTTTCTTGTATGCATGACTTAATAAGTTCTGCATAGAAGTCTGTTGCTCTGTTGATGTGAAGTAACACTTGGCCTCCTGTGTCTAGCTGTCTGGTAGATATAATTGTTTACTTTCTTGTTCTCTTTGTCCAAGTCCTTCATGTGTCATTTTTCAGTTCAAGAATAAAATAGAAAAAGAAAAGGGAATGTGCAGTAGTCATGGAGACTTGCTCAGCTGGAAGCTTTGTTCCTTTTAAGAGTGTCATTAAGAAGAATGGTACTAAAGGTAGACCACAAGAGTCAACTGAAAATTAAATAATTATTTGCAAAATCTCTAAAGAAGAAACCAGTACATACCTACTCTTTTTTTTTTTTTAAAAAAAAAAAAAAGAAGAAACTGAGTTAGCTTGTATAAGCTTATATGCAATAATCAGCTCTCCAAGATCCAATGAAATCATAAATGCTGATCTATTATTACCTACTACAATAATGTTGTTATTATTATAAACAGAGGAAGAATCACTGCTCACTGTGGGGGATTTTTCCTCTTTCTTTTGTGCTAGTTTCTCTATTTGCTCTTAAAAGTACATTTTCATACATAGTTGTAGTGGCAAAGATCAGCTGACCATCAGAATGTGATTGGACTGAAAAAATGGGTCAGAATTGGAAAAAAAAGTCAGAATCATGCGGTTTTAGGGTTTTTTGGGAATCCTAATGATGCAGAGGCCATACAAAAGTCGTATGACTCAGGAGTTTTGTAAACAGCTGATCAGTCACACATTAACCCTTCTGGAACATATGTGTGTTGTATTTTGAAGGCAGCCATCTTAGGTGACACTTCATAATTGAGTAGAACAAAGGTGAGGGAGTGAAGAGAATCTGCACCAAAATTCAAGCAGGCTTCCTACCACGCTACCTTCATAGACTGTAGGAGTGTTTTGTGTTCACTACACAGTTACACGTACGGGGACGGCTTCATTTTTACACACTTCTCCCTCCCCCTTTCTGGTTTCCCTGGAATGTTTTAAGCTAAGACCTGACCACCTGCCTTCTTCCACCTCTCTCCCACCCTGGGCTGTGGACCACAGTATCCTAGATACCAGCAGTGCCTGCCAAAAAAACAAAACCAAAAACCTGAACGTAGGTTCAGCTTTTGTAGGCCAGCTATTTGCATATGTGTAGAGCAATCAGATGTATGCATGTAAACCCAAGATTTAAACCCAAGCACTGCAAGAACAGGTATTTGGAAAGATTTGAATGTATGCCATTGTACCTCTAAGTTACATGGATGTAAGGAGCTATTTTGATTAAAGTTCTACTAACAGTGGGTCAGTGTCTCTAATTTTATTATAAGCTCCAGAGACACCCAGAATTTAAGGAAAGATCTTACTTATCTGTTTTCATTTCCATAGGCAGCATCTCTAAAGGCCTGCAGGGATTTGTGCAGAGATGATAATTTTGAATCACACTTTCCACTCGTTTTATTTAAAAGCCTACTTCATTCTGGATGTGTTTGCTTTGATGCTGTTCATATGTTATTGTAGAGCAGCTTGATTCCCCTCAGCTCTGTGAAGTGCTTTTGTCACATAATCCCTGCTGGGGAAAAACACTGAAATGAACTGAATGTTATTTATGAGAAATGCTTTTGACAAAATACAGTTGTCTTCGTAGCAGCTCTTAGTGTTCTGCTTCCTTCCGAAGTATTAGGCCAGACAAAATACAGAACCACACTGGGTTACTGTCTGCTCCAGAAAGGATATCCCCTCCATCAGCACACACTATTTTTCTTTCTGGTACAACTTCGCGCAGCCTGTTGTAAAGAAGGTGCACCTTACATAAGCTAGCTTGTCTGAAGCTGCCTCATCCAACCGTGTAGCTGTGTAGCTACACCAATACTTCACACAAGCAGTTTTGCCCTGTTGAGAAGAGGTAATCTGTGTTAGGTACAGCCCTACATTGTAAGTTTTATGTGAATACAGCAGGAGAACTGAAAGACTACTACATGGTGGAAACGGGATGTCTCACAGAGCTCTCTAAATGCTTTAACATCCCTTGTTCCAGAACAATTTGTTTCATCTCATCTGCTGGCCAAACTGCACTCCTGGAATTGGGGCAATCTTAGTTTAGGGTGCTGCAATTCAGGTTGCTCTTACCTGGGTATATGGAATACTAGTTTTGGCCTTCACCCCACCATATAGTTAAGTAGCACAGTGAAGTTAGATTGTAGGGAGTAACTTGATAAGGATTGTGTTCGTGAATCAAGGAACTAGGTGAAAATATGCATTGTGAACTCATCAGACGAGAGTCAACTGTGCTCCAAAAGCCATCTAGCTGCTGTAACCATGCCTGCTGTGTTGGAGCTAAACTCTGCTGTCTGCCTTTTTTAATCTTATCTGAAGCACCCAGCTGTCATTAGTGTGTTGCGTAGATTAGTAAATTTGAATAGTTTTTATCTTTTCAAGATGGTGAAAAATAACAATTGAGATTTTTTTCTAGTTTCTTAACATTCTGTGAGTATGTAGGTGAAAAGTATTTGGTGAAGCTGGATGTCATACTTTGGCCAAACCTTTGGTCGACTGTCTGTTCAAAGTGAATTTCAGACTGGCCCTATAGGCATCACTTACATACATCGGGGATTTACACCTCCACGAATGATGTAGCTCAAAGTCTAAGGTAATTTTAATACAGATAGTATGGGATTTCCATGGCATTCTCAAGATGTAAGGTCTTAAAGAGGAAGTAAAAGAAGAGAACTTGTTTTCTTCCATATTAAAAAAATAATAATGATGTATTTTATTTCAGCAGGTGCAAAACCAAAAAAGGCAAAAAGCTCTGAGCCTAAAAGCAATCTGGATGTGTTGAAAAAAATTGAGGTAAGATGTGCATACCCTTTCTAAATTGTACAATAGAAATTGCTGAAGGAAAATGAAGCCTTTACCATGTTTTTTGGTACAAATGGAGTAACTAGAACAGCCTTTTTCTGGCCTTGTCATTACTCTGACAAACAGCTGTTCTGCAAAGTGGTTGCACAAGGGAGAGGATAAGGATAGAGCTTGGCTATGGAGAAACTGTTTTCTTTGCTCCTGGTTGACTCTGAACACAATGGCTAGTTGTTCTTCTCTGGGCAGCACTGTAGCCTAATTGTGAACGGTAGAATTACTGTTAGAACTTATTGAAGGAGGCGTTGGTGCCAGAGCTTTTAAATTTCTTGCTGTTTCACCAACCCACTGATACTGCAAATTAAACATTTTAATAAGTTGAAAGGGAAGAAACATACAGAAAGAGATATCTGGGAGGAAAGGGACCTTGGTTTTGGAGGCAACTACCCACCATGTGGGAATGGGAAGCTTAAAGGTGAAACAGCCTTGTGTTTTTTCTCTTGGTGACCCATGAGTTGTTTGGTGCAGACAGATTATTATATACATTTTGTGGTATTGCTTTATCAAGTATGACATGGCCTTCTGCTGTCAGTTATTCTAACAGTGGATAATAAAGGGAAATCATCATTCTCAGTTTATTACACAAGACACACTTTTCTAGACTTTGAGTCTGATGGCTAATGTTTGATCAATTCAGTCCTTATGAAGTTCTTGTGCTTCACATCATGTTGTTTTAAATTTTGACAAAAACATTTGCATAGCATTGGTAACAGCATAATATTTGGGTAGTGTGGAGGATACGCTCCTGCTGTAACATAGGATTACCTTGTAAAGGAGGTTGCCTTGTGACAGGAGTTGGAAAAGAAGGATGATGAAGAAGAAAAATCTGAAGATGAGAAAGACAAAACAAAAGACAAAGACGGTGAAGATGATGAAGAAGCAGAAGAACCAGAGGAGTATGATGAAGAGGAGCATGAAGAGGTATAATGTTAGTTTTCCTATTTACACAAAGTCAGATCCCACTCATGCAGTAGTGTTGGCTGTCATCCAAAGAAATGTCCCTAGCTTCTCTGACGCTGAGGGAGAGCTCTAGTGGGAGGCATGATTACATTAGTTTTCTTTGTTGCACTAAATTGTATTGTATTTAAGTGCGTGTTTTAGACTTGTTACTCCCGAAGAGCTCTGAAAAAAGATCTTGCAAGCAGGAATGTGTCCTGCCACAATCAATACATACACTTTCTCATTTTCATCACTAAAACAGTAATGCCTCTTCTTTCATAGATATCAGAACTTCATTACAATATTTTCCTCCTTCTTTCCCAAGAAATAAGAAAAAACTATTACCGTTTCAAAACGTGGATGCTCAAGTGCAGTTTAAAGCCTGTTTCTTTCATAAATTGTCTCCTCCACAGATAGAGCGACTGATTTTTTTTTTTCCCTTTTCTTTAGGAAAATGACTACATTTCGTCCTATTTTGAAGATGGAGATGACTTTGGTGCTGGCAGTGATGACAATATGGATGAAGCAACATATTAGCTGTTGTTGCTAGGTGGCACACTGCTGAAGCCTTACACTACTTGAATTCTGGAGGTAGGCCGAGTATCAAGAGAACTAATGTTTTAGGTCTGTTGGTTTTAAGTATACTCTCTAAAAACACGTTGGACAATTCTTTTTAATTGCACTATGCTGTAAAACAGGATATGGGATCTTTTGTTTGTTCTTTTGCCAAATGTTTTGCAGACGTGCGCCTTTTTAAGATTCTCTGGAATGCCTACTGATGGAGTAAGCTATATGCCACTGTGTTGCCTCCGCACAAAAAAGAAAGTGTGCATTTTAATTGAAATTGTGCCTAAGCAATTGCACTAGTCAGTTATATGCTTTAGCAGTCAAATCTTGAAAATAGTAGTGAAGTTCTTGATGACTGCAGCAAAAAAGAGATATGGCCTTTATGGACAGAGAAGCTGCTCATATTTGGCAGCTGACTTCTCTGAAGGAATTTATGTAACTTCTGAATTCTGGTGACTGAAAATATTTGACCACTGAGCACTTTAATATAAAACGACTTGAAAGGACCTTAGTAATATGGAAGGACCTTAGTAATATGGACAAACAACATAATGAGAGTATTTTGAAGAGCTATTATTCTAGCTGAAACTATTTATTTAGTATTTTGGTAAGAAGGGACTGTGATATTCAACAATATGCTACATCATTACCTTTATGAATCAGTATAAGTAATAATTAAGGGTAATTTAATTTAGAAAGAATACATAGCAGAATTTAAGATTGGGAAATTATGGAATCCTGGTTTTCACCAGTGGCACACAGACTAGTGACAAGAATTTCAGTCCTTTGCCTCAGTTTCTCTGCCTCTTAAGGCAATACTAAATTTTATACCTCACAGAGCTGTTCAGCAAGATGGGAGATGATCGCCATCTAGATAATTGTTAACACATGCATTTACTTTCCTACAGAACAAACAAGACTGAAACTTAACAGACAGCAGCTCAATACCAAAAAAAACCCACCCAAAATGTAGGAAAATAAAGTGGTGAAGTGTTTTGATGCATGATTTTAATTAGGAAAACAAGAAAAGAATGGTGAGAATAGCAAAACCAGTCTGTGATTCTGTGAAACATTCATTTTATTTAAGAACCAAGAGCTGAAGTGTAGCAAACTTATTCCTGAGATTAGAAACTTGAAGAAATGACAGAGCATTCTTGGTGTATTGTTTTCCTTTGATGATACAAAACATTATTGATCAGTGTTGTTATTAATGAGTGTTATTATTGATGAGGACTGTTTTGGGTTTTGGTTGGTTTGGGTTTTTTTACTTTTTAAAAACATTCTGTTCCGGGTCAACAATTGACATTATCAGGTCTAATGAAAGAACAGTTTAAAAACAAAATTAATTCTTTTATCAGCAAAAGGAAGTACGGCAGTTTTCCTTGCAACTTTGGCATTTTGTCAAGCAGTACTTTACCTCACTGCTGACTGGAAAACAGTACTGCATTGTTCTGTGAACTTCTGTATGCAGTAAGAATTTATTCCTTAAGGTGTAGCTTTCAAGTGTTCTGATAAAATACATACCAGATGTAAAGGAAATGAAACTGAAATGCTATGCAGGTCACACCTCAGAGGTATACCAATTTTATTTTGAACTGTTCGTACTTATACAAAAACATTTAATAAACATTCTGCACAGGAAACGTATCTGATCATTGTCTTTCAACATCACACATGCCAGCAGTTTTTTGTTAAACAGCAGTGCTTATTTCTTGGATGTGATACACAAGAGAAAGACAGAAGAGGTTGTGAACAAGGTAAGCCAGTTGAAAATTAAATTTGCTTGCCTCAAGTGTAACTAGTATTATCTTGTCCAAGCAGTTACCCCCCACTGAGATGTTTAAAAGGTGATCTATGGTCACCTCTGTCCTCCAGAGGGAACAACAGAGTCTTAGCATGGACCCTCTAGGACTAGTTTAACAATGGCAAATAAGGCCAGTGCTTATGAATAGAGTGGGTTCTACAATGATGCAGCTCCGTGCCAAGGCACTTTTGAAATGACATGAGATTGTGGTGTTACAAAGGCACAACACTTGCTGCTGTTTTTATAACCTGATTTTCCGATTTCTTAGAATTTACTGCAAGACCATAATGCTGATAAAACTTTGACCATTCCTTGGGTCTTGGCAGACTTGGGGTTTGGACAAGCATATATTCAAATCCTGTCTTAACAGCATAGCAGAAGAACATTGCTACTTCATACGAGAAGGCACTGCTTTCAGTGGGTAGAGATCACCATCTTTACTAATCCCTACCTTAATTTTTCACAGCTCTTTCTTAACCCTCATTTCACAGAACTAGCAAGTTCTCAGAACTTTATGCAGAAAAGTGCCAAGTTCTACAAGGCATGCACAGGATAAACCGTTAAGGCTCCAGTTGCTGGATGGGAATACTATATGCAGCTACAGCCGACAAAATACTTGTTGGCCAAGGATTTTTTAATTTTAGATCATACATAAAAACTAGCCAAAACAATACAAGTAGTGCCCTCCTGTAATAAAACATGTAAAGTATATAGAGCTAAGAATACATTATATGCACCACTTTCACTGAAGTCTAAAATAAAAATCTTTATCTTACATATATTACTTACGTTCTTCTAAAAGCAGAGGAACACAAATATTTAAAATAAGACTTGTGTCCTCATTCAGGATTATTTTACAAAGTTATATTTTCAGCCTTTACAAAATAGTTATAAAAAGTCTACTTGTGACAACAAACTCCAAAATATAGCAGATTTAAAGCATCAACATTTTACATGACCCAACAGTGCAATATGCACTTAAATTTAAAACCAACTTCCTGATCAACAATGTGTTGTAATTGATCTAAAACATGGCGTACCACTCTTCTTTTTTTTTTCAGTCAGTTTCTAAAAGACAAACTTCACAGATTCTAACTTAAATCAGATTTAAGTTCCTTACAGAGCAGTTACCTTGTTTATTTGGGCTGACATGTGATGATGCATTGCCAGTTGTGTTGTACTTTGGGAAAAACAGCAAAGACAGCCAGCTGATGCTTGTAGATCACCGGTACCAGAAGTCCTACAATTTTGCAGAGACCTACTGTATCTCCTGATAAATTTACCTCTCTAAATTAAAAATATGCTATATGAAATATGCTACGTAATAGTAAAAACATGCTAGGTTCTTGGTTAGAGTATAATACGGTTCAATAAAACAGCTATCCCTTTGTGTTCGTCTAATGACTGGTTATCGTAAGGTAAATAAAGGCCTGTCACACTTAACTCAGCGACAATACACCGGTGGCCTTCTAAAACTAAAAGTCCAAAGCCTGAGATACGCTAGAGAACTACTTGGCTGTACCACCACAGGATGAAAAGCAACAGTTAACCACCGATCTCTTTACTCAGACATCAACAGGATAGAGACCTTCCTGAGTCAAACCACAACTGAAGTTAAGTTCACTGCTGTACCTATGGCAATTTAATACCCATCAGTTCAGGTACATGCAGAAAGTTAGGCTTACATTGCATCATCACAATAGCTAATTTCTTGTTCTTTGACAATTTCATAAGAAACGGAAGTATTAAAAATGCTGAGGTTTCAGAAACAAGGGGAAAGAAGCAAACTGGCAAAAAAGCTTGCAGCAGAAAACTGACACATTATGCACCAAGCTTCAGTCCTACATAGAAGACATTTGTCTTAACATCCCAAAGGTCTGTGGTTTGGGCTAGAGCAAGTCACCTTTTAAACTTTCAGCTGTAGAAGCTGTATTGCATTGGCCCACCATAAATTATTTTGCAATGCAATTTTTCATACAGCCTTACCGACAACTGGTACTTCAATATTCATGCTTGTGTTATTGGCATATTCTTTTCATGGAAAGAACTATTATTTTAAAAGATCTTTGAAAACAAGTGTTACATGAAACATGAAGTTCATGCCTGTCTGCAATACCTCTTCTAGTGTGGAAACTGAGTAGTCACACTATCTCCACAGATACGACCACTTCAGTCAAAGGGTTCAAGAGCCACAGATCATAGTTCACAGATCCAACTGTACTGCTTCAATTTCAATATATAAGACATTAGAAGTTAACCAATTCATGTTCATACACTTAGCATGCCTCAGAAAAACATGTGCCCCAAGAACAGATGCGGCACGAGTCTTTACTTTCAAAATTTAAGTTAACAAAGCACTTTGCAATACCTCAAATAGTTAGGAAACATTCACTTTATCAGATTTTTTTATACTTTCTATACTTAGTCAAGACACTCAAAGGAAAGCTGATAATAGTAATTTAAAGGGTAGTGATATTTTTCACTTTTCTAGGAGTCCTATTCAAGGCAGTTATCTTGGGCTTTGGTAACAAATGGTACTTTGAACAGGGCAATGGAAATCTTACTCCACAAGGCGAATATAACAAAAAAATTACAGGCAGCATCTCAGTTTTTTATTTAAAAATATTCTCAGTACACAAGTACCTCATTCTTTCTGCAAGAAGAGTCGAGGGTTTGGGTTTTTTTTTTGTTTATCTTGTAGCATTTTCAAGTAGGGAAGAGAGGAAGACCAAGGTTGTTCATGAAATCCCAAGTGAAACGTTCAGGAGCAGAGTAGTTGATGAACACACCGCTACGTAAAGAACCAGTCTGAAGCTGCAACAGGTCTGTTCTGCTGCAATTGAAGTTTCTTGCTAACGGCCATAAAATCTCAGTTGAAGTTTTCTAGATTTCAAGAAAAAGTTAGTGTTTGATGTTCATGGGCACATGACCATTAGCATACCGAGTACCCACATGATTGCTGATTGAAGAATCGGTTGGTCCTGAACTGAGATTAACTGGAGGGGGGGGTAGGTAAAAAAGCCATTAGCAGAAAATAAAGACTACTGAAGCAGTCACAGCAAGGCACCACACATCTGCACTTCTTTCGTTCTATACACAGCTGACCAGATGAGCAGTGCAGTCCAGTCCAGTTTTCAGTAGGATACCATGGAAGGATGTGAAGTTCCAACATGACTCGCTCAACTGGACTGTGCTGAGGCACAGTATCTCATATAGAGAAAATAAACTATGCTTACTGCCTATCCAGAAGAGAATGGGCTGACCACAGGCACAAGATTTGAAGATTCCAGCTTAAGTATTAGCTACTGCCTCTACAAAAGTCACTTTTAAAAAAGAACTTAATAGTGGCAATTAATTATGGAATGATTACATTTTTAAAAAATCTTACTCTATGAGAAAGATAAAGTGAGAACCAAGTTTTAACTGACAACTGTAAACCTGATATTAAAATGTAAAGTGTGCTATGCACTCTATAAATACTTTAAGATGTTTAAAAGTTAGATATCCCCAAATGCGCCCATTTTAGGGCTGTAAAACGTACAGTGAGACTCCTTGTGTTAGTTCAAACTACACTTTTTCACCTCATCATTAATTAAAAAACACAGGCCTATCAAAATAGAAAAAAGTGCAAAGCTTCAGAGACAACTGTATACCTTAATTTGTATCCCAATCTTGCATTAAAATTGCCTGTCTCAGGCATATTCAGAGATTACATGATCCACAGAAACATCACATCAGCACACATACTCTCTGCATTCCAGATGCATTTTGCATTCTGTCGTTTGCTCTTATCTAATGCTACGATCTGTGTCTACGGATAACAGTTGCCTGGGGTTTTCCACTGTTAAGTCTGTTTCTGATGTGATGCCGCTGTGACAGACAAATGGGAAGATTCCATTGTAGAATGGTGACTGACATCTGCTTTCACTAGAACCTCATAATACAGGAGATAAAAAACTGGAGTCACTATGCCAATAATCAACATAATCACGACAGCTGTCCACCATCCTATACCCCAATCTGCTCCATAGTAAGGATCCTTGCATTGTTTAGTTTTACCATCAGTTTCAAAACAGATCTGTTGGGCTGCTAAGGCGGAAACAACTTCATTAAGATTCTCTCTCTTTGTATCGTTACACTTCACTATTTCTTCTATATCTCGATCCACTTCTTTTAAGAAGTTGCCAGCAGTCTCATTAGCAGAGAATTTATCAGAAGGTGACGTTTCCTGCACTTCTGGGGAACAGTGAGCAGGCCGAAGGACTGGTCTTCCTTTTGGTGAGACGTGTGTTTCAGTCAATACACTAAATTTTTTCACTGGAATTTTGATAGACCTCAGGGCAAAAAAATCTTGATCATTGATAAGATTGTTAACTCTCTTGATATCTGCAACCTAAAAATAAAAATAACAGTTTAAATATCAAAGCCTCATTGAACCAAAACTCTTTAAAGAGTACTACATACTTGAGAAATACAATTTTTCCCTAATGAAACACAGGCAGAGCCTTTGTTTTGTTTTGACTTTTGTTAAAACTGATACCCATTCAAGCAGTATGAAGTGATAAAGATTTGGTCAAAGACCAAATCTGAACAATGTTAAAGCAAGATCATAATTACAAGGTAACAAGCCTTCTCACTTCAGATAATAAGACTGAAAGTTAGTTCATAAAGATATATTCACTCAATGTCTATTCATCTATCAGTGGCAACTGTCTCTGTGAAATGAATGGGAGTTTATCTCAGTGTTTTCAAATGAAGTAAATGACTGTGAGTTCCTAATTAAATTGAAAACTTCTGAGTAAGGAATATTAAAAATTATGAACTTCCAATTCTTCTCATCACAGCTGCGGTTTGGATATTCTTTCTGCTTCTGGGGGCTAAGGCAGAAACCAAGCATAACTTAAAACTGTCATCTTCCACCATCAAGTCAGCTCTCCCCTCTCACAGTTCTGCCTCAAAATGAATCTCCTTTTGCTCTCAGTAAGTTCAGATTTTAAGTCTAACATGCAATACTCTGCAAGGATTTAAGTGCCCCTGGAGAACTAGCAGCTTCATTCTGAGACAGTAACTCCCTCAACATGGAATGCAGAGCCACAAACGGGACCATAATGAAGTACTTAAAATCAGTACTTTTTTGCTACACCTGGTAAGCACATGGGAATTGTGCCCCTTTTAGGATGCACAGTACAGGAATTCACATCCTTCCTGTCCTCGTTACTGGAGAAAACAAGGTAGTCAAGAGACCCTTGTTGCTGTGACTACTCCACTTACAGATGTGGCCAGAAAAAGTAAGTTAGAATGATCAATGCCTACTGCCTATGCTAACTTTGCAACATGACAAGGTGTTCAGTTCCTGTGACGGTGTATTTGTTAAGTGTACCAGGCTGAAGAAATGGATGAACATAAAAACAGCCAAATGCAGCATCTCCCCCAGTGATTCTTGGAATTCATGGAAATTCACTAAAGAGAGCAACCCAGTTACCTTCTATTTGAGGCCTGATCTAGTAAATCAGCTCAAAATACTTAATTGCAGTGGGTTCTGAAGCCAAGAACTGCTTAATGAGGCTAAGGTCTGTCGTGATTATTAAATAGTTACATCAAGGCTTTGGTACCTTAGCTCATGACAGGAGGCCTGTAATACTGTTTCTGCCTGAAGAATTAGATGACAGCAAGACTTCTGTAAATAGGGATTCTGAATTTGACTAAGTTTGATCTCTTGAAAACTGCAATGTTACCAGTCAGTCCACCAACATGCACAGCTGATCTCCTGTTAAAACTGGATACACGCAAAAGCTAACATCAACCAAGACAGAAGCTTCTACCTTAATTAGTACTGGCCAGACAAAAGTACTGGGTAGAAGGGACATTCACCAGACGGATTTAAGATCTCTTAGCTAGGAGAAGTAGTGAGGTCTGAGCACCAGAAGGGAACGTTTGGGGCATGCGGGCGGAGAGCTCCCAGCGGGACATGCTTGTGCTGATAAATACTTCAGCAACTTAGGCAAATTTGAAAGAAAACTACAGGGTTTTTTTCCCTCCCTTAAGGAAACTGGGGCTCCACACAAACCCTGATGGTGGTTCAGCAATATCCGACTCATCACTGACAGTGAAGACAGCGCTCGTCAAAGTGCCTATGTGTGACTGTGCACGAGTGTGACTTTTACTGTAACGCGCAAGAGAGAGACAGTGCCATCAGCGAAACCATACATTTGTTTCTTACGCTTACATTAACCAAAAACGCCTCTGAAACTGGAACTCCAGCATATTCTGTGCTGTTATACTACCGTTATTTTTTTTTTTTTACTTCTCAAGAGTATGGCCCTTCTGATGTGTTACCTACACAGATGTTAACAGCCACATCAACCCAGCTGACTGCAGGACCAGGGTAGCTGGTAAGGCAGAGCAGCCTGCACCACGGCGAGCCTCAGCCTCACACGGCAGTGCGGCCAGCCCTTGGCCGGTGTCACAGAATCACAGAATAGCCGTGGTTGGAAGAGACCTCTAAGATCATCAAATCCAACCATTAACCTAACACTGCCAAGTCACCACTACACCATGTCCCTCAGCACCTCATCTACACGTCTCTTAAATACCTCCAGGGGTGGGGACTCCACCACTGCCCTGGGCAGCCTGTGTCAGTGCCTGACAACCCTATAAGTGAAGAAATTTGTCCCAATATCCAATCTATACCTCCCCTGGTACAACTTGAGGCCATTACCCCTCATCCTATCACTGTTACCTGGGAGAAGAGCCCAACCCCCGCCTCACTACACCTTCCTTTCAGGTAGTTGTAGAGAACAGTGAGGTCTCCCCTCAGCCTCCTCTTCTCCAGACTGAACACCCCCAGTTCCCTCAGCCGCTCCTCATCAGACTTGTGCTCCAGACCCTGCACCAGCTTCACTGCCCTTCTCTGGACACACTCCAGCAGCCCAGTGTCCTTCTTGTAGTGAGGGGCCCAAAACTGAACACAGTATTCGATGTGCGGCCTCACCAGAGCTGAGTACAAGGTGTCCCCGCCCGGGAGAAGGAGGAGGCAGGCGGCGCCTGGGGACTTACCGAGCAGCAGTACTGAAGTGCGATGGCGTTCAGAGTGTCCCCTTCCTGGATGGCCTTCGTGAGCAGCACGATATCATCCAGCCTGTCCCGCGACGCACTCCTCCGCACCTTCTCCCTGCCCCGCGGCCGCAGCTCCGACACCTCGCTCTCCTCCTCCGGCCCCTCGCCCTCCGCGCTCACGAAGGGGTACAGGTGACCGCTCACGGGCGGCTGCGCTACGGCCGGCGGCTGCAGGCCGCAGCCGGCGCCTCTGCCGGCCATTCTCCGAGGGTGGCTCTGTGGAACAGACCGCAGCCGTGGCGTCCTCCGCGGGGGATCCCCACCTCGGCCCGCGCCACCACCCAGCTCCCGCCGGCGAGGCGACAGCCAACCCCGCCGCCGAGAGGAGGGCCCGGCCCCACCGCCCCCCTGCTTCCCAGCTGCGGCCCTACCTGCCACCGCTCCTCATGGCGACCGCAATGGCGGCCGCCCCGCCACGTCCGCAGAGCAGCCCCGCCCCCCGCGCCCGCCCGCCCTTAAAGGCGCCGCGCGGCACTGCGGCCAGTGGCCGGGGGCAGGCGGGTGGGCTGCGGTGGTGTGCGGGGCTGTGGGGGGTCTCTCCTCGCCCCTGCGGCTGTGTCTCGCTGACGGGTCTCGCCGGGAGCCCCCGGGGTAACCCTGACGCTGGGACCCGCGGCGCCGCCCCCCAGCCGTGGCGGCCTCGGGTGAGGAAACTGCGGCTGGGGCTGGAGGCTGAGGCGGCGTACCCGGGGCCGGCGCTGCCGGGCGGGGAAGCTCTCCCCGCGTCCAGCCGCCCCTGTCCGGCTGCGAAGGGGAGAGCACGGCCCTCGGCCCAGCGCGGAGCTGTGAGGGAAGCCCTGAAGGACTGTCCCGGGCCGCGCAGGGCTGGCACAGGGGCGCTGAGGCGGGCCGGGGAGGGGCAGGCTCCCGCCGGTGAGCTTTCCCGTTAACGCCGCACTCTTACTGACCCCGTGCAGGGCAAGTGGAGGCTGCGGAGATCCTGAGCTGCCGTGTATTGGGGGCTTTCGAAGAACCCTTCTTGCCTGCAGCAGTTCACAGCTCCTCGCCAAAGCCTGTGCGCCGTTTGGTCCTGCCTGGCTGTCACTGCACTGCTGCTCCCTCAGAAGCTGCCGGGTAGTTCCATTTTGTGCCTTCAGGCCTTTCCCTCCTCCTGAGGGCTAGTACTGCAGAGATACAGGCATTCAGCCTGTGTTGATGTATTTTTTCACACGGGAGAAACCATAAATCAACCCTGTAGGTATTTCGGCTTCCTTCAGAGTCATTTTCACTATTAAAGAACTGTCAGCAGCTGTTGCAGTTGTTGAGGCAATAGGCAGTAATAGGAGGACTTCCTAATCTCGCTAGTAAATTTAATCCAGTGTAGGTTTCTTCTCACGCAGCCTTAGAAGGAAGTTTCTGATTACAGCAGGAACAGATAGAGCGTTCCTTATAGAAGCTGACAGCTCTATGGTTATGTTCCATCCATATGTTGAACAAATGATTGTCCCCGGAGACAAAAGCAGTTGCGAGTCTGGCTCCTAAACAGGTTAAATCTAATCTTAACAAAGGAAAGTAGTTCTAAATAAGAGGTTTTATTGCCTTTTGGTTTTGACCTTTGTTATATGAAGTTTTCAGACCTTCCTGAACAACCAGAGGTTAGAAATGTGTTTAGTATTAGCAGACTTATGTTTTGAAAGCTAAAGGACCTGAGCATTAAGACGTAAACATCAGAGCTGGTTGTGTAGCTCCCCTGAGTATCAAGCTTCACACCCAGAGACCTTGAAGAAGATTGAAGCTGCATTTCCAGGCATTGCAAAATAAGCCATCAAGGTGCAGTGTGTGCTTGCGTCTCAGCTTATTTTAAAGAGTAAATATGTATATTTAAGTATCTACGTTAAAATAGTGTGGAAGCTGTGTCAAACATAGGGAGGATAAATCAGGACTGATCAAGGATAACATTGGAATTTCAGTATGTTCCCAGACAAGCTTCACAGGACAGTAGTTGATGAGAGAATGAGAAGGTCAGGCAGGAAAACCACCTGAGGGAGCGTGTGTACTGAGATGTGACTGAAAACGGTCACCTGTGTGGGTGTGCCAAGAAGCATCTGTTTTATGTCCCGTTTGGCTTGATTGTTTTGGGAACAGAAATGTATAAAACTAACTGACAGGGGAACAGTGGCAGGCAGAGCTTTTCCTTTTTTCTTGTTAGCTACTTGTCTGCTTGCTTACTTTCATACTTGCTTGCTAATAAATTTGCTTTTCTCAGAAAAGGAGGTCTGAATCCTTTTCCTCCCATACTTCATTCTCCGCAACTGGTGCCCCGTGTGAGGAGTTACTGGGGAGAGAACTCTAATTCTGCGAGTGAAGATGTGATCTGATGGGTGAGTAATTTTTAATTCTGTTTTTGTGGCCACATTCCATAACTTAGAATAGTGGTATCTGTTGAATGGGATTATGTTAATTATGGGACAGTCTGCTTCACAAAAACATGAAGTATATTTAAAGGCTTTGCAACATGATTTGCACACTGCAGAGTATCAAGTAACAGAAAAACACTTCACTCATCTGCTTTCGTGGGTAAAAAAACATTGCAATTGGTTTCCAGCAGAAGGTACATTTGATAGGGACATGAGGAAACGACTAGGGGAACGCTTACGGACATGTGTAAGTTTAGGGTTTGACGTTCCAGGGCTCCACCCCCCACCAGCTCCGACGCGGCGCTGCACCCCCGCCGCTCCCGCGGGCTTTCCCTGGCTGCCGCCGCTCAGTCGCCCGGCCCCGCTCACCTTCTCCGGCACTGCAGCCGCAGCCCGGCGGCGCCCGGCGAACGTCCCCGCCTTCACCATTACCACCACCAACGCCCCCGTCCGACCCGCAACCGCTTGCATCGCTGCCTTTGCATGCGTCGGAAAAAACTCCTCCACCCCATCGCTCAGAAAAGGCCCTTCCGCCACCATTAACGCCTGTGTTCCCCTTCCTGGCGCCTACAAATCCTTTTAGAGGTCAGACTGAAAGCAAACCGGCAATGCAACAATGCAAGGAAGGAGCCTTTAAGCAAAGGGACTTTTCTTTTGCCTTTCCTGTCATATATAAACCTAATCAACCCCTGACTCATGACTGCTTACCTTACCAGGTGTTTAAAGAACTCAAAAAATGTATGACTGAAAAGAGGTTGCCAAGTACGTTTACAATAGGGATAATTGAAGCAGCGGGTTCTTCCTATGTATTGACACCATGGGATTGGAAAATGTTAATGAAATCAATGCTAACATCAGCACAGCATGCTGTTTGGCAACTAGAATGTAAAGATTTGGTAATAGAAAAGGTCATGGATAATTTAAATACAGGAGTGCTGATTCACCAAGATATGTTAACAGGCGCAGGGCAGTATCAAAACCCTCATGCACAAGCAGCTTTGTACTGCTGAGTTTTTGAGCAGGCATCACAAATTGCCATACAGGCCTGGAAATGAGTGCCTGATTCTGGACAGTGTATAGGGTCTTTTGCTACAATTTGACAGGGCCCTCAATAACCTTATATGACGTTTATAGACAGATTACAGGGAGCAATCAACAAACAAGTAGATAATTCAGAAGTGGCTAAAGCTTTATTGTTTCAGTTGGCCTTTGAAAATGCAAATAGTGATTGTAAAGCAGTACTATTACACATTAAAGGAAAAGCAACCGATGTAGGAAAGTATATTAAGTTATGTCAGAATGTTGGAACTGAGACACGTAAAGCAACAGTTCTGGCTGCCACATTATCACAATTACAGGTGAGCAAGAATAGTAATACATGTTTTAATTGTGGGCAAGAAGGACACATAAGTAAAGATTGCCCAAAGAAAAGACAGCAGCCTAAAAAGAATAAACGTCCCACACAGTTGTGCCCTTGATGTCAGAAAGTTTATCATCAAAGCAATCAATGTAAATCTAAATTTGATAAATTTGGGCAACCACTTTCAGGAAACGAGCAGAGGGGCATGCAACCCGGTGTCCCCCAGGCCAACAGGGTTTGGGATATGTCACAGATCAATGGAGTATGGAACCCACCTGTACAGCAGTGTCAAATGTCAGCTGCGACAAACTCTGTGTCTCCAATCTTGCAGCCACCACAGCAGGCAGTCCCGGACTGGATTTGGCAACTGCCTCAGAAGTAATTATCGAGGAGCCACATAAAGTGACAGTGGTTGGTACTGATGTTTGGAGACCATTGCCAAAAGGTTATGTGGGATTAATTATTGGACGTTGAAGTATGACTAAACAAGGTCTTTTTATATTTCCAGGAGTAATTGATTCAGACTATACAGGGGAAATTCAAATTGTGTTAGCAGTACTTCAGGCACCATGTCGAATCATAGCAAATCAAAAAATAACACAGATCCTCTTACTTCCTTATTGGGTTCCACAGTCATCAGCTAATATTAGAGGACAGGGAGGATTTGGTAGCACCGGGACTGCTCAAATATCATGGGCTCAAGAGATTACTACCAAACAGCCAACTCTAACAGTAAAAATACAAGATCAAAAATTTACAGGGATATTAGATACCAGGGCTGATGTTTCAGTAATATCTCAAGCCGAATGCTCTCCTATGAGGAGAATGGCCTCCTCAGTGGCCACTTGACGTAGGGGGAATACAAATATCTATGAAAAGTGCCAAAATGTTAGCAGTAGAAGGTCCTGAAAGTTCTAAAGCCTGGTTCCAGCCGTATGTGCTTTGACACCGATTAATTTGTGGGGACGAGATCTCTTGCAGCAATGGAATGTGTCAATTACAACTACAGGAAAAAATTTATCCTAAGGGTCACTGATCTAAAACCCCTGCTCAAACTGACGTGGTTAACAGAAAAGCCTGTTTGGGTTGATCAGTGGCCCCTAAAAGGGGATAAACTTATTCAAGCACAATGTTTGGTAAAAGAACAATTAGATGCTGGTTGAGTAGTACCATCAGATAGTCCATGGAATACTCCAATATTCGTCATTCCTAAAAAATCAGGAAAGTGGCAGTTGTTGCACGATCTGAAAGCTGTAATGCAACTATGCAACCTTTGGATGCTCTTCAACCTGGGCTCTCAAATCCGACAATGCTGCCTGTGAATTGGCATCTTTTTATTATAGATCTTAAAGATTGGGGTTTTTTACTATTCCATTGCATCCTGATAATTGCAAATGCTTTGCTTTTTCTGTAACAACAATAAATAACTCTGAACCTATGCAGAGGTATCAATGGACAGTTTTGCCTCAGGGAATGATGAATAACCCCACCATATGTCAAACAGTGGTTGCAGCTGCTCTGCAGCCAACCAGACAGAAATTTCCATCTAGCATCGTATATCATTACATGGGTGATATTTTGCTTTGTGCTGAAAATGAAGAATATCTACAAAAAACCTTACAGCATACGCTTGTTATGTTCAAGACCCACAGATTACAGTTAGCAGAAGAAAAAATGCAGGCTATGCCACCATTGAAATATTTGGGATGGATCTGAACGAAATATTAAGCCACAAGCTTTGCAAATTGCAAACAAGGTTCAAACCTTAAATGATCTGCAAAAACTTTTAGGAACTATTAATTGGGTAAGACCTATGTTAAGAATAGCTAATCACGAATTGAGCCATCTGTTTCATACTCTTAAAGGTGGCAGTGATTTGTTATCCAACAGACAATAGGCACCTGAAGCTGAACAAGAGCTAAATTCGGTAGCTGAAAAAATTTCGACACTACAGGCAGATAGAATAAGAGTCAAGTTACCTGTATGTCTTTTCATTCTTCTCACTCAGTTTCAACCAGTAGGTTTGATTGGTTAGATATCTGATGATAATAAACATGCTATTTACTTCTAGTGGGGTTTTTTACCAAATATGTTACAGAAAACAATAACTACTTAGAGCTTATTATCTATTTAATTATGAAAGGGTGACATGGCACTCAGGCATTAACTGGTTATGATCCCACTGTTATCTGTTTGCCTTTTCAAGCTCAGGAATATCTTTCTTTTTCAAAATTCTGTGTCATTTCAAATTACACTGTCTGATTTTATTGGAGAAATTCGTTTTACTTTACCCCCTTGTCGTTTGTTGCAGAACATGCACAATTTAGCAATCAAACAGAAACAAGTAGTTTCATTAAAGCCTCTTTCCGGTGCTCGCACAGTATTTGTGGATGGATCCGGAAAGTCTGGAAAACCAGTGGTAGTCTGGAAAGACAATAATGAATGGAAGAAGTCTATAATGCACCTTTCTGGATCGATTCAACTTGTAGAATTAGGGGCAGTGTTGCATGCTCTTGAAATTTTTTCTGAAGAGACCTTAAATGTTGTTAGTGATTCTGAATATGTAGTCAATGCCGTTGGCCGTATCCCTTTCTCATTTTTGAAAGAAAGAAATCAAGTGGAACATTTTTTGATGTTTCTTAATCTTAAAGTAAGCCTAGAACGCAAGCAATTCCCTGTTTTTTATTCTCCATATTCATTCTCACACTAGTCTGCCAGGACCACTAGTTGAAGGGAATGCTGTAGCAGATTCATTCACTGCAGCTGTTTTGACAGTAGATTATGCAGGAGCCTCTCACTCCTTTTTCCAAAATACAGCTGGATTGAGTAAACAGTTTAAAATTCTGTTGGCTCAAGCTAAAGATATTGTTTGAGCCTGCCCTGATTGCCAGCGATCAACCCCCTTACCTAAACAGGAAGGAATTAATCCTAGGGGCTTGCATGCAAATGCAATCTGGCAGCCAGACATCACACACTATGCACCTTTTGGTCGGCTACGTTTTGTCCGTGTTTCTATTGACACCTTTTCAGGGTCATTATGTGCTTCTGCACATACAAGTGAGAAGGGACCGGATGTTCGACGCTACTGGACCCGTTGTTTTGCTGTCTTTGGCAAACCTAAGGTCACTCAGACGGATAATGGCCCAGGGTATGTCTCACGCACTACGCGTGATTTTTTTAGAAACCTGGGGTATCGAACGTGTCAGTGGCATCCCTCACAACCCCACTGGTCAAGCTATTATCGAACGTTGTCATTCAACATTAAAGCAAATGCTCATAAAACAAAAAAGAGGGAATATGCCTCCTCAAGAACAATTGGATAATGTTATTTATACTTTGAATTTTTTAAACGCAGCTCTGATTTTGGGCCAGGTAGTGACAGCTGTAGAGCAACATTTTTCTGTTCCTGAATATTTTTCAACACGACCAAAGGTTTTGTATAAAGACCTTTTATTGGGTCCACAGGAGATTGGTCCTGTGGAACTAATGCTTGTGTTTTCTTCCCTCAGGACCTCGGTGGCTTCCAGCAAGACACGTCAAACCTTATCATGAGCTGGCAGGACGTGATGCAAAACTCGGTGCCTCAGATGGAGAAGCTGAATCTGACTGACAGCAAACGAGCACGGAAAAGAAGGAGATTGGAACAACACTGTACTATGCTTTACATTCCATTGGGAACTGGTGAATATCCATCCATAAAGAAAGTGGCAAAGGACTTGGAAGCAATTGTTGCTGTACGGGGAACTCATTAGTTTGAGACAGTTTGATACGTTTGTATTTTTCCTATAATGATGATTACCGTTACGATTGTTATAACTTGTATTGTAATGTGCCATATTAAGTGCCATATTAAGAGATAATTAAGGAGTGATGACTTATAAAGAGCACTAAAGCTCACCGAGACTGTGCTCCCTTTTAACTTTGGAGGCAGGAGGTGACTGTACCACCTCTCCAAGGAAACCAGTCGAGTCATGACTGTGGTCACAGGATGGATTGTGTGGCAGGTGGACCCGCCCTGATCCTGGAGCCACCTTCTAATGGTGCTTTGTCTGGACAACCTCACCTGGCACCATGTTAACGGTCCCCTGCAGGGGGGGCACCTGGTTAATTAGAACTGCCCACAGATCAGTCTCTGTATGGGTGTAAATGGAGCCATGCTGGAGAACCAGTTTGAGTTGGTCCTTGGAGCAGCAGGTCTGCAGTCGGGAGCACTCCCCTTGGATTGGGACACGGACCAAGGAAACTCCCCAGGGTTGAGAGCCCTCACCATCCCCCCTTTGGTGAGTGAACATTTCTTTTGCATATACTTGAGCGAGCCCTTGCCCCTGTGGGTGAGTGATTATATGTTGGGTACCTTTGGGTGGGAGATTTACCCCCCTTTTAGAGTGAGCATGCACCTTTTTGAGTCATCTTTCTGATGTGAGTTAGTCCAGTTGTGTAGTGATATATTCCCGACTGACATCTGAACTCGTGTATTACTTTTGGTCTGTCAGAGCGTTAAGTAGTTTTGCTCAGAATAGATCTTTATTTTTGAGTAACCGCCCTGTCTGTGTGTGAGCACCTCCACCTGGCACCCAGGCTCGGGGTTGGCCTGGATTGTTAGAGTGCTTCAGGGGCTGCTCTGCAGATTTTGTGGGTGCCTCCGTGACGCACCTGTTCGATAAATGTAACAAAATGTAATCATACCTTTGCAGTTCTTTTAGAAAATCTGTATTTTTTTAGTTGTATTGGACATAATATTTCTCAATTGAACATATCAGCCGTTTTACCTATGAGGTGCCGCGTGGAAGTGTGGCTCTCTGTTAATGTGACTAGGCAATGGGAGAGTGATTCAGGATTAAGTCAACTTGCTAAAGCACTTCAACAACCTAGACCACGGAGAAGGTGCTTCATAGTTTGGCTTATAGCATTTATAGTATCGACAATTATCATACTAGCCACTGCAGCAATTGCAATAACAGCTTTAGCCAAATCAGTACATACTGCACATGAGGTAGCTGAAGTGTTAGGTAACGTAACACAAGATTTAGCAAGTAAGCAAGCATCAATCAACAAACACTAGCTCACTCAGATGCTTTAGAGGCTGCTGTAATTTGGCTTGGGAATAGGCAAAATGCAATGGCTAATCAAATGAAACTCCAATGTGGTTGGGAATATAAGGATGAGAACTTAAGCTCAGAAGAACCGAAGCAAGAGTTCTCGCCGCCCTTGTTCCAGAACAAAAAAGGGGTAGATGTGAAAGCTGTGTCAAATATAGGGAGGATAAAATGAGGACTGATCAAGGATAACATTGGAATTTCAGTATGTTCCCAGTCAAGCTTCACAGGACAGTAGTTGATGAGAGAATAAGAAGGTCAGGCAGGAAAACCACCTAAGGGACAGTGTGTGTCACCAGTGTGGGTGTGCCAAGAAGCATCTCTTTTATGTCCCTTTGGCCTTGATTGTTTTGGGAACAGAAATGTAAAACTGACGGGGGAACAGTGGCAGACGGAGGTTTTTCTTTTTTCTTGTTAGCTACTTGCTTGCTTGGTTGCTTACTTTCTTGCTTGCTAATAAATTTGCTTTTTTCAGAAAAGGAGGTCTGAATCCTCCCATACTTCATTCGCTGCAAAATAGTGCTTCATTGTAGATGAGGCATCCCTCAGGTAAAATTAAAATATTCCTGAGGCTGTCTAGGTACTCCCTAGCCAAATATCATCAGCAAGAAATGTTGTGTTCAGCATAAATGTTCTGTCCAGAGCATAGAAGTCCTATGTTGTCGATAAGAAAAGGTTTGCTTGAAAGAATATAACTATTCTCAGGTGCAAAAGTCCACAGTAAACATACAATACAAACTGACCAGATTAGGCAATTCTGACGGGGTTGTGAGCAGGCCTGGTTGCAGAGCTGAATGAGGAAGTGGAGAGGCTGAGGAGTATCAGGGAGTGTGAGAGGGAAATAGACCGTTGGTGCCCTGACTCAGCCCTCCTGAACCCGGCCCAGCAGTCAGGTGGAGTTCATGATGCAGAGCGTTCCCTGTCCCCTCTCCGCCTGGCCAAGCGTGGTGACTCACAGGACAGTGAGCAATTGTGACAAGTTCCTGCACGGTGCAAGCGGTGTGGGAAGTGTGTCCCTAGGGTAACTGTCCCACCTCCCCAGGTGACCTTGCAGAATAGATATGATGCTCTGCAAGATGAACCAACCGGGGATGAGGGTGATAGTTCACCAAACTTGGAGGTGCCACTGAGGCCAAGTCAGACGGTGCCTTGCATCAAAACCTCCTTGCTTAGAGAAAAAAAAGGTGGGTCCTAGTCATAGGTGACTCACTTCTAAAGGGAGTGGAAGGCCCTATATGCAGGCCAGACCCACTTCTTAGAGAAGTCAGCTGCCTCCCTGGGACCAGGATTAAGGATATACAGAGAAAACTCCCTACCCTGGTTCGGCCCTCAGATTACTACCCATTACTGATATTTCAAGTAGGCAGTGATGAGGTACCCACCAGAAGTCTAGGGACAATGGAGACTTCTGGGCTCTGGCTTGTTAAGGGACAGCGCCCTGCTGGACCTGCTGCTTGTTAACAGAGAAGGTCTTGTGGGGAATGTAAAGTCTGGAGGTCATCTTGGGCGGAGTGACCATGAAATGACAGAGTTTTTAATTCTTGGAGAAACAAGGCTAGGAGCCAACAGAACTGCCACCCTGGACTTCTGAAAAGCAGAATTTGGCCTGCTTAGGACCATGGTTGAGAGTGTCCCTTGGGAGGCAGTCCTGAAGGTCAAAGGTGCCCAGGATGGCTGGGCATATTTCAAGGAGGAACCCTTAAAAGCACAGGAGAAGGCCATCCCCAGGTCCTGAAAGACGAGCCAGTGGGGCAGAAGACCAGCCTGGCTAAATAGAGGGCTTTGGCTGGACCTCAGGAACAAAAGGAAAGTCTACGGCCTTTGGAAAAGGGGTTTGATAACTTATGAGGAATACCAAGATGTAGTGAAGCTATGCAGAGGGAAAATTAGAAGGGCCAAAGCTCAAGCAGAACACAGCTTGGCCACTACGGTTAATGATAACAGGAAGAGGTCCTTTCTGTATCTATAGAAAAAGGAAGACTAGGGAAAATGTTGGCCCACTGATGAATGAAACAGGCACCCTGGTGGTGGAAGACACAGAAAAGGCAGAGGTACTGAATACCTTCTTTACCTCGATCTTCACTACTAAAGCGGTCTCTCGTGAATCCCAGATCCTGGAGGCAAGAGGGAAGGTCTGGAGGGAAGAAGACTTTCCCTTGATAGAGGAAGACTGCGTTAGAGACCACTTGGCCAAACTGAATGTCCATAAGTCCATGGGCCCTGGTGGGATGCACCCGCGAGTCCTGAGAGAGCTGGCAGATGTTATTGCTGGGCCACTCTCCATCATCTTTGAAAGGTCGTGGAAAACAGGAGAGGTGCCTGAAGACTGGAGGAAGGCCAGCATCTCTCCAGTCTACTAAAAGGGCAAGAAGGAGGACCCAGGGAACTACAGGCTGGTTAGTCTCACCTCCATCCCTGGGAAGGTGATGGAGCGACTCGTTCTGGAGGTCATCTCCAAACATATTGAAGAACAGAAAGTTCTTGGGAGTGGTCAACGTGGATTTACCAAGGGCTGGATGAGGGGAGAGCAGCAGATATCACCTACCTTGACTTCAGCAAGGCTTTTGACACTGTCCCCTATAACATCCTCATTAGGAAACTCAGGAAGTGTGGGTTAGATGAGGGGACGGTGAGGTGGATGGAGAGCTAGCTGTGTGAGAGATCACAGAGGGTTGTGATCAGTGGAGCAGAGTCGAGTTGGAGGCCTGTAACCAGTGGTGTCCCCCAGGGGTCAATACTTGGTCCGGTCTTGTTCAACAGATTCACCTGGATGAGGGGACAGAGTGTATCCTCAGCAAGTTTGCTGATGATGCCAAACTGGGAGGGGTGGCTGACACGCCAGAGGGCTGTGCTGCCATCCAGTGGGACCTGGACAGGCTGGAGAGCTGGGCAGAGAAGAACCTCATGAGGTTCAATAAGGGCAAGTGTAGGGTGCTGCACCTGGGGAAGAAGAATGCCAGGCACCAGGATAGGTTAGGGGGGGACCTCCTGGAAAGCAGTTCCAAGGAGAAGGATCTGGGACTCCTGGTAGACAGTAAATTATCCATGAGCCAGCAATGTGCCCTTGCTGCCAAGAAGGCCAATGCCACCCTGGGCTGCACAGGGCAGTGTGTGGCCAGTAGGTTGAGGGAGGTCATTCTCCCCCTCAGCCCTGGTGAGGCCGCAACTGGCATACTGCATCCAGTTCTGGGCTCCCCAGTTCAAGAGAGTCAGCAACTTACTGGAGAGAGTCTAGATGAGGGCAGTGAGGATGACTGGGGGATTGGAGCATCTCCCCTATGAGGAAAGGCTGAGAGAGCTGGGACTCTTTAGCCTGGAGAAGAGAAGGCTGAGGGGTGATTTAATTAATGCTTACAAATACCTAAAGGGTGGGTTGAGGGAGGGTGGAGCCAGACTCTTTTCAGTGGTTCCTGGTGACAGGACAAGGGGTAACGGACACAAGCTGGAACACAGGAGGTTCCATTTAAATATGAGGAAGAACTTCTTTTCAGTGAGGGTGCCAGAGCACTGGCACAGGCTGCCCAGAGAGGTTGTGGAGTCTCCTTCTCTGGAGATTTTCAAGACTCGCCTGGATGCAGTCCTGAGTGATGTGCTCTAGGGGATCCTGCTTTTAAGCAGGGGAGTTGGACTAGATGATCTATAGAGGTCCCTTCCAACTCTGACAATTCTGTCATTCTGTGTTTGCTGCCCTTTGTGGAAAAGTGTGGAAGAGTACTAACATGTAAACAGTATTATCCTCCAGCAGGCGGTTGGGCAAGGTTAGTAGAACCTAGTTTTCAGGCTTTCTTATTCTGCATTTGTTAAAATATTGCTGTAGATGCCGAGTGTAATTAGAATTCCCTCAAACCAAAGTTCCTTATGTGTTAAGTGACTAATCTCTAAACCATTTAGGAGCCTAATTAGGGATGTTTTCTTCCGAGTATTTCATAGCATCTTCCCAATCAAAGCCTGCTCAGAAATAAGCCTTCTATTTTTATCATGGGTCAGATGCACAGCCTGTGCTAATTAACAGCTGCACTGAAGGCCTTAGATACAGCCTTACATAGAAGCCTATACAAAAAAAATTAGCTTGGGTTGTCAGATTACATGACAAATGTGTGAACAAACTTACAGGATTCCCAGAATGATTTTATGAGTTTCTGGGGATGGCAAAATGCAAGTAGGTTGAATCTTGCACCACCTGTATTTCCAGCAAAAGCAATATTGAAGATGACAAAATTGAATTAATGTCCCATAAACCCTAAGTTTTCTTGTGGGCTTTCAAGTTGATGAAAAGTAATTATGATTTAGTGAATGAGAATTCCATCTATTAAGAGGTGTCATGCCACATCTGGCAAAGAGTATTTGCAGCACCAACCAGTTTTGTTTTGTTTTTTAAAGGAAGCTTTCAGTAAAAGAAGTGAAGCAACTGTAGTTGTCTGTAGCTGGGAAACTGATGACTCAGACCCTATTCATGCTGTTGAAAGACTGTTTTATGAGACCCGTCAGAGCTGTGGGTGGACCTGGAGAGGAGTTTGAAGGCAGACTTCATACGCAGTGATGACTGCCATGGTGTCTGATGATTGTCCCATCATACACCATTAATGGCATATCTTTTTGGAGGTTTTCTTTAATCTTTGGGCGGTGGGACTGCAGAAAAGGTCAGGGTAGGGAATTTTGCCATTTCTTTTATCTAAAGAGATGTACCATCAGGTCAAAAAAAGAACTGCTGAAGCAGCACTCTGCCTTAGAGGGGGAAAGAAAGTATTGGAGTTTGCTTTGACCCTGCTACACCCCTGTGTGTAACCATTTGTAACTAGTGACATTTTCCCATCAATAACAAAAGGGTATATTCCAAACTTGATGAACAAGACTATAGCTGCATAGCTTCCATGAATGCTAATAGGAATACAGCCTTTCTCCGTCCCCATGTAAGTTACTTTGCATATCCTAATAGTGCATTCTCAATGAGCAGCAGGGTCGGTGTTAATCACTCCGTAGCATTCCAAGAGCAACTGCAGGGATCTCTACCACATTCTCCTTGGTCATGTTTTATCTAGTGTTGCTTGATCAGAGCCAGGAACATTAAAAAGATCTTTAGGAATTAATAGAAAGGAACCGTAAAGAAGAAGTTAGGCGGCTGATGTAATTTGTTAGTCGTCTTTAATTTTAAAAAAATACATTCTTTCTGTCTGGAAATCACATACATGTCATGTGACACCACTGGTTTTGTAAGTCTTTAAGTCATTCTGTGCTTCGGGACCATGGGGCTTAGATAACTGGTGCCAAGTGACCAAATACATGTTTTAAAGACTTGAATGACATCATAACCTATGACTCCTTAAAAGATTCACACAGAAATAAATATACAGCCTTTGTCTGTCTCTGCTTCCCTGCTTAGTACTTGGGAATGGTGCTAAAATCATAGGAAATAATAATGTCAAGGTAGATCTGTAGCTCCAGTGGAGTCCAAATGAAGCGTGAAGTTACTAAGCAGTGTCTGTCTGCAAGATGTGTAAGGTGCAGTAAGGGGAGCTATTTAAGAACCATGAAAGTATGCAGGAAGCAAATAATGCTAAATCTGCAGACACTTGCAGAGTAGTCCCAGTGGAAATATTTGCATGTATATCATTAACTATAAGTTTTATAATCTGGACCTTGATCCTCAAAATTAGAGACCCTTTTTAGTTGGCAAGGCTGCAACAATTTCTCTCTAAAATGGGTTCAAAACAACCACAAAATTTAATTGTTTAATTTAGTATTGTTACGGTTTTCATGAGAATAAGTGAAAATTTATCTTTGGATTGAAACTTTTATTTCCCTATTTCTTATTTCATATATTTGCTACTTCTGTTTGGTTACTCAACATTAATTGGTTACTTTTAAAATGTATTTAATTGAATATGTATTCATAACAGAAATAGGCTGTGTTGCTTCCATAATATAGCCAGTAGGGTGCATTGGTTCTTTGATATTTAATTTTCAAAAATCTTTAAAGAACTGCATAGTTGCTTCAGATTTACACTTTTCTTAGCTCAGATACCCTCTGAATAAGAAAATCTACCAGTGAAACGATTCGGTTACAGTAAAGACAGTATCCAAAACCAGAGTATAGACTCTTGAAAATTTATTTCAGATTATTTGCAGACAGATTTTGCTATACGATTCTGAATTCCTATGCATATACCTGTATTGATGAATAAGAGTTTCTTTAGTGTGATAACTGAAGTGGTTTTTTTTTTGCACATTGTCATAGATTCCATCCAGTTTTAACTGGATGAATCTGTAGTTAAGTCCTGGATTAGCTGTTACTTTTTAATATGTTTTCCCTGAGTAAATTAAGGAATGCTTTCAGTGCTTAGCTTGTTTTTTCCCAGAGGGAATCTCTGCACTGTAGTCAAGTCTTTCCTTCATTTTTAAAAATAAGTTACAAAAACCAGAGATTGTTAACTTTTGCTCTCTGCTTCTTCTAGCTTTTAGTTCTTGGGAATTTGATTTGTTTGCATCCTCTGTGGGTTTCAGCGTTGTTTTTAAAATGTGGACAACAGAACTTGGTGCAGTTTCAAATATTGACCCCATCACTGCTATATACAAAGGTAAATGATTCTCTCACCCCAATTACTTGTCACTAATCCACTGTTGATGCAGCTGAAGATCCCACTAACCCTGTTTTTTCTCAATCGTAGCATCACGCTTTACACGTATTTCTCTGAGCTGCTCTGCTAGAGTTTCTTCAGGTGAAAATGATCCAGAAGACCATTTGTATATATAACCTATATTTTGGTTTTGAAAGTATTCAGTAGGGTTAACATGACTTGTTTTAATGGAACCAGCTTACCATGTGAGTCGTTATCACTGTAATACTGTCATTTACTTTCTGCTAGTACATCACAGACATCCAGTTGTGATTTTTGTATTTACAGGAGAGAGTGCTGAGGACCACTAGATCTATATGTAACCCTTGCTGAACTACATAATAGAAGTATTTTCATTTGTTTATAGTGAAATCTATATTTTGTTCATAATCTCCTACTGGAGAATGCTTTCTGAGATCGACTAACTAGTTTTTAATCCATGTTACAGCATTGCATTGCTTACTAGCTTTGCATAATGTCTTTACCATATGGTAATGTGACTAAAAAGTAGGTCCTTCAACTATTCAGTTCTGTTATACCAGCACAATTAGTCATTCAAATATGTAGTCTTTCAGAATTAAACCAAATTGCATTATTTGTACAAGATCACATATTTATTCCGTTCCTTTTATGTCCTTATAAGTGAAATCCCACATGAGCCTTTACATTATTTTGGCTAGGTTTTATGTCAGTCTGCATTTATAGTCTAAACTTCCTTTTATATCTCCAGAATTGATTCTTACGGACATTTAAAATATGGTTAGTAAGCTTGTTGTTGTCTTGCCAACCCAGTGTTTTTCCCTTGTATCTTTAATCTTCTATAATTTATACAGTATTGTCTGTTCTCTAGTTCCCTTTTCCATAACCCGTATACTGATTTATTTTTAATTTTGTTTGTGATTGATCTTTTACCCTGCTATTACACCAACATGCCTACTTATTTAATTTTTTTTCTTGATTGTAGAATCCTGGGGTTTTGTCATTCTAGTAAACTCTTCTTAGTTTTGGAAATAAAAAGCTTAAGGATTTTGATAGTTTTTCCCCCACAGGAAGGAGCTGGATGTTATATGTTGTTTCTTAAGCATTAGGATTTCAGCTGTGGCAGAAGCTTTCTTTGGCCTCTGTGGTACTGATAATTCACCCTTTCTGGTGGCACTGCTATGTAGGTATGGTTACATCTTCATTGATACAGACTTTTCCTTGCTTACAAGCCTACTGGCACGTGAGTTTTCTACTGCAGATGTATCCTGTATTGGTACATTGCTGCCTACAGCTACAACTGAGGAAAGCTTTCACTGGCAAACAGTCCTTTGATGTTATTCCAGCAAGTGGGAAAGTACCCTTAGACAGGCCCCAATACACCCGTGCAGTCCTGTCAACTGTGCAGCCTCTTCTTCCACTCTTCTGCTGTTCTTCCCACATGAAGAGAGGCCTATAAGCAAGGGAGGGAATTGTCTGGAATATCCTAGCATTACTTTCATTGTTTTAAGTTCCTCATGTCTGGAATAGTGAGGTATACTGAACAGCTTTTACAAAAGGGAGAGGGAATAGTAGAAGGGAGTGGGAGCAGGAACAAGGAGACTATCTCATGGTGAAGGATCTGACTCAGAATCTTGAAATGCTTTAATATAGGAGCAGATACGGCATTCACATCCTGCTATATTGATAAATACTTGAACTGTGTATTTACGGTGCATTCAGTTTTCTCTTATAATGGCACACAAGTGTAAATTAAACTGTTGAATTAACTCTCTGTTCCTGCTATTAGTAATAGTAATGGTACTGTAATTGTAAACATCTTGCTATGCTTTCTTTTAAGTTTTCACTATATAGTTTATTAAAAGAACCAAAAAAAATATCGTGTACTATAGCTACCTGTAATCTAGAATATTTATCAGTATAGAGCTTAAGGAATGGTTGTTTTTCATACAAAACACACTTGTTTCAGTTTTGCCTTCGTCTTTGTCATTTTCATATAACTATGCCATTTTTTAACAAGTACAGAAGTATTGTAGAAGAAATAATCCCGTTCAACTTTTTTGAGCATTTAAAGTATGCTTACAAATGTACAGTTTATGACATAAATAAAAGAGTGATCTAGTAGACATAGAAAATCTTTGACGGGAGCACTTTCATGAATTTTAAAGCAGATTCCCTGCATCCCTGTTTTCTTACAACTTTTGTCTTTCTATTCGATTCAGCTTCTATACAGGACAGCAGAATGTGTCAGAAACCTTTTAAGTTCTTTCAATGAGTATCAGGCATGTTAATGCAAAGACATTACAAGTAATCCCTCCATAAGGAGAGACAGTAACATAGCCCACACAGCATCAGTAAAGTGTTTACAAGGTATTAATATGCCTACTGTGACAAGATGTATTTAATGGTAAGCAACAAGGAATTTGTTTTATTAGTTTTCCTCCACCCTCAAGTAATAAATCTTAAAAGCTTCAATATTGATTCAATGAAATGAATGGCCGAATCGTTCAGGAGAGCCTCTGACAAGTGGACAAATGCTTCCATGGTTACATTGTGCTATGCAGTATGGTTACTGAGCTTTGTTGGTTTCCTCCCTCTGCCATTGAAGTAAAATAACAAACCACAGGGAAGCACCGCACATGGTGAGCATAAACTGCAAACAGTTTTAAAAGATCAAGTTAGCTGATCTTACACAGATTTTAAGCAGTATGGGTTTCTTACTTTAAACTGTATACCTTAAATATGCATTTCTCCTTCATATATTGCTTTTTCATAGAAAAAATTAATTTTTTGTCTGAACTACCTCTTCCTTTTGGTTTGCAATGCCATAAATTAAAAGGCTATGTGAAAGTGCGTTTCATAGTGATGTTACCTGGGTTATGTTTTTCTAGAAATATTTTTATATTGAGTGATGTTACAGCATCAATACAGTCTTCTGCAGTGCCTAGATGATGAATAACAAATCATGTATAGAATTTTTATGTGCAGTTGTTTTAGGATGCTTTGCAGTGTAACATAATTAAGTGGTTTGACTTTCCATCTCCTTGCATCTAGTGTACTCAAATTTCAGGTGTCACAGGGAAGGGGGAGGTAATAAACACGTAACTTCATAGATGTGACATTTAAAAGAATAATAAAAAGTAATGACATACAGTTATTTTATTAGCTTAAAAATGTTGCAGATCAAGCATTATATTAAAAGAAGGAAATCCTGAAGGCCTTAGATTTTCTTCAAGACAAATTTTAAATGAAACTGAAAGCAAATGTATCTAGAGTAGATGCATCTTTTTCCCTTGCAAACCAACTCTGAAAAGAGCGCATGTTATCCTCTATATTCACAGCTGTTAGTTTGGTTATGGTTTTTTTTTTTTTCTCTACATGCTTGACAGTCCCTACAATCACTACTTCAGCATCAGAATGCTAAGATGTTCCAGTGCCTCTTTGGAGACACAATTTTAGAGCAAGGAAGGATGCCAGGATTCCCCACAGCCAGGAAAATCAATTCATAAACATGGAGGATACTTACTTCTGAGACAGAAATTCTGGCCTTACAGCTTTCCACTGGAAGCCTACATTTATTTTGAGTATTTAATTACACATTTATTCACTCCTCTTACTCAAGGGGAAAAGCAAGCAACAGATGCATAAACTTCAATATCTCACTTATGGAATTTCAGAAAAGAGTCAGCTCTTAAGTTGAAAACCAAAAATTATATGTTTATCCAAATAGGTTTTTCCCTCATTCAGAAGGAAGCGAACAAAACACCTGTCTATGAATTGGGAAAGCAAGACAAGTTGTGTGCACCAGCTAGGACCCTTTTGCTTGTATCTTTATTAGTGTGAAATGCTTTTTGAAGACTTTTAAAATTAAGAGCAATCTAGATGCAAGAGATTTTGGAGAGTTTTTAATATTTTTACTAAGTTTTCACTTCAGAAAAATTTTGGTAAGCATTCTTTTTGAATTTACAGTTTGGTGCTTGACATGCTCTGAAATTGCGTGTTTTGATGGATGTTTTATGAGAAATCTAATTTGCTGCATACTATCTACATTGTCAGTGACATGCTATAAATGAAGAGCTGGACACACTTGACTGGAAGAAACAAGACTGCAACTTTATTTAGCAATAGTAACTGCACGAGAGGAAGAGGCAGACAGTTCTTGCCAAGTTCTTATCTTGCTGTTTTTCCACATGACCTTGAAGTGCTGAGGTCTGAACCCCAAGCCCTGAATTAAGGTTGACATATGGGTGGTTCCCATGGTCCTTTAAAAGGAGGGGATGAGTTTGCCTTTTGGCTTTCCCCCAAGATGCAGCTGACCTTGCAGGGAAAGCCCTTGGGTACACAAGCCCCAGGTGCCCCGCATTGGGTAAATGAGTGCCAGGTGTCCTGCTTGTGGGATAAGAGCTGCGACCACTTGCAGGAAGGGTGGAGTGTCTGTCTGTGAGGTGGATGCACTTTACAGAGTTTTCTGTTGGGGAAGGACCTCCTGACTCTTCCTGCAACTGGACTCCGGTCAGGTTTGGCATTTGCAGATGTGGGCTTCTTGGGGAAACAATATGTGGCTACTTCTATCCTATATGATCAGCTTATTGACTTGGCTGTCTCCCATCTCTTCTATGGGAGACTTTGTTTCTTTGGCCATTCCACATATTATTGGTTGTGCTGTGTCATTCCTGGGGTCATTGGGGCTGATGTCTGTTATGTGTGATCTGTTTGACCTGTTTGTACCCCCAGCGATCACCCATATACTGACTTTTTATGTGCAATAGAATCTGGTTACTGGATTGTTTTGCTGCTGGCTGCGTCCTTTGTGCTAGGCCTAGTGATTGGCAAAACAGACCTACAAGCCAGTGAGCATCCACTGTGGTTTGCAAGGAGGCACTGAACATTGTAAGACCAAACTATGTCTTCAGAGACTGCGTTCTTTTTATGTCATTATAATGACATAAAGTGACAAATTGTGTCAAAATTGCACACTGGAGGTTGGTCAACCAAATCTGAGATGCAGTAAGTTGAAACAAAGAACTTATTTTCTCATTAATTTGTTCATTTCTTTAACACTTGAACATATTTAAATTAACATTTTCTGTAAGTCATCTCATTTTTTGTGAAAGTCTTGTCAAATGTGTAGCTAAGTTCAGTAGTATAAAGCTTATGATTATATGAATAGCATTTCTGCTGTAATGTGTGTTAAAATTTATCAACCTCTCATGAGCAGATGCCAAGGAGCATTCACTTTTTTACTGATGATAGGAATACTTCATTTTTTTTCAATTAAAAGCTCTTTTTAAATATTAACATCAACATAATTTATCAGTATACAAGTATGGAGCTGTACCATAAAAAGGTTAAACTTTGCCATGCTGATTACAGGAAGCATAAGCAAATTAATGTTTGTCCATCAAAAAAAGACCACAGTCTCCTTGGAATTTCTCATTTTTCAGTTTCTTAAATTCTGGATATCTCTGAAAAAAAGAGGATCAAAACCTGCACGTCAGCCAGTCCAACATAAACCACTGGGTCAGAAGTGTAATACTCCAATGCTGTCATTCAGACTTCTCAGATTATTACTACTGTCTGTAGTTGTGTACTTTGTGGTCTTTCTTGCATGTTAATTAATCGGGAAACTATGCAGTAAAATCAAGATTTTAATATTAAAGCATTACCAGCACATCAGGAAGGATGTGGAGCAGTTCGGGGAAAAAGATCAGTGCAAGTGCCTGGTACTACTGAAGAGGCATCAAGTGATATCTGATGGTGGTTGTGCATTTCTTCAGCGTGGAGTAGCTGGACAGGAGTCTTGCAAGAGCGCAGCTAGATGGCAACAGGAAAGTGCTCAGAAACCTAATTTCACATTTTGAAGAACAGACAACATGAGCTTGATTATAAGCTGCTGTGGGATAGTGATCAGAAGCCTGGTAATACAGACTAGTCAGGCTCTGAGGTGAACACATCTCTTTGGTACAAGTGTTGGTCAGGTCTGCCCTCTTTCAAGTCATGTTCTGTAGTTCTGTCTGCTGTTGCTTTCAACACTGCCAGTTAGATCTGCTCCTCAGTGTCAATCACATTGAGAAGAAGTAACAAGAAAGAACATAGGGAATGAATCCTAGACATCAGCCAAACAAACAATTATCTATATGGAGTCAAATATCAAGCTACAGCTGCACAAGGAAGAATGTAAGTGCTTGTGGTAATCTATAATGTTCTTAAAAATGGTCTGTCTTGCAGAAATGCTCGCCACCATGGACCATCATTCAAAGAAAATCCGCTTTTCAAAACCAAACCAAAAAAAACCAACCACCAAAACCAAGTGAATTTCTTGCAAGAAAGTCATTAATACCTTGTTGATTACTCTGTGAAGAGAGAAGCAAGATCAGCCTCAGTGTTCTGCCCGTACACTAGAACTAATCAGAACAGCGTCTTATGGATGTTATGCACTTTTGAAGTATGGTGTCATTGTGGAAGTCATTCATTAATAAATGGGAAGGAAATAAAGTCATCTCGTGTCTGGTCATCTTTAACTCAGGACTGTTCTATGAAAGAACTATGCACATGCTTAGTGTTTGTCATTCTGAGTAGTTAGTCTGCTTCAGCTGAAGAACCAGAAAAAGTGATAGAGCAATGTGGAAATCTGTGTTGGACTGAAATTTCAAAATTCTCAGAATCTCTTTGTTTGCTTCTTCTATCCAAATAAGGGATTAGCCCAGGATTTTGAAGCGTGGATGCCACAGGTGAAAAGAAATCTCAGTTTTAGTGGCAATATGGATATTCAGAAAATTATCAGCATTTATTTTTGCTTTCTAACATTAGTAGATTAAGATGGCAATACTTGTGATTGAAAACCAAATGGCCTTCATGCAACACAAAGACCTTCCTTAATAGAAACAAAAATGCAAACAAGAAGAGAAAATACTCCCTTCTGAACCCCTTTGTTTGTTTTATTCTTGCTCCTGTAAGTCCTGCTTTCCTTCTCAGGGGTTTGTTTCTTCTTCTAATTCCCTCTTCTCTGGTCTTTCCTTTCAGAAGACGCCAATAAAGGAAAAAGGCAGGATTTCAAAACAAACAAACAAACTGGAGTCCATTGATTCTATTGCTGCTGCTTTCAATATTGGTTTACTCGCAGCAGAGCCATTTCTAACTTGCAGAGTTTTAATGAATTCAGAACAAAGAAAGTCCAAACAAACAAAGAATTAGGGGATGTACTTATTACACCTTATTTACTGTTTTTATTGGAAAGAGAAGTTAAGGCTGACCTGGAGCCATAGTGCAATACCAGATCTATTGTAGGTCCAATACCAGACCTGATTGTTTATCCCTGACATCTGTTAGGGGTGTGAGTGCTGTGTGGGCAGCACGCTGAGTTGTTAGAAGTGTGTAGGGAGGGTCCCATGTCAGTCACCAACAACCTTCTAGCTGGTTGAGGACCATCATCGACAAAATCCCATGGGAACTCTGTCTCATCCTCATGTGTAACAAAGGGACGAAAAGGTCTCTTGAGTGGTATGATGAGAACAGAAAAAAGTGGTTGGGAAGTCTTCAGGCACTGAGAGAAAACACAGAGTACCATGTGTTGAGTGGGAGAGAGTAGTAAAACCTACAATTCCTTTGGATCTGAATGCAGTTTTGTTGAAAGTAGCCATGTGAATTAGTGAGCCTTAGTCTGAGTTCTCAGACTCTTCCTTCGTTTTTCAGATCAGTAATTAGCAACATTTAATGTGCTCAGGTCTTCTGTAATTGAGAACTGATGACTATTAAGGCAGCCTCTCTGATACTGGACAGCTTGATAGCTGTTGGTGGAAGCCAAAATTTCCCACAGGAACTGGATGACAAAAGGACAATATGAAGTAATTTATATAAGCTGAAACAAAATTGTAGGATAAAACATAAAAGGAATCATACCTCAAGAATCCTTTCCACCTGTTGATCCAGAGAGGAAAAACAATATGGAATCTAGACTATGAGGCTGAGATAGGAAAATAATAATGGTATGGTTACTATCATTTCACTACGGAGAAACTGGAACTAGTGCATGGGAATAATGCATAGTAAAATATTGATCAAAAAATGTATTCATAAATAAACCCAGGTGGACTACTGGGAGAATTAATCAGACATATAACACAGATTAACATACACATCCACCTAAATTCCTTTTAGATGTGCAGCGTGGCTTTTTAGAAGAAAAAAGTACACTTGTGTTTTTTTTTTAAAAAGAGATGTTTTGCGATCATGTTTGATGAGTCATTCCAGTGGATTGTTTTCTTCACCCTTAACTGGAGAATGTCTACTTTTGCTTCTGCATATTAGATCATCTGTGCCTTTATCTGTCATACTGCAGATTTTTATTTATCAACATTCATCTTCTCTGTAGTTGTATGCAGAGTACATCCAGAGATTCATCTTACCTAACATTAGCGTAATGTCATTATCCAAAAGTAAGGCAGTAGTCTAAGATAGTTATTTGGACTCCCTGTTTAGTCAGAGGAGAGAAATAAACAGCTCTTGGAGGTAGCTCATCCCATCCTTCTATATCACTAGTTTAGACAAGATGGCTGATGTTGGGTAGAATGCTCTCTACGTTGAAGCATCGCTTTTAGTTTTATAAGCAAAATCCTTCTTGAGGTCTTTGAGCCTTTTACCAAGTAATTTTTTAAATTTTTCACGTAATACTCCTGCACTGTATTCCTTCCTTCTATATGCAAAGATTGTATTAGCCATAGATGAATCAGTGCTTCCTGTTTCTGTGATTTCTCTCAGTATGATTGCTTTTTCCGTATGCTCCAAATAAATTAAAAAGAAAGGAAAGGGAGCTCATTTGAAATGCATGATTTTTCAGTATACTATAGCACAGGTGAAAATTGTTCATTCAGGGCAGAATCCTATTCTGTGCTTAACATTTCCCTCCTCCCTTTCTGTGAATGCACTGTGAAATAAAGCTGTGGGTATTAATATCTAAAATGAGGCCAGAGTTATATTTGGATGTATTTCTAAATACTTACATGTATTGAATTAGGCATTTACAATAGATTCTGTGTATTAAATCCTAATAAGCAATATGGGATTTTAAAAAATGCATCTGTCAAGGTTCACGTTAGATCCATGTTGGTTGTTACACTGCTGCTGCACTGAGATGTGTCAGAAGCCTGATTTTTCAAGCTACTTAGGAGTGTTGTTTTGACAGAACAGTCTGAGAAGTTGGGGCAAAAAAAATGACAATCCAGAAACCTCAAAGTACCTGATATGTGATTGTATACTGTTGTAGACTAGGAATGTATTGGGAGTTGATTTTCCTTGGAGTTGGAATTGATGCTTTTTTAAAATTTGATAGAATGGTTTCAATTTGTACAAGAGATGCAGGGAGTGTGGGAGTGTTAATTGATCTAACTGAATTCAGCTACACAAAATTCTGCTGCTGCTGCATTCTCTGCAATAGCATTTCCACTTTTTAAGATCTAGTAGCTATCTCGCAGGTTCTGGAAACATAATGAAGACTGTGTAAATGAGACTAAGTGAGATTCTATCAAAATTCAGTATCTTCTATGTTTTGGGGCTCAGATGCATCAGCAGTTATTGGATAAGTAGGAATTTTGACTCTACCATTTAATGGAAGAACTGGGGACTGGCAAGATCCCAGTGCTGCCTTTGTGTCTTCATGTCTTTGCCATGGCTCAGGATTTGCTTGGAACGATGGTGACCATAAAATGTGAAATAGATAGTATTTAGAGAAATTACTGAGTCCAGAACGCTTGATCTAGGATTGAAAGTTGTTTACCCCTGCCTGGCACTGAATGGATTTGAATTAAGATGAGCTGTGTGTCCTGGTGCGGCTGAGGACTTGAATCCCAAATCTGTCATAATTCAGTGATAAAATTTGCCATTTTTACTTCCTCCTGTAGTAAAGTAGCGCAGTCCTAGCAAAGTGGGAGAACTGCCGAGGCAGTGACTGAAGGGGCTGGCTCTATCTCAACTACAGCAGCGCAGGGGCAATTGCTGGGGTTTGAAAAAATTTTGTTCTCTTCCATCCCACTCCCTTTTATCTCCACAGCAGTGGGAAGGCAGCAGGAGTCAGGAGAGGGAGGAGAGTGTTGGATGCCGCGCGGAGCGGAGGGAGGAGTAGGAGAGGGGAATGCATAATGCGTGAGTGACAGAGAGCGTGCAGGCGGCTGGCGGAGTCCATAAGACACGGATGTCCATGTCCCCGGGTCTAGGTAGGTTTGTTGTCTCTCTGTTTGAGGTGGTAGTTGCTTTGTAAGCATCTTGTATCAGCTGCAGAGATGTTCACTGTCCAGCTGGAGGGTTATGCCAGCAGCACCTGTTGCAGCAGGGACAGGGTTTAACCAGCAGCAGACAGTGAGCGTGTTGCTCACCCCTGAGTGGCTGCTGGATAGTAAGAGTCTGCTAGGGTTTCTGTTGTTCCAGCAGCTCCTCTTTCTGCTCTGCAGAGCAGGGCAGGTGGAGACAATAGTCTTTCCAATGGAAAATCCTATTCTCGGGGGTTCATATAGGAATGAAATTCAGTCAGAAGTGGCAATTTTTGGCTTCTCCAAAATGCGCAAATCATGATTTTGACTGCTTAAATTAAGTGAAAATAAAAGAAGTGGAGGAGCTGCGTATGTATTGTGTATTGCAAAAGAGAGTGAGTTAAAAGTAAGAATGAATTTTTTTTGAATGGGGAATGAGTTTTAAGCATGTTAATAATTAAAATATGACATGTCAGTGATTACAGTTGGAAATATTGCTCATGCTCCTTGCTTTTGCTAGGCTGATTCTGTGTAAGACATTGCGTAATTCACTCTGGCTAGCCCAGATAAAGTTAAGATCTTATGTATATGGAACTGCTTGCCAAACATCAGTCATTGTTTTTTAATGAGTGTATAATTGCTTTATAGTGCAGATGTGAAATAACATGTGATTTTAAATAATCTTATTCATTATATAGAAGCCAAAATTGTTTTTTATGATAATACTTTGCTCACATCTTCTAGAATTAGTCTTTCAGTTAAATACTAAGCATTCTGAGAGTCTGCCATCAGGGCAGTTTAATAACTGAAAGTAGAATGTGATATATTTAGTCTATCTGTCCCTTAAGCCTAAAACAGGCTTGCTCCTACTAAATGTATTCACTGTTTTTTTGTGGAAAGGAGAACCAGATTCCTGAGGAAATAAAATAGTTTGTGGCATATTAGGCTTAGAATGAAATGGCCAAATATTTGATAATGTAAAAGCTAACGTATTTCAAAGGTGTACTATTTTTAATTTCTAATGGATTGTTATTACTAATATTTATGCAATTTTGTGCTTTACTAGCTTTTTAATGCACTTTTGTGTTTTAATAGCTTTACATGAAGAAATCAATGGTATTCACTAAATTTGCATCTGAGTGAACTAATTAACATTGATAATGGGAGCACATGCTTATTAGCTTGTAATTGTGGTCTGTGACCTAGTCACATGGAAATCAGTGGGAAAAATGATATTTGCTTTTGTGAGAACTAGTGCTGGGCTGTTTATTTGTGCTCTGAGCATTTTTAAGGCTGAAAAAAATTACTGGATGAGTTTTAAAGAGTTGATACTAAGGAATGAGATTGATCCTTATGCATTCAAACTTGCAGTGTGATGCTTCCCTTGGAAATTATTGTGAGCTTTATTTGAATGAAATTTTCAGAAACAGGTCTCAATCATAACTTATTATTAAAACCTCTAATATACATGGAATTTTGTTATTTAAAAATATTTTCTTTCATTGTTTTTTGTTTGCTTTTAGAATTGCATTAACAAAAAATAAGAGTGCTTAAGTCTGCAAATGCTTACACACGTATTTTACTTAACATGTGAATATGATGACTGAAACAGAGCTATTGGAAAAGCTATGAAAGCATATTCGTTTAGTGTATAGCACTAAAGAATACCACTGTAGAGGTCTGTAAGGATCTCAGTTGTGGGGTATAGAGAGTTTATGGCAATTTGGGTGAAAAATCTGGATGACCCACAAGTCACCTTGTTACGCAGCTAACGTTGTTCAGAATTACAACTTGGTAAGGATGAGGCGATTATCAATTCTCGTATTTTTTAAAGTGTGTAGCAATGGTCTAAAAGCTTAACAAAACTTTACGTTTAGAATGTTTCATTGAAAACTTGATGGAAAAGTATGGCTTTGCATCACACTTCGGAGAAAGTGAGAATTAAAATTTGTCTCAACTACATCTTAAGTTTTTTAGCCTAAGGTGTTTTTGGAAGCATCAAAACAGTAAACTGTATGTCTGACTCTTGCTGTTATTTCAGCAGTGTTATTGCTGGATAACTCTGCTCTCTGATTTCGTTATTTGTTGGCCAACCTCTTCCAGTGTGTTCTTGGTATTGGGTCAATTTAGTTGTTCACTGAGAAATACAAAAATGTAGGTAGGCAAGAGAATATCCTGAAGTTCTTTGCTCAGGGAGTATTAGGCCTTGATCTCCTAAAGATGTAATCACATACATAACTATTTTTAGATGTGTAATCCTGTTGATTGGTTTTATTCCTATGTAGAAATTGTTCTTGTGTTTCAGTTCTGCAAAAGTGGCTGATTTAGGTATAGTCACTGTTGTATATAGTGGTGAAAATAACGCTTTTCCTCACTAGAAATAAGTCTACATAGTATCTGAATACTTTTTTTCAGTATGTATGAAAACTCAGATGCTATATAACATCTCTGTCATCAAATTGGAGCTTGCAGAACCATTGCTGTAGGCATTTGTCGTCGTTCCACAAATTCAAGAGTTATGTCTGTCTAATAGGAGCTATATTACTGTTTCCTAGGGAAAAAAAAAATATTGACAGAAGGAATCAATGTTAGAGGCCATTTGTCTTATTCCAAGTGGACCCACTGTAACTTCTTTTTTACTCTGAAAAAAGTTACTGAATCACAAATGATAGTATTTCTGCAAAGCCTCACTTGCCTAAGTCACTCTTTGAGTGAATAATCTCACTGGAAAATACTTTGTGTCAATAAACATGTGGCTATTTGTAGAAAGAATTTAGAAACCAGGAGTTCTAAAATAACGCTTAAAATATGAAAAATGTTGTTTCATAGATTGACTTATGAATATTTCCTGTAAAACTAGTTAAAGTTCTTTAAACTCCTTTTACTGAAATAATTGTTAAGTCCAAACCAAGGTTGCTATTAAGATAAAGTTGTACTTACTTTAACAGGTTTATTTGACAGGCTAAATTTCTCTGACAAAATTAAACAACAGAGAAGAGGCTTTCCATGTTCATCACAGCTTTTGTGTTTGTAGGTTTTTTAACAAGTTGAACACAGACTTTCCTCTAGAATGTTATAGCAATATCTTTTGATATACCAAGAGATTTTTATTTGGTTATCTCATTTTGTATCTAGTATAGGTTTATGAGTAAGAGTACACTTACGATTCTCCTTTTCAGATGGCAAAAGAAAATTCCTTCTCCTTAGTCACTTATCCTGGACTGGTCCAATATGTTACTGCTCTGAATTGTTTCAAGCTTTGCTTCATTAAGGATTTAACATGGCCTTAATTCAGCCATCTGTTACGGGTCTGACAGACCAACAGATCTGAGGTATTGGTGAGAGCCGTAGAAATTTCCCACATTTTTAAAGGTTAGGAAAAGAGCTACCTTTATGAATAGATTTTGAATAATTCTCAGCAAGACAATGGTGCAGAAGTGGGGTAAAAAATGCATGTCATTCTCTGAAGCACAGGGTCCCCTGTCTGCCTTTAGCTTTGCTGAAAGGCAATTAACATTTCAACCAGCCAATTTGGTTACATGCAATGAAGTACTTGGGTTTGTAATTTGCTGCTCTCGGCTTGGTGCTGTTGAGAACTAGCTCTGTGTAATCCTCTCAAAGCACCTTTCTTTCCAGCATAGTTATTGTTGCTGGTCTTAAATAACTAATCAACAAAGAGATTTCCTTGTCTTGAACTACAGGGTGCCTTAGAAGAATGAAAAGAAATACCTAGTTAATAAGGGAATGATTATGATTATTAAATAGTGATTATTAAATTGTGACATAGGTTAAAAGGTTTAGAAAGCCAAGGAAAGCACAACATATGATAAATGTAGTATGAGAAGTCTTTGAAGCCAAACAAATTTTGCTTGGGGATTTCTCTTCACTGCATAAATACTTTAGCATGTTTTTTATTTAAAAATGGATTGCCCTGATTTAAGAGATTAATTTGTAGTGTAGATCAGAGGGAGGGCCCTGTGCTAATCTTTTCAAAAATGATACAAGTATCTTTTTACTTCTACAGAAACAAGTTTTTGGGGGTGCTTTGTAAAATGTAGGTCTGTAATAAAACCAACATTCTTTGCTGCAGTCTAGTAGCATTTGAATACAGCTTGTTTTGATATATGTCTTAAATTTAATATATGTAGTTGATACAAATTTTCTTGTTTAATAATACACTTCTGTGAACTCAAGAATAACTCACTGACACAATTATTCTAACAATTAGGCGACATGTTAAAATTCCGTTTGGTTTATACATTCGTATTAACTTGTAAGAATACACTATGGCTAGCAATAATTCTTCTGTCAGTGTACCTGAAATAATGCCGTCTAATCCCCACCATGAGGCTGTAATTTACTGTTCTATACCTTACAGATTTTATTTTTTTTTCTTACAAGATTATTACATGTGAAGCGCTACTACAAAACAGGTGTTATATTTTTGGTTTTACATATAATAAAAATAACCACATACTGCAGAAGCCTATAATTACTTTTTCTGATATATGCTATTAATTCAGGCCACAGTACTTCGTTCAGGACAAGGTGTTTGAAGCTATTGGTAGTTTTGTCCTTAGCTTCCACGGTCTAAAAATATGTCATGTAAAAGTGTTGAGGACACATGAGAAACATCCAAGCTAGAGATACAAACGGAAATTATTGTGGAACTTCAGGTCTTTACTGAAATAAAATAAATGTGTGTTCCTCACTGAAGCCTACAGACCTTCCTCAGCTGGCTGTCTGGTTCCATATGTGTAAGAGCCTGGTCCTGTGGCAGGCTCAGTCATGCAGTTACTTCTACAGTAAGCATGAGCTGGGAATGCTGAGCATCTTTGTGGCTGGGTTGTTTCAGTTTAGTTTTGTTGGTTGGTTTTGGTTGTGGGGTGGGGTTTTTTGTTTGTTTTTTAATCTGCTTGGGTTTTTTTGTGTGCAAGAAACCACTGAGAGTGTATGAGTGCTTATAGTGTCTCAAGCTCTACTTAGAACAAGATGCCTAACAAAAACGCCAGACCCTGGTTCTGAAAAACCCTGTAAAACATTTTCTATTGGTGAAAGATGTCTGCTGTTCATTAGAACTATTTAGGTGGAAAAGGATTTCCAGCGTGGAGCTGAAAACTAGATTTACCTTTTGCTTAAACCTCTGCTATATGCTAAGGGGAAGTGTTCCAAAATAGTAACTTGGTTATTTACCGTATATGGTTAGAACTATATATGGATGTATTCTAATCAATTGTATGAGATAAATTGAAGTTCTGCAGCTGAAATCAGTGTTGTTTTGTTGGTACAAATTAGGGCAAATTCAGATTCTTACTGGTGTATTTCTTAACATTGTTAATTAGCAGATTTCACACGAAGTTTGTTTACAATAGATTCTCATCTCTGTTCTAAATATAAAGTAACCGTAATAACTCCCAAGTCATTTCACTGGAGGTACTCTGAGTAAAAATAATCTGGATTTTACAGCTAGTCAAAATTATTGTCTGGTTCTCTGTTTGAGCAGCAAATTATAAGGTAACTGCAAATGTTTGTAGAAGAGGCTTTTGTTCTCTCTGCTTGCTGCTAACAAACACAAGCAGTGGATTCAGCGCTGCTTGAGAGTTTTGCCCTTTATTCCCTGCTCAGAATGAGAACAGGCAGAACAGGCAGTTACCTCAGAAAGCCTTTAGCATTACCTGTCTTAAGAGATAAAACTTGGTTCTCCAGTGGTGATTACATGCTTTAGAACTTAAATTTAAGGATATAGTTTAGATCCACTCATATTCTTCTGAGGAAGTGAAAAGAAGCTGCTGGAAAACTTACAAGGGGTACTCTAGGCTTATTACACTTTTTACCTCTCAGTGACCTCTAATAACAGGATGAGGTGATTTGGATTTCTCATGAGGCCTCGGCTTGCAGATTTCCCACTTTCAGTATTGGTTCCTGGCTGATAAATATAAATACAATGGCAGGCAGTTTAAGCATCTTTTTTTTCCTAAGGTTAAGATGTTAGTATTGAAGGGTACCTGCCTTTTTCAAGGAAACATGGTTGAATGAGCTAGAATTTTCACATGGAGGTGTTGTTCAGGTTACCTTAAATTGGCCATTCCCGGTGATATGTACAGTCATAGATAATAAGATATTTTATTTTATTTTATTTTTAAATATTGCAACTGTTATAAAGCAAATGGTCAGGAGAATTGTTGACTAATGTTAGTGTCAGTAATCTCAAATGCAGATAAATCTTCTTAGCACCTGAGGTTGCGCTGTGGTGCTTTCATGGCAGCAGTAGGGAGCAGGTTAGTAAGCAGCTGAGCCCAAAAACTTTAGGACAGTGAAAGCTAATCAAGGGATTTTCAGCACCTAGTAGTCTACATTTGTGCTTTGGCTAGCAGTTTCCATTGTTAGTAATAAGAAGGGGGATGTTGGGCAGGTACCTGGAATGTCTTTGTCGTACAGAGGAAGACAGGGAGCCCTAGAGAATTGGAAGCAAAGGCATCCAGTGACACTGAATAACGTACATAGAAATTGGTGAGACAGAGTCTTGCCCCAAATGCTGCAACTATTAGTGTAGTCCAGGAATGCAGACAAAGCAGTCCTTGTTGTGACTAACTATAATTCTCATGCTTTGTCCACCTTGAAGCAGGTCGAAGGCAAAAAAGGGATATAGAAAGTTATTATTTTGAAATAGTACCTTTGGAACACTGTCTTTTCCAGTCTCTGTTATAGTGAGAGACTTACTTATCCCACAACTTAAAAAAAAAAAAAGAAAAAAAGGCCAAAACACAAACAAAAAACCCAACAACCAACAGAGCAGTCTTCAGTGATACCAGCTATCCAAATGGTAGGTTTCACAGAGACAGCTGTTGTGTCCTCCTTTGTGTATGTGTAAACTGTGGGAAATTTGAGGCAAAGAAAAAAACAGTCTTAAATAAAATAGTTCTCTCTTAATTTGGAATCGCGACAACGCAGAAAGGACAAGTTTAGTAAATCAAAGTTTTTATAATTCCTGCTGCTTTCCTAGGTCATTTTCCAATACTGTTGTAAATTTTAGTGGTTCTGAGAATGCCTAAAATACAAATGCTGAAAATATGCAAGTTTTTAATGTATTTATACAACAGGTGCGGCAAGGGCAATGACCTTGTGAAACGTCTTGCTCTGTGCTGTTCCTGTGGTACTACAGAGAATCTCCTCTTTACATATGAAAGAGCACATGTATCTCTCTCCCATTGTATTCAGCCAAAGATGCTGCTGGGTGCTGACATCTCTGCTGTGAATAGACTTCTCTCTGGCAACCATTGATGGCTGTAATGCTGTACTCAATGCAAAGTACAAGGCATGCCAGTTTTTGAATGTTCTACTTGGCTGGGTATTTGTAATCACGGGGAGTAGACAAGGACAGGCAGTGAAAAGTGCGCTAGGCTCTGCACTTGCTCTGCTGCGCTGCGTCCGTGGGCTTTAGAGATCTACAATGAGTTGTGCAAAGATGAGCAGGGGTAATCAAGGTGTAGCTGCTGGGTGGGAGAGGTGCTGCTTTAGCATACCTGCTTGTTTCTTCTCACGAGCAGCAACAGCAAGTATGAGGTCCAGGGTGCTTAATCCCTAGTTCCATCTGCTTCTTTGTTAGTGAACTCCCCTTTCTTTTGCCATTCTCCATTCCATATCTGGCATTTTACGCTCATTTAATTTCAGACTTGGAATCTTTCACAGCCTTTTCATTTCCCTTCTTGATCTCTCCATGTGCTGCTAGCCTGTAGATTTCCTTACCCTTCAATGAAAACAGCCAGGTCTTTTCATTCTTAAGGGTTTTGATTTATTAAGCATGGAAACCAGTGTAAAAATTTGCAGAAAAGACCTCTCGTTCTTTACAGAAGTCTGCAGAAAAGACCATTTATTCTTTGTGAACTTGAAAATCTTCATCTGAAATTTGTTCCAGAAACTGAGTGGAAAAAGTAAACTAATCCTGGTGATTAATCAGTTAGAAGAAACACCAATTTCATAAGCCTGCCTCTCCTTGGCTCCAACTGGGCAATAGATTGAAATGGTGTTACTCACATAGTTTTAGACTTTACTCTGGAAATTACTGTATGGAATCAGTATGTGCTTTGCTGTGTTCTACACTGTGATTCTGTGTTTTCAGGGAAAACACAAATGTGCTTCTGAAAGTGCCATAAAATGCAGACTAAATGAAAATGTTAGGGATCATGACTCAGAATTTTGAGTTAGATTTCTTTACTTTTTTTTTTTTAATTATATGGTTGAAGAATGTGATTTTTGACTTTTAAGATTCTTTACTACCATTTAAATGTCTAGAACATTTTTGAGGTGTACTTTCTTTTGATTTTGATGCCAGTAACTTTAACTATAAATCCCTTGCAAACATCATCTAGGCCTCAGTTTGTAGCATTGCTTTAAACTACCACTGACAGTACAGATCATTATTTGAAATGACTCTAGTCCAAACAGTAACAGAATAGTTGGTCCATTGACCGCTGCATATTCTGAAGATGTATAATATCCCATTGCTTCTTGTTGTTTGAAAAACATTTAAATCACTTTTGACTCAATAATCTATTTTAAAGCCTGACTGAATACCACGGACTGGGAAAAGTGAACTCAGTAATATTTAGCTGAAGCAGAAGGAAGTATTTGATATATCAAACATATCATTTATCAAAATTTAGCAGTGAGCAAGGACTAGAGTTCCAGCTTCAGTTGAAAAAAAAAGAAATTAAACTCACCGATGATATACTGGGGTGAAGGAGGTGGGGAAGAGTCATTTTTTAATCCCTGATCATGCAAAGGCTTCTGCTGAACTTTATACAATGCGGTTAATAAGGAACAAATTGTGTTCCCATAAAAATTTGTTCAGCAATTTAGTGTACAAAGTGAGTTTATGTTTATAAAGTAAAATACTGTGACCTATAATATCTTTTTGGCTATTTGAATAGATTTGTTCTGCATTCTCTTAAGTCTTGATTTATGTTATTTTACTTTAGTGTATCAGTTTTTAAAAATATTCATGATTTTCAAAGTTAGGTTTATATAAACAGAGCAAAAACTACTTTTGGCAGGCTGTGCAAAGCAAATCTTAGTACAAATAATGTAACAAGGAAGAATACACACCAGCTAAATAATTGATGGTATGATTGTGAAACCTCTCTTGTTCCACAGGAGTAATCCTATAGTTTTAGAATGCTCTCTAGTAGAAGTAATAGAATTCAAGTAATTCTAAACTCTGTAATCTTGCCCTCAAGGATCATGTTTTCAGTATTATTTACTAGAAGCATGTACCGTGGGAAGATATTTGTGAAGTCTATGACAAGGTAACAGCTGAAGCTAAAAGGTCAACAAATTCCTCAGTTTAGTATGGATGATGCCTGCATCTGCAGACAGTGTGATTGTCTCAGAGTTTACAAAGGTTAGACAACTGTTCACTTTCCAGCTTGACAGTTTGTATTTTTCAGAGCACTTCCACGTAAAAACAACAAATACATCTTGCAAGTAATATAGTCAATTTTTGAAATACTGAGAATTTTAAATCCCAGGAGTTTTATGTATATGTATGTGTTGTCTTTGCTTCCTATTGTAAGCTTTTTCTGCGCTAGAGTTACTAAATAGACTCGTAGGAATGAAGCATTAATCCTGAAAGTGTGTTATGCATTGAATTCTTAATACGAGCCATGGGTATCTTGAAGGACTGTGTTCATGGTAATAAAAGTTCAGTTTATAGCAGTGTGAAGTTCTGCAGCACAATTATTTTACTGTGTGAAGTTTTTGCTGGAAATAAGATTGTTCAAATAGGTTGTAAAATGGATAGCTATTTCCATAGGGATAATGGTTGATCCCGATTTTTTACACTTTTTTACGCTTACTTTCATTGCTTGCCTGTTCCCTCTGTGATGTTCAGTAGAGCTAGGTGATTTTTTTATTACAAGTAATTAAAATCGACTAATTTTGTCATCCTACTAGTCTTTGCTTGTTGGAATTCTGAGATACACTGATAGTTTTCTTGCCTGTACTTATTCAGTATGTCATGTCTGTGGATGATTTTTGTTATTTATCTTTCTGAAAACAGTTTATTTCAAGTCCCCACAATGTAAAATTATCCCTTGCCCAGAGAGAATTTATTGTAAGATGAATCAAAGTCTTTAAGTCTTTCTGAAGTGGTCTGAAGGCCATCTTATTCTCTGTTTAGTGTAAGATTAAAGCTACCTGACTGCATACATAAAACACTCAGAATCTGTGCTGGACCTCAAGTGTATTCTGATTACAAATTTGACACGCACTTTACAAAAATACATATCAATATATGCATGACATTTTCAGTTTCAGTGATCATTTATGACTAAATATTGAAATAATAAATATTGAAAAATGTGCTTTGCCAACACAGTTGAACTTAAATGTTATTGATATGCAAATATAAGTGTCATAAGTTCTGCACAGTTTATCCATATTTGTCTGATAAGCATAGTACTTGGAAGTATAATTTTAAGCAAAGTGACATTTTATTTATATGTATAATTACACAAATATTGTTTATCTCTTTTGTGCAAATTTTTTTAAAAGTAACATTATAAAATAGTGAATACAGATTAAGATGAACTTGCTGAAAGAACTGATTCCATTAAAGATTCAGGCTGCAGTGCTTTTTGGTATTCAGAGCACAACTTTGTTCTCTTGGTTTGTTCAAAAATTGCTCAGATCCTTATGACAGAAATCTGCTTCATCCAGCATCCAAGTTCTCACTTCTGGTCAACATTGTACGATATGAGCCTCTGCATAATGTAGCAGCTGTTTCCAATTTGTTGTGGCAGAGCCTTTTAAAAATGCATCTTTCACAGTATCAACACCTGATCATTTCACTGGAATTTAGTCTTGTATTTTACATTACATAACTGGACTCTGATGTAAGAGAAATAAACTACCTTAGTTTCAAGTTGTCTTATCCTAACAGAAAACTAGACATTGTGCAGAAACAAATTAAAATAAAGATCTGACTGTACAAAGGCTACAATGGCATTAAAATGTGCCACAGTGATTTTCTGTGTCAAGAAAATGTGAAAGAATCATGGGATAAGAGAAGCAGTGAAAAGAATCTCAAGTAAATATGCAAATGTTTAAGAACATTTCATGGTCCGTAAAATGTCAGGAGATGGTCTGTGAGATGACAGCGAGCAACCAACCCTTCACTCTCCCTGCCAATTCATATTTATTTCTAAAGAGAATCAGGAGATCAAAGAAAGGGGAAATAAAACTGTCAGCCTTCAGGCTATGTTTTTGTTGGTTGGAAATTATAACAATTGTGGCAATGTCATTGTTTTTTTCTTAAAAGAAGTTATTTATTCCTCCACTTCAAAAAAGTTGGTAAATACTGTCTAGAAAATCACTAGATGAAAATTATGAAAAAGATTAAATAGAATTAGATGTAGATGATAATTACGTAATCTGACTTGATTATAGCTGAGTCCTGTGCATGTTTTCATCTAATTTCTGAAACTCTCAAGATAATCACAGTATTTGAACGGTTGAGAAGTGTTGACTGGATTGATAAAGTTGACCGGAAATGTTTTATATTTTTTAGATCCACAATTTATTTTTAATTATTATTTTCTTTTTCTATAGGGATGCCCTCTGCTTCTCTATTAGTTTATTTGCTTTTAGCATTGCTCATTCATTTCACGTCTGGAGAAACAGAAGTGAAGTTCAGTGGACAAACAGAATTTGTAGTTAATGAAACAAGTACAACTGTTATACGTCTTGTAATTGAGAGGACAGGGAAGCCTGCTAACATCACAGCAATTGTGTCGGTAAGAAACTATGCCAGTTATAGTCTCTGTAAATATTAATATCCTTTTGAAGTTTGGAATGTTGCCTGTTTTTACCAAACCAGTGAAAAGGAGGGTGGTATTTTACTGGGACAATGCTTCACTTTGAAGAAGCAACACCCATTTTCTGTAACTGGGTAAATTCCTGGAGGCTACGTCAATAGTTTCAGAAGAATAGTATAAATATCTCCTTAAGGACTCAGCTTCTGCTGCTCAGGTAGAAGTTCAGTCTGATGTTTGTTTGATTTTGATTGTGGCTGTGAGCTCACACTGAAAATGTGGTTGCATAACATTTTTTTCCTTTTGCAGATTACTGTAGAATCTGCAATTTAATAGCTACTCCACTGTGTGAGTCAGATTTCCATATGAATTTTAAAAATTACATTGTTCAATTCATTTGGAGATCAGAGTTAGTATTTTTACATTATTTCCTTTATTTCTTAGCTGTTATTAACTGTGATCTCAATTGTATTCCCTTTAAAAGTTTAAACCCCTTAGAATGTGCTATACTGTATGTGTATATGTGTTATGAGTGCCACATGAGAACACTGCAGTGTATCAGAGAATACTGTACTGCTTATGAATTTCTAGTCTGTAGACAAAAGAAACTATCTATATTCCTGCACAATATTTTATTTTCCTGTAACTAAATATGAAAAATGCTTGTCTTAGAAATTACAAGGAACAGAAATTGATCTACAGCGATTTCACACTTTATTAACATCTGAGGAGAAAACCTTGAGAAAACGTGATAGTACTTTGAAACTAATGCTCTTTACTGGTTCAGAAACAGAGTAACTTAGTTCCCTTATTAAGGACCTGAAATGCCAAATTTTGTTTCTAACATGAGTATTTTGAGCACTTGTCTAGGAAGGTGTTTATAGCCTGTTTTTGTAAGAGGTGTTTTGGTTAAGTCTAGTGTTGCCTCAGATATATAAAAAGTAGTTGCCAGTATGTTCAATGATAGGTGAGAGCCACCAAAAAACCTTCCATATTTCGTTTCCTTTTCATTGAACTTCTAATTTCACTCTTCTCAAATGAAGACTAGCCTTTTTCACAATGAGTCATTCAAAACTTTAGTGCCTATACGGATGGTAGTTTTAGGTGTGGCATCTAAGATGGTTCAGTTGCTTCTGTCCATTTAGTCTTAACCTTAGTCTTGACACTGCTGCCTTTGTAATCTCTCCTTTAACCACCTCACTTACAGTAGAATCAGGGAGATTTTCTTTTGTTGACTGAAATGAAAGCAGGGCTGTTCATTATTGAAGGATTCCTCTTGCTAATTTTGGCAATCAAAATGTTAATCTAGGTTAAATGCCTAGGCTTCTTCTAGTCCCTAGGGTGAGACAGGAAGGCAGAGGCCAGTTACATCCTAAGGTAGGTTTAATTCAGTTAGGAATAGCTTTTCCATTAAGAAACTGGTCACATAGTGCATTATACAAGATACCCAGTTGTTGCACGAAAGGAAGTCATAAATGGTTCTGAATGATGTGTTGTGTTTGTTTTGTTTTGTTTTGTTTTCCTAGTCACTCAGCATAGATACAAGGGGCTATTACCCATGCCTTCTGTCCAGAAGTCAACTGTATGACAGCAGGGGAAATTGCAAGAAGAATTATCTGCAAAGAAGAGTGTTTGAAGTCTGTTAAATGAGTCCAGAATAATATTATAGTAGATAGTGAGGGAAGAAGGAGGTGGCATTCAATTGTGTATTTATTGCAGATCGATGGAGAAAACACAGGAGATTTTTTTGACACATATGCAGCTGCATTTATACCTGATACAGAAACAAACCGAACAGTGTATATATCTGTCTGTGATGATGATCTTCCAGAGGCTGATGAGACATTCACATTTTACTTGACACTACCAGTAAGTCTCAGTTGTTCAATTTATCTGTTCCCCAGAAAACCGTGGGTACTATGACATAAATGAATGTTATTCCATAGATTACAGTGTAATTATACTACTTATGAGCCTGAATCCCAATAGGTAGGAACTAAAATTTAGAGACTAGCCAGGATGGTGCTTACTCCTCTTTAGAAGGTTTTGTCGTTCCTGTGAGTGTCTCTATGTGATGTTGCTGGGCAGTAGAGCCGTAGTCTGAAACTTCAGTGGGCACTGAATTCATCTGTGGACACTGCATTCAGCTGTGGACATTCAAAGTTGTACTAGAGCCCAGAAGAGTTAGATTGTAAAGAGATTCTCAGCTTTTCCTGTTTTCCTGCATAGACCACACCTGGAAGAGATGTTGGAAGTAGCAAAAGAAAGAGGATAGCTTTCAGTCCTCCAGAAGCACAGAGTAAATGAGACTTACCTAAAAATAAGCAAGCTATTTTTAAAATACTTACCAGTAAGTCTTCACATTGTTCTGTCTTGCAGGAGTCAGTTTCTGTTCACGTTCATATTTTTTTTTTAGCTAACAGTTCGTGACAAAGTTTGATGTCAGTTAAGTAAAGATAAATTATATGTATGTTTTATTGCCAATTATTACACATCTTATTGCCATGAATATAAAAATGCATATTTTTCCTTCCTTCTTCCTTTAATTTGGAAGTGTAGTAGCTGTTTTTTACAGTGCTGCAAAGATTTGTTTTCTTCAGCTGATATCTCAGTACAATAGCTTCAAAGTTCTAGTTTTATGCAAATGGTAGGAAAAAAAATGACTTCAGATTTCCTAGCAGTGCTATGTGCTTCATACCTAGTTCCCTCTTGCTATGATGTCATTAATAGATTACCAAACTATGATAAATCATTTACAAAGTTTGTTTCAAGCACTTTGTCATTGTTCGCATAGAGTGTATTTCCTTGGTAATTAAGAATTATTTTGGTGCATTCTGTTGCTTTAAATAATTTCCATTGTAATATATAGTAAAAAGACATACAATTTGTCATAGGCTAATATTTATTCTTAAAAGACAGTAAAGTCAAAATGTGTATTATTTGCCCATCACTGTATTTAATATTCTATTTCGTTTCGTTAATTTTAGAAACCATCTGCAAGGATAAAGCTTGGCTCACCCAAATCTGTCACTGTAACAATCTTATCAAATGACAATGCCTTTGGAATAATTTCTTTTAACATGGTATGGCTTTTTATATGGTATATGTGAAAATTTCAGAAAGCCTAAAGGTGACATTTTCAAAGATGCTTATTAGTTGTTTAGTCTGAATCCCTTGAAAACCGATGCTGAGTTGCATCTTTGAAAACATCTCTAGAGGTAATTCATATCTATGTACATACATATATGCAGCTTTAATACTTCTATGTGCTTTTAGGTTTTGAGATGTAGCCTGAAAAACTTCCACTTGGATGAATATCTGTTTTGCTCATCTAAAATATAAAACTTCTAAAAAATTGTTCAGTCTCACTGCCCCTCACCTGTAAGTCAAGATGTTAATATAAAGTATGGAAGAAGTAAGGAGTAATACCATAGGAAAGTTAAGTTAAAGATGTGATTTGGAAGTCTTGAGAATATATAAATTCATCCATCTTTAGTGAGCAATTTTATACTTAACTCTCAAGCTGAGAGAACACTAGTATGATACATGTATAACACCTTCTGCAATAAGACACTGGTGTGGCTCGGGTGGTGTGAAGGATGTTTGCAGTAATGCAGAGGTTGTATTAGTAGAAAGGGAAGCTACACCTTGTTGGCAGCATTATGGAGAACTTCCCTAGAAAAGCACAAGAACATGAGAAATTTTTAGCACCACAGTACTAAGCCGTGCTCCTCCCTGAATTGGTGTAATTTGAAATCTTTCACCCACAGCAGTTTGCTAGGCAGACTCTATTTATAGCTAGTTATCTAATAAATGACTTTTTAATGGAGAAAACCTATTTTCAATGGGGTTAGGAGGTCCTATAAATACCACTGCTAATATGCCAGGGTTTTGTGTATCTTGACTATGTTAATTTACAAAACAACCCTGACCCTACTTGCATAACTTATGATAATTTTTTAAATCTGAAATCTTTCAAGCTTTTTATTAGCTGAATTAATTAGTTGCTAGGAAATATATGCCATCAGTGGACTGGTTTGCAGATTGGATTAACTTGTCTGTGGGAGTTTGGTATTTCTATGGTAACAGTTTCTTCCTTCTGCTGTGATATTTGATCTGTGCCTAATTGCCTGTCCTTTTTTTTCCTCATTAGTCTGCCTTAATCACAGTGAGTGAGCCCAGGGGCAGAAACGAATTTTTGCCTGTCACTCTAATTAGGGAGAGGGGAACCTATGGGACGGTCATTGTAACTTTTGAGGTGAGTTTATCGAAAGGGCTTCATACCTTAGTCTGTTAGATGAAACTGTGGGGCCATAATCATAACTTATCAAAGTGTTTATAAAAGTGAAAGAGGGGAAAAATACCTATGTCTACATTTGTTAAATCTGTTTCATAAAATGTAAATACATTGTCAAATGGAAAATATTGTAATTATCTGACTGTTTAATTTGAGGAAAAATTAAGAGATACTAGAGAAAACTGAGTATTCTCTGTCATTTAGGAAGATATTTGAGGCAGCATTAGTTGCTATTACTAGAAAACAATGTGTATTAAGTGTGCAAAAATGTGTTATTTAATATTTCTTCAAATTTTACTTATATTTTGCAAATAAACATCTGAGTGAGTCTTTAATGCTTGTGCCAACTTTGAACACGTAAGTATGGGAGCTCATTATTTGGTGAAATTCTGTATCTGTAAGACTGCTGTTTAAGTCCTCAGAAACTAAACCACTCGTGAGGAATATTTAGGCCATTATTTATGTACTTGATTTGAATGTGATAGAATTATTGCCTTTGTTATTGTTTTGTTGTTTGTTTGTTTGGGTTTTTTTCCTTATCTAGCTCTGATTCTATTACATACTTTAAAATTATATATAAATTCTTTCATATGGATATTTCTTTATCAGTTGTCTGGTCTTAGACAAAATCAAAGGTTTAACTGAGACCTGTCAGAATCTGGAAGCATTTGTACTGGATTTTATTGCATACTAAATATAGCATGTATACTTAAAGTACAGAATGAGATTCTCTGTGTAAGTAATTGCAGATCTATTTGTTTTAAGGTCCAATAAATTTTACCATCTGCACAATTAACCAGGTCCATCTCACAGTACATTTTGTATACATATGCTGAAGAAAATTTACAAGATTTTGTAAAAAAACTTTCACCATATTGCCTCTAAGTTGCTCCCTAATCTTTTAGGTTTCACTGTTAAATCTAATATCCTTAATATCACAAGACAAGATAGAAGGGACACAGAACCGGTAACTGCTGTTGTTTTGTCTTCGAACTTACTATGAAAAATGAGTGATTTAAGTTAAATTAGAATGAATATCCTTCCTGTTATATGAAAGACTCAGTTATGTACCAGCAGATACCAAAGGGTCCTCAAAGGCCTATATGGAAGTAGTTTTCTTCCTCTTTTTATGGCAATACGTAATTTCTTCAGAATGATTGCTCTGACTGACTCCATCTCCCAAAAAGGAACAGATTTTCACAACTGAATGTGTGTGTCTGTGAGCAGGAGATGACTGAGCGGATAGTAATTTGTTATGCATGTCACACATTGTGTATTGATTATTGTAATAGATTTTTATTCCTGTTTTGTGTATTTCTTATTGTAAAAACCAATTATTTGCAGATAGAAGATGGACCAAACCCAGCTGAAGAAGACTTAAGTCCAGCTAGGGGAAATATTACATTTACCCCTGGGAGATCAATGCTGATTTATAATTTAATAGTGCTTGATGATCAGGTAAGAAAAAGCTGACTTCATTTTTGGTTTGGATATGTTGAAGGTTAACTGCTCTTCTGGAGAGACTTAGGGTAATAAGCTACAGAAATGCTTGGTTTAAATAAGGTTAAAAGTGCTTCTACTTAAAGTAATGTTAAATTTTGGCTCTGCAAGCTCTCATTTTTGCTCCTTCTAATATTACCTCTGTAACTCTCAGCAGTGAGTATTTTTCATTTCTGAACATATCCTGGCTGTTCTGAATAGACCTGTTAGGTGCTACTGCAGTAAATGTATAGGTAATCAGGAAAGTATTATACTTTTTTGTTGTTGTTGTTGAGATGGAATACTGAGGTCCTTGCTGTATGGCCAAGGATGATGTTCTTGAACTAGGTCTAGGTTTATCTATTAGACTGTCCTCTCTATAATTAACTTTCCGGTATTTCTTTTAAAAAATGCTCTGCTTTTCCCTAATTGCCTTGCAAATTCAGATTATGTTTGCATAATGAACTCAGGCTCTCTTTTTTGTCTTTATTGATTGTTTAGCCAAAAGAAACCTAATTGTTACATTGCTTACATGAAGTATTTTTGATTACGTCCTCAGTGATGCCTGTGCAGCTCTTCTGATTTCAGTTAACAATACCTAAGAATCCAGTTTATTCTTTGTTGAGTAGCTCTGATTCATGTGAAAAGCAGACATGTTATGTTTGCCACTAAAGAAGGAATGTAACACATTGAATATTCAGCAAACAGATTGAAATAAATTACATGTTTTTATATAGTTATGTTCATTTTAAAAAATATGTAAGATTCCTAAAAGAAACAGGTAATCCTGTGAAGAGCCTGAACACTAGGTGATAAAAATTTTCAATTTTTAGATTGGTCTTTAAAAAAAAGTTTGTATTTTGTGAGCTTTTCTTTCTGTTTCAGAGTAAACAAGACATTATTCTACTTTTCAGTTTGTGATTTTCATTTTTCTTACATATGCCTCTCTTTTCTGTTTCTTTTTTTAAAAAAATATAATAGGGATGAGAGAGAAAATAGAGGCACTAAAATAAGTGAAAATAATACAGAACAACTTAATGAGGAAATTCACAAGAAAAAATTAATAGCAAAAAAGTGCCTGTCTCAGCAGCGAGCAACTTTAAAGCAAGTTTTTGCATATTTCTGTTAGTTGTAAAAAGTGGTTTTCCACATCTATACTGATGTTTTTGATGTTAATGAACTGTGCCAGACTTTGCATAGAAACATCTCTTTCAGATTAGATGTAATATGCCAGTGATTTAGAAAGAAATCATTGGGCTTCTTGGGAGGATGTGATTTTTTTTTAATCTCTGACAAATGCTCTCAAAGTTCTATTTTTCAAAGTGTGACCTGTACAGGTGTGGCTGGTCTGCTCAGTGAAAGTCTTCCGTAGGATAAAAGATTAATTTTAGAAACCTTTACTGGTGATGATGGAACTCACAAGAATACAGTGTTACTCTTAGAACTTGGTTTGAGCTTTTAGAATCTGAAATTAGGAAAAGCAATGAAACAAGTATTTTTCTGAAATGAGTGGCACTTTTTCTACAGAAATTAGGGGACTGCAGATCTGATCTCCACAGCACCACATTTATAGTAATTTTGTTGTATATATTTCCTTTTTCAGTGAGTGATAATGGAAACTTTGTTAAAATAAAATGGAGGAGGCAAGGCAACACTGGCCTCTTTTTGTGCCTCATGGCACTGTTGTCTTTGAAGTTTGACTGTTCTTCTAGTTCCTCAATCGTTATACCATTACCAGCTTCATCATGCCCTATTTATATGAGATACTAAGATGTAAACTACACGACATTTTGACTGTCTTACTATTTTATGGTGCAAGATGATATGTTAATTAGTGAACTAAACAAAATATAAGTTAGCATCTATTCTAATAAGGTAAAATAATTGTGTTGTATCTCAGCATAGGAGAGAGGTGACTGAATGGTTCCGGATCTCACTCTGACAAAAAAACCTGCATCAGTCAACAACTTTATGCAAGTTTAAGTGCCACAAGCCAAACAAGGGGCAGAACTGGGGTCAGGTATAAAGGCAGTTCCATGCCCACTCTCTGAGGGTGGCCAATTAACAAATGAGTGTGAAAGGGAAGAAATATCAGACAGCAGGGTTTTCAGAATTTTTTTTAGCAAAAGTGCATGGAAAGGATTTGTGAACTATGTAACAGATTATTACCATTACCATAAAAGAAGTAATTTTGTCCTGGAATTCCTCTCAGAAGCAAATAATACTAGTTTCCAGGAGTCCACAACAAGGATGACATGCAAAGATCATGGATACTTTCTAAAGACTTGCTTTTACCTATATGTCTTAGTAAAATAATCATATTTTTCAGTTGAATAGGTTGTTCCTGTATTATCCCAAACATGTACAGAGGTTAATTAGTATCAACATCAGAAAATCAAGATGTAAATCTGAATACATGTGAGAGACATTTGTTTCCAAATAGAAGTGGCTTCCCAAAGTAGAGTTTGGATCACGTCATAGTCTCAAATTGGAAAGATACAGCTTTTTCTGATTCTTGCCTAGTTTAGTTTTCCTTTTGTTTGGCTTTCCAGTCTTTTTCATATTGCCAAAGCACAGAAGTATGTTTTAGAAAATGGAAGCATTTAATTTTGAGAAAGGGTTTTCAGCCAAAGTTGAAAGGAAGACTTCTGTTTGTTTTGATGTGAAATGAGCTGTTGAGTTTGTATTGTTTCCATTTGCTGCAAAGTATAGAAAACATATTTCTCAGTAAGTGAGAGTGCATGTATTTGAAATGTGACTTACAATCAGTTGCTAATATTATTTTTTTAGATACCTGAAAACGATGAATTGTTTGTTGTTCATCTGAGGAGCGTGGAAGGAGGTGCTGAAATCAACAGCACAAAAAATTCAGTTCAGATTAATATTAAGAAAAATGACAGTCCTGTGCGTTTTGTTCAGAGTGCTTATATGGTGCCAGAGGAAGCGGATGTGATAACAATTCAAGTGGTTCGTGGTAAGGATGTCAGTGGAAAGTTAATTGGGCCTGATGAACATGAAGTCTCTGTCAGTTACGCCATCATAACTGGGAATTCAACAGCACACGCACAACTTAATGTAGACTTCCTAGATCTACAGCCAAATACAGCTATTGTTTTCCCACCTCTTGTTCATGAAACGTATATGAAATTTAAGATCCTTGATGATGCCATACCAGAAATTGCTGAGACCTTTCAGATTATGCTTCTTAAGGACACTCTGCAGGGAGATGCTGTTTTGGTGGATCCGTCTGTTGTTCATGTCACCATCCAACCGAACGATAAACCCTATGGAGTACTATCAATCAACAGTATCCTGTTTGCTCAGACTGTTACCATTGATGAGGACCAAATTTCAAGGTATGACAGACTTTCAAATCTATTTTCTAGTCAGTTTAATAGATTTGTTTAGCAGTGTTGAGCACCCTTAGGATTTCACTGACAAGTAATTATAAAATCACTACTGAGAATTTCATGTATAAATCACTTGTGTGTTGTTTTTATTATCAGCTATAGCTACAAATATTTCAAGGGAGTGGAAATGCCTAATTATACAGGAAATATTTTAATATTTATGAACTGTATGTAAAAACTTTAATTGTTTAGTCACATTATCAGAATACAGAAAAACTCTTTAACGGTAGGATCAGTGAATCACAGAATCACAGAATGTTAGGGATTGGAAGGGACCTTAAAAGATCATCTAGTCCAGTCCCCCTGCCAGAGGAGGAATACCTAGGTCAGGTCACACAGGAACATGTCCAGGCGGGTTTTGAATGTCTCCAGAGAAGGAGACTCCACAACCTCTCTGGGCAGCCTGCGCCAGTGCTCTGTTACCCTCACTGTGAAGAAGTTCTTCCTCACATTTATGTGGAACCTCCTATGTTCCAGCTTGCACCCGTTGCCCCTTGTCCTATCATTGGATGTCACTGAGAAGAGCCTGGCTCCATCCTCATGACACTCACCCTTTACATATTTATAAACATTAATGAGGTCACCCCTCAGTCTCCTCTTCTCCGAGCTAAAGAGACCCAGCTCCCTCAGCCTTTCCTCATAAGGGAGATGTTCCACTCCCTTCATCATCTTTGTGGCTCTGTCCTGGACTCTCTCAAGCAGTTCCCTGTCCTTCTTCAACTGAGGGGCCCAGAACTGGACACAGTACTCCAGATGTGGCCTCACCAAGGCAGAATAGAAGGGGCGGAGAACCTCTCTTGACCTACTAACCACCCCCTTTCTAATACACCCCAGGATGCCATTGGCCTTCTTGGCCACAAGGGCACATAGCTGGCTCATGGTCATCCTGCTGTCCACCAGGACCCCCAGGTCCCTTTCTCTTACACTGCTCTCCAGCAGGTCAGCCCCCAACCTGTACTGGTACATGGGGTTGTTCTTCCCCAGGTGCAAAACTCTACACTTGCCCTTGTTGAATTTCATTAAGTTTCTCCCCACCCAACTCTCCAGCCTATCAAGGTCTCGTTGAATGGCAGCACAACCCTCTGGTATGTCAGCCATTCCTCCTAGTTTTGTGTCATCAGCAAACTTGCTGAGGATACATTCTGTACCCTCATCCAGGTCGTTGATGAAGATATTGAACAACACTGGTCCCAGTACTGACCCCTGAGGGACTCCACTAGTCACAGGCCTCCAACTAGACTCTGTCCCATTGACCACAACTCTCTGGCTTCTTTCCTTCAGCCAGTTCACAATCCACCTCACTACCTGATCACCAAACCCATACTTTATCAGCTTATCTACAAGGATGCTGTGGGAGACAGTGTCAAATGCTTTACTGAAATCAAGGTAAACCACATCTACCGCTCTACCATCATCTATCCACCTAGTTATTTCCTCATAGAAGGCAATAAGGTTGGTCAAACATGACTTACCCTTGGTAAAACCATGTTGACTGCTCTTGATGACCTCCTCATCCTTGATGTGCCTAGAGATAGTGCCAAGAACAAGCTGTTCCATCACCTTTCCAGGGATGGAGATGAGGCTGACCGGTCTATAGTTACCCGGGTCCTCCTTCTTGCCCTTCTTATAGATTGGAGTGACATTTGCTATCCTCCAGTCCTCAGGCACCTCTCCTGTTCTCCATGACTTACCAAAGATGATGGAGAGTGGCCTAGCAATGACCTCTGCCAGCTCCCTCAGCACCCTTGGGTGCATTCCATCAGGTCCCATCAATTTATGGATGTCCAGATTGCTCAACTGATCCCTAACCCAATCCTCATCTACCAAGGCAAACTCCTCCTTTATCCTGACTTCTGGGACTATAGGGATCAGGGGCTCCTGGGGAAAGCCTGCAGGAGTAAAGACAGAGGCAAGGAAGGCATTCAGCACCTCTGCCTTCTTTATATCCTCTGTCTCTAGGGCACCCACCTCATTCATCAGTGGGCCTGTATTGCCTCTAATGAAGTCATGATGCTGTCACACACCAGTTCATACAAGTGAGAAATAGATTCTGGCTTCCTTCCTTGGTAAATCTTTGTATTTACTATAGATAAAATCAGTCTGCAGTTGAAAAAAAAAGAAAAGGTGTTGTGTGTCACCCATGAAATACTTAAAAATAAGTATTTATAATTTTACTGAGAGATTAAAATCAAAGCTCTGTATGAATTTTACAGGTAGAACTGATACACAATATTGACAGTCTCAATAAAATGTCCACTGCTAGCTACTGATGATAGTTTATCCCCAGAGAAATAGGTAATGCATTAAGTTATCATACTAAGGACAATTTCGGAAGATTATTTTATAGTATGTAAAGCCCAGCACTGCAGTATTCGTTTTCCCTTCTTTCTTATGCACAGTAAAAAAAAATAACTCATGCTTTCTAAATTTTTTGTAAGTCATAATTCCCAGAAGTTTCATTGTAGTCGTGTGCTGGTCAGGTGCAGGAAACATGACATTTCCAGTATCATAAATATTGATAACTTAATGTTTCAGTACAGAGGAAAATAGTTCATTCAGGATCTTTATTTAAATGCTCATGCCTGACAACTCTGTTTTCATATAGTTTATAAAATGGTGTAGAAAGTTAACAGAGAAAAAGTTTTCCGAAATTTGACATGAATTTCTCAAGACAGATGTCAAACATGCCAAGTGTCCACTTCTTGGTATCTTTCTTGCTGTAAACAAAATAAATCCTGACAAATATATTTAAAGACATTACGGAGAGGTTATGAATAATCACTCTAAGAGAAGTCTTATTGTGTGTGTTATGATTTCAAAAACTTTAATCACTGACTCAGTTGTCAGTTGCAGTCAGTCACTGAAGTCAGTGTAAATCTTTCAGGGAATCGATAACTAAGCAAACCAATATTAGCTATAATTTAATATTGTGAGTTTTTGTTTTCGTTCAAAACCATAGGTTTGAAGGGATCACGATTGTAAGAAATGGTGGAACACATGGAAATATTTCTGTTACCTGGGTTATAGTCCGAAATAGCAGTGATCCCTCACCCGTGACCGCAGACCTCATTCCGGAGACAGGGGAGATATGTTTTGATCAAGGACATATGCTGGTAACGCTTCCTCTGAACATTATTAATGATGATATACCAGAAGAGGCAGAGCCCTATCTTCTGAAACTCTTAGCTCATACAGTACAGGGAGGTGCAGAAGTCAGTGAACCATCTGAGGTAAGTTTGCTTTTAGAATTCTCTTGGAGAAGGTAATAATGGGACTTTACCAGTTTTCATAACATTGGTTAGACTGGCTAAAGGGTTTGGGCTTGAATATAAATAAAAATAAATAAATTCTTAATATAATCTTAGTATATGGAGCCATATCCAAAGTATTTGGCTTAGTAGAGTATACAAAGCCAGAATGTTTTAATACGGTAGCATTCATCTTAGATTATTCCCAACATACACAGCACTGCATAAGTGCTGTCTTCAGTGACTGCTTGCTAAGAGAAGGCAGGAAGTTATTTTCACTTGGTCTTTTGCTGTCTTAATGATTATTGGAATGTTTTACACAGAGTAACAGCTTCAAGAGGAGGGGTTGGTGATTAAGACTGTAACCTCTGAACTGTTAAATAAAGGGTGGCTAGCATTGCTGACAGTTTTGTGACTCAATTCCCTACTTTGTTTATCTTAAAAACAATTGGAATGAATTTGGTGAATGAAAAATTTCATTTTATAGTCTGAAACGTTTTTAAATTTTTCACTTTGGCTGTTGAGCTGAAAAAACAGTAATTCAGAGCTCATTTTGGTACATGGTTGATACATAGTGGGAAAATTGCCACTGTCAGTGTTGTGCTGCTTGTGTACAAAGGATACTTTGGGGTTGTCGATCTGATTTCTTTCCTGAGTGCCAGTTCACTAAGGCGAAAAATATATGGTGACAGTCAGGACATGCTTTCGTGAAAGCATGAAAACTGTGGTGTATAGTAACTATAGCATAGGTAAGTGATGCTGTTTTCTGTTTTGCAGCTTCTGTTTTACATTCAGGATAGTGATGATGTTTATGGCCTAATAAAATTTTATCCTTTGGAGAATCAGAAGATTGAAAGTAATCCAACGGGACGCTTTTTATCCTTGAGTTTTGCACGAGAGAGAGGAACAGTTGGAGATGTGCAGTTGGTTTATACTGCATTGTATATTCCAGCTGGAGCTCTGGATCCTGAGAGAGCAAAAGATGGCATTCTAAATGTGTCTAGAAGAAGCATTCTCATATTTCCAGAAGGAAAAACACAAGATACTTTAAATATACCAATAAGAAATGATGCATTTCTTCAAAATGGTGCTCATTTCCTCATACAGGTATCTCAGTTGTGTTTTAGGGTATTTGTTAAGCCTGTGTAATATGAAGGGTATAATTTAAAAGTGGGTCCTTCCATTTTAATTATGATGCTACCTGTTTAAAAAAAAAAAAAAAAAGAAGATAAAGAAATTATTAACTGTGTAGCTAAGAAAACTGTCTTATTTAGAGACAGCTTCCATAAATATACCATAAAGGGATTTATTCCTAATCATTATTTACTAATTACACTATATTTTAAAAATAGACTGTTGTAGCAGGATTCAGATATTAATTTAACAAAATGATATCAATGTTGCAGAAGTTAGTTAACTTTTGAGGTATATTTTTCTGTCTACTCCTTGGCTTTCAATTTAACCAAATTAAGGTACTTAAAATGGAATTACAGAAGCATGACAAATGTTAGAAATGTCAAGCAAGTAAATATACATTTAAAATAGTCATACATATATTACATTTCATTTTTGTATGAACGTAGCCAGAGAACTAAAAAAATATTTTGTCCAGTTTTCTCTGCATAGTGTCCCTTGTTGCCCTCTTGGGGTTTTTGCTCTTTTTTTTTTTTTTTTCCTATCTGAATTTGTAAGAAGGGAACTTCTGTCATTGGTAATTAAAACTGGCTTGAAAAATTCACTAGAACTGTGGTTTTGACAGAAAATTGGATTTTAAGCAAAAATATTTAAAGAAAGAATTTCCACTTTCCAGTGAGGGCTTTCATTTTTCATTGGAGAAAACCAAGTTTGCTTACATTTTAGCAAGATATTGTTCAGATATTCTGCTGTGGAAGATCCTGGGCATTATGATCATTATTTGTTATGATTATTTCTCATCTGTAGTTAAGTCTGTTCTGTAATCTCTAGTTCCTATGATGCCCTATGCCACTTCACCTGGGGTGAAGAGCCCAGGTAGCAATCTTGATATGCAGACAAAGGGATGACTTGACACATCCAAAGCAAAAATCAGAGAGGCATTTCTTAGTTATTTTAGAGGCATTTCTTAGTTCCTTTTAATCTTTTAAGTCAGCTGTCTTTAGAATTTTCTGATGAAGATGTTGATACTAAATCCACAGACTTAAAATTTGCCAGCTTTTGTCTTTCACTTACAATCTACTAACGATGGTTTGATTACTTCTGGGACCTTGAAATTATTTCTTCCCCTACTTCCTTCTCCACACATTTTCTTAAAAAAAAAAGAAAAAAAGAAAAAAAAAAATCTGTGCCAGAACTGTATTATTGTTTTACTAGTGCGCAGTTTTGGCATTCACAGTTAGAAAGAGAATTGTGTTCTGGAATACAAGAACTGAAAGATCCACAGAAGAACTGAAATATCTAATTCCAAGCTGCTTTTGAATGTCACATTATAAATAGCATTGCAGTGTGGACTATGGACAAGACACACATATGATAAGTATTTCAGAATGCAGGCATTTTGCCCAGCTTTTCAAACTGCAGATTCCAGGGAGGCAGGGGGGAATGTGAGTGTGCTGTGCTTTCTCCATGAACCATAAAAATCTTTTTGTTTAAATAAACAAAATCAGAGGGTCTTTCCAGCACAGAAAATTCATTTAGAGACTCATAGAGAAGGAATAAAAATACCCCTGTTTATCACTATGGCAATCCTTCTACATTGTGAATAAATGATAATCTCAAGTGAACATGTTTAGAATGAGAAGATTACAGAGTTTGTGCTAGGCACAATAAAGGATCAACTGAGGGGAGGAGGAGTGGAGGAGGAAATGAAGCTTAAGCACAAGTAGAGAATGGATAGAGGAACTGGAAAAGTGAGATTAACATTCTTCAGTGACATCTTCGATTAAATAGCCTACTGTAGTCTGTACACTTTTTGGTATGGACAGGAAGATTAATTAATTTAATAAACTACTCATCATTATCACTCAATTCACAGTGCATTCTTTTTTCCTCATGAGCTGATTTGCTTTAAAAGGAAACACTGAACTAAAAAAATTGCATTGGTTCTTTATTAATTATTACTTTAATCTCAAAGTTACTATCCAGGATCAGAACAACTTAACAAAGTGAGCTGTTTCAGCTGTGTAGTATTTCAGAAACTTTACTGAGCTGACAACCTCACAGTGGTCCACCTGCATACTGTTAATTGCAGGATCAGGGCCTACTCTAAAAGACAGCTTCAAAACCAAGCAAAACAGTCTCACCATCTGTTCCTCAGACTCTCAATAACTATCTGGTATGGTTGAGAATCAATTAATGAATACAGTATTTGTAAAATCTATCATTAAATAAAATGTGCATGGATATTTTTATGTGTAATTCAAGCAATGGTAGAACAAGGTATGATAGAGACCAACTATTTTATATAGATTGGTTTTAAGAGTTGAAAGGTTTAAAAACTTCCCAATCAAAACAGTGATTCATGCTTACTATATGGATTTAAATAAGGTCACTTTCCCCTCCTCCAATAGAACCTTACTATACGGTAACATCTGGTAACTCCAAGCTAAAACTATCCTTGTGGGAGTTAAAGGAGCTTGTCATTACAGTTTCATGCCCCAGTGAAATGTTTGCAGAAGTACATGCAAATCAGTTATGGAAACATTTATTATAATGCATGTAGACAGAATCACATGGTACAAATTATATTTGAAAGAAATATTTAAGCAGGCAAGTCCTGCACTCCTTACTGTGTCAGTACTGCTGCTGGGTTTAGTGAGTGATGCATCCCATTCAAAGAAAGGGTAAACATTTTTCCGTTTCTTCTTAAAATCAATAAACCATCAGAAGTATGGTAACACAAGAGGAGACTGCAGTTTTGAAATACTGTACTGATTTTTTGTTCTGAAGGCAATTCCAGTGTATTAGTTATTATAAATAGAGAAGTTATTAAAGTTGTATGAGAGAGGAAAGAAGATGATTGGATCATTCTTTGACTTCAGTAGAGGCTGTGAATTGTTATGGTTCCAGTGACTTCAGCAGATTTTTATCAATGTGTGGCACAAAAATGAAGTTAGGACAACAGCTTGGGCCACTTGTCAAACCAATACTATTATTAGGCCCAGTAGTGAATCAACCGACCTAGAAGGTTCATGCTCACTCTACATGCATTTAGTTATGTACACGAACATGATTTGTCTGAGAGGTATACCATTCTGCTGACAAAGCTCAGTGGTATCCGCTTCGTTTCTTTGACACATGTACTTACACATTTTAGTAACAGCAATGTCGCCAGAAATGTGTTCTGGATATGTTTTGCTCTCTGCATATGAAGCTTATTCTGAAATGTCAGAGTTGTTCTGACTTGGTATTAAGGCTTCTTGTTTCTCAATTTTTTCTTACTTCTTCCTGCAGCTGGAAAAAGTTGAGCTGGTGAATAGAATTCCTCTAGTCCCACCTGTGAGTCCTAGATTAGGTGAGATTCGAAATATTTCTCTGAGGATTACTCCAGATATTGCAAATGGAGAAATAGGCTTCACTAGCAATCTTCCAATTATTCTTTCTGAGCCAGAAGATTCTGAAGCTACAGTGGTAAGTAAAGCTTTTTATGTTGTCCCTTACTATGGAAAATTTATTTGGAGAAAGCAAAGTTTGCTATATTCAGTGTAACATATGAAAGTTAATGTGAGGGAAATCCATCCTCTAAATTCTGCTTGATCCCAAATATTTTCTTACTTTAAAGAAAAATTAAAAAAAAGGCAAAAAAGTGCTCATAAAACTAAGGTCTGAAGTAATGTGTTAGTCATTTTCAGAAAAGTAAAGTTGATGTTTGCTTTCTCTATAAACATCCAAAACCAGTTAGGTCTTGATGCTCACGCAGAACAAAAGATGCTACAGACAATTTTAGTCTCTCTCACCAACTGCAAAGGTAGTAAAGTAGGACAGGTACTGGTCCTAGATTTTATGGAAACGTCTGTGTATCTTACAGTTGACTGACTGACACATGAACATATTTTTTGTCTCACTGGGCATGTTTTCCAGCAATTGTGCTTTTTAGATTTCTGAGAAGTCAAAGAAAGATTTTCCAAAGCATTGTCATTGATATGAGTGCTTTAGTCCTAGCTGGAGAATCCTTTTTTAAAATGTTTTTTTCATACATTTTCACTTTTTTTTCCCCCTGGCTGTCTTCATTGAAATCTTCCCAGAAATCCTGAATCACATAAATTATATCTCATTCTCAGATTAAAACTGCTAATTTCCTTAAACATGGTACAAGTTGCACTGTACTCTAATAAACAGAGTAAATTTAAGGTAGTTATATTTAAAATCTCGGTTGTTTGTTGAAGAGGTGGGCGCTGATTAAATGTGTTTATGGTTACCTAGTGATTTGTGATATAAGTAATCTGTCATCCCCCCTAATTATGTAACTGATAAATGGTTCAAAGGATAAAATTCAGTATATATTTTCATTGATACACCATCTTTGATTTCATAACATATACATAGGTATGAATAGAAAAAAAACAAGCTGAACATTTTGAGGCTCATATTCAAATAGTAATTTGCAAGGAGGTAATTGTTTTTGCATCTCATTTTACAAGCTACAACAGATTCATGTGTTTCACAGGTTTCCATTGTGTTACATAGAGATGGGACTGATGGTCAAGCAACTGTGTTTTGGAGTTTGAAACCCTTTGGTGTCAATCAGAAGGCAGTAACACATGACGATATAAGTCCTTTTAATGGCTCCGTTGTTTTCTTATCTGGACAAAGTGATACGACAATTAACATTACTATTAAAGCTGATGATATACCTGAAATGAATGAAACTGTGTTATTAACTTTGGACAGGTATTGTACCCTAATCTCTATTCATGTGTATCAGTTGTAATATTCAATTTGCATATAATAAATTAACACAGTATTAATTAGGAGGTATTGCCTCTATTGTGTTGGTAAGTGCCTGAAGGAATATTTGTCCCTTGATTCAGATTGCATATGGATTCTTCTTTGACTGGAGATCGGTGTAAGAACCTGTGTTGTATTTATTATCTAATGACTTAATTTCGTTTATTTTAATGAAAATAATGTATGCTATTTAGAAAGTTCTTTCAGCTTTGATCTTTAGTTATAACATATCTTTTCAGAAAAGTGGTATTTAGTGGGATAATCAGGAAAACTATAATGAAGAGCGGAAAGCAATATATAACTGTGTTTCTGTCAGAACAGAGAGTTGTTGCAGAATTAGATGAGCTTTTTATTTATGTGATCTGCACATTCAGTATTGCTTGCTCTTGATAATTAGATACTTCCATCACAACTCCTGGCTTCCAAAATAGCCCAATGTGACCATTACCACAGTCTTTGGCTACAACGATGATGTTTCTGAAGCGCTGTGTTGTAGCCTCCCTTTTGCACGATATCAGGATCACAGGATAATTTATGCTGTAAGGGACCTCAGGAGATGCTATTATCTGCATGTGAGCACCAATCAGAGTACTTAAATTGGTTCATATCCAGGAGAGTATTCCCTCTTTGATTTACTAACAGGAAAACCTTGGCTACGTCTTCTGTCCTGCTTCCAACAACTCAATTGAATACATAGTTTAGAAATGCCACCATTTCTTCTTCTACCTCCTATTAGTCTAAGGTATGTTTTTCCACTTTTTCTGGAAGCATACTAATAGGGGTCTGCCATCAGCAATGTCCACAATTAACATCTACTACTTACACAGCCCTTACCTTATGCAGAAGTGTTTTTGTCCTATATAGGAAGTACAGACTAGCTCTTGGGAGCTTCCAACAGCAGATATCCATGGTGATTACATACTAGCAAACCAGAAACCAGTTCCTCAAGCTGTTGATGATTCTATCTTGGAAAGCCTGTTTTTTTGAGCATCATTCTGTCACACAGGAAAGATGTTATTCCGTTGCAGGACTGGCCCAGTTCTGTAGAAGCTGGCTGGTGGATTCCTCTGGTGCAGAATGAGTTACTTCATTCTATCTTGGCTGCTCACTATGTTGAGAAGACAGTCCTGTTCAAGACAAAAATGAAAAGAGACTATTGCAAGCAGTTCCCTGCTTTCCTGGCTCATCTCAAGGAACCCATTAGAATCTCCTGCACAAAGGGGTAAACTAAGACTAGAAAGGATGAGGGAAGTGTGTGGGATGTGAACAAGACTAGAAAGGATGTGAAGAAGTTGTGTAAGGTGGCCAAAAAAGGGGAGTGGAAGATTAGGAAACAAAGAAGTAGATAGAAAAAGTGGACAACGTAAAAGGTTATGTTTTTAAGTTCTGACTGCTTTGCAGTAGTGTTTAACTACAGGTCTCTGCCACTTACTCTGAGCAGTAATCCTAGGCTGTGCCTTGAAAATTATAGCTGCAATGAGGATTGAACTGGCAGCTGAACAAACGTAACCACTGCTCTGATTTTACTACGTATGTTGGGAGTAGCAGGTTCTGCTGATCATGAAGCGGATGGTAAAAAGTGTGCCAGCAGTAAGCAGCTTTCCCACACTTGGCAAGGTCAGAGAGTGAAGTTAGGAACAGGTGATCTGGCCTGGAACGAGAAATAAACAAGGAGGAGATAAAATCTGAACTTTTCTCTCTATATGGAAACTATGTCCCTCAAGGCTATGAGTGAAATTTGGCACCTTCACAATTAGCAGAAGCCAAGAAGGAAATGACTGCAAAAATCGTCCTTTCCGTACTGGAGATGACTCTTCAAATGAGGGTTGAAGGATACTGGCACGGTTATGTGTATAAGCTTGCAGTATTGCATTCTGCATAGTTTATATTTTCTAGATGAACAAAAGATTTCAGTTTCCAAGGCTGGCAGCCAGCACCTCACAGCAGTAGTGAATTAGCATGAAAACAAAGATGCACTGAACAGTGGATATGCTTGTACTGTTCTATAAATCGTAGCATAAGTCAGTAGGAAAACAGAGCATGTAAGAACTTTAGTGACACTATAGACATAGAAATATGTTCGTAAGTATTCTATTTATTGCAATTAGTAATAGCATGGATAAAATAATAAAAATAATTAGTTCTAACAAGGATGTATTATTTACAACTCAGTGGTGTTGTTAAGGCTCTGCACATTTTAAACAAGCTTTAATTGCATCCATGACTATAAAATAAATTTTGCAAGACATTAAAAATAGTATTTTGTTCTCTTGTTCTGTGGCCTCTGACCATGGGCCATAGATATTAAAAATAACTTTGAATTACGTCCACAAAATGGAGGCAAATGTATATCATGAAGAATATGCTTCCAAAGAAGCAAGGCAATCCTGTACCTGCTGAAGCTTCTTCATATTTTCTTTTTTTAGGAGCAGCTTCAGGTTGAATGCCTGTCCATATCTGAATAGGCCTGAATTGAGACCAAACATAAACAAAGCCAGATGTCTGTAGTGAAATCTGTGTGAGCAAGAGAAGGCAGTGGTCTTCTTGATGAATATAGGTGAAACAGGCCATGGAAATTCTGTCTATGCTTTGTGGGAGCATATGTACATACTAGGCCTATTCATGTTACCTGGTAAGCACAAACAGAAATCAGTTTTTTAAAATTCTGATTGTTGTTTTTTTCCTTCTGCACAATGTATTGTCCTACTGGCAGTTGTCATCCTCTCAGTAAGGTGTAGATACACAGCTATCGATTTGGCAGTTATCACAAGTGGAGGACCAGGACTTCCGGGACATGTGGGTTGTGTGTGCACCCTTAAATGAGTGTTGGTGAGAGACAGAATTCAGACTTTGGGATCTGTGAACAGCAATATACAGATAAATTGATCTTAATTTGTGAGAGTGATAATCTATGAACTGATGACTGTTTACATAGTCTTTATGCTCAAATTTGAGTCGTGACTCTTATAGTTTAGGATGCCAGAACAGATTAATATTATAACCTAAATCTCGTTTACTGTATAATTATCTCTTTCAGTGTAAAACATTGGCTTTTTCTTCAAAGGTTTGGTCAGACTTTGTTTAGATGGTGAAAAAGTTATTTGAAAATAGCAGTAGAATGTTGAAATAGGTGCTACTAGACACCTACTGCTAGCTTTTATTACTTTTCAAAATAATAACACCCTATATCTTCTGTTATGAGTAACAAAAATTAAAATAGCCTCCCAGTTCAAATAATTTGTGGATTAAACCTGGAGAGAAGGTGTTCCCTCTGATCAGAAGCACTGCGGAATTTATAATGTGGCAAGGTCATGGTTCTTGGGCAGGTCAAGCTAGGGAACACACGTCAAGTTTAAGCTGGATGATGGTCACCAGGGTCAGGCACAGCCCAGCAATCACCAGGCAGGTCCACAGTGAGGAGACAAATCCAGGGTCAAGCCTTGAAGTCAGCTGGTGGATTCTGGTCCACAGATCACAGAATCATAGAATTATAAAATCATAGGATAATTATGGTTGGAAGGGACCTCCAGGGTCATCAAGTCCAACCTTTATCCCATCATATTCCTAACCATTAGACCATTAGACCATGGCCTCAAGTGCCTCATCAACCCATTTTTTGAACACCTCCAGGGATGGCGACTCCACCACCTCCCTGGGCAGCCTGTGCCAATGTCTAACCACCCTCTCAGTAAAGAACTTCTTCCTAATATCCAACCTAAACTTCCCCTGATGCAACTTGAGGCCATTTCCTCTCGTCCTGTCATTAGTCATTTTGGAGAAGACACCAACACCAGCCTCACTACAACCTCCTTTTAGGTAGTTGTAGAGGGCAATGAGGTCTCCTCTCAGTCTCATCCAGACTAAACAGCCCCAGTTCCCTCAGCCAGTCTTCACAAGGCCTGTTTTCCAGACCTCCCACCAGCCTCGTTGCCCTTCTCTGGACTTGCTCCAGCACCTCAATGTCCTTCTTATCCTGTGGTGCCCAGAACTGGACACAGTACTCAAGGTGTGGTCTCATGAGTGCCGAGTACAGGGGCACGATCACCTCCCTACTCCTGCTGGTCACACCGTTTCTGATACAGGCCAGGATGCCATTGGCTTTCTTGGCCACCTGGGCACACTGCTGCCTCCTGTTCAGTCGGCTGTCAACCAACACCCCGAGGTCCTTTTCCACCAGGCAGCTTTCCAGCCACTCTTCCCCAAGCCTGTAGCGCTTCATGGGGTTGTTGTGGCTGAAGTGCATCACCCAGCACTTACCCTTGTTAAATCTGGTGCAATTACTCTCAGCCCATCACTCCAGCCTGTCCAAATCCTGCTGCAGAGCCTCCCTACCCTCAGGCAGATCGACACTCCCACTCAATTTTGTGTCATCTGCAAATTTACTGAGGGTGCATTCGATCCCCTCATCCAGGTCATCAATAAAGACATTAAACAAGACTGGCCCCAAGATCAAGCCCTGAGGGACACCGCTTGTGACCGGTCTCCATCTGGATTTAACTCCATTCACCACAACTCTCTGGGCTCGGCCATCCAGCCAGTTTTTAACCCAGCAAAGAGTCCACCTGTCTAGACCATGAGCTGCCATAGAATCATAGAATGGTTTGGGTTGGAAGGGACCTCAAGGGTCATCTAGTTCCAAGCTCCCTGCCGTGGGCAGGGGCACTTCCCACTAGACCAGGTTGCTCAAAGCCCCATCCAGCCTGGCCTTGAACACTTTCAGGGAGGGTGCAGCAACAACTTCTCTGGGTAACTTGAGCCAGTGTCTCACCACCCCCACAGGAAGGAATTTCTTCCTAATATCTAATCTAAATCTACCCTCTTCCAGTTTAAAGCCATTACCCCTCATCCTATCACTACATGCCCTTGTAAAAAGTCCCCCTCCAGTTTTCTTTTAGGCACCCTTCAGGTACTGGAACGCCGCTATAAGGTCTCCCCAGAGCCTTCGCCAGGCTGAACAACCCCAACTCTCTCAGCTTGTCCCCATAGGAGAGGTGCTCCAGCCCTCTGATCATCTTCATGGCCTTCCTCTAGACCTGCTCCAACAGCTTGATGTCCTTCTTATGTTGGGGGCACCAGAACTGGACGCAGTACTCCAGGTAGGGTCTCACAAGAGAAGAGCAGAGGGGGAGAATCACTTCCTTTGACCTGCTGGCCACATTTCTTTTGATGCAGCCCAGGATATGGTTGGCTTTCTGGGCTGCAAGTACACATTGCCAGATCATGTTGAGTTTTTCATCAACAGACACTCCTAAGTCCTTTTCCTCAGAGCTGCTCTCAATCCGTACTCTGCCCAGCCTGTACTTGTGCTTGGGATTTCCACAACCCAGGTGCAGGACCTTACACTTGGTCTTGTTGAACTTCATGATGTTGTATACCTCAGAGTGTAGACACAAAGAATCCTGTTTTGTACATTGTTTGTTTCTCTTGTAACAGCAGTTCAGAGTTGGAAGCCTAAGCCTAGATACTTCTATTCCATTTTTGCATAGACTATTTTATGCCTTTTTTCAACAGTAACCAACATTTACCATGTCAGAGCAGTGATAGCAATCTGGCCAGTCATACAGAGAAAACATGGTCAGATCAATCAATAGATCAATCCATCAATCAATAAATCAATCAATAAATAAAGTGATGCTAGTGTTGAATATGGGACTAGGATAGAGAAACCTCCTGAACAATGGTTTTCTTTTGCAGTGCATGGGCTGAATATGATTAGTTGCTTTCTGACCTGAAAGTTCTCCAAGATTCCCATCTGACTTACACCGTGACTGTTTAAAAGTAATAAAGTATTGCCAGTCTTCTTAGTCCTTTCAAAGAGAACCTGGAGATGCTCAAGATGCATACCTCATGGCACCTTGTGACTGTTTTATTTCTGCTACCCTCTGGATTTCTGCAGTGCTGCCGTTGTGCGTTGTAACACAGCATTAGATTCTAGGACTACTCGGTTCATGTTAACAGGCTTTTTTTGTCGGAGCTGTTCTTGGACTCCTGCAGTATAAGTTCATGAAGCTGAAAGAGATTTTGTTTCTGGCATGCTCTTTCACTTTCTGGTTAATTATTATGTCTTAACTACTTAAGCTTGTACATACGTATCAAAAACTCAGTTGATATAATGGGTAGTTTGTATTCTCTGTTGTGAATTATATTACTAACAGCTTAGCAATATAATTAAATCTTAGCATTGCCAACCCTGGAATTTTCTCATTGATCTTTTCATTGTGTTCATAATTTGATGGTTGAGGAACACTTCCGCATATGTTTCTGGAGGAAGGGAGAATGTCTCAACATATAGTATTTAAAATCTAGCCTCACTGGAAATCAGTGAGAATTTCAATTAACTCAGATCTCCTTTTTGAAAGAATGTATCTGCAAGTGTATTTGCTTTAGTTTATCAAACTTTTGAGTTAGCTCTTATCTCTACTGAATTCTGAATCTGAGTTCTTTTTGAGATTAGTGAAGTCAGACTTTCACTTTGTAAATGCTGTGGTAATCTATGATATTTTGAGAGGAGCTACAGTTCTTATATTTAATATATATTTATCTTAGATTAAGAAAGTCAAAATATGTGATTGCCACTGCAGAATAATACTATCCTTTCATCTGATTTGATCTAGTAATTTTGTTATGTTTGGCCAAAACAGAACCAAATAAGTGATTAGCAAATACTCTTTTCTTATTTTTGAATTTTTGTTTGTTATATTTTTATATTGGTATTGTACTTTGGTAATTGGGTTAATTGTCAAAAATAAAGTTTTATGTGATTTTGTGACAAAATAGTTTTTGATGTGTACCTGTAATAACTCCCACTGTGCTTGTCTGTTTTTATCTTTATTTTGGCAGCCTGATGAAATAACATATCATGGAGGCATATTTTGTTTTTTTGTTGGGTTGTTGGGGTTTTTTTTTCAAATGAAGGGATATTTATAAATGTGGGCTGCTGGTGCAGTTGTGAGCAGGCACAGATGTTGGCAGTAATGGAGCTCTAGGAGGAGGGCTTGTAGGGCTTGACATGTTGAAATGGTCATGCGGTCATTTCTCCTGAGTGAGTACTGCCCTCTTGCTAGCATATGTCAACAGAAAAATACTAAGCAAGTAAGGTTCCCATAAAATGAACATTACAACTGTTTGGAAAGGAGAAATAAAGCATTGTGTTGTTTTTTTCTAAATTATCATTATTCTTTTCTAAGATTACTACTATTGAAATTCTATGAAGTGGCACTTTCATTTCTTCCCCCATCCCCTTTCTTTCTTTCTTTCTGTGTTGACAGGGTAGAGACAGAAAGGTTTGTCGTGTACTTTGGGTAAGTGCAGTGAACTGTGGTTTGCCTTCAGTGAATCAGTACTTTATTTTACGAGTAACTGGTTTGGGTGGAATCTGTCATTATCGTTTCTTTTCCTCTCGGGAATCACGTGTCCTGCATCTCTTCAGACAATGCATGCTTGACATTTAGTGTTTAATTTCATGGCATGGGATTCTGGCTTGAAGACATTTCTTTATTTTGGATCTGTGAATGATGAAAATTATGAATATGTGGCTCAATGTTTGGTATATGAGCATTTGATCAGTAATGGATTAGTTGTTTTAAACTGACAGAAATAGGATTTGCCCCAACTAAATGACTCAACTGACTAGAATTATAGATAAGAAGTTTTCTGTGGTCAGAGATGAGCAGTTGTCTTGTTTTTGAATAACCTACAATTAGTTTATGTTAACACAAGTTATTGTGCCTGCTGATGTATATTTTCTAAATGTGCAATAAACATAACGTGTTACCTTTTTATATAGATATTTCCCATTTTGTGACTTGTATCCTACCAAGACTTTGCTACAAGATGCACTGCTATTTAATTTTGTGTGGGCGGGAATTCCAGTTATTTATAGAGTATTTGTGGAAACAGTTCTGAAATGGATTTCAAATATTGGATATAATAGATCACATTTCTTTCTACATGCAATAGTGTTTCATGAAGTCTGGCTTGTAGTACAACAAAATCATAAAAATATTTACAATATGTTGGACCAAGAGTTCATTGAAATTTTCTTCCAGGACATATGTAAGATGCATAGGAATCTAAATACATAAAATGCCATATAATAAGCTGTATCCAAACCATCAGTCTAAAGGTGCATTCTTGATTCGTCTCTCAGTAGTTGTTTTTCTGGCATTTTTAATATAATTAACTTAAAACAGTGTCATTGAAAATCACCATATATGAGGAAATGAGTGCAAGAAATGTGCAAGGTTTCCTTCTCTGGTCAGATGTAGCCTGTCTGGGTCCATGAGTAAGAACAAGATGGTGTAGCAGTAGCCCAGGGAGAGAAGGCCTCCACCAAGAGGAGCTCTATTTGATCATGCCTGCATTGTTTCACCGTCTGCTTTCAGGCAGTGTGTTTATGAGTAAGGGAGGAGAAAGGGAATGAGCCTGAGCTGTTGAGACTAGGTCTGACTAGAGCCAGACTGGGATCCTACAGGTAGTGCCCCCATCTTACAGAAGGCAGGTTAACACACAAGTGAGGATGAAATCCACAATATTGAGGGGCAAGTCTCTTCCTATTTGTAGAAATAGTAAGTTTTCCTGAAGAGGGTAAGAATGTGTAGTTGTCAATGTAATTTCTATTTGTTTAAGTGATTTTGGATTATCCTTTATGTTTTGATCCAAATACAAAATAATACTGAATATACCTCTAACTTTTTACTGCACAATTCTGTTTCTTTTCCTGTGTGTTGCATGCATGTGTGCCTAAAAAAACAGAATCACCAACTAGAAAAACTAATCAGAAAAAAAACGTTACTTCAGAAACAAAGGGGTTTTATTTTAGAAATGGATAAAACATACTGATGTGTCTTTCTTAATTTATTTTATTCTTTGCAGGTAATTTTTTTTATAGTTTATTCATAAAATTCATCACTAGTCTGATGTTCTTCACACAGATGTGGATTTACTTGCCCAGCAGAATTGTCACTCAAAAAAACCTCTTGCCTTCCTTTCTCAGAGTCAGTGTGGAAAATCAAATACTGAAATATGGATTTACTACTTGTGAAATAATTATTTTGGAAAATGATGATCCAGGAGGAGTGTTTGAATTTTCTCCCTCTTCCAGAGGTCCCTACAGTATCAAGGTAGCTGTCTGAGTAATTTCTCTTAATTATTATGGACAATTTAGTTTAAGCAAAATGTTGGAAAAAAGCTGGATTTTCTTTTTTGAAGGAAGGGGAGTCTGTTGAACTGCAGATTGTCCGCAGTAGAGGAAGTCTCATCAGGCAGTTTCTACGCTACACTGTAGAACCAAGAGAAAATAATGAATTTTATGGAAGCACAGGGATTCTGGAGTTTAAGCCTGGTGAAAGAGAAATCATAATTACTCTTCTGACAAGGATGGATGGGATTCCAGAGGTAAAAATTTTTCTCTCTTCCATTTATCTTCACATGCATATTAGTTTGTCACTTATTGAAATATAGTCAAATTTATAGGAGCAGACCAAGTGTGTAATGGCCTTTCTCCAGAATGTCTTCCCAGCCTCTGAACTAGGGATGTCTGGATAAATAGAAGGTGTCTTTAAGTTTAATAGTCCTCAGTGGATGTTCTTCTGTGAAGTGAAACAGTTATGCTCTGAATCCATGTAAGTTTTTAGCATCCATGACATTCTGTAGTATTGAGTGCCATTGTTTAATTGAACTCTGTGTGAAGAACCACTTCCTTTTTATTTCTTGTCTACTAATCGTCTGCTCGTTTCACTCGGTGCTGCCCAGTCTAGACTAATATTTGCCATATAGATACATAGATGCAATACTTGTTTTAATGTTCCTTGAAGCATTACCTGTGAGCTTTTTTTCACTTATGTGTGCTACAGAGTCCCATTAGATTAGTAAAGCAAGCTGATATATTCTTTTTACATTAGTTTGCTGTCATTGGTTTTAAAATCTTCACTTTCCCTGTTACAAAGCCAGAAATGTTGATAAATCTTAGGGAAAAATCACCTTTCAGGGAAAATTACAAATATACACGTACTAGTGAATTGATATGATTCTAGTTAAGTAAACCAAAAAAGTCCTTCCCTATAATAACGCTAGATTTTTTGAGAAAATGTTCCTGTCGGAGATCGAAATTTCTAATTATATCTTTTATTTGTTCTGATGGCAATGTACAATCACATTGTGCATGTAGAAAGTGCGTGAGATTTCCTTTTGTTTAAATTTATATCTCTTTCTGCCTGGTTAGGGACTGTGGATGTTTGCCCATGTGTTTTGGATGTGAATACTGAATATGTGTTTTTATTCTGACTGATTTTCCCTCTTCTAGCTGGATGAGATATATTCTGTGGTACTTAGTGGCTACAGTGAAATGCCAGGCAAGTTGGGGAATGCCACAAGGGTCAATATAACCATTCTGAAGAATGATGATCCACACGGTGTCATTGAGTTTCTACCTGATGAACTATCAGTAACAATAAAGGAAAGTAAAGGAGAAATCGTCTACGCTGGTAATTCTTTTTTATTAGAGTTACTGCTTTATCTGCTGTTTGCCCCTGCAAGGCTTCTTTTCCCTGTTCCACCTTTCTGGGACAATGTCTGACTCAAGTCTCCACTCAGGAGTTTCCAGAGTGGTACAGTGCCAGCAAGATGAGCAATGGAGACTGAAATGGAGGAGAATAGGCCTGGAAAGCCAGAGGGATCAATTCAGTATAAAAAATGGCTAGAGAATATGCCAGAAAGGAGGGCTGGTGTATTGATGTATGTGCAGAGTGCAACCTGGAGGCAGTAGCTCTGTGGAGCATGAAGAATAGGGTTCTATGTGAGAGAAGAACAGAGCTAAATCTTCATATTGGTGTCTTCAATTTATCTGTTCATATTCAATTAGGCAAAAATTAACAAGTTTGAACAAGTTTGAACTGCTTTAATAGTCTATCTTTGTATGTCCTGTCATGTAGTGCTATCACATACTAGTTTTGCAAGAAGTGAATTTGCTTATTATTTCCTTTCCTTTTTCTTTGTTTCAGGTATGCTGACCTTTTTCTTTTTGATTTGTGTTGTTCTGAAGTACGCTGACTATATATGTTTGAATTTTTTAGCTACTTACAGAGTTGTAAGAAACCAAGGAAACTATGGTAATGTTAGTGTGTCTTGGGTTGTTGACCCAGCATGTACCAATGACATATATCCAGAAGAAGGGACTATTTTCTTTGATCATCTGGAGCTTTCAAAAAATATCACCATTTACTCACTACCAGATGAGGTAAACATTTTTAAGGTGTTTTTGTGTGAGTATACAAGACAAAATAATTACAATTTAAGGAGAAAGAAGGAATGTCTGTTTTTTAAGAGCCTGACAAGTATTTGTATGAACAATCAAAATACTGAGATTGCGTCAGCAAATCATAAAAGAATTCGAAAAGTTGTGCATACCTATAGACAAAAAAGTTAGAAGCTAAGAATAGCTGAATATGGTTAAATTATAGAAAAGTTCATTTGAATGAAACCCTTGAATTTCATCATTGTTTTGTATGCAAGAAATTAATAGTGTAATACTTTCAGGTACCCGAAGAGATGGAAGTATTTATCATCAGCTTATTCGATGCTACTGGTGGAGCCAGGCTGGGCAATATAACCAGTGCAAGTTTACAAATTACAAGGAATGATGATCCCATTTATTTTTCAGGTTAGATATTACTTTTTTTAAATGTATGTTCATGTAGTACATATACATATGTAGTACATGTAGTCTACATGTAGTCCATGTATATGTATATCTATATATATATGTGTGTACAAACAGATTTTATTGACAGACCAGACCATGGAGAAATCCTAATTCCAATGGAGCTAGTATGAAAGGTTCATGTTTTTGTTGTGTTGCATTTGTATTTGTTTCCTTTAGAACCTTCCCTTATTTTATTTCATTACTGTCTTCGTTGATGCTGGGATTGGTTAGGTGGCTAAATACAGCAATATTCTCTTGTACCCGCAAGTATTTCCATGCCTTTACCACATAAGCCTTCTGTTTCACCGAGGAGGAGGATCCTCTTGGGAAGAATTAAGAAAATAAGCCACATGCAAGGAGCTCAGGCTTGAACTCAGGTAGATTTGTTGCTTGTGTATTTTCAGAACCTCTGACAGTGAGCACTAAAGAAGGAAGCATTGCAAACTTTACAGTCGTAAGGAATGGATCTGCTGATGTTGCTGTTGCTGTCCAGTATATTACAGTTAATGGAGATGCAACAGCTGAAGAGGGAGACTTTGTTCCCAGTGGAAGGAGTAGTGTCATTTTGTTCGACGTTGGAGAAAGAGAGCAGAACTTATCTGTGTATATTAATGATGATGATACCCCTGAAACTGATGAAACATTTTATATCTTCCTTTGGAATTCTACAGGTAAAAGTAATGATTTGATGTATGTCTAGTAACTCTCCTGTTTTTTTTCTGCAATTTTTTACTAGCTTGCTCTTACTATAAAGCAATATGTAAATGTGAAGTGCTGGGGTCTGAACCCCAAGCCCTGAATTAAGATTGACATATGGGTGATTCCCACAGTCCTTCAAAAGGAGGGGATGAGTTTGCCATCTGGCTTTCCTCCAAGGTGCAGCCGACCTTGTAAGGAAAGCCCTTGGGTAAACAAGCCCCAGGTGCCCCGCATTGGGTAAATGAGTGCCAGGTGTCCTGCTTGTGGGATAAAAGCTGGGACCACTTGCAGGAAGGGTGGAGTGTCTATCTGTGAGGTGGATGCACTTTGCAGAGTTTTCTGTTGGGGAAGGACCTCCTGACTCTCCTTGCAACTGGGCCCTGGTCAGGTTTGGCATCTGCAAATGCAGGCTTCTTGGGGAAACAATATGTGGCTACTCCTATCTTATATGATCAGCCTATTGACTTGGTTGTCTCCCATCTCTTCTATGGCAGACTTTGTTTCTTTGTTTATTCCACCTATTATTGGTCGTTCTGTGTCATCCCTGGGGTCGCTGGGGTTGATGTCTATTATGTATGATCTGTTTGACCTGTTTGTACCCCCAGCGATCACCCATGTACTGACTTTTTTGTATACAACAGAAACTAATTACTGGTTCATTCTACTGCTGGCTGTGTCCTTTGTGCTAGGCCTAGTAATTGGCAAAACAAAATGCCAAGTATCATATGAATAAGGTTTGCTTCAACATGCTTCAACTGCACATACTGTGTTTGATCTTTTATCTTGAATTGTCTAACTGAAAATCAAAAATCACATGATACAGCTGAAACCTTTCCTGCAAAAACAATTGCAGTGAAAGTCTCTTTTCAAACGTAAATGCTCCAAATTAGCTGGGGTTTTGACTTGACTACAGAAACACAAGGCTAAAGATTATTAGTACTGCAACAATCTTAGGAAAGAAAGATTCTTTTAGATTTTTTTGTTATGCTCCAGTGTATACTACACAACTGCTTAATTTTTGTAAAAGCAAACAGAACTGACTCTTTTTAGAGGAAATCCATGTAAATCCATTTTATCTTGTAGTAGTGCAATGAATGCATACATGTTCTTCATTCTGAAATTACAGGACTTAATCTACAGTAAAAATTCTGTTTGAAATTACCCGATGTACCACCAGTAAAGAATGGATTTATTATCTTAGAAATAACATTTCCCTTTTTTTTTTTTTTTTTTTTTTTAATTTAGAATATTATTATTTAGCAGGAAATTATACAAAATTATTTAGTACATTCATATTTTTTAAATAGATGTCTTCTGGAATAAACCATTACTGCTGTGTAATATCGCTAAGAAAATATACATTAAATGTAAGAAATAAGTAAATTTTCCTGATCTCTACCTGCTTAATAAAGACCTTCCTCACCCCTAGCCCTGCCAAAACTCAAGCTGTAGAGGGAGAGTCATCTATAGTTGTATTAGTGAATTTTAATGATTTACTGTCCTTCAGTTATTATTCTGTAGCTGAGAGGTAATAGCCGGCTGTGAATGTGCTGTGAATGCATATCTTGGCAATGCAAACAAAAACTGAATTGAATAAACCATTAAAACAATGCCTGAGATCCGAGGGACTGTAATTTAATAAAGCAAAGGAAAACTTTCGCATTTAACCATCAGACTATACCTTCACATTAGACTGTGTGGTAGTTTCACAAGTAAGATCCCTGCCAGGGATGCAATTCAAGATGAGGAAACATAAAGTTAGATTGCTTCATTCAGACATGCGTACTGTGTGTCTTAGCCCTCATTACAGTCTAAAATGATCTAGTCTTCACAGTTAGTGAGACTAAGCGAGTGCTTCAGGACATCAGAAGGTGGACACCCTGTGGCTGGTCCATGAGTTGCTCACAAGGCTTCATTGGCCTCAAACTGCATCTGCCCTAGACATTGGTAGTGGGCAGCCAGAGAATTATAGGGGAATTTTTCGCAATTATTTGAGTATAAGGTAGCTCATGTGTTTCCTGAGGTCAGCTAGCATTTGCTCGAGTACCCAGGTCTCTTACAGAATATCAGACTTATGGAAATGATTGGACAAAACCATTCTTCTGCCTTCTTAAGTTTTATCATCAGTGATCTCCTTCTATTTTACTAACTTTCTTCAGGATCTTCTAGTATTTTCTCTTACCACTCTCTTGGGAACATATGATGGCTTTCCTCCTGGAACACTAGCCCTACAAGAGTGGGTAGCTGCAGGCTCCCTTTGCCTCTAAAAGGATAATCATATCACTGTGCAGCCTCTCTAGAATCACTAAGAACACAGAATATTTCTATACTCATTCCTGAAAGAAAAAAAGTTTTATTTCTACGACCTGTTGCGTATATTGACCTTGATTTTTACATCCCTTTTGAAAATTATGTTGGACTGTTGTACATCAGAGAAAATACAGATAGAGGTATGTGAAATTAAAGCAGTAAACACATGGTTTACTTTGGAACAAAAGCTAATCAATGCTGTTAAACAGGGTGAAAAATGGGATGCAGGTGGAAGCATAATGTATCTGTGGACATAGGAAGGATGTTAGAATGTCCTTACTGTGCCAATATGCACACAGACATCCTAGTAGCTTCCACTCTACTTCACAGCAGTCTTATATTTTTTCCTCAGATGGGCTGTGATATGGTTATGAATAAACTCTTAGACATTGTTCTTCGCTTGTATTTAGTTTAAATGCAATATTTCTATTCTAGGCCTAAAGAAGAGCTGGGATCTCTGAATACATATCTTTTTCTTTTGATTTGACCAATTGGTGAAACATGAAATACTACCTCTCATACAATCCTTTCTGCTTAGAATCACATCTTCTCTGGTCATGTCAAATACACTTTTTCCTTCAAATCTTATGTCTTGCTCTCTGCATGAGATACTGCTTAAGTATTTTTACTCTGATTTGCCTGTTACTGAATATCTCTAATATTGTTTTTTACTGATTGTTTTATCATTGTTCATTTCTTTGTTTGCATAAAAGCAGTTGGTGTGAGAAGAAAACACCTTCAGTTTTAGAGTTACCTCCATTTTCGATTCCATTTTTAATAAAATTAATCACCCTCTTTTTAGGGGATACTGTTATCTTTAAGGCTGGGGTGGCTACAGTTATTATCGAAGCAAATGATGATCCTAATGGAATTTTCTCCTTGGAACCTTTAGAGAAACGAGTGGAAGAAGGCAAAAGCAACAATTTTTTGTAAGTAACTTTTAAATAATATTTTTGAACTTTTTTTTTGAACTGATATATGTGGTACTTTATGGATAGTACTTTGAACTAATCCCATGCAAGTTTGCATTGATAAAAATATTTTTTTAATTAGAGGAAAAATAGCTTTGCCAAATTTTGGATTGAATGATTTGTAAACATATTGAAGACATCAACTGTTATATTATCAAGTTTACTCTGCATATTAAAATGTATACAGAATTTCATGTTAAAATGTAAATAAACAAGAATACAGCGTTGTTGTTTTATTATAGTCTCAGTAGACTATAGACAGAAGATGATCAAGCAGAATATAACCTCAACTAACAGAGAAGTGAAAAATCTTTTCAAAATACAGTTAAATACGACTATGTTGTTGTTTATTTCTTTTCGCACCCTATTTTGAAGCCTTATCCTACAAATGACCTAGATTACTATATTCTTTCTGTTAGTTTTTCTTCTCTCTGTTAATTACAGATGGAAGTCTATACTTAAATTCCAGATGTGACTGTCTTCTAGACTGAAAACACTCTTCCCTAGTCTGACCTCTGAAAGTATTTTCCTTCCATCCACTGGGATGTATTTGCGAATGGGAAAAATTAAGAAATGAATTTGCTTGGCATCTTGCCTTTCTGTGTTCTGTAGAGTTATAATTCGGCAAAATTACTGATTTTTCATTAAGAAACCTCTAGACAGGATATAAAGAGAAGTTAGATCACAATAAATGTGATAGTGTGAACAGCTAGGGAAGAGGCTCTTTTCAGATTTGTTTAATTGTCTTTTATGTCATTTTATTTGATTTTTCATTTGTTTTAAAGCCTTGAAGCAGGTACCTGTAACTGTGAATTAGGTCTTTATGCTTGTGTTCCACATCTAGAAAGATAAAATAGTTGAGAAAGGAAGATATTAAATATGTTGTATGTTTGGTTTTGTTGTGTTGCTCTTTGGGATTCTTTTGGTCCTTTATAATCTTGTGTACAGGATAAATTTATTTTTTTATTTGGTGATGTGAAGAATGTAAGAAATGTAAGAAAGAATATAAGGACGCTTGATGGTTAAAGGGGGAAATAATTGTTGTTAAATGTAGATGATTCTATTTCCTGTCTAAGGGTGGCCATGTATATAATGTTTTAATGTTAACTTGCTGAAATATTAAAAATTCATATTTATTATTTACATAATAAAAGTGCAAGGAAAACTGATGTTTAGCTTAACAGTACTACTTTGCATGGACCTGCATAGGTTATTTTTTTTTCAGGTACTGTGGAGTAGAACTATACTGTGAAATAGTGGGCCTTCAAAGAGGATTGTATTATTGTTCATGGTCGTATTTATTGTTTGTGGTTATTTAGAACATTGAATGTTATTTTTCATGGTAAGGAAGATCAATGTAATTGTGCTTTCCCTTGCTAATGAACATTGATGCATAGTTGTCAGGACGTTCACTCTTTCTGTATCATTGAACAGGATTTTGAGACATAGAGGACACTTTGGCAATGTCTCATTGACCTGGCAGCTGTTTGATAATGACTCTGTGCTGAGCCCAGGAGAAGAATTCTATGAAACTTACGGGACTGTGTGCTTCCTGGATGGTGAAGGATCAAAGCCAATAATACTCCATGCAATTTCAGATAGAATTCCTGAATTCAATGAATTTTATATTCTAAAGTTGATGAATGCTTCAGGTATTATCTTCCATATCACCATTCTGTTCATATCTGGTAGTAAAGAATTATGTTTAATCAGTCAAAAAGAAATGAACCCTGCAAAGAGGTTTTCCTTGAATCATGTCTTGATATCCTGTACTTTTCTGGTAAGGTTGTAGGCTTTATTTTTCATTTAATCTTAATGTAGGTATATAAATGCAGTTATGCAGTTCCTGAATTACTTTTATACACATTTTGGTGATCTGACCTTTAAAAAGGATGACTCTGGGTGATTTCAGAGATGTAGATATTTGTGTAGTGGAAGACAAAATAAAGTTATTAAAGTCCGTGTGTGTCTGCCATAATGGAGGTTTGGTTGATTTGTTTGCTTTTTTTCTAGAGGAGGTAAAATACCTGTAGTTACCACTTTCTATGTGTTAAATTACAACTGCTATAGATCTGCTACTGAGCAGAGTACCAAATCTCCTGGAGTCATTCCACCTCAGTGCTATTTATGGTTGTCTGTGCCCAGATAAAACTGAAAATATGTGTTGACCTTTCCTGTAATTGAAACCCATATGTGTATACAGAAGATTTCCTGCTTAAAATAGGTAGATCACTGCACACTTTGAACATGGATGCTCTACATTCACATCATGATCTTCATATCATGAATTCTTACTGTGCAGAAATAGGTGACTAGTGCGAGGACTTGGCAGCAGTTTTAATACACAACTGGTTACTGATTTTGTAAGGTATCTCTGCTTCTGTTTCAGAGGCAATGGGCCAAATTTTGCCATTCCATAGTCATGTAAATCTTGGAGTAATATGAGAACTGAATTTGGCCCCAAATTTGTCAAATGTATCAAAAGTAACCTATCTCACTGACTAATTCAGAAAAGTTGGAGCTAATCTTGTTTTACCTGAAAGAAAAATGTGTGTTTTGCAGTTGAAAAATAACATACTGCTTTGTTTTCTATGAAAATTTTCACTGTAGTGTTTTAAAAACTATATAATTTAATCATGTTATTATTAAATTAGAGCATTTTCTGAGAGTTCATAGGCTCTTTAGAGAAGATTTAAGCTAGTTTAGAAAAATATTGTATTAAAAAAAAATGTAAGTACTTAGTAACTTTTTTCAGACTGTATTGTTTGAAACCGACTGTTAACTTTTGCTGTAACTTCCATTATATAGGTGGGTCTCCTGGTCCTGGTGGTCAATTATCTGAAACAAGCCTTGCCATAACCGTGATGATCCCATTCAATGATGACCCTTTTGGAGTCTTCGTTATAGATCCAGAGAGCCAGGAGAGAGACATAGTGGAAGATGTTCTTTCTGAAGATGATCTTTCCTATATTACAGACTTCACCATCTGGAGACAACAAGGCACCTTTGGTGTTGTCCGTTTAGGTTGGGAAATACTGTCTAGTACGTTCCAAGCTGGACTACCATCAGTGGTAGACTTCTTGTTGCTGGGATCATTTCCAAGCTTAGTACAATCTCAGCCTCACATGAGACGCCATCACAGTGGAACAGATGCTTTGTATTTCAGTGGAAAAGAGGATGCATTTGGGATTATTGGTCCAGAATACCCATACAATGGAAATACTGCATTAACTAATTTTACATTTTCAGCGTGGTTAATTCCTAACATCAGTACTGATGGTTATATAGTTGAAAAGGATTATGATAATGGGACCTTGTATTATGGAGTGAAAATCCAAACAAATTATTCTCATGTTTCTGTAGTGCTTCATTATACAGCATTAGGATCCAATATGACATATATGGCTAAAGTAGCAGTCCTGAAGTATCTGGATGAAAATACTTGGCTTCATCTTCTGATTACTGTGGATGAAGGTATAATTGAATTTTACATGGATGGTATTCCAGTGCTGGGAGGAATGAAGAGCCTTAAAGGAGAAGCAATTGCTGATGGTGAGCCAATAGCCTGCATTCTTTTTCTCCATATGTAAAGTTCTTCAATGTACGGAATAGTCTCGCTCCTTTACAAGTGTATGCAAGATACTGAAATTATTATGTCTGATTTGTTAATTGAAAAGAAAGGATAGAAAATTCTTCCTCTCGCCTTCAGTGTCACGTTTTCTTTGGTGGCGACAGGTGGTGAATGATTGTCAAATTCTTGAATACAGTCTCCTTTTCTGTAATCAAAGAGGGAGAATTAAAAAGCATACACTGATGTTAAATGCATATACATCTACATGCATATACATACACAAACATAGAGTGAGAATAGAGGAGATTTCATTAATTGTATTCTGCCTGTACATTTCCAGTGGTTAAAGTCTTAGAAATAAATTTACCCTCTGTAATTAAATAGTGCCTCTGCAATTGATAATTTCTATAAGACTTTCAGTACTGTAGCCAAGAAAGGATTTTTGTTCCCCTCTGTTTCTAAAACAAAGACGTGTGAAATGCAATAATGCTTTTGTTGCTAGAAAGATGTGTCTGAGTTGCAAATTTTCTATATTAGTAGAGATAGCATATGCTCTGTCTGGAGATACTACAGGTATAAGGTGAGGATTTAATCTCCATTTAGGGTTGAATACAACACAGTAGTAAGCATAGTAGCCCAGTTTTTCTCACCAGGCCTTTTCTTATCACCCAGACCTTGAGCCCTGGGACCATTATCAGTTGCTGTGGTGCTCATCTCTGGAACTGACACTAAGTGTATGCCAGTACATTCAAGAGCATAGTTTCTTCCAAAAAGAGCAAACAGCTGGAAAGAAGACATATCTATGTGTTTTAGCACAACAGGAATGTGTACACGCTACCAGCTTAGTACATGTGTGAAAAAGGAAAGTGTGATACTATGATTTGCTGAGTAGGATAATTGTTTGGACACAGAGAAATACTAATGCTGTTATAAAAGCATTTGGAATTTGGTGTACATTTCTGAAGTCCACATTCCCAGTACATTAGGGCAAAAGGATGTCTAGAAGGGCTAATGAAGTGATGATGAGCATCATCAGAATATATCCACTGTCCTAGCAGAGAGCAATGAAATGGGGTCTGTTTAGCAAAACAAAATCTGGGAGAGGCTACAGTTGTGCTCTGCAAATCTCTAATGGAAAGAGAGAAGTTTCCAAGCCTTGTTAAAATACGGGATGGTGACAGTGTGATGAAAAACCTGAACAGTTCAGCTAGAATAGTTTGACCTGTGATCATCTACCTGTAACACTGAGATGAGACTCGAGGAACCTCCTGATTCTGCATTTCAAAATCAATATGATTACTAATCCAAGTATTTTAACAATTACAGCTATTCAGCTGCTGATTTATTACTTTGAAGAAATACAATAACATGAGGAAAATTATCATTTCCTTCTCAGGTCCAGGAATAGTGAGAATTGGAGCAGGAGTCAATGGCAGCAGTAGGTACACAGGACTAATGCAGGATGTAAGGCTTTATGAGCGTAAATTGACACGAGCAGAGATCTATGAACTTCATGCAACTCCTGCGAAGAGTGATGTCCATCCTGTCTCTGGGTATTTGGAGTACCGGCAAGGAGAGACCAATAAATCATTTGTTGTGTCTGCAAAGGATGACAAAGAAGAAGAAGGAGAGGAGTTATTCATCCTAAAGCTAATTTCTGTGTGTGGTGGAGCTCGAATTTCACAAGAAAATGCCACAGCAAGATTAAGAATACAGAAAAGTGACAATGCTAATGGTTTGTTTGGCTTCACTGGAGCATGTATTCCTGAGGTAAGGTGTTCATAATGAAAATTATAGGTGAAGTTTTAAACACAGAAAAGCTATTGACAAGGCCAATTGACTTGCACAGGGCTTTGATTTCACATCATTAGTTTTTGTAGTTAAGTGAAGTTTGTCTAGAGTTTGGGAATGTGTCAATTCTTTTAATACAGCCTCAGTCTCACTGGCATTTGCAATATCATTTTTAAAAATCTACCAAATTTATTTTTATTAAGAAAATTGATTTTATTACATAAACTGAAGGCTAGGGCTGAATTTTTCTAGAAGAACATTTTTTCCTTTACTTCTGTCACATCTGAGACTAGATTATAGATTAAAATACATGATTCAATTTTCTTTTTTTTTGAGAATGGATTATCACAAAGATTTTTATTATTTTGTTTTCCTGTGTTACATGATGTGTTTGAAAGGACTTAACTACAGGTCATGCAAAGGCAGCGTGATGTATTTTTACACAATCATTTGCTGTCATAAGTTATAAGGGATAAATTGCACGTTTGGTGTGAATTTCGTTGATAAGGGCTATGGGTTGCTTTTTTTTAAAAAAAAAACATTAAATTATTCTTTGGTGGTAGGCACCATAGATGCAATATATAAACTTGCTGCCTTTTTGAGGAGGATTGAAATAAACGTGATTCAGTTTTACTTCTTTAATCAACTGTGAGATAGAATGACATGATACCTGTTTCTATTGGTATTGGATTATTTTGGAAAACAAATTTCAGAATACTTTCCAATTTGGGAACACTCATGACCTTTTAATTGCATTCTTTCCAGCCAAAGTGGTTATGATGTGTCTGAAAGTAACCATCTTGCCTCAGTCATACTGGTTTTCAATGTGGTTCAGTTTGCATTCTGTGTGCCTACCATATGCTACGATAATAGATTCCTTCAGTTTCAAATGCCACTGATCATACTGTGATGCCACAGATCATCAACCAACCATGAAACAAAATTAAAAATTTATATAGCATGTTAATTTTTCTGCTCTTACCTTACATCCGTTTCACCAGGGAAGTATTGGAGCTCTTGATGATGCAGATATACAGCATTGTTTTATCAGTAATTTAATTGCTTTATGCGCATATCTGTCTACTAGGCAGCTGTAGGCACATGCAGTATCTACACTGTGTTATACAGCAGCTCTGAAATTTATCTAATGCTTAAAATAACTTTAGCCTTTCTGGCAATTTTCATGTAAAATTATTTTCTATTTTAGTTCCATGATCATAATTTTCTAAAATATATTATCAGTATTAATACCTACTTTCTTCCAAATACATGAAATTGTTGCCAGTGAAGTCATATTCTCTGTGAAGACAGAATTATAAAGGGGACTGTAGCACAGGAAATTTTTCGAAGTTTTTCCTTAGTGATGATAGTATAGCTTAATTTTTAAAGTATCTGTTTTTTCCATAGTGTTTCTGGTGGGGGAAATTGGGAATCCAAATCTCTCTTTATTACTAATGAAAATTAAAATAGTCAAGATTAATATAAAATGATAGTTCCAGTAGCTTTTGACATGTACATTTGAAGCATATAATTTCTGTCTCTGACATGTAGTTTGTGAGACGAGATTGTGTCCAAGACAAACATCAGGGTGTAGTTATTTGCTTATCTTTATAGTTCTTAGGGAGATACTAGAAGCTGTTGCAACTTCCACTAAGATTGTTCTGACCACCATCAAGTTCAGTTTCAGCTTGCTACTGCTGCAAAAGTGCTCAAAGTAACATGACAGAGTTTTTTTACCCGAACATTTCACTAGAGTTCCATGTTTTGCATTGCTTTGATTTTCTTTGACAATAAGAAACATTTCAATTTGCTGCTTTCTTCCAGACTGCCGATGAAGGTTCCACTATATCTTGTGTCGTGGAGCGTACAAGGGGAGCCCTAGACTATGTGTATATAAATTACATTATCTCACAGGTTGATTCCACTGGCATTAATTACTCTGTTACCGATTTTTCTAACAGCAGTGGCACTATCACATTCCTTCCTTGGCAGAGATCAGAGGTAAACCCTACCTTCCTATTAACTATTCATCCTGTCCTTTGCAAACCTGCTGGAAAATACCTTCTGAGGATGCTTGACTGGTTTTCATACTAGAGAGTGTTTCCTTCACATGCCTTTTGTTATATTTTGCAGGGCTTTTTCCATCCCTGACAACTGACAAGTGATATGGTAGATGCTTATAGATCTGTGTGTATCCTGTTTCAGGGGTGACCATATGTGTGTGTGTATATGAATGCACATTACATATGAGATATGTTTGCATATATGTATATGTTAGATTTATCATATATATCTATATGTATATTTGAAGTGTAGATAGTCCTGGGCTGAAGTAATGGATCCAGCAGCTTTTGAAACTGGTAAATGATCATGTTTTGATGTGAGTTTTGAAACTTGGATTTATCTCCACATCAATTAAATAGACAGTAAACTTCAGTGCTGTAATCAAGTGTCTTTTAACTGCTCTTGGCCACATTCTGCCCCTTTTGCTTAATCTCTTAATTCAATCCCTACCTGCAGCACAGAAATTTTAAGTTTATTTGCAGAAGAGGTGTGGGATTGCAATACTGTAGAAAGTTAATGTGTGTTTTCAATTAATGTTCATAAAATACAAAGGGTGCATTGTTAGTAGAAAATGCTATTCTCGGTTTCACTTTCATCACTCTTCTGAAGTCAGTATGGACTGACTGAAACCCACTGACACACATTTGAATGGATCCCAGTGACTCCACTTAGAACTGTGGATCTGGTCCCAGTTAAACAATGAAAGTGATTAGACCTTGGCAAAAGCTTGTGGTAGCTAAAAATCATTTGTTCATGTCACTGTTCATTCAGCTTTAATTCTCCATTGAATCATATTACTGCATTGCATATGGTCATAAAGAAAAAGTTTCCAAAGCTTTCCCAGTTGGGCAGCACAGATGAGGCCTGCCTTATTCTACCTAGTCACAGAAAAGGGCTGGTATACCCTCTTATTCCATTGCTGTGAAGTGCCATTTGTTGTCTACGTAGAGAAGACTTAATGGGCATGGCCCTAAGAAACAGATTGGGATCAGTTGCTTGTCAGGTGAGATATCCTAAGTGACATTCCATTGATGTTTGGCAGCTACTCATTCCCACATCTATAAATATGGTCAGCTGTTAAACCTTTTCTTCTATATGTTTGTCTAATTATATCACAATATATAGAAAGCTGGAATTGTCTGAAGTGAATGTATTAGCATGTGCAGAGCAGGTTATGTTAATTAATAGTATGATCTGCAGTCTCAAGTGGCAGGTGGCACAAAAAGCTTGCTTTACGTGCTCTCTAAATTGGATTAATCACTGTAATGTCTTTTCAGAAGCACAATTTATTCAAGATTTTGAAATCTATCAGACATTTCATTTTCAATGTACACAATTTAAACCGTGCTTAAGTTAAGGTAGATAATAAATAATTGCTGGCTTGGTTACGGTTTTATGCAATTTGAAGCACTTAAGAAAATATGCCTTCTCTATCTCTGGTAGCTTGGTAAAGTTGGTTTTGGAATGCATATTCAGAACATAAAATATTATACTAGAAGTTATGTTAAATTGCGCGAAAAGCAAAAATATTGTCTACATTACTTTCAGAGCTACACAGCAAATAGAGCTGACTGACTAACCAAATAATTTGATGAGTTAAGCAGGGCTGTGAAACTCATAAGTGGTGTATGTTGCATGGTTTGATTTCTCCATGATTTGGTTCTTCTCTAGGTCTTAAATTTGAATGTTATTGATGATGACATTCCGGAGCTAAATGAATATTTCCAGGTGACATTAGTCTCTGCAGTGTCTGGAGATGGAAAAGTAGGTTCAACTCCTACCAGTGGAGCAAGTATAGATCCAGAAAAGGAAACTACTGATATCAGCATCAAAGCCAGTGACCACCCATATGGTAAAAATGATGGAGATGATATAGTCTTGTTGCAGATAATTGTATAGTTCTAGCTCAAGACATAAAACTTCGCTTAGCCTTGAGACCTGAGGAAGCAATGCCAAGTATTCCACTTTATCTAACTTGAGATAATCTATAATTTTTATACAAGAGCAAAAACTTATTCTTGAGAATATTGTGAAAGCGTATCAAAGCTGTCCTGACCAAACAGGCAATGATTCCCTTCCGAGAGCAACTAAAGGTTGCATGTAGTTGATCCTGTGCAAGATGACAATTCCTGACATGCTTATTATACTAACAAGTACCCAATACCATGACACATTGAGGCTCTTTTGGGATGAGCTGAATTCATTATTATGCTGTGACTTTATCTAGACTGATAAGGATATCAGTGAGAGGGGAAGGTACACAGCACATCCCTGGAAATAGCACGACTGAGTCCTAAGGGCATATCTAGAATGATTTTTTAATTTCAGAAATGTTAAACATAAATATTATAAATAATTTAGTTTCAGTTTATTATAAAAATTTGCATTTGGTGCAAGAAGCTGTGTAAATAGTACTTCTTGTCTGCCAGGTCTACTACAGTTCTCAGTGGGGACACCTCCTCAGCCAGGTGGTGAAATGATTCTGCCAGCCTCAGCTGTGCCATATATTACTATTAAGGAAGAAGCTGGACACATCAGATTACTGGTAGTTCGTGCACAAGGCCTTCTTGGAACAGTTCTGGTGGAATACAGAACAGTGCCACTTACAGCTTTCAGTCCTAAAGATTATCAGGTATGGCCACTACCAACATGTATAATTATTTTAGAATTTAATTGAAGTTATTTGTCCTGGAGATAGCCTTCAGTTTGAGTATTTTAGCCCAGCTATGATTCTTTTTACGGAAACATTTTGTTTTGTATGGTGATGTGATAATTGAATGTTTAATACTCATTTTAAAAAAAATAAATCTATCATTATGTGACTTTTACCTCCTTTCTGTGCAGCATGTTGTATTTCCTAAGAAAAGACTCTGGTTTTGGGGTTTTTTTCTTAAGAGAATTGTCAGTGCAGCAAGGAATGATATTGCTATTGTTGCTCAGTATATTGAACTTTATAAGGTTAAGATTATGTTTGTACATACTAGGATTTGTACATGTTCAACAAAGTGACCTGTTCGTATCTGTGTTTGCTTGTCGTAACTGATTTTTGTGCAGAAAAATGCAGATGAATGCAGATGCTCGTAATTCTGTGAATTTACGTGCCTTTTTCTCATAACAAAGGTTCAGCAGATTTTTTAAAAGTGAAGTAGATGTTTTGACAAAGACAAATAAAATAAGGTTCTGTTTCTTTTTTAATATGGATGAAAACATTAGACTTGAACAAAAATGTGAAGAGCTCTCATATTGCAGGCTGCTGTGGGCACGCTGGAATTTCAGCCAGGAGAAAGATACAAGTACATTACTGTTAACATCACTGATAATTCTATTCCTGAATTAGAAAAATCTTTTAAAGTGGAGCTGTTGAACCCAGAGGGAGGAGGTAAGGCACAGACATCAATCCATTGGTTGTATTTTCATGATCTCTAATCATCCTTTAAAATCTTACCTTTCTTAGGTGTCCTATTTCCGTATTATTTCTAAGACAAATGAACACCCCCTGTAGTTTTTGTTAGGACAGCTGTAGTTTTTCTTAGGAAAGAACTGTTTTTCAGATACTTTTTTAATCATTGCTGGAAACCACCAGATCACAAATAACATGTATAATTACCATGCATTGGGTCATTTAAAGGCAATTGCTTACATTATTTCATGCTCGGTAAAGAGAATTAAAATAATGTATAAAATATGTTAATTTCATTATAAATAAAAAGTAAATATTTATAAAATGTTTATGGCTGAACAGCCAAAGTGGGCTTTTCATTTTCCACTTGAGTGAAATCAGAGGAATTGCAATACACTGGCTCATAACATATTCAACTGGATTATAGGGGTGAGAGACTGTGGGTGTTGAGAGGCCTAGGGAGTTTCGATGAGCTGGAGAGGTAGCTGGTAGCTCTGTGGAAGAATGAGGAAAACACTCAAAGGAAATCCTGTTGCGAGTTCTTAGTCTCGCAAGGGATGGAAAGGATCACTGTTCCTGCCACATGAAACCACTCAGCCCTTACAGAACTTTTTGCCATTTGAGAAAATTTTTCGGGGAGATTGTAAAGCTGATTGGAAGAAGTCATGTAAATTTATCTTGTAAATAACATGAGTTACAAAGCTGCCAACATTTCTAATTACTCATGTTATTTTTTTTTTTAAGCAATCCAGAAATGCAAGTGTGATGCCTTCTGGGAAGTGATACCATACTACTTTGAATGTCTATGATGCAACATGGCAATGTGGTGCAGCGTAGTAATATTTCTGATAAAAACTTAAGACCTTTCATGCATGTGAACTTTTCAGTCAAATAATTGTTTTATGAAACAAACTTTTTTTTTTTTTTTTTTTGGTCAGAAAGCGTAGAGCTAACTTTAGTTATCCATTATGCAGATACCCTTTTAATAAAACCTCTCTTTTTGGCCTTTCCAACACCATTGCAAGCACAGAAATTAGTGTAAAGTCTCCATTAGTTATGCATTCTGCATATTTTTCCAAATTTCTGACACGTTTTTTCTTTGTGAGAAAATATCAGAATAAGAGAGTTTGGGGAGTTTTAGCTGTTTTTGTTTTTTGTTTTTAATTCACGTTTCCGGTTTCTCCATGACAGACTTCATTTAGGAGGGAGGAAGGGGAAATACAAAGAAGGGACACAAAGAGGGAAAGAAAGATAAAACAGAGGTGTACATGTCTTCTTTACTTCTGACCTCCCATTGCTATTTCCAGTGTCATAAATGAAATAAGAGGTGGCATATAACTTCCTGGCTTTTATCAGAAATCCTGTATACTTTCATATCCAAAATTGTTGCCTTCCTAGTATACTTCCCTCTCTTTTTGTGTTGTCCAGAAATGTTTAAATTACTTTCTGCATTCTCTTTATCTCTAAATGTATATGTATGTATATATCTGTATGTCTGTCATCTTAAAGTTGCTGAGCTCTTTAGAAATGATGGCAGTGGTAGTGGTGATGGGAACATGGATTTCTTCCTTCCAACTGTCCATCAACATGGTAAGCATGTTCAATTAATCCTATTTCTAATTGCTAACTGTAATGTCCCTCATAAATTACTAAACAGACACAACTTGTCATAGTCTTACTTTACTTGCAGTTTTATGTGATCAAATTAGATTTATCATTATGTTCTGCCAAAATATTATTTCCCTTTTTCATTTAGGCCTAATTTCAATAGCAGTCAGTGTTTAGTGTAACACAGAGAATAACAGCTTCTATGCAATGAAAATTATGTTGTAAAACAAAATATACTAATTTCAGAAGTACAGTTTGCAAAATTAGTTTTGTTTGAAAATTGTCAAATTTTCTGGAGACCAAAAGGCAAAGACGATTTGAAAATTGAAGATGACTTTAAAACTATCTGTTTATATGTTTTGACATGTGTTTTATAGTACTTTAATTCTCTGCTTGTCAAAAATAGTCTTAGAGAAAAGTAAGCTGTGGTAGAATTTTTTAAAGAATGTTTTGATTGTTTTTTGTTTCTCCTCTTTAGGTTTGTATGTATGTCATGACATACAAAACCCAAAGATAATTTAACACTTAGAAAATTTTAAAAATACTAGTCGAAGAAATAACATACAATCTGAGGGAAACCCCTAATTATACAGTATTTCAAATTAAACCCAAAAGACCTGAAAATAAATGTTGTATAAGCACCCATTATCCAAACTGAATAATTTATTCTCCTGTGACAATTCTTAAATTTTATTTGTAAATGCAAAGGGCTTCAATTTGAATCTGAGAGTAAGGCTGTGGCTTAGCCACTTTTTTGGAGCTTTCTGCGGCTTTTTTGAATGCTGTTTCACTTTTCTTTGTTTCCAGAAACAGTTTTCTTAAGTGCCAGGCTCTTTCTCCCTGAGCAGCAAGTTATATCACCCAAGACAGTCTTTTTTTTTTTACTAGCAGGATATACTGGACTTGGTTTTTTTCTTTGTTTTTCAGTTTTTCAGTTTATGTTAGGATGAGACCTGCGTTCATCTGGTCTATCTGCTTACACTGTGGTTTACCATGTAACTCCCCACCTTCCTAAATTCTCCTCCATTTTCATTCATTGAACCTGTAATTTTATTTGTGTTCCTCCCTCAGAATATTGATATTTATTATATTTTTTCATTGCATAGTTCTGTAGAAGGGCTGCCAGGACTGCATTTTTGAAAGTCAGTTCCTTATCCATTTGAATAGTTACCATGTATTTCAAAACACCAAAGACAAAACAGCACGGATACTCCAGTCATGCTCTCCTGTGTATTTTTTGTAACGTATTTCTTTAGCTGTTTTCATTCATGCAAGGAAAGATACTAGAAAAAATAACCCTTTTTGGAACTTGCATTTAACAGCTAGCTTGGGAATTGCATCCCACATTCTTGTGACTATTGAGGCTTCTGATGATGCTCATGGTGTGTTTGAGTTCAGTACTGAGTCACTCTCGGTAAACGGAACTGAACCTGAAGACGGAGATAGCAATATTGTGCTGCAGGTTAGAAAGCTTTGAGTCTCATATTGCTGTGAAGTCCTCTTCTGTCTTGGTTTTTACTGCTCATTCTGTGATGTTTTTGCCATAAGTCTGTAGGGTTTATAACAAGTTTATCTTGCACATCTGTTTTGCCATTTCATACTGAGTTTTCTAAGGTATATCATTTAGCTTGTAGCTAAAATAGTGTAATAATATCCACAGGTTTAAAATTACTTCAACTTGTTTATATTTGAGGTACTACTATGTTAAAATAACAGTTGATGATACAACAAATACAGCAAAGCTGAGATAATAAAATTACAGTTTTTTGAAACACAAATTTATTTTTAATCCATCATGTCAATGTCTTTGCTTAATTCCATCTCATAATTTTATGCTTTTATTTCTTATTGAACAAAAATATGCAGATATTTATATTTTTTATTTTAGGCTGTGAGGATGCATGGAACTTTGTCTCAGGTGACACTGCACTGGATCATAGTCTGTGACTTTACCAAAGACCTGATCTCTACAGATGGGAATGTAACATTTGGTGTTGGCCAAGCGAGAGCAAATATTACCATACAGGTTTCTCCTGATGATGTTCCTGAACTGGATAAGGTTTTTTCAGTTTTGATCATCAATGTCTCCAATGGTCGTCTTGGAAATCATACTAATGCAACGTTCACTATTTTAGCTAATGATGATCCATATGGAATCTTCATCTTTTCTGAGAAAAACAGACGAATAAAAGTTGAGGAAGAAACAAAAAATATCTCCTTAACAATAATAAGGCATGGTGGTCTCCTTGGTACAGTTATGGTAACATACAGAACAATTGGTGATGATGAAAAATCACCCTTTCTTCCATCCGATGTTGTTAGAGCAATAGAGGGAAAAGATTATATACCCATTACAGGTTATGTGATTTTCACAGCCAATGAAAGTGAGGCCACGATATCTTTGCCTATTTTGGATGATGATGATCCTGAGAGGTCAGAATCTGTTTTTGTGGAGCTAAGCAGTATTGTTTTGATGGAGAAAGCACAGGATCGGCCAAGTAAGTATCTTACATATCTGAAACCTACAGTTTAAATATGAAGACTACTATCTATATTTAATAGGATAAAATGTAACAAGTTAATTGAGAAGTTTTTTACCTCTTAACTCTTTATAGTTACTTGCCTTGTGTTCTGTTGGCATGTATTTCCTTTATGGCAGTATTTTGTCAGGGATGGATCAACATTTCTTTATCCCTTTTGTATTGCCTTATCCAAAGTCTTTCAGGACCTTTCAGGTCCCAAAGTCTTTCTTGGTGACCCTGGAGGTCCCTTCCAACCATAATGATTCTATGTTGCAGTATTGGTTTTTTGCACTAATATCTGTTCATCTAGTGCTGTTTCTGTAAAGTTCAGTGTTAGGAAATAACTAATCTAGTTGTACTTATTGAAAGTCAAAAGAGTCTTTTAAAAACACAGTGGTGTAGAATTACAGATGCATGCTGCTTTTTTAGTGTAGAGAATGTTTGCTTCATCTCTCATCCAGATAAATTCATATCATTACAGCCTGATTTGTACTTCCAAGCTTCTTGGCTTGTCTAATTACTGCCCCCACCTCAAATTAATCTTGATGTTAAGGGAAACTTCAAATATAATTCTGCTAGGAGGTTGAAATCTTATTTATGTTTCATAGAAAGTGTAAAAATAACGTTATTCTGAACTATATTCATCTTACTACTGGCCTTATGGTTAAACAAATACATAAATAATTTCACAGTACCTCGCCTTAAAAAAGAAATAATAAATCATGGCTTGTATGCTCCACAGCAGGGTAGAATAATAAGTTATAAAAAATTGGAATTTTTCTGCCATAATGTAATTGAAACACAAAAAGTATGTTGTAGCTGTTACATTTTGTCCAATTCTAACAAAGATAATTTTGTTGAAAGCTAGTTGCAACTAAACTCACATGTATGTCTATGAAGTCTATAGCAATAGATGGCAAGCATCTCAGGCACCCCATCACTAAGTTTTCTTTACATTTCAGTTGTAAATTCTCCTCGACTTGGATTAGTTGGTGAGACAATAGCTCATGTAATTATCAATGCCAATGATGATGCTTTTGGAACACTTCAGCTTTCAGCTTCAACTGTGCGAGTTGCTGAAAATTATGTTGGACCAATCATTAATGTGACCAGAACAGGAGGAATATTTGCAGATGTTTCTGTGAAATTTAAAGCTATGCCAATAACTGCAACAGCTGGTAAGAAATCAGAGTAGTAGAAGTATGTAGTCAATATTAAAATGGAAAGAGCATACTGTATACTTTGAGCAGTCAAAGCAAACAAATGTGTATTGAATACACTATTGTATAGCAAGTACAAAAAAAAGGTAGTGAGGCATTTGCTGACTGCTTCACATATAGGGATCCAAGCCCTATGGGAGAGATCATGCATTTGCTTTTAGAAAGCTCCAACACATCATCACTGAAGAATCTGGCAAGAGAAATGAGTGAAGGAATTGGGGTGTTGGTTTCCCTAGTAGCTCACCATGTCTTCAAAAAAACCCAAACCAAAACAAAACACCCAAAACTATAGTAGTATACATAGCTACTATTTAGTCCTGTGTGCATATTTAAACTCGCCATGCATTGTTTAGCTGAGCTTATTGGAGAGGAAGTGAGAGCTGGGGACTCAGCTGTAAAACAAACAGGCAAAAAACAATGAAAACTTAAGAAGATATGAACTTCTAAAAAAATGAGGTTAAGTTCTCTAGTTGGTCCCTGCTATAGAGAGGGCACATGAAGAAAGGAGTGAACTTATGATGTATGCAGGGTCAAAACCACTCAGGCAGTTAGAAATCAAACACACTGTATTTCAGCTGTGTCCCAAACTGAATGGGCAGTATGTGCTCTGAGAACTGGTATTTTGGGTTCCTTTTTATGTAACAGACTTTTCTAAGTGAGTAGCTTGATTGATGTTGGAGTATGCTTTCAATTAGTTTCTGAAGCAGCTCCATTATCTAGTGTATGACATTTGTTCATCTAGACATTCTCAGAGACAAGTTTGTCTAAAGTGAGGTCCACAGGCAACATGTGCCCTGTACTAAAATCTACTTTGATAAGGGTGCTTCTGTTCATATTTATCTCTCGGAAACACAGAGAGCAATTATAACTCAAACACAGAACCATCTTGGTAGTGTGACCTTGTCAATGGAAGACAATAATCGACCTTTTGTAACTACCTCTTGGTCTAACAGTGCAAACTCTGTTTTGGCTAAGCCAAGTTTAATTTTAATCCATCCAGATATCTAAAAGGCAATGGGAAATAAAAAAGACTGTGTTGCCTGGGTCTGAAGATAAAGGAAAAAACCAAAAAAAATAAAAACATGGAGGACTGCATGTATAAGCAAAAAGATAAGTTACTGATGATGTTCAATACACTGAACCATAATGCATTAATATCCTGGGGTTTATTGTGTTTTTTTTTTTCATCTACAAATCTAGGTGAGGACTACAGTGTTGCCTCATCAGATGTTGTCTTACTAGAAGGAGAAACAAGTAAAGCTGTGCCAATTTATATAATTAATGATATCAATCCTGAAGTTGAGGAGTCATTTTATGTTCAGCTGCTGAATCAAACAACAGGAGGAGCCCTGCTTGGATCTTTGACTAGGGCAATCATAACTATTGAGGCTTCTGATGACCCTTTTGGATCCTTTGGTAAATGAGTCTTATTTGAATATTTTCTCCCTTCTGTTAACAGTTTTACTGCAGATTTTTGGGGGAGCTGTTGCTGGGCAACTGAATAAAAATTTTCAGAAGACAAAGAAGAAGCCTGATTGAAGGAAAATACAAGACAAACAAAATTGAAACATGTAATTAAGGAGTAATGGTGCTTTAATATAACAAAAAAGTATTATTTGGTCAGCTGATATAGCAAGATTTTGGATCTCCCAATAGAGAGAGATAGGGTTTAGTTTACTTTTTTATTTTTTATATTCTAAGTGCTGCACTTCTGCAATAGGTCTAAGACAAAATGTGCATTCTAATATCTTGCTTACAGAATTTGATGTCTTTGTTTTACTAGATAAACAGTTAAAGTAGATTTAAAAATCTGGGGAAATTGAAAAAGATAAAGGGAAAATAAATTACATTCTCTTATTTTCTGTCAAGCACTTTAGTTTTTTTTCTGCCTGCTATTATCAAGAAATGAATTGTGTATACTTTCAAAATTAGTTTCATTACGCAGGTTTTGAGAAGGGTTTTGGTGATTTCAAAAATTTAATGATGTTTCAGAAATCTGTCTCTTTTTGGTTGATGTTTGGTTTTTGGTGTATTTTTCTGCCTTTTCCTTTGACTTAGCCTTTTCTCCATTCAGTACCCTGCTTAATTCATCTTGTTCCATTTTATCAGTAGAAGAATGTAGAAGAAAGAAAGAAAGAAAAAATGTCAAAAATAAAATTAAAATCCCCCTATGTAATTAACTAACCTATTTCTTTAAGACTAAAAGTTTAATACAAGGAAGACTTTTAGTTGAAACAATTTTAAATGGAATGTTGACTTTTTTCTTCGATAAGTGCCGTCAAAGATGCTAAGGAGTTTTCTTGCTGGGAATAATTATTAAATTGTCCTCCAAGGGCTAGCTCATGGCTAGCCTCAAACAGTAGGCATGATGGGATAAGCTTTTTGGATGAGGGCTTAATTTTCGTGCTATTTCCTCTGTAGATGAAAATATTAATACCGAAAGTTTGCTTTTATATTTAAACTTGATTAAAAGTTATTTACCTGTGCGAGTAAATGCAGTCAACTGAAATAAACTGTGTACTTCAGGAGTTGGTATATTTACTTTCGATTTCATTGTTAATGAAATACATCTCTGTGCTGTACTTCAGTTTTTCAGATCACTGAATTCACTGTGGAGGAGCCGGAATTTGGATCAGTAACCATAAACCTGCCAATAATCCGCAATGCTGGGACACTCGGTAATGTTACTGTTCAGTGGGTTGCTACCATTAATGGACATTCTGCTGATGCTGACTTGCGGGTCACCCACGGTAATATTACTTTTGCCCCTGGGGAAGCCATTCTGACGTTGCTGTTGGAAATCCTGGCTGACGATGTTCCAGAAATAGAAGAAGTAAGTAGTTCTGTCTTTCTTGAATAATATTGGAATTTTAACTTGTTATAGAAATGTGTGCAAAGAAAAACAAGGAATGTTCTGTTTTACTCTGCTTGTGATTATTGTTAGAAATACCAATAATTATTTAGCTGCATTATTTATTTCTCTCTTTTTTTTTTTCTTTTTGAGATTGTCCATGTAGAACTAACTCAGGCCTCCAATGGTGGTGCAATTGGGTTAGATGGTGTGGCAAATATTATAATACCTGCCAATGATAATCCTTATGGCACAGTTTTCTTTCATCAATCCTTATATCGAATTCAGGAGCCACTAGAAAGAAATTTGCTTGCAAACATAACAGTCAGGCGAAGGTTTGTATAATGTTTGCTTTATTTATATCTATTATTTTTTTTTACTTTTGTGTTAGCTATAATATCAAATGTCAGGCATTAATTTCTTGATCTGCCTACTCAACACATTTTTATTTCATATACAATGTTTTTGACCTAGATGTGCATTTATTAGAAATGTACATAAAGGACTTACAGAATCATAGAATCACAGAATAATTATGGTTGGAAGGGACTTGCAGGGTCATCAAGTCCAACCTTTATCCCATCATATTCCTGACCATTAGACCATGGCCTCAAGTGCCTCATCAACGCGTTTTTTGAACACCTCCAGGGACGGTGACTCCACCACCTCCCTGGGCAGCCTGTGCTAATGTCTAACCACCCTCTCAGTAAAGAACTTCTTCCTAACATCCAGCCTAAACTTCCCCTGACACAACTTGAGGCCATTTCCTCTCGTCCTGTCATTAGTAATTTGGGAGAAGACACCAACACCAGCCTCACTAGAACCTCCTTTTAGGTAGTTGTAGAGGGCAATGAGGTCTCCTCTCAGTCTCCTCCAGACTAAACAACCCCAGTTCCCTCAGCCGGTCTCCATAAGGCCTGTTTTCCAGACCTCTCACCAGCCTCGTTGCCCTTTTCTGGACTCACTCCAGCAGCTCAATGTCCTTCTTATCCTGTGGTGCCCAGAACTGGACACAGTACTCAAGGTGTGGTCTCATGAGTGCCGAGTACAGGGACACGATCACCTGCCTACTCCTGCTGGTCACACCGTTTCTGATACAGGCCAGGATGCCATTGGCCTTCTTGGCCACCTGGGAACACTGCTGGCTCATGTTCAGTCGGCTGTCAACCAACACCCCCAGGTCCTTTTCCGCCAGGCAGCTTTCCAGCCACTCTTCCCCAAGCCTGGAGCATTTCATGGGGTTGTTGTGGCCAAAGTGCATGACCTGGCACTTGCCCTTGTTAAACCTCATACATTTGGCCTCAGCCCATCACTCCAGCCTGTCCAAATCCCTCTGCAGAGCCTCCCTACCCTCAGGCAGATTGACACTCCCACTCAATTTTGTGTCATCTGCAAATTTACTGAGGGTGCATTCGATCCCCGCAACCTGGTCATTGATAAAGACATTAAACAAGACTGGCCCCAAGACTGAGCCCTGAGGGACACCGCTTGTGACCGGTCTCCTCCTGGATTTGACTCCATTCACCGCAGCTTTCTGGGCTCGGCCATCCAGCCAGTTTTTAACCCAGTGAAGAATCCATCATGAGCCACCAGCTTCTCCAGCAGAATGTTGTGGGAAACAGTGTCAAATGCCTTACTGAAGTCCAGGTAGACAACATCCACCACTTTTCCCTCATCCACTGGGTGGGTCACCTGATCATAGAAGGAGATCAGGTTGGTTAAACAGGACTTGCCCTTCGTGAACCCATGCTGGGTGGACCTGATCCCCTGTTGTCCTGCACTTGCCGTGTGATCTCCCCCAAGATGAACCTTTCCATAATCTTTCCCGGTACCGAGGTTCCACGGATCCTCCTTCCTGCCCTTCCTGTAGATGGGCGTCACATTGGCAAGTTTCCAGTAGTCTGGGACCTCCCCCAATAACCAGGACTGATGATCGATGATGGAGAGAGGCTCAGCAAGTTCTTCCGCCAGCTCCCTCAGCACTCTCGGGTGGATCTCATCCGGCCCCACAGACTTATGGGTGTCTAATTGACTCAGCAGGTCCTTCACTACTATTTCCTGGATTACGAGGGGTTTATTCTGATCTCCATCACAATCTTCCAGCTCAGGGAACTGAATACCATGAGGATAAGTGGTCCGGCCATTAAAGACCGAGGCAAAGAAGGCATTAAGTACCTCAGCCTTTTCCTCATCCTTGGTAACAATGTTCCCCCTTGCATTCAATAAGGGATGGAGATTCTCCCTGCATCTTTTTTTATTGTTAATATATTTGTAAAAACTCTTCTTACTATCTCTTGCAGCAGTGGCCAAGCTGAGTTCAAGCTGAGCTTTTGCCCCCCTAATGTTCTTCCTACACAACCTAACTAAATCCCTATACTCTTCCTCAGTAGCCCACCCCTTCTTCCAGAGGTGGTAGACTCTCTTCTTTCTTCTAAGTCCCAGCAGAAGCTCCCTGTTCAGCCATGCCGGTCGGTTTCCCCACCAGTTTGTCTTATGACACCTGGGGACAGCCTGCTGCTGCATCTCTAACAGTTTCTCCCTGAAAAGAGTCCATACTTCCTGAAACCCTTTGCCCTCTAGGACCGTTCCCCAAGGGACTTTCTCAACCAGTGTTCTAAACAGGTTGCAGTCTGCCCTTTGGAAGTCCATGGTGAAAGTTTTGCTGCCCCCCCTCCTAACTGGGCTAAGGATTGAGAACTGTATCATTTCATGATCGCTCAGCCCAAGACGGCCTCTGACCACCAAATCACCTACCAGTCCTTCCCTGCTCATGAACAACAGGTCTAGCAAGACACCTTCTCTGGTGGGCTCACTTACCAGCTGAGTCAGGAAGTTATCTTCCACGCACTCTAGGGTCTTCCTGGACTGTTTCCTCTCTGCTGTGTTATATTTCCAGCAGATGTCTGGTAAGTTGAAGTCTCCCACAAGAACAAGGGCTGGCGACTTTGCAGCTTCTGCCAGTTGTTTACAGAACAGTTCATCAACCTCTTCATCCTGCTCAGGTGGTCTGTAATAGACTCCCAGCAGGATATCTGCCTCGTTCGCCTTCCTCAACTTAACACATAAACATTCAACTGGTCCGTCACACTTATTGATCTCTATACAGTCAAAACACTCCCTAATATAGAGCGCCACCCCACCGCCCTTTCTACCTTACCTATTCCTCCTGTAGAGCTTATAGCCATCCATTGCAGCACGCCACTCATGAGAGTCATCCCACCACGTTTCCATGATGGCAGCTACATCATAGTTGTGCTGCACAATGGCTTCCAGCTCCTCCTGTTTGTTGCCCATGCTGCGTGCATTAGTGTAGAAGCACTTGGGCTGGGCTGATGACTTCCTTACCAACTGTGGCCTGCCTCCTTTGGGTTCAGCTCTAGCAGGCCCAATTTTATCCCCTCCCCCCTTCAAACCTAGTTCAACGCCCTTTCAATGAGGCCAGCCAGCTCGTTTGCCAGGATTCTTTTTCCCCTCTGAAACAGATTAGCTCCATCTGTTGTCCACAGACCCCACGTAGCATAAAGCTCCCCATGTGCAAAAAAAACAAAGTTCTGTTTGTGGCACCAGTCTCTTAGCCACACATTTATCAGGTGGGTCTTCCTTCCGCTGTCAGTATTCTTCTCTTCCACCAAAGGAACTGAGGAGAACACCACCTGGGCTCCTGATCCCTCAAGTGATCTCCCCATGGCCCTGAAGTGTTTTTTAATTGTCTTCAGGCTCCTCTCAGAAACATCATCACTACCAACCTGGATAACTAATAGTGGATAGTAATCTGTTGGCCGTACCAGACTAGGGAGTTTCTTAGTAATATCCCTGACCCTGGCCCCAGGGAGGCAGCAGACTTCTCTGTGTAAGTGTAATATACATTGTAACGTGCAATGTACACCTAATGTACACTGTGTACTTGAAGTTTCATTTTGCCTATTTGTCTTTTAAAGCTGCACAGCAGCCTTCTCCTATCATTTGAGCTGGAGGACAAAATGGGTCAACCCTTGAGGGACTGAAAGAAGCAAGAAAAGGAAAACAGGTTTTATGTATGTGATATGAGATCCTTAGGACACCTGGGAGGAAAGATGACGAGGTTGGGCAGCACAGACTTTTTCTTCCTTGCCAGTGATAAGAAGATTAAGTTAATTCCTCAAAACAGATGTTTGCAAACATGCATTCTTAACAGATTGCAACCCAAACTAAAAATAATCAAACTTGCTATGCAAAAGAAATGGCAACTCAGTTATTCTGGTACTAGATTCAAAGGAATCCACTTCAATTGGCAACTTGGAACTTTTCAGCAATTCAGAAAGGGCTAGTCGATTTTGTTCGCTTTTATTCTTAATCCAGAAACATACAGAAAATTAGACATACTTCCTCAGCTAACATTACTTTTTTATTTTCATGTCTTTTAGTGGGGGAAGGTTTGGTCAGCTGCAGATATTTTACAGCACTTCTGAGACTGATGTGGTAGCTCTTGCCATTGAGCAAGGTCAGGATATCCTGGCCTTTTACGAGTCTCCTGTACAAGGAATTCCTGACCAACCATCCAAGACCAGAGTGAACGTGTCAGCAGCAAGTGACCCACTGTATGGCTGTGCAACTCAGTGCCTAAAAGAACAAGTGTGTTCAGCCTTTACATTTTCCAGTGCCTCTGAGATTCCTCTCTGCCTTTGGCTGACATCAGAGATCAGCTCATTAACTAACGCCTCAGGATCCTGGACCTATAAGAAAAACATCACCAGTGCATCCACTCTCTTTAGCACACAAGCCATCGCTGGTTCTGATTATGAATCTATTACAAGACAGTGGGCCATAATGCAGAAAGGGGAAGAGTTTGCAAATCTCACAGTTACCATTCTCCCTGACAGTCTGCCAGAGTTGGATGAGAAGTTCACTATATCCCTTTTGAAAGTTGAACTAATGAACATCTCAGCCAGCTTAAAAAACCAACCAACTATAGGACAGCCAAATACTTCCACAGTTATCATAATGATGAATGGAGATGCATTTGGAGTATTTCAGATCTACAGCGTAAGCCCCAATGCAACAGAGAAAGGTCTGTATATTGAAGTAGAAGAACGTCCTCAGACCAACGTGCAGCTAATGATACATAGGACAGAAGGCAGCCTGGGACAGGTGACAGTGGAATGGTGTGTGGTTGGTGGAACTGCTACCCCAAACTTGGATTTTGTAGGTGTTGGTGAGATTCTGGTGTTCGCTGAAGGTGAGGCAAGGCTTTGCACTTGGTTCTGTTTTATAAAACTAAATTTTAAAAAAATAAAATAATCTGGCCAGCACTTGATTCTGTGGATGTTTTGATAAGTGGTGTCTTACTCTTAGACTAAACCTCCTTGAATGCTCATGATATGTATTCAAAGGAATATAGTTCATTAGCACATAGCAGCATTGTGCTGCAGAACACACACAGTGCTAGTAAAACAAACAAACAAAAGCATAAGTATCTAAGTGTTTTTTAAAGAAATATTACAGTGTGCATTATAAAGATTACCTTTTTACCAAATAAAAAATGAATAATTATGCTGAAGATAGTTGTTATATCAAGGATAGTGAAAATGAGAATCAGTCCTAACTGGTCTTTTGTTAACCTTCAGTCAGTACAGTACCAAATTTTCATGATGTCTCTTTTTAGATTCTGAGAGTGTATTGATTTCATAACATAACAGCATACTGGGAAAAAAAAAAAAGCAAACAGGACAAAAACGTCAATGGCAGACATTACTTAAGTAGCATGCAGCATGACAGATATATTTTATATTTTCAAAATCTGAGTTGATTGAACAGTTATTTTAAAAGCAATTTGTGGGAGCGTAGTAAAGATTCTAGTGTACTAAGTAGCTCTTTAAATCATCTGAACTCAAAAAAAGGGTTGCCAAGCAGTGATTCTGAGGCTGACATGTAATTACATTGGGGGTTATAAGTTTAGTAAAGACTTTTCAAAATATTTTGAAAGACAATGGAGCAAGAAATATGTGTATCATGTAAACTGATACAATAATAAAACACAGGTTATGAACATGCGCTGAGCAACAAGATTGTGTAATGAACTATAATGGATTATAGACACTGATAATTGATCAGTTTGCTGTTTACATATCATCCTTTGATAACGCGGAAGGCAACTTACTAAGACAGTGACAGCCCATTTTAATGCATTCCCATATATGGTTCAGCAGAGAATTTATGCACTTGGTAATTTTTTTACAACAATATTTCCCTTTTCTAAGTTGAATTTGAAAGTCAGAGAACTTATAATGCAAATAAAGAATTCTAGACATTCAGAGCTGATGCTTACATATTTAATATTTACAAATATGTTTAATAATTTGTTAAGAATATCAGCCTAATGTAACTTTTCAATAGTAACTCACTAGAACTTCATAATGACATTCAGTAACTTCTAGACAGGTAAATAAATAACTATGCTTCATATCTTTTTTATATTATTTAGGTATTACCTACAAAAGGAGATGATTACATCTTTTTAAAAGGTGATTTCCATGTGCGTGCATAAGTATGTACATGTTCTTCTCCTTGTAGGGGAAACAAAAAAGATGATCACGTTGACCATTTTAGATGATCCAGAGCCAGAGGATAATGAAAGTATCATAATCAGCCTGGTTCATACTGAAGGAGGGAGTCGGATTCTGCCCAGTTTTGACAGTGTCACAGTGATTATTCTGGCAAGTGACAATGTGGCCGGAATTATTAGCTTCCAGACAGCCTCAAGATCTGTTATTGGTCGTGAAGGTGGGTTCTTTGTGTTGACTGCACTCAGGTTTTTTAACATGAGTTTTCATCTCCGTTCTTTCTGTTGATAATGACTCACAGTGATTGTTTGTGTCACTGTTCAGGGCATACCAGCAAGCAGAGAATAGCCACATACTTGTCATGTATTTCTTTCTTCAAATTTTCAATTCTTGCAAGCATAGCACTTAATGAAATCTATGGAAAGGATGAGTACACCTTTTCCAAAACTATTTTATGTGTCATCATCTATGCTTTCCTTTTATCTGAAGATCATGCTTTACTTCTATCGGTATTGCGTGTCAAAGTTCCTTTTAGCATTTCTTCTCAAACTCATTTATACCATATTCCATACACACCTATTACTGGTTATAAGCAAATCTCATCTATCAGCAACTTACAAGTCACTTTAAGTCTTCCAGAAAATATTTCCACAGAAATATTAGGATCACATCTTCCCTTCTCCTGACCCAATAACCTGCTGTTTTAAAATTTCCTGTTTATGCTTTTTTATGGTATCTAATTTACGAATGTAGCAACCTTGCAGTTGTCAGTCATGACATTTGTGAAAGAACAACAGTAATTTGATGTCAACCAGAGGTTTCTACTAGTGCTTTAAAAGATCGTGTTGCATGTTTGATCTAAGGTTGATGCAGTTTTGCATAGGATAATGACAGTACTAAGGGTGATTGTTTTTTGGCAGCCTTTGCTGGAATCTCAATGTTTTGCAGCATCGTATTTCTCTGACATGTAAACTGATGGGCAGGGAAAGTTAACAAAACAGAAATTTCAGTCCAGGAAGGTGTGCACTGCATTCTTTATTTGAAGAAAAAAGTCTTTCTCAAGCAAACATGTTCTGATTTTTCCAGAAATGAAAGGGCATCGTGGCTTTTTGTTTTTTAAATGTGGTTTGTGTTAATTCAGTGCTAGTGTGTACCTGGTTTTCATCCGTTATTCCTCTATATTAACAGTTCTGATCTGCCTGCCAAGCCAGCAGTTATCTGGCAGGCCAAGAATTGATAATGAGCACAAGGAATTAAAACAAACTGCCTCATTCCCAAAGGTAACAATGACCCTGAATACTTTCCACTGGTTAAATATTATTCATAGCATTCTAGGAAATGTGGGCCATTTGGAGCTGGAGTACTCTACTATAGTTTGGAAATTACTTGATTCCAGTTCCTTCAGCTTGTGAAAAATAGTGCATTGTCTTATGGCAAGAAAAAACAACCAAAATAATTCCCTTTGATAGAAAAACAAAGAATGAGCTAAGGACTTTAGGTTATTTCAGTGTTTGTATTTCATTGTCAGTATCAAGTTTTTTCATTCTGAAAACAAAATTTATCAGATGTAAATCAAAATATTATCTTTTATATTTAGTGTTTTATTGAAAAATTTCTGTCAAGCAAATCTGTATTATTTTCAAGCTGTGCATATTATTTGTCACCTTATTGATGGCAAGGGTAGCATTTTAGTACAGACAGAGGCATGCAACAGTTGTGTGACTACAACTGTATTAGAGAAAAATGGCCTGCAGCAGCTTGAAATAAGGAAAAAGAGGAGGATGGCTGAGGCCCCCTGCTTCTCCCTGATAAATGTAGAAATCTGAAGATATGGATAACATGGTTAAATACTACAAAAACCCCAAATAGTGAAATTAGCCTAATAGCACTTTCAATCTTCAGAAATCAGTTTCTTTCTGGGTAGAAATACCAAAGATTTTGGTAAAACTGGCCAAGAAATATGGGTCAGTAATTAACTGCTTGGAGTCTATAATTATGTGTGTATATGTATATATATGTATATAATTATAATTATGTATATAATTATGTATATAATTATGCATATAATTATATGTAATATATAATTATAATTATATTATTATATTATGTATATAATTATGTATTATGTACTTCAGGTTTCTTCTTAGTCTTCAGACTATAATGTAACAAGCTTCTGCATGATAAAGCATTTTGTCGCAGTCTTCAGTGAAAATCCATTGTATTACATAATGTGTTGAAGTAAGCTTTATCTAAACTGTACATTCTGCAAGGATACTAAAATAACCATTTTTTCTGTAAAATATATATGTGCTTGCAATGGATGTGGAAAATTCTCAAATAGAATAGAGTGAATTTCTGTGTAGCGTTAAATGATATAATGAATTGATCTCAGGGGACCCTGTAAACTGGCAGTCTGTCCTTAGATGTCTGACTGTAGTAGCAGAATCCTTGTGATGTCAATAAATTTTGAATTTTTTTATTGTCTTAGAAGCAAGATATAACAACTTAAGACAAATATCTGAACGTTGTTATATCTCCAAGGCTTAACTGAAGTTTGAAATGTTGAGCCTGAATAACCCATACTAATTCTGTTTATTTGAAAATGGGTCTATACAATTCTTGTCTTACTTTGTCACAACTTTATATTTTAATTATATTAAGGTTTCTTGTAGTTGTTCATAGCTCTCTTATTGGTAGCCAATATACATGCATGTCTCTAATATTTTCCTACCAAAAAAGAAAGATGTCTAGAAAATGTTCAAATTGTTCCTGCTAATTTTAGCTATACAGTACTGTCCTGCTATATAAAATACTAGAATGGCCAGGTAGCATCTTAACTTGATGCTTTTTAAATTATACAATAAGATTTTAGCTGGGCTGCTCAATTCCTTATGCCATGGAATAAGAAGCTACCTAAGACCACATCTTCTCTTTCATATTTGTATCTCAGTGTTTTACAGTAAGTTTGTTTCTAAGCGTGTACATAACATGAGTTAGAAGATGGAATTATTCCCAGGTTTTGCAACAGTGAAAAAAATTCAAGTCGGTTTACAGCAAACTAAAAAAAGATTTTTTCAGTCAGTTGGAGATGGAACTAATTTTGTCGCTTTTCTGTTTCTGCATCAGTAAAATATATTTTGACAAATTTTTGTTTAGTTTTCTTCATTCTTTAGTAAGCAAAAGAAATCTCATGTATTATTATTTCCAAGCATCTCAGTAATATAGATTTCTGCATATGTCATGTCTTTGAAAGCCAACACAACACTGGACATACTGACAAATTTAAATTCTGCACACTTGAAAAATGCTGTTGACATATGGATGAAATACACCTGTGTAATATAAATAAACATCTGTCCTCTAATGTGAATGTATTGCATAATATTACTAATTTTACCTGCTGATCTATTTCATATTTTTATAACATGTTAATTTCACATGTACACATTAAAATATTTAATATTGTATAAACTATAGAAATTTATAAAAATATTTAATATTATATAAATTGTCTTGATTTTATAAAGATTTCTAAGGAGTTTATTCTTTTTAATTAAAGTGCTCACTAGGTTAAATGTTATAAATGTGGAAAATACCATGATTGCTTCTTATAGATGCATACTGTCAATTGATACTAATTATCCCAGAAATTATAGGAAATTATTAAAAAATTAAATTACAAACTATTCATTGTTAATGTTTCACATTTAAATACTTTACTTTCAAAATTAAAAATTATTAAATAATAAAATATTCTGGATTAAAATTTTCTAACACTGATGATATTTGTAAGTTCAAACTTACGTAAATGGAACTTACGGGTAATTACAGACATTTTTCTGCGTGCACTATGTGAAGCCACAAGGTACTGCAAATGTTAGGAAAATGTGTATTCCTTGCTGGTTAGCTGTTGCAGACGACTATTTGCGTTATAGTTTGTACATCCAGCATTTACTATTTTATGTAGTTAACAGAAAGGTATTGCTCTTCTGTTTGTACATGTTTTGATGGGCACTTACTTTCTAAGTTATTCATCTGTATCAGGTTTCTTCATATTCTGAAAGCTCTTTCCAAGAGTGAACTAAAACCAGAAAAACCCAAGAGGAACAAGTTTAGGGTTGGTTATTTTTGTTTCAGTATTAAAAATAAATGTGTTGTATAACTCCTGTGAAGCTCACTATTAAAAATATTAATGTCTTTCAGAAAAATTATTGATGCATGTTTTTGGCTTCTCATTTTTATAATTGATATGTAGGAGAGAAAACCCCAAAATATTACATCTTATCCTTGCAGGAGAACGACTGCAATTCCATGTTGTAAGAACTGCCCCAGGACTGGGAAATGTTACTGTTGAATGGAAGATAGTCGGGCATAACGTAAAACAAAATTTTGAAAATTATTCTGGAATACTCTTTTTTCCTGAGGTAAGTCCATAAGCAATGCTAATGCCTACAGGAGAATATTGTAATTGGAACTGAGCTGAGAAGATGAGTGAGCTTTTTAAAGAAGTCTTGATCTGATTATTTCCTTGCTCCTTTATTCTTGGAGTTCTAAACGGGAGGGGTTTTACGGTATTTGATACTTTAACCTTACATTTCTTGAAAGCGTTGTTCAAAATACTTGTATTTTATACACAAATGACTAATCAATTTATCGATAAAACAAACAGGAGACATTGAATACAACACTGTATGTTCACTTGCTGGATGACCATATTCCTGAAGAAAAGGAAGAATACCAGATCATCCTATACAACATCAAAACAGAAGGTAAAGCAGAGCTGCAGCCTGCTGTATCTAAAACTACCATTTAGTAGTGTAATATTTTCATATGCATTAATCCATTTTGGAAGTGTAGGACTAAGCATGCTGCAACTGGTGTAAAGCATGCAAAGTTCATTCACATTTTATTGAAACAGGCTTGATCCTTGTGTGTTTATGAATATATATGTGTATATACATACACAGTGTTTTTGCAGTTTTCTTTAATTGGTTTTAAATATGATTTATCTCTGATTCTTTAATTCAGTGGTTATTTACTTCCCTTCAAGTGAATACAAACTTGAGCTTACTAATGTATTCTGGATACAGTTGCCATGAAATAAACAGATACTTTTATCTTTTAAAGCAAACATCATGCTGCAAGCTGACTTTCTGATCTGTCTCTGAATTCAGGGTGGTCAGAATATTTTATTCTTGCCATTCAAATTAAATTGAGAAAAGAAGCATATGAAACTGCATCCCTTCTGAAATGAACTTTGTTAAACTGAAATAAATGTCTAAACAGCAAACTAAGTTGAGATGGATTGTGTTGCTGCTAGGTGCCTTACCAGCTTGCCAGAATCATTTGTTGACTCTTGTATCCGTCAGGATAAGCATAAGTTAAGACACCAACAATTACTCACCAAGGCAATGCTTGGAAAAGGGAGTAATTTCTTAACGGAATGATTGAGAAGTTGAGTATAATTTTAACTTTTGGGGTTAATTCCTGGGAAAACTTTCTCTTTCCTTTTACAGTAGAGGGAGTTTAAGGACGTTGGTATTTGGCACTGGTCCATTAAGTTTTCTCATTTCTTAAAACAGTTTTGTGACTCTGTACTCAGTATGCATATGATTTCTGTTGTGATATTATGTTCCTGCATTTGTTGTGGAATGTATATATATTTACATTCTATATGACCCATAAACTTCAGTGAGCACGTTATGTGTTTGGTTTAATTTCATTTGCGCTGTTACTGACAGTCATTTGGCTGTAATAATATCGGTAATATAAAACAAAAAATTAGTTGCATAACACTTTATTCACTGTAGTCCCTTGATTCTTTTGCAGGAGTTTCTTCTTCAGGTGCTGCTGTTTTGGATAGTCAAGGATATGAAGCTGTTCTGACAGTAGAAGCTAGTGATGAACCACATGGAGTCTTGAATTTTGCTTCCCCGTCCAGGGTAGTTTTAATTCCAGAGGAAAACAAAACAGTTCAGCTTTTTATTAACAGAGAATTTGGATCTCTAGGTTTGTATGATAACTCAAAGAGAAAGGACTTTTGGTTTGGTAATTGTTAGGCAAATGAAAGCCATGACAGGGAGGCTGGAAATCTTGAAAAATCTTGGATACAATTGATATTTTCAGAACTTCTAGGCTTCTTACTGCAGGCTTGGAAACTATGTTTTAGTTAACACTGGAGCCATAGTCCTCATTTTCACAGCAAGGACTCTGGGAGCTGTGACATAGCTATTTGGCTGTTAGGGTTACTATCGTTTTGTCTAATCAATCTGTCTCAAAGTTTTAGTCTTTCCAGAAGTAGTAAAAAATATACAATAAAAAGAGCTTGTATGGAATGATCATGTTCACACACACGTTCCAGAAGCTGGCAGCTTAGGAATGTCCCATCGAAAAAGTTGCATTCAAACTATTGAATTCAGTTTATATCTCCTCTGAGAATTTCTTATTCCTTTTAAAATCAAATTGTCTTTTAGCATTCATAAAATTAAGTGGTTCTTAATTCCAGAATTCAATCATGTGCTGTGTGCAAAAATATTTTCTTGTGTTTGTTGCCTGAGAATTTCAACTTACATTGCAAGATAACATGTATGATCATTTCCTATTTACCTTTTTAGACTATATTTAGACCTCAGTGCTCATCCTTCTTAGTTTGTTTTGTTACATCTGTTTTAAAGTGAAGTGACCAGCTACAACAAATATTCAACATCTGGACACGTCACAGATTTGTAGAGGCATTTTAATGACATTTTTTATGTTTTCCCATTTCTTAATATCAATCAGTATCTAATTTGCTTTTGGAACACTACTCAGGAAACTAATGCTTTAAGATAAGTATCCATAGTAAATAGATCTCTTACTTGAATTTAAGTCCATCATTATTTATTAAAACTAAGTTTCTTTTGTACCTTATGTTTTATTTCATATAGACTAGCTTTCAGTTTCATCTGCCATTTTATCTCCAGGATCACTCTCTTTAAATTTGCAGCTTGACTTACCCTGGAAGATTAGTGAGACATGGCTTCACTATAAAAAAGTTGTGTAGCTTTTTCCCTTGGTAACATTTATCAGCATTTCTGCTAATTTTTATTCCTTATTGAACTCTGTTGGTCTGCCTGGGATGGAAACTGGATTTATTAAGCTGTATTTCCCAACACTGTCTTTAAAGCCTTTCTTAGATATCAGTCATTCCTGAAACATTCTACTTCCCTTGGCACCAAACCTGATATTAATAATGCATTAGATGTCCCCGATAGTACTTCAGCAATGTAATATTTGTGGTCCACAGCATCTCAAATATCTGAATACACTTGGTCCTAATGATTTTTGAGTCCTGTGATGCTGGACAAGTAACCAAAGGCTGATCTGAGAGCATGTTAAAAACAATTAAGTTCCCATTGGCTCCAGATTAATCCTTTAATCCTTCTGGTTTGCAGTTAGGCTTTTCATTTTGTGGATGACCATTTGATCTCTTTTCTTTGTCTATTCTAATGAGTATTACATAAAAATTGAAAAAAATGGTGGTTTTTTTTTTTTTGTCACAAACACAGGTACTATCAATGTTACATATGCCACAGTTCCAGGATTGCTAACATTAAGTAATCAGACAGAAGGGACCTTGGCTGAACCAGGAGCGGATTATATAGCTGTCTCTGACTCACTGATTTTGGAAGAAGGAGAAACATCAGCTGCCATAAATGTTACTATTCTAGAGGTAAACTCTAACCCCTTTCATTGTATGTTGATCTGTATCACATCAGAAGAGGAATATTTTGCAATCTATATATTACTTGAAGCTATATATTTCATTGTCATTTAGAAAGATGGTTTTAGTCTTTATGTTAAAATCACAGAAGGAAAAATAATAACAGAAAGCAGCTTTATCTATGCATAAATAAAATTTAGCTGTCCAATTAAGATGCAGTGTAATTCATTGCTTGCTACAGGCTCTTGCTTTCTCAGTGATTGAGGTTTATGCCTTTAAAATTGGGCAGAAATTTATTCACAAGAATAGTTTAATGTCAACACAGTCTTTTTCATGAAACAATTTGTTACTTCATAATTCATTCAATTTTATACCTAATAAACGTATCTCAGGAAAATGTAAAAATAAATTAATTCTAGTGTTGCTATAACATTAGAGATTTCCAGTGTTTTGCTTTTTGGTGACTTCTGCAACTGTTTCTTAAATAAAAATGAAAAGAGGATGTACTAAATTTGTGTTTTGCAGGATGATGTACCAGAGGTGCAAGAATTCCTCTTGGTTAATTTAACTTCAGTGGAACTCATCATGAACCATTCAACTTCATCCCCACCTCGTCTGGGTAAAACAATTTATACAGAATTACCTTTTTTTTTTTTTACTCTTATATGAATTGTATATAGATTATATTACTGTGGCATATTATTGTTATTCCACTTACTTCCTAACTATTCCAATATGAGACAGGGTATTCTGAAAGAAACATTGTAGAATACCAAACATATTAATTACTACACTTGCTTCTTACTTTTTTAGGCTTTGTAAAAATTATAAGGCAATTTTTGTAGAGGAGTTAGTAATTAGCAGTTCAAGAGCACAATTATCTGAAAAGTTTTACTGGCAGTGTCTTAATCTGATTTTCATTTACAGAGGACTTAGTGGAAACAAGTCCAAAAAGTTACATTCATTCACTTTTTTAAAAGTCTCTATTGCTTGTTATGGGATTTACTTTTAGGAGTCATGTCCCATGGTTTTACTGCTCTTCCAGTGAACTTCATTTATCATTTGCTTAGTTAGCTCCTCATTCTGCTTCTGAATTCAGTAGCATAGCTGCCATTAGCTTTAAGGGCTTTAAGTTGGATTATTGCCCTTATTTTAAGGGCATTAGCTTTAAATTGGATTATCCTGTGGTACTAAAGACTAGTTGTACTGATTATTTCTAACATCTTCTTTGACTCTTTTCCCTTTTATTTGCATGCCTATAGAAGTGACTGAGTTAATTCGTTACAGATTGAAAGGTAACTTACAAGACTCATTGCTGATTTGTAGAGACTGAGCTGTGATTAGTTGAGTCTCAAATCTAAAACGTAGAAAGAGTAACATACAAATACAAAGGATTCTTCTGAAGCAGACTGTGCTGAGTGCTGTATAGTCTCAACTTCTGTTGTAAGGTGTTGACAGTCTCCTTGAATTGTGACCGTTCAATCCTGCTGTGATATCTGCTTTGGGTTAAATGTGCTTAGGGTGAATGGATAATAGTGTTAACCCATGAGGTGCAAACTTGTCCTCATTGTAAAATCTCACTATGAATTCAGTTATTAGACTATTTTCTAATCTTTCTAATGTAAACAAGATTATGATTATGATTGACGATTTAACTCCTTATTGGTGCAATGCATTTGATTAGTATTTCTAGCAATTGCATACCCTATACAAGATATTTGAAGTATTTCTAGGAGGTGTCTAATATCAAGAGATGGGTGATTTGCACATGATACAGGAGCGTGCAGTCAGTCCTTCACATCTGGAATATAGTGCTTGTGCTGTTCCTGTCATGGCCATGTGCATGCAATATCTGGAGTAAGTCTGGTATGCCTGCGGTGTAAAGTTGAGCACGCTGAACTTATGTGACCTTTATTTCTGCTCTGAGGCTTCACTGATAAGGATCATAAACAGCAAACATAAAGACAGTTCTGCTGTTTTCTGTATGTTCCTCTTGCTCCCACCTTCTAGAAAAGGTGGAAGAAAGAGGCTGACTCAAACTCAAAAGTGCAAGGAATGAAAAAAAGGGGAAATGATTAACAGCTGAGAATGGTAAAAGAAAAAGGAATAAACTTAATGGATACAAGAAAGACCTAGGCTGGGGGAAGCGGGGGGTGGGGGAGGGCATCCTGGTGGGAAGCATGCCAGTCCTGAAATAAGTGGTCTGAAAGTAAAGTATTACAGATACTGGGTGAACTGATCTGACTATGACACGACAAGGGAAAGTGTGGGTTAGGAGTGAAGCTGAAAGGTCTGTAATCACTAGCACTGCCTCTGGATTTCTAAACCTCAGTAACATTGCTGCTGTTTGTGTAGAGGTCTTGCAGCTACTGCTGATCTTCATCGCTACCTCCTAGTGACAGGATCCCCTATGGATGTTCCCTAGGGATCTAAATATAGTATGTTCAGTATGGATTCAGTGGGGGCAGTTTGACTGTAGAAATTGTAGTTCTTTTCTTCATTTCTTTTAAAGTCATATTAAAAATAAATTGAAGTAAAATAAGGTGGTCATGTGGCACTGTTGTCTCAACAAATTAAGGCACTGTTTTCTCAGATGAATCATATTCTGACTGTCATATTCTGTTCTGGTCCTGGAAATAAGTAGGCATTTCTGGCATTAACCTACTATTCAGTATTTTCACCCTGCAATACACATAATAATATATCAGAGTTATTGTGAGATATATATGTGCTTATGGAGCAATATAATGTTACAGTACATAAACAGCCTACAAATAAATTAATAATTCTGTTTTCCTAGCAGAATCTGAGGTGTGTGCCAGCAAGGTTTATAATCAGGCACTGAAACATTAATAGAAGATGAAATACTGGATCATTTTTTATTCTTTCTTATTTGTTTCCCCTCCTGTATTCAAAATTGCACAGTCTGCAAAAATGTTGAAAGTCATAATACACACACACAGTAAAGATACATTAAGATTCCATAACTAATCTTGCTTTCCTGATTTTTCTGCAATGTGTTTTGCTTTCTAAATTTCTTTTTTTTTTTATTCATTATTAAATGTAACAGTGGTAATTCAACTGTGTTGCAGTTCTAATAACAAGGTAGTAAGGACAGATGTTCTTTCAGCCTTTCCAATTATCTTGCCCACTACCATTTTCTCCTCCACATTTTGGAAACAGAAAATCTTGTATTTCTTCTACAAAAGTAGAAGAGACTTAAGAAATGCTTCTAATATTCTTGAAAGTCAAGAAAATAGACCGTATTGTTCCTTCATTTTTGTCCTGTTTTCCATTTCAGATGTGGAAGGCTTAGCTTCTCAAATTATTATTGATGCTAATGATGGAGTAAGAGGAGTAATTGAATGGGAAAGTATCAGGTAAGTCTCCCCTCTCGGAATAACTCACTGTATCAGTTAGTGATTGGGATTGTCCAATTATTTTCATTTTCAGTTAACAGTAAAACTGTTAGAAACAGGGCCAGATCTTTGAGATGGCAAAGCATCATTCAATTCAGTAGGACTGGTAAGATAATTCCCACACTGAAACCAAAGACTTACAGTATGTTTACTCAGAAGTCTTTTGCTATCATGTACTTACTTTCACTGCTATCCTTCTATATCATGAATTTACATCACTCCCCCAGCCTCCCTTCAGTGTTCCAGCCTCTGCATCCATGTAAGCATACACACTGGCCTCTTCCCGATTGTTTTCTCTGACTGATTGCCAGAAGCTAGGAAAAAGGCATCCATGAGCATGGACAGGCTTAGTCTGCCACTAATAAGCAGGAAAAAAGCACAGCCTCGTATAGATTAATTCAATTCAGATAAGAAACAAAGATTAAAAGGTTGTTTTAGACAATTGTAATGATGTTGATACTGTAATGATACCTTTTTCTTATAAAGCAGAGGGAATGATTCAAAGTGAAAATACAACTACTACCTACATGCTCAGTGAGCACTGAGAATTTTTCTTGCTTTTTGTTTTAGTTTTGAAGTTAATGAATCTCACGGGAATCTGACAATAACGGCATACCGAAACAGAGGATCATATGGCAATGTGTCTGTATTTTTTTATGCCCAAAATTTGGAGGCACAGCTGGGTTTGGATTTTAATGTGACCTCAAGGGTAAGAAGCAAGTTCTAAATCTAGTACTTTTCATTCCTTCAGTTTCCTCAAAAGAATACCTTCTTGTTTATTCTGCAGAATGATCTGTAATGCAGCTAGATTTTTTCAACTTGTTTCAATTGCTTTGATTATTTATCTTATTTTACTGTTTCTTTCTTTTTAAATACGGAAGTATTTTTAAATATGAGGCATGTTGTAAACTTTCAAACATCTGTCTCAAATACAATTTTGCTTAGACAAGCATATAAGATTTCATATAACGTTTCATATTTTTTACAACAGAACTTCCAAAGCAAATTGCTCTTGCTTGTCCTCATTCTGTAATGTGCTGAACTTTTGCTTCAATCAATTTGTAAGGGACATAGAGATTATAGCTCTTCTTGCCTCCTCTTCATTCCTGTTTAAGACAATTCTGTTTAGCTTAGTTGAGAAATTCTGTGTGTATTAACAGCTGTTGAGTACTCAATGCTTTCTGTGTTTCAATGCTAGACTCTTTTTTTTACTGATGGAGAAAAGAATAAATCTGTTGTTGTTAGAATTTTTGATGATGATATTCCTGAAGGCGATGAGAAGTTCCAGTTAATTTTAACAAATCCCTCTCTCGGGCTGGAATTAGGGGAGAACACAACAGGTAAAACTTAGTTTTGATGTTCTTATTATTTGGAATTGTTATGGTAGTCATTTTAATTTCCTTCTTCTGAATAATCATATTTCAGAAAAGACCATTGCCCTGCTATGGTAGATCTTTATACTCCTTTGGAAAGTTCTTAAACATCCTTATGAAATCTATGCAATTAACAAGATGCTTGTAAAATAAAGAATCAAAAAGTGCAAAAGTGAGCTTCTTAATAAGACAGTCTAGATTCTTCCTGCCTAGAAATCTTCCTAGATAAAGTAAAATACTTACGTATTCTCTTCAAGTAGTATCATGGATGTGAAAACATTGCATATACATTGAAGGCAGAATGTAGTTGTATTTGTATGTATTCTGTTTGTATATATGTACAATTATATTTTACTATGTTAATTAAAGAAAATTTCCATTATTTATTTCTCAAAAGCCACAATTACTATACTTGCCAATGATGATGGCCATGGAATTTTGTCATTCAATAACAGCGATCACTTCTTCCTAAGAGAGCAAACAGCTCTCCATTTGATGGAAAGTGTTGCAGTACTAAATATTATTAGAGAACCTCCTCAGGGGATATTTGGCACCGTGACTGTTCAGTATCTTGTAAGTGAAATTAATTCTTCAGAGGCATCAGTGGATTTGACCCCTTCTCAAGGATATATTGTGCTGGAAGAGGGAGTCAGATTCAAGGTAATATGATAGTTATTTCCAAAGAATGAAGAAAGCTTTTTTGAAATTGTTAGAAAGATTTCAGAAATGTCTGGGTTTTTCTCTTGTATTTATTTTTTTCTTATGTTTTCCTTCATTCTCAGAGCAAATTGAGTCATGGGAGTGGGGTGCATAAAAATTAAACGTGCTCTTCTGTAGATATTTCTCTCTTTGTAATAGTTGAGGTAAATTGAAAAAAACATAATGGGTATACAATGTTCATATATGCATAGGAACATTTCCTTGTATGTATTCAGCATGTAGCTGAAACAGAAACTTTGAAATGAAGTGATAATTTACAAGCGTAAATAGTTAAGGTTGAAGTAAAAATCCCATTCTGTAATGTGATACTTCAGCTAGTCTGAACTGAACAGAAAAGGCTGCAACAAATGCAAAAAGAGAATGGCTCTCAGAGTTCTAGGAACAGAAAAGGAATTATTCTTCTAGGAGTATTAAACTTGCAGCCTTTGTACTGTCCCTATGAGAATGTCAGCTAGAAAATGAGCTAGTTTATTTTTGTGAAATCCTGACCCTTCTGAAGTTTAATGGCAGTTTTATGTTATTTATGTTATTTTATTTATTTTATTATTTTGTTTTATCAGTGAAGCTAATGTGAATAACAGTACATTATGGCTAGTGGGATAGAATCTGAAACAAACTTTTCTGGGAACACTGGTTTTCAATCTCTGAACCTTGAATGCATTTGGAACCGCAGTGCTGGCCAATGTAGCAGATCTGTGTGAAGTCAAAGAGCTCTTAAAACAGTCTCTAAATATGGTTTATTGCAGAAGTAAACAGGGATCTAAAAGGTTGTAACTTCCAGTTCCAGATCCATCATTACCTACTTTTTTGTTCTCTATAGCAAAGTTATGTGTACCTCTGTAACTTTTGCCTGTTTGGGTGGTGTGAAGGATGCCAAATGATAGCAAAACCACCTACGTCTTTCTAGATAATTCTCTGCTGATTTGAGTCCACCTTCAGAGAATCCTATTCTCATTCACAGTGCTGCAGTAGAGGGAGAAAAGCACCAAGAAGAAAAGAGTATTTCAAATATCCCTCTATTCTTGCCTTTTTTCCTTCTTTCTTCTGAGCACCAGTAGTGGAATTAACGTGTTGCTCTGAAGATATTTATTGCTAACTAAAGTAAATTAAAACCAACGTGACTGAGCTGCATTAGGGGATCAGGTATCTGTGTGGGGACTATGAATATGTGGAATAAGTAGAGAGCTGAAATATGAAAAAAGGATCAAAGATTATTACATTTCAGAGGGTCTTAGGATGAGAGGAGAAAAAAGGAAAAGGGGGAAAAAGAAATAGTGGATATGCTCATCTCAGTGTTGCACCAATGGAGATCACCAGATGGATGACTTTAGAACCTCAGCCTGAGCCATCCTTGCCTCACTTCTGTCCTGTCCAGTTTCAAGAGCTGCTCTTCTGCTGTGCTATCCGAAGGCATACAGTGAAAGAGTAGAACCAGTAGTGTGGTCTAATAGGGTCGTGCCATCATTAGCTGTTAAGTCTCAACCACTTTCTATTATTGTTTTCTTGTCAGACACTGCATATTTCTGCAATACTGGATGAAGAACCAGAAATGGATGAGCACTTTATTGTCACCCTGTTCAATCCAACTGGAGGAGCCAGACTAGGCACAAGAGTGCAAACTATGATTACTGTATTACAGAACCAGGCTCCACTAGGGCTTTTCAGCATCTATCCAGTTGCAAATAGGTACTAAACACTGATTGAGTTAAAAGGAGATTTTTTGAATTCAACAGAGATGATACCTCTCTACAATTTTATTTTTGATGAAACCCTTTAAAGAAATTCAGCAATCCAGTCGTAAAACATTTGTCATTTTGAAAAGTACACTATCTGTAAAATACTATTACTGCTATACAAAAAAACAGAAAAATACTTAAGATGGACTATTCATCATTAGAAATGTCAGTTCTCCTATGGATTTTTTCATAAAACAGTACTTAATTAGTCCCTAAATATTCCACTAATAATAATACATGTTAAGACCTCCAAACTTCAGATCAATGCCCAGGAAGTCATAAATTTTATCATTTATTTTTGTTTTTAAGCTTGTGTAAAATACACTTTAACTCAGAGTTGTTTTTCAGAAGCAATTGAACTGTATGGAATGACATTCTCAAAAATAATTAAACTTAAACTGTACAGCTGATGTGTTAAATTTCAAGCTGGTTTAAGAATTTGTTGAATTTCTTATGAAATAGGAAAATCAAAAATACCTTTGCCAAAGTATTGTTGTAAGAAGCATTGGACAACCTTAATTAATGTAGTTATCAGTCTGTCAGATAGAAAAATCTTTTTATTTCTGTTGTATATTCTGCACTGTAATTGTACTGTAAGAATCTTATCTCTGTACTATAAAAAATAATACATTTTTTCTTTATTTTCACATTCTCACATTTAGGACAAATTTCCTTGTAATTGAAGAAGCCAACACTACAGTTTATTTGAAAGTTTCACGGAGTAATGGGCTCAATGTGTCTGTGAGTGTTGAGTGGGAGACATTGTCGGATACTGCATTTGGCATCAGTACGTTTACTTTATCGAGGGTGTCCACTGCTTTGGTCAGAGTGGAGATAGCAAGAGACTAGCCAAACATACAGGAGATGTAACTCTGGAATGGAAATTCATGCGTTCAGACTTGATCACTTTAATTAGTATTTTTCTAAGCATGTCAAAACTCATTAGATAAAATAGTTCAGCTGCTTCAGAGTCGCTTTGTCACCAGCCACTTCTGCCAGAGTTTCAATAATCTGTATTGCTGTCCTTGCTGCTTATATGAACTTTATTGTCACTAGACTTTGTTTAAAAGATCTGTTCTTTAGTACTTCTAGCTTTGGATTTTTCTAGCACAGTATTACAGACACACTTTATATAACCCTGACATAGCCTTAGTCTGAAAAAACGCCACCACATGTTTTCTGTCATATCTCCCAATGTGTCTACTGAGATGCATTTGTGTGAGTCTCAGGCTGTAATTTTGTGAACATTTTAATTTGGTTCAAGTTAGCACTGCCATGGAAGGAAGCCATCCTTCCATCTCTTCCCGCTCATTCCCATTTTCATGCTAAGCGTTCTTTGTTCAGTACTAGTATGTGCATAGTTGCTCCTTAATCCAGACTGAAACTAACAAGGCAAAAAAGGACACACCTGATTTTGAACATGGATGAATACCCTTGGCTGCTCCTCTGGCCTGTGTGTTACTGGGAGTTTAGCTCTTGGAGTTCAGTTCTGACAACACAGTCCTTTTTTCTCTAGGCCAGTTGAACAGTTTAGGCAGTTTAAAAATCTTCATTCCATGGCTACTTGTTGTGATGAGGGGGAGGAGGACACGTACATATTTTGTAGTTTATTTGTCACTTTTTTCAATACTTGCTATCTAGCTATTTTTCTCTCTAACTAAATTCCAAACTGAGTCATTCTGAATCAGACTTGAGTTGCCTATGGTTCTTCCACATGCAATTGTAATATATGAAGAAAACATTTATTGCTTAACTCTCTTTACGTCCTCAGTACTATAACATTTTCGTGCATTTACATACATTTGTATCATCTATTTAGAGACAATTTCAACATTTCCGATACTAGGTCTGGGTTTGGCAAGTAAATAATGAAAATGGTGTGGAAAAAGATCTCGAAAATAGATAGTGTTTTCTTTTACTGTGTTGCAGGAGGCAGTATCAGTGTCCTGTCTGTGTTGCAAAGTTTTGTGGAAGAGTCAGCGTCCAGCTGGTGTTTCTTCACATCAGGAGAAATCCTGTATGGTGTTGTATTGCGTACGCCTCCAGCTACATTTTCTACTGTCTACCAGTGGAAAGGAGTTTTTGTTCCTGTCGAGGTAAATGTTTGCTTGCAAACACCAAACATGCTACTTAACAAGAATTTAAGTCTCAATTTTACTTTTTTTTATTCCACTGTCAGAATTTCAGTATATGGAATCCTAAGAGCTGTGTGTCTTTCCAAATCCATGCCTCTCCCTACCTTGTGATTGCTCATGGAGGAGCCGGGCAGGGAGCTTCCAACAACAGTGTGTATGCATTCACACTTGGACGCAGGCTTTTGAAGGTGAATCTGTTTTATTTACAAAAATCAAAAAATAATGGGGAAGGAGAGTCCGAATGGACTTTGGGAGTCCAGCCATGTTTTAGAAAAAAACACTCTGTGCTCAGCTGGTTTGGGTCTCTAACCCATAGTGTGACTTTAGTGACAGAAGTTTTTACTGCTGGTTTTCTACTGTGTTTTTATGTTGATATTTTGAGGGTGGGGTAAAATGACCTGGGAAGTGAGGAAAGAGATTCTGGAGCAATCAAGTCATCAAGAATTTTCTGGAAAATGTATGATGAGTTATATTAATTTTGTAAATTAACCCTACATATATGGACATATTTTTAAATTGTAGAATTATATATATACGAATTTATATAATTTAGTTTTAGACATAATTTTCCAATTTTAAAATTTATGTGTATATATGTATAAATTTGTTGCTTGAAGTGACTTCCAAACACCATTTCTGTCCTATTTCCTGCGCAGATACAGACTATCCCTATTATGGATACCAGACATGTGAAACATTTTTTTGTGGATGAAGAAGACTATTTGATTTTTGTGAGTCACGCAGTCAGTTCCGGTTCCATCCAGGTTAGAATACACTTACTCACTTCCCTGGCTTTGATGTGGGTAGTCTGGTTAGTTTTGAGTTTGAAATATGAAGGGATAATAAAAAAAATAATAAGCATATATTTCTGAAAAGTTACTTATGATTCTGTTAAGGATTTATAAGACTTAAAGTTCTATACTTGTTTAAATGGAGCAATACTCTCTACATTAACATATAATTTACATTTGGATTGATTTTATTGCTAGTGTAATTTCTGTTTTTAAATCTAGCATGTTAAACACCTATTAGAACAGAAATAGCTTCTGGCCATAAAGCTGTTCATCTGAAGGAAATGCACAGCTGCTTGCAGTACGGTAGTTACTTACCAGTAACCTTTATATAAGATCCACCTTAGAAATGAGGAATTCAGTTCACTATAAGTCTTCCCAGTTTTTCATCATGACACTTAATTTCTCTGCTCTTGGCAATGATTATAAATATATAATGTAAAAAAAATTCATATTTCCACAGGTCTTCCAGTGGAATAAAGATATATTTGTGCCGCATCATCAGCTTCCACTTTACGGAGCTCTGAACATTGCCTTGTTTCCTAGAGGAGGCATTATGCACCTATTAGTTTCTTTGTCAGATACCAGCCAGAACATGCTTTTGTACCAGTGGATGAATAATGAGTTTAGGAATCTTCATCAGTTACCAGCAAAAGAAATAAAACACATGGAGACCTGGATTTCTGGATCTGATATCTATTTAATTATTGCAAAAGGTATTTAGCAGAAGGCAAACACTGAGTTTGCAAGGTATATGCTGGCTTGTTTGGCAGCAAAGGCATGTGGGGTAAAGGAGTTTGGACAGGGATTATAGTATTACTGGGGCGTGACAATTCACTAATAAGCATTTTATCAAAGTAATCTCTGTTTTGTCCCTCAGAAAATAAAAACATTGCATTTGTTCTCAAATACTTAAGAAATTAATGAACTATTTTCCCAAGAACAACAGGAAATAACTCAATTTATCTAGCTTCTGACTGCACCCTTTTTAAGCTTTTCTAAGCTTTGTGATATGCAAAGATCATTGGTCAACAAAGTAGATGTGGTTTTTATTACAAGTATGATATTTTAAGCATTGTTTTATGACTACATCCCTATGCCTATTGAAAACTTTTTGTTGCAGTCCCTAGGTTTCTTTGCAATTGGCTGTTTTTTACTGGCAATCTTAGCATTCTTTTATGGGAATGCGTGCAGAAAAGCCCTTAAATTATGTCAGTGGATGAATTGTCCTATTGAGATCAGTCATACTATGGAGTTATGGAGTTCCCTTTCCAAGTAAAAAGGAAAATACAATAACTTGTCTCACTTTGTAATTAAAGCTGCCAAACTCTGTCTTTTGCATGGCCACCAGTGTGTGATTTAACTAACAGGCAGCAAAATAATATGACTTTTGTCATTTTGTTCCTTTGTAGAATCTGGAAATTCTTCTGAAATTTTCATCTGGGAGACAGGGCAGTCTACCTTTAGACACTTTCAGTCTCTTCCAGTCTGTGCTGTAAGAAACATCCATGTTTTCACTCCTCCTTCAGGTTTAGGTAAGACTTGAATGACAATATTTATCAAATCCTAGTTTATAATGCTGGAACTGCAGAAATATATGTGCTCACTTTTTCATATTATTTATCAGACTCTAAAAGTTGCCGGAACCACTGTGCTACCAAGGACATTTCTGGCATTACAAGGAGTATTTTAAATGTATCACTATTTCTTTTTTCTCATCCTTGCTCAATATAGTTCACATCCTGCTATCTGGTGAGGACACCACAGCACTGTATTCTTGGAACTCGGAAGGGAACCGGTTCTCTGTAATGCTGGAAGCCCCGTATACGGATCATATCACTTCAGCTACTGCAAGATGTCTGAACTCTAGCAAGAGCTTAATTGTTCTGTCTGTAGAGTCCAGCTCACAGATTTATGAGCTGACCACTATCTCCAACCAGTCCGATTTTATACCTAGGTAGGTTTTTTTGGTTTCTAAAACTTTCTCCCAGCTGTTGCTTTTTTTTTTTTTTCTGGACTACTATTTTTGCTACAGTGGAAAGTGTTATATACTTCTGCGTGTGGTGTGCTTATCAACACTAAGGAGAATTTTTCACAGGTAGTTTTAAGATAACCTGAAGTCAAACAGCCTCATAACTGGCTTTAATACATGGCAAGAAAGGACCTGCAGTTATGATGTGATTTTTTTTTAAGCTTTTATTTAGGATAAGTTAAATTACTTTCATAATTAATTTCAGTAACTCTATGATCTATTGCAATTAAAAGAACCCAAACCAACACAAAACCCACAGCCTTTAAACCTCAGTTACTTTCTCAGGAATATAAACAATAATTCCAGCTCCAAAAATGCTAGTTAAATTTACAGCAGTGCTTTCAAAGTCCTTTAATCAGCTATCCTCAGTTTATAATTACCTGATGTGTGTGTTTTTATGCTAGTTCAGGTGAATTGATATTTGAGCCTGGGGACACAGAAGCTGTGATAGCAGTCAATATCCTGGATGACATCATCCCAGAAGAGGAAGAATGCTTCAAAGTGTGGTTGAAAAACCCTAAGGGAGGTGCAGAGATTGGTGTTCATGGTTTTGTTAACATAATTATTCCTTCCAATGACAATGCCTATGGAGTCATTGCATTTGCTCAGGTAAAACTTCTAAGGTTAATCATTAAAATGTGTATATAGAATTCCTGAATAGTGGAACACGAATATACTAAAACTGTAACCTGGAGCATGTGATAGGATATTTTCTGAAGTCTTGTAGCAACCTGAGTTAGAAGCTTTTTAACATCCATTTAGCACTGCTGTGTGATTATGTAGAACACAGGGTGACAGAAAATCAGTTCCACAGTCTGTCCCAATTGTGAGATTTTTATTGCTTGGTTTTACAACAACGTAAAAATTCAGTTTTCAGATGATATGTGTATCATCATCACAGAGTCACTACTGACTGGTTTATCAAGGGAATTAAGTGAATAAATCTGAAAATCTTTTTCCCTGGAGAATGATACGAATTGATTTATGTCACAAGATGAGCCAGTCTGCCAGAACAAAACATTTTCTGTGGAAAAAGTATCAGACTAAAGGTATTACTTGAAGTAGTTAATGCTTAAATCATCAAACACTGTATAAGTTGTCTAGACAGGTATTTAGTAAATGCATACTGAAGATATAAAACACAGAAGAGCCGTTACTGAGATGAAACATTGCATCTGGACATTAAAGTAACAGCAGTAAAAATGTGTCTCCCTTGAAGGTCCACTTTTTAATCATCAGCTTCATACTATTTGGACATAAAATACTGTACTAAAAACCCAACAAAAAATCCAAACAAAAAACATTGGGTTTTTTGCCTTAGGATAAAGAGGCCTGACATTTTAAATTCGTACATCCATGAAACCATGGAGTATTAAGTGAAACTTAGGACATATAAATTTACTCAATGAACATGTATTTAAATATTTAATGGTAGCATTGATGTCTAATGTCACTGGCCCCCATTAAATACCAAGATCCCTAAAAATCCTTTTCTTTATAAGGAAATAATGTTATAGTTCTGCTACTTCATGTTTTCCAGAGTTCTTTATTTAAGCAAGTTGAAGAAATGGAACAGGACAGCTTAATCACCTTGAATATTGAACGTTTGATAGGAACATATGGACGAGTTACAGTAGAGTGGATCGCTAGTGGGAACATAAGCGATGTCTTTCCAGCTTCAGGGATGGTATGTAAGAGCATCAATGATATTAGGGAAGAACTGACTCTATTGTCTCAGTCAATAGATGTGGATGTACTGAGGGAGAAGGATAGTACCTGTTCAATTGCCCCACTCTTCTGTTAATTCCTGCATCCTGGTCCTTTCCTGTAATTTTGGCAGTTTGCGCTTCTGTCTCGTAGGTATCACTCTTGCTCTTCTAGAACCAGATACCGCAATGCTGTCCAAGCACTGGAAATACGTATCTGTACTGTACTGTTCTCATCTTCGTTTTTTCCTGCTGTGAGATCCAGCTACTGTGTCAAATCATTTATTTGCATAGGTGGGAGTCCGGGAGTGTTTGCTCTTCATCCTGACCTTGTCAATACAGCTGAGAGCTTCAGGAACCCAGGAGAATATCACAAGTACCTGTTTTCTCTGTTTCTGAGACTGTTTAGATTTCCAGCTGTGTTAAAATCGTGTTTCCTGCTAGCCGAAGCTCTTAGGACCGACAGACGCCAGGTTCTTTAAGTCAAGGGCCTCCACCTGGTGGCCGTCTGTAGAAGACATGACGCCCTATGGGCTTTGGGGCTGTAGAGCTGTCGCATAAGCCACAGCGGAAGGAAGAAAGGGCCAAAAGACTGTAAGAGTAAACCTTACACCTGGAAAGAATGGGTCTGAAGTAAGATAAAAAATTTAGAGAAAAGTCAACAGAGGGGAAATCAAGGATCATAGGACCAAAACGATCATAGTGAAATTATTAAACTAGTCCTTGAACATTCCAGATGAATGCTGTGTGATTTCCCTGCATATGTTTGCAGGTAGGAAGACATAGAAGTGTAAAGTAAAGGTAATAAAGTTGTTCACTGGAAATTTCTGTTTGTCCTTCAGTGTGCATGTAGCCTAAGTGTTTATAGACACGTGCGTCTTCCTTGTTGAGAGAGACCTAATCAAGTGGCCAGCCTTTTGAATTTAATAAGAATATAGATAGACAAAGCATTTCTCAATCGTTTTATCTGAAAAAAAGAAAAATAAAATCAACGAAACTGTTGACTAGACATTTCTTCAATTAGAAGTGATTTTGATATATATGTTCATCATTCTTTTAACATATTTATATGTGGTGGGTTGACCTTGGCTGGCTGCCAACCCCCACCCAAATACTCTTTTAGTCCTCATCATAGACAGGGGAGAAAATAAGGTGAAAAGGCTTGAGATAAAGACAGTTTAGTCAGAAAAGCAAAAGCTGTGCATGAAAACAACGCAATAACTGGAATTTATTCAGTACTTCTCATCGGCATAAAAACGTCCAGCCACTTCCTTGGAAGCAGATCCTCGGTATATGTAGCAGTTGCTCTGGAAGACAAGTGCCATAACCACAAATGATCAACTATGTGTGTGTCTTCCCTGCCTCCTTGCCCTCAGCTTTTACTGTTGAGTGTTGCACATGATTGGGATAAGCCATCACAGATTCACTAGGGCAATTTGTGCTTGACAACAGAGTACAATTTGCCCTGTTGATGTGGGGCAAGTGGTGATCTACATGGATTTCTCCAAGGCTTTCCATACACTTCCCCACAGTCTCTTCCAAGAAAAACTGATGCATTATGGTCTAGCCAAGTGGTTTGTGTGGTGGATGGAGAACTGCCTTACTGGCTGCACCAGAGGGTGGTGGTAAATAGCATTTTTTCAAATTAGCAACCTGTCACAAGTGGGGTCCCCCAGGGATCAATATTGGACCCAACACTTAAATATTGTCATGAGTGATCTGGATGATGGGATCAAGTTTATCTCGATGAAGTTTGTGCATGTTAACAAATTGAGTGGGGAGGTGGACACCTTGGAAGGGAGAGCCATCCTGCAGGAAAACCTGGATAGGCTGGAATCACAGAATCACAGAATGGTAGGGGTTGGAAGGGACCTCTGAAGATCATCTAGTCCAACCCCGCCTGCTAGAGCAGGGTCCTAGAGTAGAACACACAGGAGCACGTCTAGATGGATTGGAAATGTCTACAGGAATAGAGACTCTCTGGGCAGCCTGTTCCAGTGCTCAGTCACCCTCACAGTAAAAGCAGCATGGAAGAGTGGGCTAACAAGAACCTGATGAAGTTCAACAAGGACAAGTGTCAGGTCTTGCATCTGGGAAAATGTGATCCAGTAGTGCAGCACAGGCTGGGATCTATCTGGCTGGAGAGCAGCTCTGTGGAAAGGTACATGAGGGTTCTGGTGGACAATAAGCTCAATATGAATGAACAGGAAAGCCAACAGGATGCTAGGCTGTATCAGCAATGAAAGCCAACAGGATGCTGGGTTGCATCAACAAAGACGAGATGTCCTATCTCATCTGATCCTGATGAGATCCTATCATCATCTGATCCTGATGCTGGTATCACCAGGAGAGATAAAGAAGTCATTATTCCGCTCTGTTCAGCACTTCTCAGGCCACACCTGGAATACAGCGTTCAGTTTTGGTCCCCGCTATTCAAAAAAGATGTGGACAGGCTGGAGAGGGTCCAGAGAAGGGCCAGAGATGTCCAAAGGACTGGGCAGCCTGACAGATGAGCAAAGGCTGAGAGAACTGGGTTTGTTCAGCCCTGAGAAAAGAAGGCTTAAGGGAGACCTCATCACTGTGTTCCAGTGCTTAAAGAGTGGCTACAAAGAAGATGGAGACTCCCTTTTTATAAGGAGTCACATGGACAGGACAAGGGGCAATGGGTACAAGTCACTCCTGGGGAGATTCCAATTGGACACAAAAGCAAAATTTTTCACAATGAGAACAACCATTGGAATAATCTCCCCAGGGAAGTGGTGTACTCTCCAACATCGGTCACTTAAGATCCAGCTGGACAGGACGCTGGGCCATCTTGTCTAGACCGTGCTCTTGCCAAGAAAGGCTGGACCAGATGATCCTTGAGGTCCCTTCCAATCTGGCTAACTATGATTCTGTGGGATATATATATATGTGTGTGTGTATATATTACTTTTTTTATATATTACTTTTTTTTTTTTTTTTAAATTGATAGAGTTTTACAGAATAAAACAGTTGGTATAACAGCACTGAGAAGAAGTTTGACTTTTTTTCCCCTTCCCTCTGAACCTTTAGATCACATTTTCAGAAGGTCAGGCGCTCTCCACAATCACCCTGACAATTCTTGCGGACAGCGTTGCAGAGCTCTCAGAGACTGTGGAAGTCACACTCACCCATGTTACCACTGTGGGTATTCAGGATGCCACAAAAGGAGCTGTCATCGATCCCAAAAGGGCAAGAGCTGTACTTACCATTTTACCCAGTGACTCTCCACACGGTGTGATTGGATGGCATACGGAGTCTCTCTTTGTTAAAGTCACAGAACCAGAAGGTTAGTGTGTTTCTTCATTCTTAGGAAAAAATACATGTTTTTTTCAAAGTCAGCATTGTAGAAGTTATCACATTGGCTATATGTATATATAAAACATATGTATATATGTATGTCAACATTTTTCTATTAAAAATTTGTAGCCAAAATATCCTTTAAAATATGTAACTATGCCATTTCATTACATACATTTTAGGGTGTTTTTCACATTGTACATTTGAACGTTATCTAGTCATTTTTGTTTAGGAGGTAAGTTATTAAAATCTTGGCAGCTTGTGTTGCAAATCACTAGTACATACATTCTATTTAGAGAAAAAGCCAAACTTGCCCATTTAATGTATTTAATACATTGTTTAAAATAATTTACATAGAGTTTGGTCCAAAAGGGAAGCGTTTTATTCTGTGGGGCAGGGGAAGAAAAGCAACAGAGCAAGAGTGGATTACATTTCAAGAAAACTGACCTGGGGAGTTTCTGCTTGCCAGCTGCCTGTTTAAATAGGCTATGCCAATTTTCCTTCCAAGCACCAAGTGAAATTGTAGAAGACCTGCCAGGCAGTTGGCCAGAGGAGGACACCACGGTACCCAGGCACCTGGTGCAGGGAGCCGGGCAGCTGATCGCTCTGGCATTCTTTACTGACTGGTGGTTTTCCAGAAGCTGCCTGATGAGTTATTCATACGTCAAAAGCCCAGTTGATATTTCCTGTCAATTAAATGTTTGGTCCATATGAACAAATAAAATTTATGAAAAATACATTTTCCATCAGAGTATTGCTGCAGATAAAACCTCCTCACCAGTAGTATTTTAAAGTGAATTAGCGTTACCCCTTTTTTAGCACCTGAAAGTATTGTGAAGGAATTCTGTTGGTTCCTTACATACACATACGTAATTATAAACATTTATATTTTGAAGTTAGGATTCAAGGCATGTTCTTAGGTTTAATTTGTTGCAGTTTCTTTTCCAATCTTTAAATGTTGTATTTTTAACAAATTATATACAGGTGCTAACTAGGAAGTAGTATCTAGTTAATGCAAGTAACAGAAACTAGTTACTTTTTATGTTTCTATTTCTCCAGTCATAAACCTAGCACTTTTAGCCAAATTCTATGTTTGGTGGTTTATTTGAAAAAGAATCAGATCTACTTTCTCAAAAGGGATCTGAGCCTGATGGATAGAAGTGTATCTCATTGTCTTCAACACTTGAGTTGCGGAAATGCAAAGTTTACAGCCATAGTGATTGTCTACAGTGCAGCTTTCTGTATTGGGATCAATAGTGATGTCCTAGACACATAAAGGCCAGGCAAAATAGTGAAATGGGAGTTTTAAAGGAAAACTGAATAACAATGGCAATGCTGAAGTAACAGTTTGTGTAGAAAACGTTATAATCTATCAATATTCCATATGTTTTTCTTCCTCTAGATCCAGTTTTAAAATGATACCTAGATGTACTTGCTGTGTGTTATGTGTGTTCATACCACTTGTTTGTGCTCATTTTCTCAAGTCATTGAATTATGCAAGTATTGTGTTTCTAAGCAGAATTGAAGTGGGGTCTAGCAGGCAGCTCCAGTACAATTAGGTGAGCTGAAAATGAAGCAGAGCAGGGTTAAAATAATCATGTCTTTAATTTTTTTTCTCCTCCTTGTTACAGGGCGAGTGAATTCAACTACTCTTACTTTACAAATTGTTCGAGAACAAGGTTTTGTTGGAGAGGTTGCAGTTCAGCTGAGCACCGTGCCTAACTTTGAACTTCCCCTCTCCAACCAAGCAACAGAGAATGAGGATTATATACTGGAAAAGAGGACAGTAATTATGGCAGAGAATGCAGAAATAACTTCTGTTGTAGTCACTATTTTACCTGTGAGTAGTCTAACAAAGGCTTTAGGTAATAATGTCTTTTAAGGAGTGGGCAAATGGTACTGTTTCTATACCAGAAGGATTTAGCATTCTGGAAATGACTGCAGTGAGATTCTTGCCTTGTCAGATGGCTGTGTGTTAGTAAGAATTGCATTCATCTCTTTCAAAAGCATTCCAGTACTCATCACTGAGAATGAACCAAATTCCTTGTTTTGTTGTAGTCCCAAAATGAACATATAATAATTATAAGGGGGGAGAAGGGGGGAAATTACTTAATGTGACTCTTCACAGATTTGTTCCGTAGTTCAAGAAATGTTAGTTTTTCACCAAAACTATGCATATTCTTTAAATATTTTAAGAATGGAGGTATTACTTTTCATATTCTGGCTTAGATTCTGAAATCTAGCCACCTTTCTTATAGATAGAAGAAACAAGTGGCAGCCAGCAATACTTTCCACCATTCTATAGATCTGGAATCTGACTTCCAACTTCAGTTTCTAAAACTCAGAAGAGGTGCTCTCTCTCACCTTTCATATGGTGTAAAGAAAGGGACTGGACATATGGTCCCAAGTGCTGGGAATTTTTGAAGAGTAAGCAACCTACAGCTTCCTGCACATATTATATTAGTGTTTTATTTAAAAAATGACATTAAAAAATATTTTTGCAGGACAATGTTCCAGAATTAGAAGAAGGATTTATAATCAATATTACTGATGTGCAACTGGTCAGTTCTCCCACTGGAGGTCAGCCAAGCGTGAAGAGGCTTGGGTTAGAAATAGCTGAAATAGCAATTGAAGAAAATGATGATGCCAGAGGAGTATTTAGTTTCAATGTTACCAAGGTAAGTAAGTCTGAATGAAAAACATTTAAAGTAGCATTCCAGCAGGAGAATCTGTGTTTTCAGACCAGTTTTGATAGTATCTTAATAGGCTTTATGATACTAAATTTTTCTGGATACATAGGCCAGATACCAGTCAAACACTTCCTTCTTAAAAAGTTCTTCTCAATTAAAATGTGAAATTTATTAGGAAGCTGGAAGTGCTAAAACTGGTGACATAGATTGTCCTGAAAGGGACCTCAGGAGGTCATCTAATCCAGGCTTTTGCTCAGAGCAAAGTCAATGCTAAATTCAGACCAATTTACAAGTGATTATGTATTTCTCAATTTATTTTGACCTGCAAGTCAATATGCAAAAGAAAAGAAGGAGAAAAGAAAAAGGTGGATGTGACAGCAGTTTCGTGTTGAATTTACAGGATATAACTGGAGCTGTTGCTGGTTATGAGGTACCACCACCACAGAATATATTGAAACTTCCAGTTGTTCGGCAGGCTGGGAGGTTTGGGTCAGCAACTCTATATTGGGAAGCCATTCATTTAACTGCTAGCTTCGAAGACTTCACACCAGCATTTGGAAACCTTACGTTTGCAGATGGACAGGTATGCGCTTTGGAAGTTTAACTGTCTCTGAGTTACCAGCTTAAGAGTTTCTCATGTTTTCTTCCAGCAGAATTTGCATCCTTTCATTGAAAATATTTTATTTATGGCCTTTTATATGTGAATGGTGCTCCTGACTTCAGTTCTTTAACATGGAAAAGCAGAATGTTCATAAGCATTGACCAGATAGGGTTGTATGCCTTTGGCACCTCCATAAGTGAAGACATAATTTATAATAATAAAGTCTATTGCACTGAAAATTTGTAACATAGCTTGTCTCTATAAAAACTCAGAATAAGCCTACATGTTTTCTTAGCTGCATTCTACACATATTTTTAAATTTCATACTGCCCCAGACAATACTTAGTGTACACAAAGAGGTTTGATTTCAAGTGAACTGGTCTTTGGTAAATAGAAGGATATGGTTTGTGAGAGAATTTTGGCTAAAGTACAATATTGTCTACCTGCACATTCTGCTGCGTACCAAAGCAGAGCAGTCTGCTGGTTTTAGCATAGAATATTTACACTGATGAACTTAAAAACCATTCTTGAAATTTTGTTATCTTATTGTAAATATAGAAGTGTGGTAAGAAATAAGCACAACTAAACAATATATGTTTATCTATTATTAGATAAAATGTACCTTTTTTAAATGTCTGAATTTCTTAATTCACAGGATATTATAAATGAAAATTTGTTGCCCTTTTTTTTTTAAACAATTTCTGCAGGCTACAGGAGAAATAAACATTACAATCATAGATGACAGTGAAGTTGAATTCCTTGAGATATTCAAGATTGCCCTGGTGAAGGTGACAGGTGGTGCAAGACTTGGGGATGACACCCTGGTAACTGTCGCTATTCCACCGAATGATTCCCCTGTTGGAGTATTTGGGTTTGAAGAAAAGAATGTGAGTTTGACTTGGATTGCACTCTTTTCTGCTAAAATTGGATAGTGAGTTTGTGTCGCTAATACATAGCTGACTTTGGTACGCCTACGCTGCAGTGGAAGACATGATTCTTTCATTGAAAGGCATATTCGTGCTTGTCTTCATGTAGCTGCATAGGATGGTTATAACAATGAAAGCGCTGTAGCATAGATGTAGAATTCTGCATGATTGAATCAGTTTAATTCAGCATACTAACAATTCAGGACATCCTGATTGTTGGTGCTCTGTTGAATATTAAAATGGTTTTGTAATAATCTGTATTACTGAAAGTAAAGTTTGGAAAAAAATTATGAAACATATCTCATCTTAGTTCTTGTCAGTGAATGATTCTTTTGCTCTCCATTTTGCTGGTGCAGTGCCTGCATGTGACTCATTGTCTATAATTGTTTTGAATCATGGGGCATACAAAAATAATGTGAGTGACTAATCTTTGCTAGCAGAATTCAACACATTCCTTCTATCACCTTCCTGCTGATTTTCACTCATCTTTATTTTACATTGTCATTGACAATGTTTTTGGTTTTTATCTTAAGCCAGTATTGATGCCTTTTGCTACACCCTTCCCTACTGCCTCCTTTTCTTTCTTCATCAGGTAATAGTGAAGGAACCTCAGACACCTGATGATCCTGCTGCAGTCGTATTGCTCACTGTAAGTCGAAATCAAGGAGGACAAGGAGCAGTTAAAGTGTTATGGATTCTTGAGGAAGCAGCCAGATATGATTTGACCCCTCTGAATGGTACCCTTCAATTCAATGAGGTATTTCTGTTATTGCAGTCAATTATTTACTTTTAGATATATAAATACTTCCTTCTTATTATGTGTGTTTTCATGTTTGTTGTTATATGTTTATAACAGTATGGAGTTGCTAAGTATTACAACACTGGGAATAGACCAGTTTGAACTGATGGGGTTAGCAGTATGCAGTACTTTTTTTTTTAAACAGAAATCTGCCATGCTCTTTTTAAGGCAGCATAATGTAATCATCAGGAAGATAGGCTCTTAAAATCTGAATCATTTTTACAATTAACAGAGAGGAATAAAAATATACTGAATGTGAAGTATGATTACAAAAACATTTATTCCATTGCAGTATCAGATAACTGAAAGAGAAAATACATACTGAAGGGGCGAGAAGGATAAATGAATGCTCAAAATTTGCAGATATAAAAAAATAAATAATGAAATACCCCAGTGACTTTCAAACTGGGCAGTGTTACTTGGTTTGTGTTTCATGGCAGGTTAAAACTCTGAAGCAGCAGCAGAAGTATTGGATATTGTCAAGCTATTGTTGTTGTCTTAATATTGGTGTTTTACAGTCTACTCGAAATAGTTAATGAAGAAAAATATTTTAACATAAAGCATAATCTATCCTGTCTATATGAGGCTATTTTGCATTAAGTAAATAGGCATACTGGTTGTTTCTTTTGATCAGCTGAAAAATGTTTCTTTGTAAGTTCACCAGTATTTGGCAAAATTTTGCTATCAGTTTCCTACCCTGCTCTACTGATAGCCCTGGACATTGTTTTTCTCTTCCTCTTATATATTCATACATGTGCAAATACACATATGTATATACAGTGTGCTGAAGTTATGCAATGTGTATCTACTTTTTTCCTCTATTCTTACTTTAAGCATTTGCTGCTGCCCACTGACAAAAATTTGGATTAGACAAGAATTTGCTATGACCTAGTGTATCTAACCTTAATAATGTTATTCCTGAGAATGCTTGTATTCTATTGAATATGCACTTTCTGACAGTAAAGATTTTATATAGAAAATTCCCTCTGAATTGAAAACTTCTACATGAATATAATTTTAAAGCAATTTCAATCATTGTTCAGTTGAAAATAGGCAGGATATTTTGGTGACATAATATGTTTCAGAAGCAATTTTTACTATTTATTAATCTGTGAGAAAACATTTCAGCGAAACCAGAAATGTCATATTTAAAAAATATTACAGAATATATCAAGCATACGCATGCTTAGCACTTGATATGTTAAAGAAAAAACCCTTTTTTATAATACCACATTTTGTTTAGTTTCACTCAATGTGAATCTTCTGGTCTTTATGTGGTGCAGACTGAATCCCAGAAGTTGATTGTTTTACATGTGGTACAAGATGACCTGCTGGAAGGGAATGAAACATTTACTATTCAGCTAGTCTCTACTGGTGATGCAGAGATATCCCCTGTGAAAGGTAAAGAATTAAGTTGTTACATTCTGTTTTGAGACATAGCATATGAGAATTCTAGTAAGTCTATTCATATTATTTTAGTCTGCAGTGCTTGTATCTTTTGTGTGGAGCTAGTTGGTAGCACTTCTCACAGTTAGTCTTTTTCTTTAACTTGTCGCCTTGTCTGAAGAAATCAAAGAGAATTTTAGATCATAGTTTTCGTTCTCAGTTAATCGTTAGTGTATACTTCTGTGTTCAGATAGTTAACATTGTAAAGAAATTTTTAACAAAGAGAAGCAAAAACCAAAACCAGGTTCAGACCTGTAAGAACCATAGAATAAATTCATTTGTAAGGCACCATCCAGAGGGGTCGTCTAGTTGAAAACCTTGCTCAAAAACCAGGAGACTTCACAATGAGATCAGGTTGCTGAATGCTATGTCTGCTCAAATTCTGAATATCTCCAAGACTGGGGATTCCATAGCTCTCTGAGAAGCTGGTGCTTAATCACTCATGTCACAAAATTTTCAAAATTTAACTCATTAGTTAGCTTTTGTTTACCATGACAAGCTTTGTTCTCTTCATAGGTGTTGCAACTGTCGTCATTGTGGGTGATGAAGGAGCTTCTGGGGTGGTTGGGATTGCCCATTCATCTAAGCATGTTCTCATTGGAGAACCTTCAGGAAATTATAACGGAACTGCTCTTATTAGGTGGGTACATAACTCATTTTTCCAGCTCAGTTTCAAAAGCTATGAGACTCCACATTTAGCAAGAATTTATTGCATTCTGCATTTCATTATCACTTCTAAAATCAGAACTATTTTAAAAAATAGATGCTTGTTTTTAAAGAAGGGTACATATACTATGTCTTTTCAGTATTACTCAGGAGCTCCAAATATTCCAATCAGTCTTCAGATTATTTACAATATTGATGCATTAAGGAAAGCGGATTCTAATCAAAGGAAAAGAGGGAAGTGAATCAATGACATTTGAAAATACTTTGAGCTTTTTGGGATTTGGTTCCGGATTGGTGCCCAGACTGTGTTTGCTGTATTGCTGTGATGGCTAGCATAACCCAAGTGGCAACTGGGTTTTTAGTTGAAACAAGATGCAGTTATTTCAATGCATTCAGTCAACTGAAAACAGGATGAAGAAATGAAGATGTTACCATACCTTCTAAGAAGTATGGAAAAAAGCTTCTCATGCTGCCCTGAGAAGCCCAAAGACTAACTTATGCTTTGTGCAGCAGTAGTTGTAGATCACATAGAGGGTCATGTTAGGTACAGGTAAATTTTTGACGTGACTTAGTTCACTGAGACTGATGTCATGAGTAGGATTAGGCTCAAGGTTTTTAGACGAGTAGCAGAACATTTCTCATGCAATTTCATAGTATTCAAGTGTGCTTCCACCTTGAAAACCAAATTGCCTCTGGGCATTACCCTTAAGTCCCATTTTCCTTCTGTTTTGCATATCTGTCTCCTGAAAAGCAGAATGTAACCAAAAGACCTCAGTTTTCAGCTATGGGTTTGGGCTATATGTGCAAAGAAACTTTAAAGACCTCCTGGTAAAAATACAGCTCAAGATGCCTCCCCAGCACAGGGAAATAAAACAGAACTGCAGAAATATTGTTGCTCTGAAGAGGAAATTGTAGAGAACTCAATAGTGACATTAAAACTTGAGCTTCACAGTGCTGATAAAATTTCTTTCATGCACAGCAATATGATATAACTGTCTGTCTCCAGATTGGATATCAAATATTAAAGTTAGAAAAAAAAAATCCCTGTTTGTGTTCTTACCTGCAGCCTGATACGTGGCCCAGGGATTTTTGGTGAGATCATAGTATATTGGAATATAACACCTCCTCATCATACAGAATTTATTGAGACATCGGGGACCTTGACAATGCGAGATAGGCAGTCTGCAGCAGTTGTTCTAATACAGGTATATGAGAGCTTTTACACCAGCAGCTGTTTCCAGTACTTCCTTTTATTTAGCTAGTATCTTGGTTAGAAATTTGTTACACCTCTCTCCCTGGAAATGGTTTAAAACCTTTTAACTTTCCTTGGTTCTTCTCCCTAGGCTGTAGATGACAACCGTCCTGAGGAGAAACATTATTACCAGTTCCAACTAACTGGAATCAGTGATGGAGGACTCATAGATGAGTCTAGCAGCACTGCAAATATTACCATGGCCGCCAGTGATTTTCCGTATGGAGAGTTTACATTTTCCCAGGAACTACTGCAGACAACAGAAGAAGAAAAATGGGTACTAGATTAAAATTCTTATGTAAAATGTTGATAGGTATTAATATTGTTGCTAAATTTATGCTTAATTTTTGATTAAAAAAATTCAAAGATTTGCTCTACATTTATCATAGCACAGTCTCCAGAATGGCTGTCTGAGGCTTTTGGAGTTTTTGAACACTCTAAGAAAGAAGGTGATCTGCTAAGTTATGTGTACTCCGTGCAAAAGCAAATTGTTGTAAAGATGCCTTTAGAACAGTTTCCTAAAGGCAATGGTGACAGAAAAACAAAGCCATATTTTAAAGACAGTTATCCTCTTTCCCTCAGGTTAACATCACTATTGTGCGTTCCAGGGGATCCTATGGCAAAGTGCATCTTTGCTTTCAGATAATAGATGGGACTGCAGAGGAGGGAATTGATTTCACTCCCACAGTAAGGGAATTGGTGTTTGAACCACATGAAGAGAGTAAAATGATTTTGGTTGAAATTCATGATGATGACTTTCCTGAAGGTCCTGAAGACTTTTCAGTGATGATTACCAAAGTGGAACTCCAAGGAAGGTAAAGATAAAATTCATTCCCAGTAGATTGATTGCAAGCAGAAGAACAAACTATGTTTTGAATCTGCTCTGCCTGCGTAAAGTCACCACTGGATTTCATCTGCTTTACTGTAAAACTTCATAAGACAGCTATAATAATAAACATGGTAGAAATTAGACGTATGGGGAATCTAGTTCTTTTAACATAAGTATAAAGATTTTGCTGATTAAGATTTATTAAAGCTAAAAGACTATACATTACATACAAGTTGTCAAGTTGCATGACTAAGATAAAAAGAGAAAGAAAAAATGAAATACACATTTTTATGTGAACAAACTACTATTTTTGTATATATAATATTTTGAAAACATGTGACTGTGATGTCAGTGATAACTGTCAGAAAATAGAAGTATTTATAGTAATTGACAAATTGTCATATCTGCATCTTAATACTATCACAAGAATTTTGTATGTAATTTTTATTTTATGTTCTTGCAAGTGGATTTGATTTTACTGTAAAAGAAAACGGTCTGCAGATGGATCAACCTCCAATAATAGGAAATATCTCCACAGTACAAGTCACTATAGCAAAAAGTGATAATGCAGAAGGCATCATAGAATTTGATCCACAGTATATCCTTCTACAGGGTAAGTTTACCTTACGTTTTCACTGTGATTTAGAAGACAAGTCTGTGGCTATATCATAAATTTTGAAATCATTTTTTTCTCAATTGTTCTTGCAGTGGAAGAAGATGCTGGTTTAATCAGGATTCCTGTTGTGAGAAAGCATGGAACTTATGGCTATGTAACAGCTGATTTTCTTTCTCGAAGTATTTCTGCACTTCCCAATGGTGTTGACTATGCCATCCATAATAATTCTGTCATTTTTTATCATGGTCAGAACCAGACTTTTATTTATATATCTATTATAGATGATGAAGAAAGGTAATTAAATTTTCAGATATTTATTTACTAATTTGCTTTAGAGAAATCCTTTTTTTAGCATGTGTAGTATGCTTGTGTGTAGGATTGGAATTGAAAGACAATTTCTGCAGTGCTGAAAAATTACCTAAATTTAAAGGGGGGAAAAAAGAAGCTATGATAAAGTTTTATAGTTCCTGATAAATTTTATGCAAACAGATACATTTTTTATATGAGATTATAAGAAATTTTGTCTGTTAATAGTAAAGTTGTGAATAATAAAATATTTTGCTGTACTTTTTTGTTTTTTAATTCAACCTGAGTAGAAATTAGAACATTATTGTTATTTGAGATTTCACCATTCTATGGAAGTGGGAGGAATCTTCTACTGTATGATTACAGAGATGACTTCTGTCTTTAAACAGATCCAGTTGGATGCATTATTGAATTACTAAGCATATTTTAATTCATTTTTTTTTCTTGGATATCTCAGAATCTCATTTTCTTTTTCCATGCAGTGAATTTGCAGAGCAATTTGAAATCCAGCTGACAGGAGCCACTGGTGGAGCAGTCCTTGGACTCCACCTAGTGAGCCAGGTCACTATTGCTAAGAGTGACTCCCCCCAGGGCATCGTCCGATTTCTCAACCAAAGTCGAATTACTCTTCCCAACCCTGATACTCCTACAGCAGTGACCCTGGTGCTGGAAAGGACTGGAAGATTGTTAGGAGAGACACAGGTGGGCTCTGGCTGTCAAAGACTGAATACTTTCCAGTGACTAGGTCAAAAAGCTCCTGCATTTTCCTTCAAAAGCATCTTTGTGACTGATGTCTAATAGGATAATTGCAGCTTTTTATTAAACGTTGCATATAGTTGCTGTATAACAGAAAATGTTGTTACCCTTTTAATATTTTCTTTCTTTTCCTGTTTCTTTTATTATGGTCTTGTGTACTAAATTTTGAACTAGCTCCTATTTGCATTGAATATATGGTTAATTTCATGCACCACCAGTAAGTTAATTTAATTCACTTGAATTACTTCCTAAAGCTGGTCCAACTTTTTTCAGTAAATTGTTTACTATGAGTTTTCTAGATTTTTTTTTTTTTTACCCTGTACAGACCACTGACAAAATGAAGGTATAAATATGAACCAAGGTAGGCCTTTCACAGTTTTGGCAAATGACTGGAAGACTGTCACTAAAGGTCCTGACCTCCTCCTTTTCCTTTATAAAATTGCCTTGGTGGTCTTTGAATTTTTCTAGAAGTCATTTGAGAAAATTTGGAAACAATTAAAATGGCCAAAATAATAATTTTAATGTAGTGAATATGACCTTCTCAGAAGCAGTCTAGTTTGTGGAAAAGTTTGGAAATATTCTATCTTTTAATCAGACTGAAGAAGGAAGAGTTATAATTTGAAGGACTAAAAGCTTTTATTGCAGACGCTTACAAAAATATTTGTTATTTTCTGTCTGGGTATCACACTTCGCAGGGAATGGTTTTGGTCATGTGTACTCTTTTGGGGACCTTCACAAAAGAGATCATAAAAGGGACAGAAATAGAAACTACCCTGTGTGTGTCCTGTTACATACTAAAGAAATCTCAGTTTCTCTTCTTTTCTTACTAATATCTGCAATTTCATGAACTGGCATTGTGGCTAACTGACACTTCAAAATTTTCATTTGTAATTTGTCATGTTTATTTTTCCAAAGGATTACATATTTTCCCACATAGAATTAATTAGGAATATTTTGTATTCTCTATTAACAGCAAAGATTTAAACATAGCTAGTTACCAGATACAATAATTTTTATGTTGCTTGTGGTACTCTGTTGTTTCTCTCCCTGGGTAACGGTGTATCACCACTAAGTCTGAAACTGTTATCTTCCACAGATTAACTGGGACATCTTGGGACCCAATTCAGGAGAGGTTTTGTCTCCCTTCAATAGCGACATTGGTGACCCTGTGAATGGATCCTTCTATTTTGGAGAAGGAGAAGGAGGTCTGAGAACTATTAGTCTACAAATCTATCCTCACGAAGAAGTTGAAGTTCAAGAGATCTTCATTATTAGGCTGAGCCTTATAAAAGGTGAAACAGAAATAGATCCTAAGGCAAACAGCATTACACTAATAGTAAGTCATTATTGCTTTTCTTTCTTCTTAGATCTCTGTTGATAGTGGTATTTATCCTGCAAATCTTTAAAAAAGCATCATAATGATTGCATAGTTTGTCATTTGGCTTTTTTTTTTTTGTCCCTTGTGCTACTTGGGTGTATTCTTACAGCTTCAATTCTTTCTTTTTTTAAAAAAAAAAAAAGACAGCAAAGAATCTGAAAGAATCTGTCAGTAAAAACTGACATATAAGCCCAGACCTAGACCTTTTATTTGCAGATTTCTGTAGTTCACTTTGCAGAGAGCATGATTTGAGTCCTCATTTCTAAATGTCAGTTTGTTCATCCCCTTTTGACTTCTTCTACAGCTACGATATATAAAAGAAAGGAGAGAATCTGACTATTGCAGAGCAAGAGAAATGCAAAAATTTGTGGGAGAAAGGCAGAGGGGGTTGTTAAAGGCAAATCATTGCTCTAGGGATACTGCATCTAAGGAAATACTTTATAAAGCTGTTATAAGAAGCATGCAAAAACCCAAATCTTTCCTAGAAACAGTTTTTTCTTTTTTCTAGTCTGTAGTGTGTTGATGGAATTAGCTCCTATTTCCACAGACACCTCAATTTCTCCTTCAGGTTTCTGGTTTATTTCTTGGACTGGAATGTTCCACCCTGCATGCCAATGAATTGTCTTCTTAGTAGGCATTGGTGTTATAACTCAGTTGTAAGTCAATTTACCATGAATTCTGGTTCCAGCTAGTGATTCATGCAGAGGGATGTGGATGAGCTGTATCCCAGAGGGCTGAGTTTGCCAACTGATAATGTTATAAGAGTTTCTGTACACTAGCCCAAGGTGCCTGACTGTGTCCTGCTTTAATAGCAAAATATTCAGATAGAGCATTTGAAATAAAACTGTGTTTTTCTTCCTTGGGTAGTGATGCGAGTCTGAAGAAGGGACATTCATACTTTCTCTGCTGTGTCTTAATATCTTGTATCCATGGTATATGTTTTCCAAATCCTTTCAAAATTACTTACTCTCTGAAGTGTGTTTAGACCATTTATAATTTACAAGTTGTTTAAAGTTGAGTGAGGCTCAGCTCAGTGGATGGAATAATTGTTATTGCCTGAACTTTTGTATATATAATTATTTTATTAATACAAGCCTGAAAACTTTCCATATTTATTGGCAACACTGCATTTTGATTTCTGTTCAATTTAGATCCTGCTTAAACTTATTAATGCACCATTGTATGATTTTCTTCCAAAAGAACAAATAAATTTTATGTAACAGTCTCGCTTTGTTTGTATGTGTGTGTTTGTGTGTGTGCGCACATGGGCTTGATATCACTCCCTTCTCATATCTTAATGATCCTGTCTGCTGGGTTGGGTTTTTTTTAGTCTTTCAGTCTCAGTTTTAACTACTAATGTCCTGTTGAGTTTTCCTAAGATGAGAAAACTTGGTAGGAAGAACTAATGGTTATGTGTCCTGTAGCATCTAGCAATGAGAATCCCAATGATTTGAACAAGAATACAATTCACTCTACATGTCTGATTTTTCATTTTTTTACAGATACAGAAGTTCGGTGACCCCAATGGAATTGTACAGTTTGCTCCTGCATCATTAACTGAGAGTAACTATACAGAACCCTCAGCAGTGGAAGGACCACTAAGTATTACATTGTTTGTCAGAAGAATTCAAGGCACTCTGGGAAACATAACGGTATTCTCACTCTTTTCCTGATAAACAGTATAATCTGAAATCATCCTCATTATCAATGTATGGAGGAATATCTTATTTTGTGCTTTCAATTGCTTGTTCCTCTTTTTTTAAATGCTGCCTTTTAGACTGTATTTAGGAGTGGCTCAGCCCTAAGTAATGTGGTTTGGAGAGTCAGATTCAGTCTCCCCTGGACTGGGGGAAAAAAAGGAAAAACAGTACTGCAGTGCTTCTCTCACTTTCTCTCTCCTTCTTCCCCTGTGCTTTTGATGGGAGAACAGAACATACTTACATAGTGAGATTTCTTTGAGGTCATCACAATTTTCTTTTTTCCAGGAATACTTAAAGGTAAGAATCAGACTTTTTTGAACCATCACTAACATTGTTTCTTACCTAAAGTTGTTTAGAAGTCAGTGTTTTAACAGTTATTCATTTAATTAGGAAAAAAAAAAATCAATTAATAAAGTCATCTGCTATGTTTAATGAGAACTCTTTATCTCCTTCTGATGTGAGGAATCTTGGAAAGAGGAAAAACAGCAAGGATGTTTAGAGATTGCATATAGTTTTAAATAAATCTTCTGAAGATAAACAAAGGAAATCTTTACATTCATAGAACTGTCAGAGGAACAGCACACCCTCCTTTTTAAGGTAGTCTGTGTGCTTCCTTCTATGGATAGCTAAACCAATTTCTCTTTTACCTAGTTAAAACCAATCTGTTCATATCTTATCTAATCTATACTGAATCCTGAACGTGAAAGTTTCTGACTCTGTGGGTAATTTTGCTTTCTTTTTTTTTTTTTTTTTTTGCATTTTCTAAACTCGTTTCAGGTTTACTGGGAAATATGTAGTGAATCTGACATCACAGGTGACTTTCTTAGGACAGAGGGATCTGTTGTCATTGCTGACCAGCAGAGTGCAGCTGAGATAATTATCTACCTTTTACCTGATGATGTTCCAGAACTGAATGAAAACTATGTGGTACAGCTGATTTCAGTAGAAGGTGGAGCAGATTTAGACCAAGAAAAGAGAATTTCGAAGATCAATGTTTTTGCAAATGATGATCCCTATGGAGTGTTTGCCCTGTACTCTGACCAGCAGTCAGTATTAGTAGAGAGAAACCTGGATCGATATATTCAGATTAATGTAACTCGGCATGCTGGGGCATTCGGAGAAGTGATTGTTGAGTACTGTATCTTGTCTCCTCATGAAGAAGTGTTAATTGCACCTGAGAATGAGGTGGGATACCTCACAGTAAAAGATGGTGCCAGCTTTGGAGTAAAAAGCGTGCCAATAAGCAGCCAGGTCTGTATTATCCTGTGATATCTGTTGTTTCCATTTGTGTTCATCACAATAAAAATGGCACGGAATAAGATTCTAAACTCTCAGCAGTATCCACTGTGAAGAAGTATCTACAGAAAAAGAGTTTTAGTGCTATGAATTTCCTATTTATGGCATGGAAATGAGTTTAAATATCACATTTTCAGATAATAATTACAAAATCACTGCTATGTATGTGTTCAAATACTCAGTTCTTCCTTTCATCATTGATTTGTGTTCCTGTCAGTTTGATATTTTATTATTAGATGTATGCAACTATTCTCTCAAGTTTTCATTTTGGATTGTTATCTGCTGGATTGTTACTCATTTTGGATTTGGTTATCTGTCAGTGCTGACTCATGAAGCAGCAGATAAATTTACCTTCAGTTCTGTGTTCCCTGGTTGTTTGTTGTTATTGTTACAGTCTTACACACTTACATCCTTTTACACCCATTATACAGCCTTTTAATCCTAAGAATTAAAATCAAGATGAAGCCCACTGTCTTGGATACAATTTAATAAAGAGGCAATAGTTGCTCTGCAGACTCGCATCCCAGCAAACTGCTGGTAAATTGCATTCACAATATTGACATTTTAGCCAAAACATAATAAACTAAACACTTGGCTTGAAAACACTGCTTTTTGTATGCAAATAGAACCAGATCTGCAGATTGTTTTGCTACTTAATTATTTGGACTGGTGAATTTTATGCTTTTAGTGGAATTGAATTTCTACTGTTTTATTTAAATTCTCTCTCTCAAAGGCATTTCTTTTACTGGGCTTGAATTTTACTCTGGAACTGACTAATGTAAGCCTGGTTGGGGGAAGTGCCAAGGATGTGCCTAAAATATTAAGAAAAGCAAAGTCAGCTGTTCTGCTTATTCCTGAGGAAGCTGCCAATTCACAGGTCAGTAGACAGGCTGCAGTGCAACACTTCTACCACAGAAGGAAGGTGCACTTCATTACAAAAGATAGCTTCTATAAGAATTCGATTGGCTCCTTGAAGTTTTCATCACTGCAGTCAATTTAAGGACTGGCAATACTTTTCAAGTTATTACTTGTACTGTACACTATCTTTGATGCAAATTCTTACAGAAATGCGTTTATACAGTTTGAAAATATCTCTTCATCTGGAAAATGTAAATAGTGTAAATATTATGGTTAATTTAAACTTTTGTTTACATGAAACGGAAGTTCTGAGACTTAAAGGAAAACAACTAATTCTGAACAATCTTATTGTGTCAAATACAGCAGCCCCAAAGTAGGTAACAGCATGTTTGCAGTAATATGTGCAAAAAGAGATGGAGCTCATGCTGGTTTCTAATACAGTTGACAGTACAGTCGGCTAATCACTGAGTGGGAAACTTTCCATTTGTCCCACTTTATATGAAAGTGAGAGAAGACAATTTGCCTATTCTGACATGGCATATGTGCTACAGTTCCCTTTTTGTTTGTCAGGCAAAGACAATAGCATGCTAAGGTTTTATCTGTTAAATTTTATTGAAGTTTTTATTGAGCGATTTTGTCTTGAAACACTGCTCTTATGATTTGTAATTGAACTTAATTCAAATAGCGTTTCTGTAAACATTGTTTACTGCCATATATCCCTGTATCATTGCTTTTAGAATCTGGGAATTATCCTTTCAGTCGTATTTGCTGCTCAAAAAAAGTAGATAGTACTAGCAAGAATAGTTTTGTGAACAATGTAATGTGGTGACAACTTAATTTTCACTGGATACACAATAGTTTCTTTTAGCCCTATATGTGTGTGTATATATATATATATAGTGCTACAGCTATTGCTGTGAGCATTAAAGGCAGATTGGTTTGTTTTTCTTTTAAGCAACAGACATGGAATGCTGTAGTCAGTGTTTTCAATGCTGAAATGTCAGTCATACTGGTTCCTTTTCCCTGGGATCTAATTCTTAAAAATCTTGGATTTAGAAGTAGTATTAAAGAGTTTTGAAGGAACTATTTATATACGCACACGTATAAACGCATACATACATGCATAATTATTGTAAAATCCTTTTTTACAAAATGTAGTGCACTTTCACATACATGATTGCCCATTTTTATTCCATTTTCTATATCAAAATCTATTCTGTTTCTACAGGTTGGCTTTGAATCTGTGATTTTACGACTTACAGACATTGTGGCAGGGAAAGGCCACGCTGTCGTAACCAGAAAAGGAGTTTATGGCTCTGTAATAGTTAGCTGGATTTCAGGATACCCATCAGACCTAATCACTGATGTTGCTCAGCCGGGCAATATTACTCCTCCATTTGGTAAGCACTTGTCTGAGGAAATGGGTGCGCTCAGCTCGCTCTCTGAAATGCCTGTACACCAATGCACACAGCATGGGGAATAAACAGGAGGAGTTAGAAATCCGTGTTCGGTCAGGGTTTATGATCCAGTGGCAATTACAGAGACCTGGTGGGACAGCTCGCACGACTGGAATGTGGTCATGGATGGCTATGTCCTTTTCAGGAAAGACAGGCCAGCGAGGCGAGGTGGTGGAGTTGCTCTTTACGTGAGTGAGCAACTGGGGTGTATTGAGTTCTGTCCAGGGGCGGATCAGGAGCGAGTTGAGAGCTTGTGGGTGTGAATTAAGGGGAAGGCTGGCATGGGTGATGCTGTTGTGGGTGTCTATTACAGGCCACCGGATGAGGACGAGGAGGTTGATGCGGCCTTCTACAGGCAGCTGATAGCGGTCTCACAAATGCAGGCCCTGGTTGTCATGGGGGACTTTAACTACCCTGATATTTGCTGGGAGGCCTACTCAGCCAGCCATCCACAGTCCAGGAGGTTCCTTCAGTGCATTGATGATAACTTCCTGATGCAAATGGTGGATGAGCCAACTAGGAGAGGAGTGCTGCTGGATCTTATTCTCACGAACAAGGAGGGTCTGGTTGAAGTGCTAAAGGTTGAGGGTAGCCTTTGTTGCAGTGACCATGAGATGGTGGAGTTCAAGATCTCACATGCAAGGAAAAGAATACCTAGCAGAACCACAACCCTTGGCCTTTTCAAGCAATTGCTAGGGGAAATCCCAAGGGACAGGGTACTTGAAGGTAAAGGGGCCCAATATAGTTGGTTAGCATTCAAGGACCTCTTCTTCCAAGCTCAAGATCAGTGCATCCCAATAGGTAGGAAGTCAAGAAAGGGTGCCAGGAGGCCTGCATGGTTGAACAGGGGACTGCTGGGCAAATTCAAGTGGAAGAAGAGAATGTACAGATCATGGAAGCACGGGCTGGTCACTTGGGAGGAATATAAGTCTGTTGTCAGAGGATGTAGGGAGGCAACTAGGAAAGCCAAGGCCTCCTTGGAATTAAACCTTGCAGGAAAGGTCAAGGACAACAGAAAGGGCTTCTTCAAATACATTGCAGATAAAACTAACACTAGAGGCAATGTAGGCCCACGAGTGAATGAGGTGGGTGCCCTGGTGACAGAGGATAAAAAGAAGGCAGAGTTACTGAATGCCTACTTTGCCTCTGTCTATTCTGCTGGAGGCTGTCCTGAGGAGCCCAGGACCCCTGAGGCTCCAGAGGAAGTCAGGATAGAGGAGGAGTTTGTCCTGGTTGATGAGGACAGGGTTAGGGGCCAATTAAGCAATAAATCCATAAATCCATAGGTCCTGATGGGATGCACTTGAGGGTGCTGAGGGAGCTGGCAGAGGTCATTGCTAGGCCACTCTCCATCATCTTTGTTAAGTCCTGGGGAATGGGAGAGGTGCCTGAGGACTGGAGGAAAGCAAATGCCACTCCGGTCTCCAAAAAGGGCAAGAAGGGGGACCTGGGTAACTATAGACTGGTCAGCCTCACCTCCATCCCTGGAAAGGTGATGGAACAACTTATCCTTGGTGCTGTCTCTAGGCATATCAAGGATAAGAGGGCCATTAGGGGCAGTCAACATGACTTCACCAAGGGGAAGTCATGCTTGACCAACCTGATAGCCTTAACTCGGTGGATAGATGATGGTAAAGCAGTGGATGTGGTCTATCTTGATTTCAGTAAAGCATTTGACACAGTCTCCCACAGCATCCTTGCAGCTAAACTGAGGAAGTGTGGTCTGCATGATCAGATAGTGAGGTGGATTGTGAACTGGCTGAAGGAAAGAAGCCAGAGGGTTGTGGTCAATGGCACAGAGTCTAGTTGGAGGCCTGTGTCTAGTGGAGTCCCTCAGGGGTCAGTACAGGGACCAGTACTATTCAATATATTCATCAATGATTTGGATGAGGGAATAGACTGCTCTGCCAGCATGTTTGCTGATGACACAAAACTGGAAGGAGTGGCTGACACACCAGAAGGCTGTGCTGCCATTTAGAGACCTAGACATGCCGGAGAGTTGGGCGGGGAGAAATTTAATGAAATATAACAAGGGCAAGTGTGGAGTCTTGCATCTGGGTAAGAACAACCCCATGTGCCAGTATAAGTTGGGGGCTGACCTGTCGGAGAGCAGCGTAGGGGAAAGGGACCTGGGGGTCCTGGTGGACAGCAGGGTGACCGTGAGCCAGCAATGTGCCCTTGTGGCCAAGAAGGCCAATGGCATCCTGGGGTGTATTAGAAGGGGTGTGGTTAGTACGTCAAGAGAGGTTCTCCTCCCGCTCTACTCTGCCCTGGTGAGGCCACATCTGGAATATTGTGTCCAGTTCTGGGCCCCCCAGTTCAAGAAGGACAGGGAACTGTTTGAGAGAGTCCAGCACAGAGCCACAAAGATGATGAAGGGAGTGGAACATCTCCCTTATGAGGAAAGGCTGGGGGAGCTGGGTCTCTTTAGCTTGGAAGAGACTGAGGGGTGACCTCATTAATGATTGTAAATATGTAAAGGGTGAGTGTCATGAGGATGGAGCCAGGCTCTTCTCAGTGACATCCAATGATAGGACACGGGGCAGTGGGTGCAAGCTGGAACATAGGAGGTTCCGCATAAATGTGAGGAAGAACTTCTTCACAGTGAGGGTAACAGAGCATGGAACAGGCTGCCCAGAGAGGTTGTGGAGTCTCCTTCTCTGGAGACATTCAAAACCCACCTGGATGCGTTCCTATGTAACCTGATTTAGGTGTTCCTGCTCCGGCAGGGGGATTGGAGTAGATGATCTTTTGAGATCCCTTCCAGTCCCTAACATTCTGTGATTCTGTGAAACAGCTATAAAAGTTGTGTAAATGATGATACCACCATTTAGTTACCTCTACATGCTTCTTCTGTTAATGAAGAGCTATTAGAATGAAATTGTATGATCTGATTTTTATCTGTAAGGGTTAAGTTTATTTTATAAGCAAAAATAAGAGCTAAAGTTCATAGATACACATCTAGGAGCCAAGCACAATGCTATGCCGCTGAAGGACAGCTTTATATAGGAAAGACCTTATTGTGCAGATTTCTTCTTCCTAAGTGGAGTGGGATTGTGACTACAGTCCCTATCTCAGAATGCTCCCAGGTAAGGAGAGGATTCCTATTTAGTGATTTTGGCTTGTGATCTTTCTCTCTCTCTCTTTTCCTTCAGGTACTGTTGTATTTTTTTCTGGTGAGCAAAGTAAAGTAATTTCGTTTCAGGCTACTCCAAGCCTAAATAACCATGAGTCATTTGCCATCACTTTAGCAACAGTGTACAGCAATGTGTCCGGTGGGGCTCGCCTCAGGTAAGAATGTTACACTTTTGAGTCGCACAGATACTGTAAGAGTTTTTACCTGTGTACAGGCATGCACCTTATTCAAATGCCTATTAATATATAGGTAGCTAGCAAGTTGTAATGCCTTCTTTGAGAAATTTATGTGTCTTGTCTCAGGTGGAAACAAGTGTCAGTACTGCAGATCTGACCTGACCAGAGCTGAGGCTTTTCTCCAATTCCAGTCTATTTCATATCACTAGGATCCAAGGTGCCTAAGTGTTCATCTAGGATGATGGAGACAGTAAAGAAAATGATGAACCATGATCAACAGTTTTAGCCAGGAAGCTTAAGAATGAAAGCAACGCTAACAGTTTTCATTAGTGTCCCTAAAAATAAATATTTATAAGAACTTAGATAACAAGACATTATTTTAAATAAATAAAATTAAATAAGAAATGCTCCAACAATACCTAATGTATATAAAACGCCCTCTTTATTCTTAAAAATGAAAACATTTAATCTAGTTTTCCATCTCAGCTAAGTTATAAACTGTTCTTCAAACTATTTTCTTCTCATTCTTCCTTACTCATGGATAGCTAAAAATGGTATGAAAAGAACAGACATAGACTAACACTGTGTATGGAGAAAGGTATTGGCTTCACCATATTTCAATTACACTGGCAAATCTGAAGGATGTAAGGAGTGAACTGGATGGCCAAACTCCTGAGAGTGACCCCTTCTCCTAGGCTTGTCTGTCCTGTGGGCTGGGATCTTCAGAGCACCTATTTACCATGTGAGTCAAATACCTTGAGTATACAAGGATGACCTTTCCTAGAAAACTTAAGACTACATTCCACAAGAGGCAAAGCTGACAATCACTTCGAAGAGTTTTTTGCTTCCTTAGTGGTGGATAGGGTCTAGTTTGTTAACCAAAATAACCTACTGTAGTGGTGGTGCCATTTGATAGCCTCTAGCATTTAATAATACCTCAGTTCTAGACACAAGTGTAAGGCTCAAGGTTTAACAAGGACTCTTAGTCTCTGTGCTTATTTTCCAATAAGAAGGGGATATATTTAATATGAAAAAAAGTAGATCTTAAATTGATATTGATTATAGGGCTCAGATCTGGAAAAAAATTACTATGAGGAATGTTGTGAGGGGGCAGGTACTATTTCAAAGCCTGACTGTAAAATAACTTACCTTCCTTCTCTAGCTTCCTGACTAAAACTATAGGGCTGCTAGCATCTGTCTACCCCAGAGCCTCCTCTCAGTACAGGAAGTTGATTCTGTGGTTAAACTGGTATTATTTGAAGCGGCTGTATTGTAGTATATACCCTTACACTATGTCCACAATAGAAAGACATCACACTTCCCTTTGCCTCTCCATTTTCTCAGGAAGACCTTATTTTATTTATCCTTCACTCTGTGTCCTGTGCTGAATCAGGATACATTAAGCCCGTAGAGGGGTGTTTGATCCAAGCATTGCAAAAATATTTTTCAAGGAACCACTTTACTCTTGATTTTTACTGTTGCTATTTCTTCCCTCTACTGTTACATATTTTTTTAAATCCACTTTCTTTCAGCCGTCATTGATTGTTCACTGGAAATTATTCTGCTGAATTTTCATACTTTGTATTTCCTCTCAGCTATGATATCTTTTCTTTTTCAGATCAGGATTTACTATAGCTGAAATTGAGCCAATGGGGATCTTCCAGTTTGCTCTTAACTCAAGATCTGTTTCAGTTGAAGAAGATGGTCAGGCAGTCACACTACATGTCCAAAGATTGTTTGGTTTTCAAAGTAATCTCACTAAATTGATGTATCAGACTACTCCAGGAAGTGCCAAACCACTAGAAGACTTCATACCCATCTACAATGGGGAGCTTATGTTTTTACATTTTCAGACAAATGCTGTGATAGAAATATCAATAATTGATGACTCTGTGTCTGAAATGGAGGAATTCTTTTTTGTAAATTTGACTGCTGTGGAAGTTTTGGATGTTCAACCTGTGAATCCTGCCTGGAGTCCACGTTTGAATCCAGCTTTCAGTGTTGCAACAGTTAATATCCTGGCTAATGATATTCTTCATGGAATACTAAGTTTGGGGCCAGAGTTTGTTTATGTTGAAGAAGATGCAGACAGTACCCCCAACACAGTGATACTTCATATCAGAAGGACCAAGGGTTTTACTGGTGATATTGATGTAACCGTTAAAACGTTTGGGGGAGTGAGTGCACAGAGTGGAGTAGATTCATATCCTTTTGGAAATGTTTATGGAAAATCAAACTTCACATGGGCAATGGAAGGAGAAGATTTTGAGGAACAGTCAGTCTCTCTGACTTTGCTGGATGGAGAAAGAGAAAGCAAGGTGTCCATAAAAATTGTTGATGATGATGAACCTGAAGGACAGGAATTGTTTCATGTTTTCCTCTCAAATCCTGAATGTGGAGCTCAGATTGTGGAAGGAAAGGACGAATATGGTTTTGCTTCTTTTGCAACAGTAATTATTGCAGGTAATATTTTTACCCCAGAAAATTACTGAATTCATCTGAATTAAATAACAATAAATAACTGTATTTTCTCATAGCAATTTTCTTGTAGAGATTGGAATTCTAGTTCATAGTAAGCAGGATATTCTATTCCCAAATCTTGAGTTTTCCAGATCAGAGTAAGCATCTAATACGCATAAACCTACCATGCATCCCTTGGCAACATAGCTCAAAACACATTTATAGATGCTGCTTATCTCTGTTCTTGTCCTGTTTTACTTTATGAAAGGAAAAAGCTAAGCTTGGGTGTTTTTCTTGCAGATGTAATAGCATTGCATTTTTTTTGTTTTTCTTTGTCAGTTTGTCACTTCTATGTTGTATAGGGTTTGTAAAAAGTAGAAAAAAAAATTTCTGTTTTCATTCTTTGATACTATACAGTTCATATCTGCATTGTGGTCATCTTCTGCTTCTGGGGATGGAGGACAGGAATGGGATTACACAGACAACAGGGAAGAATTTTTCTTTCAGTCACTGCACGTTACTGTGAGAAAATGATGTCAGAGCTCCAGTTTCCCTTAGCTTTTAGATATCTATTGGACTTACCAATTGAATATAAACTAAGTTTAAGCACAATATAAATTAAGTTTTAAAAACAAGTTGGGAATTTGAACAGTTTAGGTTAATCAAGAAAATTACAGGTAAGGTCCAAATTTTACTGGAAGTTTTGTCTTTACAAAACAAGGTAGATATTGCAAACCAGAATTAAACTGTGCTATTGGATGAGTGCATGCAGCAACCAAAATTATGTATGCAAGAACAGATCATATAAAACATATGGTCTCTTCCTGCACGCTATCTGTAGAATTCACCATGCAAGTAATCAGTTGCCTATGTGTGTGAGTTAACTGAAGAAGCATGTGCATAGGCACTGGTTGAAATTTGATCTTATATTGAATCCCACAGATGTGTATTAATGTGTTCTAGAGTTATACCCTGAGTGCAATGAGTACATAAAGTAAGAACAGGAAACAACTTATGTTAAGGGAAATGGTCAAAACATGTATCTGCATTTAACTGTGTAGATAGAAGGATACCACAGGTTAAACATTTGTGCATGTGCATAAGCAAACACTGTTAATCTTCAGTATATACTGACATTTAATATGCACTATGTCAGAACTAGATTGCTTCTCCAGTCGAAGAGTAAAGCTATCACTACCTGTAAAGAAGTCCTTTAGAAGCAAGAGTTAATGGGACACTGAAGACATGAGTCGAACAGTACCAAGGAGGGGGCATCCATGTCAGGCTGACAGAGTTGGGACTGTTCAGCCTGGAGGAGGCTCCGGGGAGACCTTGTAGCACCTTGCAGTACCTGAAGGGGGCCTACAAGCAAGCTGGAGAGGGACTTTTGGCAAGGGCATGGAGTGATAGGATGAGGGCTAATGGTTTTAAACTGAAAGACAGTAGATTTAGACTAGATGTTAGGAAGAAATTCTTTACCATGAGGGTGATGGGACCCTGGCCCAGCTTGCCCAGGGAAGTTGTGACTACACCTTTCCTGGAAGTGTTCAAGGCCAGGTTGGATTGGGCTTTGAGCAGCCTGGTCTAGTGGGAGGTGCCCCTGCCCGTGGCAGGGGAGTTGAGACAAGATGTCACTTCCACCTCAAACCATTCTATGATTCTATGAATTTTGGAAAATGAATGGGTTCAACAAGATCAGGGCTGGGATAAATAAGAAAGCTGTCCTTGGAAGCCCGTCTTTATCCCATAACCTACTATGTCTATCTAGGAACATGCTGAGACCCATTTCTGTTTAGAAAACATATGTTTCAAGGGTTATGGTAAACATAAAATAATATAGCTGAAGTAATATCTCCTAAGAGCATTTTAAGTAAGGCTTTTGACACTGTTCTGAACTACTATAACACCTAGCCTTTTGAAGTTGAGGGACACAGAATTCAGTCAGTTTGCTGAATGCTGCTGAAAATACAAGCTTATGTGCATAAGTGTTGCCAAGACCCTCATAAGGAAATCACTTTCAAAAGTACTTACTCCACTGGTCAAATCAAAGTTTAGAAATGCCAGTGTTTGAAGTTCTAGATAAGTATGGAGTGTAAGTTAAGAATAGAAATAATAACAGAAATTTTATTGAGGTACCCCCAGGTGGTATTTTGCAGCATGCTTTTGATACCTAGCTGTTTGGGTTTTTTTCAGTTATCCACATTAAAATTATAATTTATTCTCATCGTAACTTTCTTGCTAATTACTTTCGTGGACTGTTTCCTGTATAGGAAGTGATCTCCAGAATGGCATTTTGGGATTCATTCCAGAAGTACAAAGTGGTCTTGTACTTGATGAAGATTCAGAAAACAGAGAGGTGCTGCTGATTGTTGCAAGACAACCAAACAGGTGCAGGAAATAGCTGATTCAAGTGCCCTTCCTGCATACTGCAACATGCTTTATTGAATCACAGAAGCTGCTGTTAGTGGAAGAGGTTATCATAGCGTTTTATAAGAAATCTTTGCCTTTCAGCTCCTTTAATAATTTCCCAGAATTTGGCAAACAGGCTTTTAAGCTGTGAATGCAGTTAGGTCTGTCACTGTACTGTTACAAAGCAGTAACAGAAAAAACAAATATTTTCCAACTTATAGTGTAAGGCAGCAAGCGTGAAAGTTTTGCTTAAGGTAAAGTATTTGCACAGCTAAAGGTGTAATTCAAATTCTCATCTCCCTGTGTAACATAATGTAGATATGAATACTTAAATGAGCAACTAAGGAAATACCTAAGTGTCAGCTCTATGATTTTGTCTTCGCTCTCACAGATACTATGTTTTTCCTAATTAGCACATATATATATATATATGTTGCACATTTATGTATAATTTAAACAAATATGCTCAAGTAGTCTAAATCTCTTAAACTTAGAGGAAAGACAAATTCTGCCTGGCTTTCCAGGCAAATGGTTACTATAGAATTAAGGAAAGTACTTGTGTACATCCCTGTCATTCAGGCACCAGTGTCTCTTATTCAGCTAATCTCACTTTTTCTGAAAAATAATTTAAAAATGAGAAGAATCTAGTTGCCTGTAATTGCTTTATTTTCTTCCTGTGTTACTTTTTGGTAATCTAAACAGATTTTAGAGGAAGGAATTTAAATAAAAAGAGAGAATTTTTCATCTTAAAGCAGTTTGTTCCCTAGTGATAAGTTTTGAATAGTAAAAAATTTGTATGTTACCTCTGTGGTTTATGTTTCCCAAAGCAATAGTGCTCTCCTTCAGTACATGTATACTCTATTGATTTGGTTGTAGGGCTTTTGAAGATGTGAAGATCTTTTGGCGTGTGACCTTTAATAAAACAGCTGTTGTCCTTCTGAAGGATGGCATGAACTTGGAGAATGAACTTGTATCTGTGCTGGGAGCCACTACCTGCATGGCGGGTCAAACAATGTGCAACATCTCCATTGAAATAAAACCTGATAATGTAAGTAATTACTATTCATTTGTGTATAGCACTATGGTGTTGAACTGCGATTTATCAAGATGAAAATAACCCTCTGATCCAGAGGAACTGATGTGTAAGGGACAGTTTGAAAATGGTAACTTGGCCTCTGCTCAATTCCTCTGCAAACACGTTTATTTACACACTTGTACTACTTCCATTGTGACTGGTAAAAATTTGGGAAGGAAATGAATATTTAATTTGAAGAGTAAATTGCAGATCTCAGATTTTTACAGAACAATAAGAAGAAAAGAATGGAATTATTTCAGTGAGATTCATATCCTTCAGTGAGACTCTTATCCTTCATACAGTAAATTTTTCATCTATCATAGCACTTCTTAGGGTGTTTTATGGAAAGCATATCCTGTAAGTAATAAAACCTTATTCAATAAAAAAACTTTTATTGCAATTTATGCATAATTGTACATGCCTAAATCTAGCACAGTGATCTGTGAAAACTCTGCTCAATCATAAAGCTGCATAAGAATCTCTGAGTGTCTAAAAATCTGTCACTATGCATATGCAGCTTGTGAGTAGGAGAATTCAATTTAGCAGCCGTCATCCACTAAAGCCATTTGGCATTTGTCAGTTGGGCATGCCTAAGCCTAAGTGCCTTGAGAGGCCCAGCTGGCACTCCAAAATGCAGACGTCACTGACTTAACACAAAACACAGCATTCAGTCATTTTTATTGAAAAGAGCAGGAAAAAATATTTTTTGTGTGAACGCTTAGTGGTTGGAGTGGTCCCTTAAGAAAGGAAGGATTCATGGTTTTCATTCTTTCAGGGTAGAGAGTTTGAAACTTTCCAAGGAGTTATTCTAACAGCCAAGTTGGAATGGAGCTTTCAGCAACCTGCTCTAGTGGAAGATGTCCCTGCCCATGGCAGGGCAGTTGGAGTGAGGTGATTTTTAAGGTCCCTTCCAACACAAACCGTTCTATGATTCTATGAAAGCTGAGGTCTAGGGAATGGAAGAGGAGAAGATGAGAGCATTTACATTCTGGAAAAAATTTAAGATATAAGATGTGGGAAACAGTGATTTCCCACTAGGGAATAAGGTGAATTCTCTTAGTTCAGTAAGAGGGTCATTTTCCTTTTTCATCTTCAGATGTTACTTTTAAATTACAGAGCAAATGAATAAAATGTAAGTATGAGTGAAGCACCGGCTGCCCCACTGAATAAACTGGGATTTTGAACCTGTTTAGTCCAAAGGAGTGACATAATCATTTAAAGACAGTGGTGCAGCAGCTGCAGAGACATGTAGTTGCACCACATGAAGCACGAGTGTGTGCCACTCTAACAGGTGTTAGTGGAAAGCTAAAGTTCCGTGTGGTATTCCAGTAAATTCATGCCTGTCATCAATTAGTAAAGACTATTCCATTAAAGAATTACTTGACAACTCAATTAAAAATATATGCTATTTAACCCCCCAAATATTTCCTAATTTTTCTTCCAGTTCTTCTGTCATAACATAGCTTATAGATTAGTAACAAATACATTATGAAACAATAAAGTAATAACTGCAGGCAATAAGTATTTTACTTTTTTTATGGCATATGATATGACATATTCTAGTTTTTGAAAGTTTTTAATTGGTCAGTTGTACTGACCTCATTAGCTAAAAGCTGGGTCTTGCTTTCCTAGCATTAAAGTAGGATTTCCAAAAATTCGAAGCTGCAACAAAAAGCTGTTTACTAATAAAAAAAATTCATCAATGATCGTATTTTTTGTTGTAATGTTATTGTCTTGTAAAGAATTACTTCGTTTTTGCTAGTGGGCTGCTTCATGAGTGCATGCAGTAGGTTCAGATGACATATTTCCAATTATTTCTGAAATCTCAGTGATTAGATGTCTATTTCTAAACATATCTGTATTATAGGTACAAAGTCAAAGAAAGTTAAATTTCAATGTAATACATTGACCATCACTACCTTATTTTCACTAAACAGGCATTAAGTTTGTAGAACTGACTAGACTAATTCTTTGACATATGAACACTAAAATTCAATAGCCTGTGTTTCCAGACTGACACCATATTTATATATATTGTAAACCCTACAAAAGTGTACCAGATTGTATCTCCAGGCTTTGGAATTTGGATAAATTCAGTTAAGCATTCAAATCTAATGAGTTTTGCATGTAAAAATCTGTATAAACATATTAGTGTGTAAAACTAAGGCTGTATGTAAAATGTTTTTTAAAATTTTACCAGAGTTCAGTATTTGAATGCAGTCAATATTAATTGCAGACTCAAAACTGCATACTTAGACTTCTCTGCAGTTTTTTTCCACGGGTAAGTAGATGTGTACGTGCCTTTCTGTAAGGCAAAAATAAGGTGAAAGAGCAAATTCGTCACAAAATGTACAGCTATGTAGCTCCGTAATCTGGAAAATGGAGCTCTTTAAGAGTATACTATCATGTCTTACAGCAAATTTACAGCCACAATACATGTAGTATATAAATAGGGACTTTCTTGCAGTAAAGTTACATGCAAAAACTTGAAATGTAATTCTTACACATGACAGAGTAGTGCCTGCTGCAACATTATTATTTTTATGATATACTTCATTGTACTTACTGCACATTTCAAGAATCATGCTTCTGGTAAGTATCAGTACAAGTTATCTGTTGCACATACAAATGAATGTATACATATTTTTTTTTAAGCTGAAAGTAATTAGTAGGTCTTATAGTAATATGAAAATAATCCCTCAATTACAGGTACCTGAATTTGAAACATATTTTTTTGTTGAGCTGTATGCTGTAAGCACAGGAGCTGCATTGAACAGTAGTGCCAGATTTGCTTTTGTAACAGTCCTTGAAAGTGATGCTCCTCATGGTTTAGTATATTTTGCTGTGGGATCTCGTTTTGCTGTGGCTCATAAGAAGACAACTTTAATCAATCTGCAGGTGCTTAGGGATTCTAGTACATCAGTAACCACAATAATTAACTACAGAATGCAGGTAAGACCTATTTTTATTATTTGACTTATTTTTATTATTAAATGATTGTTCATTCTCTAAAGTTAATGTGACTGTAATTATTATTTTTTCAGAAAACAGTCAAGCTTTTGCTGGGCCCATCTGGTCTGACTTCTTTGGTTTTCCATTACTAAAAAGACCTTGTTTTCGTTGCATTGTCAAGAGTGATTTTACTTCTAGTATCTTCCAGTGGCCTCAAAGACTACAGTCACTCAGACATTAAATACATTTCTTTCTTTGTCCTAAGGTCTTTACAACATTCCAATTTTTGAGGCTTCTTTCTTGGAAATTAAGTTTTTGTCATGGCAGGTATGACTATCAAGATTCAGATACAAACACGCTTGCTGTTTTAGGTCACAAATTAAGTAAATCACAGAGCACACCGAGGAAAAAAGAGAGTAGTTTTATCAAGTTTTATTCTGTGTTCTTGAAGTGCTGAACTTGAAAATTATTCCTCTGATTGAAAAAATCTCATGTCAATTTTACTGTCCTCATTCATTTTTTGTTACATTCACAGCTGTAACACCAGACTCTTCTAACTGTTGTCCCTTTTATCTCTAAATGAGTACCTCATTATTATTGACAGATGATGAAGACTCTCCTTTAGCAGAAGTAACACGGGTGCAAAACCATGATTTCTTCCACTTTCTGATAGTTGTGACTCAACATCAGGCTTGCACAGGCTGCAAGAGTGATTCCTCTGAGTTTGCCATTATATTGGAGTAGTACTTAGCCTAATCTACATTGAATATGTGGGATTTTATACCTAAAAGCATTATGTCGGGGGAGGATTATTATAACAAAGCATTGTGTCAACAGTGTGCTTCCATTACCCTTTATAATAAATGGGTTTGTATTCTATTGTTATATTGCATGCATATCTATTCTAACTGCACAGGAGTACATGGTGTTTCCATGCATTTATTATACAGTAGCAGGCCAGTGTTTTAGTTGAATTGTGTGGTAACAAATTTTCACATTCATTCATTCCAGCCAAGAGTTCATTATAATTTAACTGTTAAATGGAGTTGAAATTCCTACTTTCCAGTGTATATTTAGGCTAAAATATAGGGAGAAATTCCTCATCCATTTGTATTTTTTATATAACAACCCTTCTTTGATCATTTTTAGGTTTTGAGAGTGCATGGCCAAGTACTAAACTATTAGCACTATTGGTACCTGTAAACTAAGAGGTCATGACAGACAGGAAGCTGAGGTGCTAACTGGAAATAGATGTTTATCTCATTCCTGCAAGGGTTTCTTAAACATTGGTCTTCTCACTAGTGCTTTTATTGCCACTCATTTTCTCTGTTTCTTAATTCTCAATTGGAAGGGATAAACAAAAAGAAACATCTCACTGGAATTTGCAGTGGTGATGTCAACATGTCCTAGAGCAGTTTTGAACAGATACACACTGCATTGATTTACAAAGTTCTCCTTTGAACTAAAAAAATTTCTGATTTATTCCATAAGTATACTCTATTAATTAAAGCTAAAAGGTTTCAAAAGGGGTCTAGTGTTTCACAAAGAAAAATCCTTGTTTTTTACAGTAGGAGACCTTCACTTCAGAGTCAGTATACAGTCTGTACTTATTAAATGAATAGAAACTATTGAAAAATCATATATTTGAATAATAGTCCAGAATGTTAGTTTCCACTTGAGGAAAGTTTATTATATTACCAGATATAATATCAAGGTTATGGCAACTGACAAAAAAAGAGCAAGAATGCGAAGAATTAAACAGTATCTGCAAACCTCATGGAAGGTAAAAGTAGTGCTACTTCACAGGGAAACGAAGCGATATAACATTCCTAGATAAGTTAATCTGTCTGCCTTGCATGTATATTCTGTAGTGTTTGGCTTACCTTTGGATCTAAATGAATTGCTCTTCTTTTAAGTATTTGGGACTGAAAATATCATGAATTGATTTTAATTTGGGCACAGATATCCAAAACCTTTGTGTTGTTTTTCTTTAGTTTTTATGTGTCTGTAGTGCCTGTCTGTAGCCTGGACTGAGGGACTTCATGCTGCAGACATAAACTTAGATCAAGCCCTCTGGAATTCACCTTACGGATGTGCTAACATCTCTGTAATATCTATTCACCCAGAAAAGCTTTGTGATTTTTGTTCTGGAAAAGAAGGAGAAGGATCCTGTTTACTGTTGACAACATAAGTATAATTCTTACCCTAGGCTGTCACAGACTACAAGTGACAGACTGTTATTTCAGGGAGATATTTCATTTAATGTAATTGTTTTATCTTTCTTAACTGTATTTTGAAAGAGGACTTCTTTTTTACACATTTAAAGTTTACCCATTTAAAATGTGTCTGTTCTACAGCAGCTAATTTTGAACAACTGTATCTATCATGCTGCTACCTAAAACTCTTTTGGTTTGTTTTAAGGAGCTACAAAAACCTGAACCTATTGGTCGGACCTTCATATCTCCAGCTGTGGCAGGACAAGATTTTGCCAGATCTGAAGGTTTATTGACTTTTGAACCTGGACAGAGAAATACATTTCTGGATGTGACCCTGACTCCAAAGACAGGATCGTTAAACCCATTTCCTAAACGTTTCCAGGTTGTACTTTCTAATCCCACAGGCGGTGCCAGAGTAGATGACATGTATGGTATTGCTAATGTCACTATTGTCTCAGATTTGGACTCCTTGCCAGTTTGGGGGCTAATTGATCAACTGCATCAGCCTCTTGATTACACCATTTTACACAGAGTCCTCCAGAATCTCAATGTCAAGGTGGCTACAGAAACTACAGAGGAGCAGCTTACTGCTGTGGTGCATATAATAGATAAGGTAAACCTGTTCTGCTCTTTCTTGAATGACTAGTGACTTTAATAAGAGTTTAATAACATGTAGGCCCGTGATAAGATCAAGGTCAGCATGCACACAGTTAATCAGGGGCACAGACTGCAAAGATAAGAATAGAAATTGTGAAGTCCGACAATCAAGGAAGAAGCTTGTCTGTCACTAGTTAGGATGGCGGCAGGAAATCAAAACTCAAATACGTTGAAAAGAGCAACCAGTATTAATTTTGCATATGTACCTATAGCTTAAGATTTTCTGCTGTGCAAAATTTTCCCTCCGGTACTATAACTTCATACAGCTTATTATGATTCCTTGACTTTCAGACCACATCTTTGTTGCTTTTAGCCCCAGCACAAGGCAGTAAGGCCCAAGGTTTGCCCTTACCTTCACAGCTGACTGCAGTCAACACATAAGCAAATCCTACCAGAGCCAGCTGGAGTCTGCTGTGCTCTTAACCAGGCATGCCGCTTTATCTTTTTTTCCTGCAGTAGCTTTGGGAATAGGGTTGTCAGGGCAGCTGAGCACTTCAGCATTTCACTAAGTTCTGTGAAAACTCTGGCACTAGTTTTATGGCTTTCTGTCTCTTCTGAACTTGTGGAATAATGCATGGGAGCTGAAAAACATTTAGATACCTAGACACGAAGCAGTATAACAGTATTCATGAACAACAGTTCATTTGTGATTGTTGCCATTTTAACACAGAAAACAGAGAAAATGGTATCAAAAATTTTCACGACAACAATCTTTGATTTGTGAAAGAATGAAAAATGCCACATAGTTTCTTTAATAATCAAATCCCTATTAGTAAGCATATCTTTATGTAATTTTGACATAGACTGCATCTCACACCTTGGCAGAAGTGATCAGAAGGTGGAAAAAATATTCTGAACTTTCAGAACAAACATTGGGATAAAAACAGAGGTCTTACTAAACTGTGTATGGGGAAACGTAAACAGGCTTCTGTGCATAAAATGTTTGATTTCTTCTCCTCTCATTAGGTTACAGATGTAGGTGAAAAAGAGTTACTCACTGATAAAAGTAGAAGTCTATTCTATGAGATACTCTGTGCTTTGGCTAGCCCAAAACGTGAGGACACACGAGGATATAGCATGCTGGCTGGGGTGACTGAGAAGTTTGCTTTTTCCCTGTTGACTGGAATAATGTGTGGATCACCAGGAGAAAGGTTAGTAAACTTGAAATCATAATATGTTTTGGAAATATGTGACAACTTACCAATATAGTCAAAATTTAAATGATATTTTTAGAAAAGGGACTTGTCTGTCATCTGTTACCTCTGTGAAAATGTGTTGCACTCTATCACAATCTTAAACAGCACTATATTTGCACTAAAAGCTACAAATAGCTGTGGGAGTAGGAGTCAGGAGATCTAGCATGTATGAATTCTCCTTTAGCTCAAATATTGCCTGGAAAAGGATTCATTAATCTTACTAACAAAATATAATTGTATGATGGAGAGCTATGTTCTAAGATTTATATGTGAGTAAGTAACCTGAAATTTCTACTGGCATTCTCTAATTTCTGTGTGCTCAGTTTTGCTCACTTGAACTTTATTTACAAGTTTTTAAAAGCTATTGGTATTTTTTACATGCAGTTTTCAAATTGCTGGGTTTTTTTTCTGCAAGTGCATAATACCGTGTGGTCAGGTTAATTGTCAGGGGAAATAGTTGACTGCAGAAATAGATGACACTCTTATGAGACAGAAGGATTTAAATAGTGGGTTTCTCCCAGTGTGAATCTATTAAATGACTGGTAGTTGAATTTAGAAAAAAAACGACCTTTTTTTCCTCAGAAAATCAGCAGAGATTACTTTCCTATCTCAACTTCCTTTGGAGATGTAAATTTTCTTGTCATTTCCTAAACTGTAGGGGGTATGCCATCTCAGTCAAAAGAGAGTAAATGGCATAAATGCCAACACTATCCTGAACAGTGTCCAGAATTTGAAAGTTCAAATACTTTAAGTTTTTTTGCATCATCTGTTTGAAGAAGAGTTAAAGCAAGATCATCTATTTAATGCCTCTCCTTCTTGTAGACTCATCTCTGCATCAAGTTATAAAGATGAATATTATGATAAACTGGTTTACCATGGAAGGGTTTTGGTTGCAGATCATGGTGAGCAAAGCCCTGAGGAGAAACGGAGAAGCTGAAGTACATAGTAATTTTGCCCCTCTTTCCTTCACAGAAACTGAAACTGTCTGTCTATGAAATGTCATAAAGCCTAAAAATGATGGAGGAATAAAGTATTAATTACAAATACATTTTAGAGTCATTCTGTGACGAATAGTGAAAGCACAGTTCCACTTACTAGCCCTATTGCTTTTCCATTTTGACAGAGGTAAAAATATCCTTGACAGCTGCCCATACATTGCAATAATGGCTCACAGCTGGTTTCCTCAGCAAATCAATGGACATAGATTTGATGGAAAAGATGGGGATTCTATTCAAGTACCTGAACATTTACTAGAGGTCTCTGTTGCCTCATCTCCTCCTCAAGAAGAGAACTGTGAATCTGTACAGTTCACAGAATACAGCAGTCAGCAGTGGTTCCTTACTGGCGATAAAGAACTTGCCCTGAAGAACAAGGTTGGAAGATAATGCAACTTACTGTTTACAGGAAATTAGTTTAATTTAGATATTGCTCAAACCTTCTTAAATATATTTAAAATAATGTGAACATTTTTGTGTGTGTCTCAAAATGAGCAATGACTATTGAATTTTAATATTAAATTTGTACTTAATCTGTATATGTTGTTTCAGGTTTTTTCGATGAGTTTGAAGGGTCGGAGTTCACGCCCCTTGAAAGATAAAAGTGAAGTAATTTATCGGATTTATGCTACAGGAAGTCGAATTGTTCCACGGAAGTCTCTGTGTCTCCTCTGGAATCAAGCTACTGAAAGGTTATTTTATTAATCTCTGTAGTTTTCCAGTTTCTTCCATGAACCTGTATATTTACCTAAAATGTGATAACTCAGATTAGATCATTTTCAAGTATAAAATTGATCCATTTACTATCTGTCTTTTTCCCTTAATTTTTCTGGCCTTTATACCAGCACATAGAACTTTACATATAATAAAATGTGTAGTTATTCTAGCTCAGACATTTCTCAGATTTCTACTCTTGGCCTTTTTTCACCAAAATACCACATGTAATGATGTGTTAGGCAACAGGACAGGCCACGAATCCCAGAACTGCATCACTTCGTTAATATTAATGACTCCATACTCTACAGTTGTTTTCAGACAACTCTTCAAGTCCATTCTTACAAAAGTAAAGAATTAAGTCTGCATCTCTGATACTGCTTTAAGTCACTGTCTCAGAATGTTCCTAATTTGCTAGAGACCCAACTCTTCTTTGAGTCTGTGAAAGACACTGTGTAAGTGAAGGAAAAAAAAACTGTTGAGGGGCAGACTAGGAATTTATCTAGACCAGTGTCCTGTCTCCAGTAGTGGCTAAAAGTAAATGCAAAGGGAAGAGTAAGTTCAGGGTGAGCATAAACAGTAGTTCCTCTAATACTATACTCCATAGTGACTCTATGAGCTGAATGTGATTTTGTGTGTTTCATACCCCATATGATTTGTCTACCACAAATTTATCTAGTCTTTCCTTGACCCTTGAGGGTCTCCCCTAACAACCCCAGTTCCCTCAGCCATTCCTCATAAGACTTTGGGCAGCTGAATGTTGTTCTTGTAGTGAGGGGCCCAAAACTGAACACAGCGTTTGAGGTGCGGCCTCACCAGTGCTGAGTACAGGGGGACAATCACCTCCCTAGTCCTGCTGGTCACACCATTTCTGGTACAAGCCAGGATGCTGTTGACCTTCTTGGCCACCTGGGCACACTGCTGTTCAGCCAGCTGTCAGTTAACACTCTCAGGTCCCTCTCTGCCAGGCAGCTTTCCAGCCACTCTTCCCCAAGCCTGTAGCGCTGCATGGGGTTGTTGTGACCCAAGTGCAGGATCTGGCACGTGGCCTTATTGAACCTCATACAACTGGCCTCATCCCATCGATCCATCCTGTCCAGATTCCTCTACAGAGCCTTCCTGCCCTCAGGTAGATCAACATTCCCATCCAACTTGGTGTCATCTGCAAACTTACTGATGGTGCACTCAGTCCCCCCATCTAGATCATTGATAAAGACGTTAAAGAAAATTGGCCCCATTACTGAGCCCTAAGGAACACAACTTGTGACCAACCACCAACTGAATTTAAATCCATTCACAACTTTCTGGGCCTGGCCAGCCAGCTGGTTTTTCACCCAGCAAAACGTACACCTGTCTAAGCTATGAGCCGCCAGTTTTGCCAGGAGAATGATGTGGGAAACAGTGTTAAAAGCTTTACTAGAGTCCAGGTAGACAACAGCCACAGCCTTTTCCTCATCCACTAAATCTTGCAGAAGTTTGTAAAGAAGCATGTAAACGTGCTATTCTGAGAGTCACAGCTGAAATATTACACAAATCCCCTATGCAATAATTTCAAAAACTTGGTATTTCAGAGATACAACAACAGTTTTCAAGCCAGCTTACCTGGTAAATTACACAAGTCCATTTCCAACTTTGTGAATGTTTTGTTTTGCAGCTGGCTATCTGATAGCGGGTTCTGCAAAGTGGTTGATGACACGTCAGACTATGTGGAATGCTCCTGTTCTCATATGTCCATTTACGCAGTTTATGCCCAAACAGATAACTTGTCTTCATACAATGAGGCTTTTTTCTCTTCTGGATTCATCTGCATTTCAGGTCAGTTGATTTAAGATAGTTTTCTCATTAATAACAACTGATGTCCAGTAAGACTGATTGATTGATTTTTAGTGATTTTGATAACTGATGGCAATCTTTTTATTTTGAGAGGTATTGGAGGAAAGTTAACTAACTTCATGGTATTAAAGTAGCCACCAGGTCCAGTATTTGCATACTGACAAATTTTGCTACTTAAAAAATAATTGTCCAGCAAAGAAATATGTTTCCTTGTGATGTTTTGTTGAACCATACAAAAGAGAAATATGTCATTCATTGGGGGAAGCAACTTAAAAATCCTAAATTCACCTGTGTCTCTATCAGGAGCACAATTATCCTCTTTGTCAAACCTCAGACATTTTTCTACCTAGCCTGAAAGCTCTTTGATGATTTCAGTTGACAGTTTACTCTCAGAAGTGATAACCTGAGGGAATAGATTCTATGTCACACATGTAGAGCTCCATTACACTCTGCTGCCTAGCTGCTACCTAAGATCTTGGGAGAAACCGGAGAGTTTAACCCATGAGAATCATGACTCAGTTCATTGACAGCGGCAATAACATTTGTAGAAGGCCCAGAATGTCAGAAAGGGAGCAGGAGATCTAAGGTTTAAACTCCATTTGGCTTCTGAAGGAGGTGGAAATTACACCTTCCACATTGTAGTCAGTTCACAAGAATGTTGCAGGCAATCCCGGATGAAAGTAAATTTTTCTTCTGGTGTTGCTGGGCACTGGGCAAGCAGGAGCCTAAGAATAATGGGGTCACTAAGAAAACATGCTAAAGGGATTCTTAGTCTAACCTTAAGGCACTTAAATGCGGTTGTGGGTCTGCTTCTGGTGAGGTTTATGACTTCTATACTAGATCATCACTGCATGAGTAACAAAAAAATTGAAAGCAGCTAAATCCCCTATTTATCCCCTCCCAGCAAACTCCCCTAACAGACTAAAGCTAGGTTCTGTAATTGTTATAAAACCTTAGACATAAAAAAGAAGACAAAGAAGAAAACCCTCTGGTCTTCACCTACTTCATACAAATTGGTTGTTTTATTTAACAATAATGACAGAACTTGTTAGCAGATAGAAGTAAGAAGATTTAAAAATACAGTTAAACTTCTAACTTAGATTGTGTTAGTGAAAGTAATAAAAAAGGACAAACTATAATAAACAAATGTGATTACGGGTCTACAGGAAACAAAAGTAAATTGATAAGACAAATATGCCATAGAATGCAAAATGCTATAGAAACTGAAGAAAAAAACAATTCTAACTAAGCCAATATGCTGTAGAAAATGAAGCTAAGCGAAATATTTTGCTGAACTGGAAGCAATAAAGACCTACAGATCCTTGTTCTGCAGTAGTTGTTTACTGTAGAGGTGTCATAAGAATGTATTCTAAAAATAAGAACAGTTTAGTGTGGCTAAGGGTTTGCCTTGAAAATAACTGCAATGCCTTTCAGCTTCTTTGGCTGGTTGAAGCAGTTTCCATATATGATTATATATATTTTATGTGATTAACAAATTGCTTTAGGCTTACGAGCTATAAGGATATTATTCATTTCTCTAACATCTCCACCTACATGTGAAACATTAAAAAAAAAAAAAAATTAAAAAGTAGCATAGTAGAGTGAAATAGAATATTATTCTTTCTGAAGTTTTCTTATGTAGATAGTTATATAAATATAATTAGGTAGGTTTTGAAAGGTTTAGAAATAGTTCTTTCTGGAATGATTTATTTCATTTGTAACTTACAAATAGTTGTAGTTGAGGAACCAGTCTGTCACGAGAGAAATAAAAGATCTGCCTTAAGTATCCAAATCCCTGTCCTGTGGCGTGAAGTGCACAATTAACTCTAGGTGAGCTTTAGAAGTGTTTTCCTTAGTGGCTCAGCTTTCCCAGAGTCCTTCCAAGAACTAATTAATGGTAGGTAAGGAACCCTTCCCATTTCTATTCTGTTCAGGTTCATAATGAATTAGTGAACAGAAAAGTGGTGTTATTTTTTCTAAGTACTGCTATAGCAGATTTCTACACTGAACACAGATGAAATTGGAGACTGGCATTTAGAAGGTTATAGCTATCTCATAAAGCAATGCTTCCCAGCCAGAGGCAATTTTTCATTTTTTGCTTTCTGTAAGCTTCTTTGGATGCAGTAATATGAACACTGAAGACTTACCTGTGCTTTATATTTAACTCTTATGACAACCATATGTATCATACAGAAATTAAAAAAAAACTTTGCAAAAATGACTGGGTTACGTTGTGCAACTATTTTAGCTTCGAAACCTATGAAAAAGTTAAATAGATGTTAGTACTTCAGTAATAAGTTCATGAGTCATCCCAAAGTGAAGGGTTTTTTTTTGTTGTTTTTTTTTAACGATCTGCACTTACCAGAGATCCAACATTGTTGTTCTTATCTGGCATAGTTTATTAGCCTAAGCTTTCATAATTTGTTTTGGTGTTTTTGGTGTTTTTGTTTTTGTCTCTGTATAGGTTTCACTTTGGCTATTATCTCCCACCTTTTCTGCACCAGGTGTGCGATGTTTGCAGCTAAACTTCTCACTCACATGATGGTTGCTTGTTTGGGTACTCAGGTAAGGAAAAAGGCTGAAAAGTAAGCTTTCCTTTTCCTCACTTCCATGGCCATGTCTGAACAGACCTCCTTTACTTTTCCACAGTGTAAACATTTTCAGAAAATGTAAAACATCAACACGTGATACTTGCAACTAATACAATATTCATGTCCTATGTTTGGAATTCAATTGAAATTATACATTTTCTGAAAATATTTAGAGAAAACATGTAGATTATATAGTCACATGAGAAGATAGTCCTGTATGTGGAATAATGTTTTCATGATTGTTTGTGAAATTGAGATGAAAGAGTTCCATCATTAACATCATTATTTATTAAATAGGTTAATGTTAGTAATTGTAAATTCTGTGGGAAAGGTTTATTTTGAGTAGTAGATGCTGAGAGCTCTTTTGCACTCTAGTATTTGTAGGAAGGTATAGTTATGAAAAATTTAAATCATAAAAGAGAATAAATTGTAGAAGAATTGCTAGTTCTCTCATACTGGCTCAAATGTAACAGAATGTTAACAAACTGAAGAAGTATATAAAAGGAGACTATATCTCTGTGTCCTATAAAACATTATAACTTTCTCAGCTTTGGTACATCTGGTGAAATAAAAAGCTATGAAAACCTTGAGTATCTTAAAATTACTTTATGGAAAGATTCCTCAGGAAGATTTTATGTATATTTTTAATGCTGTAAAGATAATGTAAATACAAATTTAAATACATGCTCAAGGCCAGGATGGTGAGAGAATGTAAGCATATTAGCAAGCAGGTACTCAGAGGAAAGTGAGATATGAGGGAAATACTCTGGAGATAAAACAGCCCTGTGTTACCTGCAAAAAATTAGCAACTGGCATATCTCTCAGACAAGTATTTGTACACTGCCATGGTTGGTGTATCATTTCATTCATGTGACTTCATGATACAGTTATTTGTTGTACAATGGAAGATTGTTGCTAATTGATAATTGATAAAATGAAATTGATAATGTTCATCACAGAACTGGACTTAAGATAGGAGCCCAAGAGGTCCTGACAGCACTTCTAGAGACCAGTGGATATCAGCAGGTTTCTTGCAACTTGGAGTGTAGAATTATTTTTACAACTCAATTCTTGATTTCTGAAACACATACCTACTGGTTTTTTAATAGTGCTGTGTTGTTACATGGAAAGCTAGTTTGTTCCAGGGAATCGTAATGTGCATGGTTACTAGTGTACCAATGTGCAGACTTAATCTGGGACACAGCTCATAAAACAGGTAAGGACTTGCATACGGTAATGTGTCAAGATTATACTAAACAGGACCTCTCGGAAGTTTTACAGAACATTTTACAGTATGCTGATAGATTTTGCAGAAGTTTTTTTCTGTTTTTCCTTTGTAATGAATGTTGAGTGGTCTGTGTTGCCAGAATTACTTTTTGTTTTTCCTATAATGGAACTACACTTATCCATGTTGCATTCTGTCTGTCTCCAGTGCTTTTCCATTTCATTGGCAATATATTGCACTTCTAGTTCTGAGAAGCTTGTTTCTTTTTACAGTGAGTTTCTTCTTCACAAAATATTTTGGGTTTTTTGTTGTTTTTTTTTTTTTCTCTGTGAGAACTCCATACCAGGTCTCTAAGACTCACTAGAACATCTTTAGACACAGAATCACACAGAATGGTGGAGGTAGAAAGGGACATCTGGAAGTCATCTTGTCCAAACTCCATGCTCAAGCAGGGACACCTAAATCTGGTGCCCTGGACAATGCCTGGATGACTTTTGAGTATTCCCAAAGATGGAGACTCCACAATCTCTTAGGGCAACCCACTCCAGTGCTCGGTCACTATTGCCATGAAAAAGTGTTTCTTGATACTCAGGTGGAGCCTCCTGGGCTTCAGTTTGTGTCCATTGCCTCTGGTCCTGTCACTGGGCACCACTGAAAAGAGGCTGGATCCATTGTCTGTGCACTCTCACTGCAGGAATTTGTATACATTAATAAGACCCCTCCTGAGACTTCTCTTCTCCAGGCTGAACAGTCCCAGCTCTCTTCACCTTTCTTCGTAGGAGAGATGTTCCATCCCATAATCATCTTTCTGGCCATTCGTTGGACTCTTTCCAGTATGTCAATGTCCCTCTTATACTGGGGAGCCCAGAACTGGACACATCACTCCAGATGTGGTCTCACGAGTGCTGAGTAGAGGGGAAGGATCACCTCCCTTGACCTGCTGACAATGCTTTGCCTAATGCAGCCCAGGATACCATCAGCTGCCTTTGCAGAAAGGGCACATTGCTGTCTCATGGTCAGCTTGATGTCCACCAGCATGCCTAGGGCCTTTTCTGCCAAGCCGCTTTCCAGCTGTGTGGCCTCCAGGATATATTGATGCATTCATTCAAGGAAAATTAGTGTTGTTGTTTTGATACTGATTACATAGTTCTCTCAAGTCTATTGCATACTCTTAGACCTATTGAGTAATTTTGGTTGGAAGCCACCTCTGAAAACTTTATGATTTAAACCCCTGCTCAAAGCAAGCTCAACTTAGGTCAGGTTGCTCAGCACCCTGTCCAGCTGAATTCTGAGCATCTTCAGCAATGGACATCCCACAAGATCTCTGAGCAACCAGGTCCAAATGTGTGACTGCCGTTGTGAAAAGTGACTTCCAATATCTAGTTTAAATTTAATTTGTTGTGAACTTGTATCCATTGTCTCTCATGCTTCCAGTATGCATCTTCAAGCAGAGTTCAGTTCCCTCTTTTCTAGGCATTTCTATGAGGTAACTTATGACATTGATAAGATTTCCCCCTCCCACATTCTTAAGACTGAAGAGCCTCAGTTCTTCTCTGTATTTTATGGTCTGAATATCTTGGTGGACCTTGACTGAGCTTGCTCTGGTGTGTCAGTCTCCTTCCTGTAGTGGAGATTCACAACTGGATCCAGATGTGGTCACACAAGTGCTGAAATAGAAGGGAAGAATCACTTCCCTTTACCTTTTGCTAACAGAAGTCAAACAGCAATATTAGACTAGACTTTGCAATAAGGCATATGGCTGACTCATAGTCAGCTTCCCATCCACCAGGACCCCAGGTCGTCTTCTACAAGTCTGCTGCCTTGACATTTGGCCCCAGCCTGCGTTGTGACATGGCGTTGCTTTGTCACCAGCTTTGCATTTGCCTTTCTTGAACTTTTTCTGAAGCCAGATCATTTTTTCCAGCCTGGTTAGTTGCCTTTAAACAGCCATTTTACGAATCATCTGCACCCAGATTTTTGGGTCCTCCTCAAGCTTCTAGTGTGACTGTATATCCCATCATCTATAACCATGTGCTTTAAATAGTAACAGCCACTGTATCCCAGCTCCTGAGGAGTGCTACTTTTAACCAGGCTCCAGCTAGACTTCATGCTATTGATCACAACACTTTGAGTCTCATGGTGCAGGCAATTTTCACTTACTTTATAATCCATCTAGCCAAAGCATGTCTCAACATTTCAATGATAATAGTGTGAACACCACAGAAACTGTGTCAAAGACCTTGCTAAAGTTAAGGAAACATTTGCTGCACTTGCCTAAGCCAGTCCTGTCCTTATGGAAGGAGACTGGATTGCTCAGGCGTGACTTTCCTTTTGTAAATCGACAACGTCTGTTCCCAACTGCCCTCTTGTCCTTGCTCTAGGTGTAGCTTCCATCAGGATGTACACTGTAACTGCCCTGGGGACTGCCATCATGCTGGTTGGTGGTTTTTTTTCCAGGAATGTAATGATTTATCTCTATGGCTGGAAGTCAATCAGAAGGAAGAACTAATAAAAATAAATTGAAACATCATCTGTACAAGAAGCATCTTTAAACATGGCATTTAAGGGTCATTTTCATAACTATCTGTCTGTATCTTAGGTGAGAAGTTGAGGCCTAACTGCATGCTGAAAGTTCTCAAAAACCAAAACAATTCATGTTTTAAATAGTGTCCCAAATCAGATTTTGTTGCACTTTGAGGCATCATTTGTGTGACCTGCCTTGGTTCTCAGTTTCAATCTAGTTGCTTCCTTGGATATCTTTGTCATCCTTAGAGTTACTTCGCTGCAGCAGTGAACTATTAAGTTCACTAATGACTCTGAATCTGACATCACTATTTGCATAGGACTTTATAGTGTCTTTGGATTACAGATGCTACTCAATTTGAGAATTGCTTGTTTATTTCTGAAGATACCCGGAACATGATTTCCCTGATTTACAGATAGAATTTTTAGTCCAAGTCTTAACAAGCTGCTAAACTCCTGTTCCTCCTCTTAGGCCAGTGCTGCAGTTGCTTTGCTGTAAAATGAACCTCACACTGCTAAAGAATATGTAGTCAAAGCATGTACAGCTTTGGGAAATATTTCACGTGGACAACATATTCAATGGAAATTCAGTTTTCATTAAAATAGTGTAAGTCAACTTATCTCCAACATATGTATGGAAGAACCTGAACAAAGTCATTTTTAAAGCTTGGCCTACACAGGAACAAAAATTAAAAGTTGCTGCATTTCTTTCTGTTAAAGTCAGCTCTACTTAAATGTTATAAACATACCACTTTTAAATTTTGTTTCATATACTGATGTGGAAGCATATTGTGAGTACTATACCTGGCAGTTCTTACCTGCTGGCACTTCTAGGTTTCAAATAGTAACTCTTGTAATCTCATGGGTTTCTTCTCAAGGTTGGACATAGGCATGAGCATATCTGGAGACCAGCTCAGGTAGAGACTGATGGCCCAGAGCTGAGCTTAAATAGAGCTGCTGGGCCCAGGAGCAGCAGGTGTATGTGAAAACTCCAGCTGGGACTGGTCAGGACCCTTAAAGTACATTACTGCATTTAATACCCTGATACAAAAGCAGCTTCTCTCATTTTCATGTTTATTTCTAGTAAGCATTTTAAGCATGAAGAGAGGGTTTGAATGTCTTTGTTTTTCAGTCTTCTCATCAGTGGAATAAATTTTGGGAATTAGTAAAACTACATAAACTATCTGAAAGGCAGCTACTTCATGGGTAGAGAAAAGTGGGAATGCAAGAAAAGATTACAGAAGGTAACAGATTAAGATAGAAAGGATTTTCTGCTAAGGTTTAAGAGCATTAATATGCCATTATTGCCTTTCCTTCTTCATGTACAAAAGCAATACTGAGAAATCAGATATCTCTGGCTACTGGATTACTGTGCTCGGTTCTGGTTGCTGAAGGACTTTGAAATTGAGAAAGTTAACTTCAGTTTGGGCTGACAGACTTTTCTGTCTGCTTGCTGTTTTATGTTTAAATATACTACATCTCAACCTTAGTATGAGATACTAATCTGTGCAGAAGAATTCTTGAGAATAGTTCCATGCAGTGTCTAAGTATAGTAATTTAATTTAATTACAGAAGTACTATTTAGAATGATTCTAAATCCTTTTGTTATTCTTCCTCAATCCCTAAAATCCATGGCTCTCCTGATCTGTTTTCCTTTTGTTGTGCAATTAAGCTGCAAGAACAAAACACTTGAAAGAGTATTTTAGCAGGGTAACTGCTTAGCCAATTAGCTAGCTTAGAGAGGAAGATTTGGCAGCTTGGCAGCAGCTGTTGAAGAAAATACAGTGGCTTTAAGGCAGAGTGAAAAGAGAAGGGATACATTTGACAGGAATGAACTGAACTACTGCACTAGCTGTTCTGAACAGTTGAACAAAAGTCTTTATTCCGTTACTTGTGTTGTGATGTGGTGACATATGTTCTGCCTAGAGAGAACTAGCCTGATTAGAAAGCCTAAGTTCTACAGAAAACTCTAAACAGAAGATGTCTGTACAGCTATATCCACCTACAAGTACTTGGAGAGTATATGTGTGATTAGATATGTACAACGCAATTAAATGTTCTATGGCATGGCTAACCAATGACTCTGTATGAGAGGAGTTGTTTAAGACAGTTTTTACTGAGAATTTATTACGTGAAAATCAGCACTTAATAATTCTTAGCTTAAATACAAGCGAAATGTTAGTACTTTGCATTTTTATCTAGTAGTACTTAGGCAATTGCAGATATTGTATTTGTACCTGGTAGTTCTCAAACCAGTCTAGAGAATGAAGGAAGCTGGTGTTTCTGTGTGCAGTTATATTTTTACCAGAAAAAAAAAACCCTAAAAGACTAAGAAGCTTTTCAGGTTAGCTCTGCTTTTCTCTACATATGTGAATAATTAGTTTTCCTCTAATATTTGCACTGGATGTTTATTGTAGAATTTCTTTAAGTTCCTACCAGTGCACTAATTACTGTTGTCTGTAGATGGCAGTCAAACATTTCAGCACATTGCTCAGCAATTTGCTCTTCTAACGCTGTCTCTGCTTTGTGGATACTCAGAATAATTCATTACTCTGTCAGTGATGGGGAATGGTGATTCACAATATTCAGTATTCATTTAATTATTGGTGTGTCTAGAGCTTCCAGCATTAATGGAGCATTTATAAAGCATTCAAGAATGGATGTTTCACCAAGTGTTTGATGAAACTCACTGGAAAAACATAAAAGGATAGGTATTTCTAAATATTTTTTTTCCCATTTCCATTCTGATATTTACTCAAAGAATCATGATGTCGCTAGCAAACATTATTTCTTGAATCATGAGTTGGTCATAGTATTTTCTTTGTTTAACTAGCATGTTACAAGTTTGTGCAACACCACCTTAAAACCACAAGGGAAAAAATTACTAGGCTGAGACTTTCAGTTGTGGAGTAAATTTAGGTGAAGATCTGTGTATTTGAAAAATTAAAGTATAATGAGAATATACTTCACAGTGTCTCAATAGACATGCTAATCAATACAATTCTCCTTTTCAAAAAGCTATAAACCTAGATTACAATCTTAATAGGAACCCTTGCTTATGGTTGCCATGCTTTTGCCTGGGAATTCCCAGGCAGAAATACATGAATAAGCACTTTGTATGTGGCTTGTGCATGTATACTCAGCTTGATTCATCTTGTCCATGTTAAATTTCAGTGTGTATGCATAGGCCATTTCTTCAGCACATGCTGAGTATTTCAAATGACATGAATATGTGCTAGATTCTCCATTTAGATTTTTCATGTGTGCATTGCTGAGCTGCTCTGTTTTTGTACAGTAGCTATTTCTCTGGAATATTTGAACAATCCCAATCTGTTTACAGCAGTGATTGTGTACAAATGGCCTGCTATTCTGGCCAATAATGCAAAATTAAAGTCTAATGGTCAAATAGGAAAAAAGGCATATGTGGAACCATGTAATCCTATTTTTGTCAAACAGCAAGTGTATGTTTTCTAATTTAACCTGTGCTCAAGGTACAGTAGCACTTAGCATCATCATCCGTCACTGTAATATCTGTAATAATCATCAAGCTGGCAAGCCAAATTCATCCTACTTTGATAGAAATGAATAATGAATAATTATACTTATTGTGTTTAACTGCTTGAAATCTGTGCATTATGCAACCTGAAATACAAACATGTCAGACATGTTTTTAAGAAGAAATTAAAAAAAAAATATTAAAAATGTTAAACATTTATTTGAAAATTATAAACTGCAGCCTTGGAAGAATTATTGTTTTATTATTTGGACTCAGATTTGGAGGAAGATAGAAAATACAATTATGCTAGAACTAAGATAAATTTTAAAGATGTGATAAAACCTCTAAGAAGTGATGCAGGAGCTGAATATGAATGATCATAGACCCTGTATGCCATTGTATGCAAGTGAAACTTCTGCGTTACTTGTGAAATGTTCCTTCTGCTGTATTGTCGTGAATCTTAACCCTTCTCTTCCAAAGTAGGGGAATTCTCACTTTCTCCTGCACATAATTAAATCCCAAAAGAAATTGTCATATATACCTGGAGAGTGGGAGTTTGCAAAACATATTCGAGAATGAGGTGGGTAGAGTGATCCTCTGTACCATCCACCGTAGAGGCAGCTCATGCCAGTGAGTGGTTGAGTGTCTGCCTCTTCCTTGGTATTAGAAGCCTTCATGTCAGGTTAGTCTTCCCTTATGGTAAGCCTGCACTTTTTAAGTCAGCTGATGGGAAATAATAATTAAAGAGCTCTTTCTGAACAAGCTTGATGCAGAGATTTGCTAAACTTCGTGTCCATATGAAATGTGAAACTTTTATGGAAACAACAAATATTTTTACGCATTACTATACAGTTAGAGCTCAGTTGCCCAAGGTGAGGGAATTTGCTTTATAAAACCTAATTGTCTGTGAGGACAGCTAGGCCTGAGATTTCCTTGCTCTGATTTCCTTGCTGTAAGCTGGAACCAGTAGATAATGCTGAACATGGTACCAACGGCCTTTCATGAAGTTGAGCAACCCATAAGATTTGCGAGGACACAGAGTAAACAAAGGAGAACTGGACCCAATGATCCAGAATGGAGGTCCACTCTAGAAATTCAGCTCCATGTTAATGTGTTTTATCCTGTGACTCTTCAATGTGAAATGTTTCAGTAAGAAAAATGATGTGTAGTAGGTAGTCTTCCACCCTTAATGTCAGTGTTCTTATCTTTGCATGTCTAAAAAATTCTTATTTAGGGGAGGAGAGATTCTGCAGATGTTCCTTACAATGGAAAGTGGAAAAAAAATCCACTTCTGCTGGAGGAGTATTGTAACTTACTCAAGAAAACTGGACATTCTTTGTATTTTGAATTACTAGATGCCATTAAAGTGATCAGAGCCTTTGTCAAATGGCTACTTGACCATTAACTCCCCAGGTGGGAAATCATAATGGCTAGGTTTCTTAAGCACATTTTGCAGTCTCTGTCCCTGCACAACTCGTGTTAAGACATTTGTGGAATATTCCATTCATTCTGGGATGAGTGAAGTTTCCATAGGATACGCAGATTTTCCTGCTAAGCTTTTTGTTGTCATATTTCCTAGTAAAGGACAACAGCCCTTCTGATAATTGTTCAATCTCATGGGAATAAATAAGTAAATATTCTTAGAAGTCCTGCTTACATTATTTCCACAGAGGGGGTCACACTCAAGAGTCAGAGTTGGACTTCAGTTGATACCACATGATTTATTTAGTTGATCAAATATAAGAATGACAGTTGTGCTTTCCAGCAACTTTGTATTTACAATTAATTTTCATTTTGTAGTAGGAAAGTAGCAAAATTAGTTTAAATTACTGTGTTTCTGTTAAAATGAGTTCTCTACAGCACAGCTAGCTAAGACACTTGTTGGGCATGTCAGAAGGGAAAGATACACCAATAAGGATGTTTATATGCGTAAGCTGCTTTCACCAGTTCCTTAAATGACATTTGTATGATCACAGGAAATAGATGTTAGTTTCTCTACAACAACAGTAATGCTGTTTGAGGGTATGGGATGTATGTTCCCCAGTCCTGCTGATAACATGTTCCACTATAATACAACATGTAATGATTTCTTGGAGTCTCACCTTGTTCTTTGTTACTTATGCAAGAATAATTAGCACCTAAACCTTTCCTCCCAGTGACTATGTTAGTAGGTTTCATGCTGAATTAGTTAATTACTTATTAGCTGATTCCAGTCCTTCCCACCAAGTTAGATCACAGTGTTAATTTCATGTAGCTTCTTTCAGAAACAGTTTCAACCTAGTAATAAGTAAAACTATTTGGGGATTAGCTTACATAAAAGACAATTTCATAGTAGAGTAATGTAAATTGAATGTTTTTATAGCAGAGCAATACAGTTTTATGATCAGTAAGGCTCTGAGGGCCCATCTCTGTTGCATTATGTTACTACTTGTGAGTCCGCAATATCCAAGAAGAATCAGGTAGTCAAAGCTGGGGCTAATCAGGGATTTGTAGTAGAAGAAGTTACCATTTATCTCAAAATGTCAGTGACTTTATAAGCCTTATTGACCATATATATATATATATATATGCACACGTTGTAAATATATATAAAAGGTGTCCTCAGGTGATATATAAGGTATATGAGGTTCTTTAGAATCTGACAGTCAAGAAATGCTTACCTCAAGCAGTGGGTCACCTGATCATCGGAGTAGGCATTACACATAATCTAACAGTGAGGAAATCCAGTTACCATAAAACAACCAGCAGTTCACCAACAGTATGATCACATAAATGTCATGTGAGGCAGTGGGAAGGGTATAGCTTACCCACAGGAACCTTATTGCAGCATCTTTCACTTTTTTTCAAGTAGAGGGAGTAATTCTGGAGTTCCTGGTACAAGTCTGCAAAGTGGGGAGAACACCAGATGTGAAATTACTGTGGCTTTCAGAGTGTTGATACGAACAAGAGGACATCTGCAGGTACTTAAAGCTAAAGCTCAGGCAAATGTAAAAGGCAATGCAGATGCTATAAGAGCAGAATCTTTAAAGTCGCAGACTAGGGAGTGTGGAGATGTAGAAGCAGCTGAAATAGCTCTGTCCCATGAAAAGAGTGGCCAGGTGATGAAACACGTAAGAAATAAATCTGAGATACTTATATAATTTAAATTTTGTTACATTTTTTCATCAGCCAACACATGATTTTGGTCTCTCACTGATGCTTATTGTACAGCAGTACCCATATATTTCTACTTTTGCTATTCATAGGGATAATGTTAGTTTACCACCCTTGTTCACTTTTCTGATACTGAGTCACCATGTAATGTTAATACACAGACTGTTAGTATCTTCTTATAGATTATCTCCTAGTGTTTGCCAAAACTCAGATATATGAGCAACACTATAACATATGTTAGAATGCTGCTACGTTATCTCACACCTCCTGTCCTTATTGCAAACAGTCAAATGTTCTGTTTATCGCTTTAAAGTATAAAAGTATGAGATTTCTATCAGCTACTAATGCCTTCCAGCTCTTTTTTCATTATACCCTATTTTTTCCCAACTTCACAAACAGTTGGGGACCACACACGGAGAGGAATAGACAGCAACATTCTGAAGTTGGCTATTTATTGCTTTTCTCTCTATCTTACTGTGAAGCAGGTTATACTACTCCCTCTCTCTGATTCATGCTTTTCATTGTCATTTTTCAACTCTTATTCCCATTTTCTGACCCCTTTCTTCTTCTTCTGTTCTGTCCACTCATGTATGCCGTTCTGCTGTAATAAAGAGTAGATATCTATTACTTTTTCTAATTAGCAAATCTACTATTGCTCGTTTCCCTGCTAAAGGCCTTCCCCAGCCCTGTCTTGCAGGGAAGAACCTCAACAGTTGCTGTTACCCATAAATTCAGGCCCTAGCAACAGCTGTGCTGTGTTAATTTGAAGTTTCCAAAACATCCTTAGCTTATCTTTTGGAGGAAGAAATCCATAGGCTTTCATGAACAATAGTTGCCTTAATGGTTTTCCTTTACAGCTAATTAAAGTTATACTAACCACTGAATGTTTAGCTTGTGTTTTTACTCCACTACTGTCACTTTGTCTGCTTACTTTCATGTGCAAGAATATGAGCAAGAATATTTTAAAAGGGTTTTTTTGTTTCCATTTTTGGCAGTTTTCTCATGACCTGCTTCTTCTTGTCTTCCAGGCAGCTAATGTTCCATACAAAGTAGAATAACATGTCCTTTTCAAGATTTAATTGGATTAATTATTGGTATACATGAAACCAGAGCCTGACCTTGCCAGATTCAGATGGCAAGTGCAGTTTTAAGCATGTTGGGGTCCTGATTGCATTTGAAAATAACTGAATAAGATTTTCATAAATACCAGCTTACTAATGATTACAGTTAACTGTGATTAAATACACTTGTATAATTTTTGATAGTTTAATCAGCGTGCTATATTAGGATTTTTACACTGGTGGATGTGATTTTGTTCACATGGTGATTTTTTTCCTGTTGTATAGAAAATATCTTTTGAAAATGACATTATGTGGATTTGTAAGAATCAAACAGGTCATAACACAAGGTCAAGAGAGAATGTTTATTTTGAATATTCTTTTATTGTCCCATGTAGGTCATGTCAGTATTTTGTGCTAAATAAAATATGATTTGAAACAAAGTCACTAATACAAGAATCAATATAAATAGACTGAAGAATGATGATGGAAACCATAAATGCTGGGAATGGTGGTGAATGATTAGTGAAATGAGTAATGAAGACTTTGGGTTGTATATAAGTCAAAGGGAGAAACTTGCTATTTGGCAAGCCAGTCATTGAAGAGACACCATACATAATGTTCTGCTCTGTTCTTTCTAAATTCATAGCTAGGCAGAACTCACAGCTGGTGGAAAACCATTCATTCAAAGAAAATGAAGGAACCAGGAAAGATCTTTTTGGAATAAGATAGGTGAAAGAATAGAAACCAACTTCTAAAACACAAGGCATGTGCATCACAAAAAAATAATTTGCGTGGCTGAAACATTTTGCTGGGGGTGATAGAATTGAACGTGTCTTTATGAGAGAAGAGAGAGAGGAATAAGCAAACATGAGTTAATTATCTACTGTGTTTTACCTCTCAGCTGGAATGAGACAGGAGTTTTTCCTTAGTCAATAATTGTGGGTAGGCTGGCAAGAAGTAACTTTGAAAGCACAGGAATTCAAAGTCTGAAGATTGGCTATCTGTGAGTCAGCAAACAGAACTGAATCGAATGAACACCCAGACATCTCATCATTTACCCAGGGTTATGAAACATCTGCTCTACCCAAAGACAGGTTTTCTGATGAAAAGTGTAGTCTCCCTCCCCAGCATTTACCCCTGGTTCTTGCACAGAGAGTGTCTGAAGACTTACAGCATTTTATTGTGTCCCACAACCATTTTAGACAGATACTGCTCTAGTCCATGGTCTGATAGAGAACTGTGCGTTCCAGCCAGTACAAGCATAGATCTTTCACCACTGTAGAGAAGCAGGTGGCAAACAGGGGACATAAAAATGTTTTCACTATGAGGTCAATGGGATCCTCCTTACATCTGCTTTTAGAGTGATTGTGCTCTACAGTTCAAAAGTTCAAAATCAGGAAAACTCAACCTTGCAAGTAATTTAGGAAATAACTTCTCTTTTTGAAACAACAACAACAAAATCATTCTAAAACAATAATTGAAACCCTGGTTCATGATAGGTGACTTTTTTTTTTGAACCTGTTCCCACAATGAGAACATAGTTGGGAAGAGAGGGATCAAGAAGTCGCACAATTTAAATGTGTCCCATGAACATACATCATTCCTCTAAATCTAATATATACGAGCATTTTACCTTCCCACCACCTCTTTCATAGGTGTGCATGATTCAGCACAAAATAAGTGAGAGGTAGAGAAATACATAGCTGGAAAGTATAGATACAGAACTGTCTGTTCTATGTAAACTCACATTTAAAAGAAGCTCATAGTTACTGCTATTCATTACTTCTGAAGTATTTTTAAAATATTACAGGTTGTGCTTGAGTATAATCTGTGATCTAGATACAGTAGTGTACTTCAATTAGAGCCAATTACATGAACATTTTCAAAAGGTCTCCACAGGAGATAGCAGGCTGAGCTCTATAACAAAATCTGTCCTCAATTTAAATCATGTTCTGTAATTGGTGCAGATCCTTGCAGTCTCTTATCTTGAAGCAGAGTTTTGGGTAGATGGGTAGTTAATGTGTTCCTAAACTCTCATCTTAATGATTGCCAAGTCATTAATTCATTGTGATACACAGAGCCCTACCCTTGACCTGGAAAAGGTTAAAGTGATGTTCATATATTAATCTTTATATTTTATATAAACATGTACCTTGCCTTTTGCTTTGAGCAGATCAATATATGTGATTAACACTTTGCAGCTCATTACTGACTTTTACTGAGATCAGACATGATGACAACTAATCACTACATGACAATTAATAGTTTGAGTGTCTCAGCTTCCCATCTTCAAAGAACAGAAGCTTTCAGGATATATTTGATAGTAAACGCTATTTATTGTCAAAATATATCTTGTTAATGTCAGACTAGTTTCTGAAAGCCTTGTGTCTTTTCACTGGAAAAGGAATGGAATAGAAGCAAATAAGGAAGTTGGACAACATGGTGTTCACGATGTAATTAATAAGTCTAAAGCATTAGCTCTTTAGCCACCTTCTGTGTTACAAAATCCTACGAATTAGTGATGGAAAGGTCACATTTATCTTCCTCTACCTATGTGAAATATTTCCTCCATAGTGTATTCTTGGTTGTTTTTAATAGAGTTTTGAATAAGTTTAGCTTTGACGCTTCTAGTATTTAGATTGTAAGGTTTCTTTGTTCTGTGCCTCTATGCTCAATACTACTAAAAGGACAAAATCAAAGGTGAACTTGATCTTAATTGTACTAATAGATCATTCCTGACACAGCAAGCAAATGTAAGGCCATGTTGATCTTCTGTTTAGAAGCACGGATGAAAAATGGGTCTTTTTGTCACAAGCACAAATGAGAAATAACTCCCCTGAAATCCAGTGATAGCCATGGACTGAACCTGCAGCTGAGCTTGGTGTGCTCTGGCCAGGAGCAGGAGTCACTGGGAATTTACCACCAAACCTTCAGTCTCTTGTTGCCTAGAAGATTTTCCTTCAGAAATCTTTTACTAAGCTCAGCCTAGTTTAGAGGTGCACAAAGTATGTATTGTAAAATAATAAAGTGTGATGAGATCTCTCTGAAGAGAACTGTTTGCAGCTGTCAGTTTTAATATCCTGCTGAAGTATGTGACACTCATCCACATGCACAGAGCTGTGGTAACTTTCACAGCATTCGCTAATACTGCTTTAGGTCTTTTGAGTTTATTTTTTTATCTTTATATTGAGACCGTTCGCTTCTGGAGGTGGAAACATAAACATATTGCTTTGCCAATCTAAGCAGTCTGCCCAAAGGTATGTATCATTCTTTCCTCCAGCTTTCAGAATGGCAAGTGTCCTTACTAAGCTTCACTGCAGGAACAGATACCTTCAGAAACTTACTTTGTCTGGAAATGCTGAGATGAACAGGTGTTACTAGTGAGCCTGAGAAATGTATTTTTCTAATCTCTGAAATTACTGACATATCTTCAAAATGTTATAATATTCTACAGGATTCTTCTAGCATTTAGCCATTTATAACACACCAGTCATCCCCTTTTCAGAATAGCTACCCAATTAGTTACTGTAGTTTTACAAAACTGGAAATATTTTTTAATAAAGCAAGAACAAATTAATGTGAGCTTTTAATTTTCTGTACTTCATTGCCCACTTAATTAGTCCATATTTGTATAAAGGTTGCTCACTTGTAGCTTCATTAGTTGATGAAGTGCTGCACTATTTGTGATGCTTGCGATGTGCTAAACATTATAAACAGAAATTTGAAGAAACGAGCTCACCTGAAGAATTTTCAGTATAAAGAATCCATGTCGGCTTTAGCTTCAGGAGGCGTCTTTCCTGCCTGAAGTTTCTGCTGAACTTTCTATCATATTACGCTTTCAGAATATTTTAAGTTGCTGAGGGTTGTTAATTGAGATATATATATATATATATATAGCAGATGTCTCCAACTCTCAATGTTGAAAATGCAAGCGTTATAGCTTCACTTGGCTTATTTCATATTCCTCCACAATTTAATCTTAAATTGACCACAAGAGGTTGTAGTGATGCTGTCCTAACCTGCACTGAATGATCTTGGATGTGAAATAATCCTAGGTAGGTCCATTACTTAGGCAGTCTAATATATCACACAACCGTAGTCAAACACTGAGGTAACTCTAAGCTGCAGAAAATAAATGCCTTGTAAGACTTCATTTGGCACTATCCTAATTTTTGAGCTACTATCCAGGTAAAGAGTTGAAGAAGTTGTAGCGATAGTAGCTAGCTTTCAACCAAGGTCCAACATTATGCTATCAAAACCTCAGATGAATTCACTACATGTATTTCAGGGAAAAGAAGCATGACTTTTAGATGGGATTGGAGTTCTACAGAGTAAAATAAATAGGCAGAGTCCCTGTAATTTAATTTTCAACATTTCTACTCTGAAATAAAGGGAACTGGGATGTATTCCCAACTCAGTCTTGACATTCTGCTTTCTAATATTGTTTCATGGCCACTTTTGAAGACTCTAGGCAAAGCATTGTATATTGTTTTCATCAAATGAAAGAAACAAATTCATGAGGTTAAGAATAGGTTACTGTTTGATAATTAAAAACTAATAAGCTTTAAATAATGTAGCAAATTGTGAGCTGTCATTTACTCACTAATAAAGTAGGTTTTCTTAAGGTAGAATGATATAGATGGATTAATTGTGGTACATCCCCCAAAATAAATGATTTGCTAGGTCACATAGTTGAACAAAATTTTTAATATGGCCAGTGCTTTCTAAGATTTGCAAAACTTTGTGTAGTAGCTTCCTGTGACAGACAGTACTGTTCAGAAAAGTCAAATGCCACTAATAAGTTAGGAACATGTATTAGTCACCTCAGACTGTACATTCTAGTTCCTTTCCCTATTTTACCCAGAATTCCCTGCACATCAGATGAAAACCTTTAACCTCAGTCCAGGTATGTGATCAGTTCAATAGCATAATTGCCCTCTTCGCTTATCATGACCCAGCAGAACAGTAGCAGTTGCTACATTCTCAGATGATACAGGATTCTAAAACTAATTCTGTTTCTGAATTCTATGTTTGGATTTATTTTTGCTTGTTTATTTTTTACATTTCCTTTTGGAGTTATGCTGCTAAAAACAATATAAATTTTAAAGGCAATAATAATATGCTGTATGTAGTGCAATTCCAGGATGTATTTAATATTGTCATATCCATGAAATTCAGTATTAAGCTTAATGCCACTGCTGAGCTCTGGTTTGCTAACTTTCAGTCAGATAGAGTTGACTATTTACCCCAAACTTACTGTATAATTACACTAGCAGCCGAAGGGGTGTGCCCTGCCCTGAAATACTTGGTCTTTAGAATATTTTGGGAGTGATAAAATGGAAAATATGTTTGACAAGAGGAGTGGTAAATTTACTGTCTCACTGAAACATATCAGCAGTATGTAAAAAGCAAATGGATTTTATCCAAAGCCTATTTCATCCTACAGGTGCTGATGAACTTGGACTGGGCCCATATAATTGTTTTTTGTTCTATGTGATATTAACATATTAACCTCCCTAACCATTTGGACTGTACATATTGTAAAACTTTCCATATTTCACTAAAATGCCTGTCCATCAGCACGGATGATATAGCCATAACCTAGATCAGATTACAGAGCTTTGCCAGTCTGGAATTTTTCCATACTCTTTTCTAGATGAGATTTTTTTCTTTAGTTGTTTAAAACATGTGTGGTCAGAGAAATACTGGGAGAATATATTACTTGCAGTTGTCCCTATTTTTACTTGAATTGCTAAAATATCTCTCCTAGCTTTAATAGGTGTGGAGCCAAAGGCTACCTTCCATTGGAGTAGGTTAAAGAATAAGTGTGCTATTAATATATCCTTCTGCTTTCACTGGAATTTTAGCAAGTCTGTGAGTCTGTTAAAATTAAGCAAAAGATCTATAGATCTGCTTTATCAACTGAAAAATATTTTTTGTGTCCTCTGTCTTCACAGTTGACTGCCCTCTCCTGAAGGTACTGTGGTTTCTTTCTCTCTGAGCCCAAGAAAAAAGCTTGCTATTTGCTAATTTTAGGGATTTGGAGGTGGTGGGGTTTTTTTGTTGCTTTGGCAGATTTTCTTGTGTTGGTATAGGTCATCAATGTAGCACTTAGTGATTCTGAATCCAGTCTGGGAATGAGGAATTTTTTCACCTGTGTGATAGGATTCTTTTCAATTTTGGCCTTGTCTTTTTTTGTTATTCTTGCTTTCACTCTTCTGTATGAAATGATGAATGTTGTCTATGTTTCTTGCCAGTGGGACACTTCTTCTCTTTCTCTGTTTTTGCTGGTATTTGTTCCAACAACAAATCTGTCCATGAAAGTTCCTTCTATCATCTACTTCTTTGGTCCAGTGCTTTGTCACATTTGAGATGACGTAACCAGACCTATGAACAGAGTGAATTTGACCCAAATACAGCTGCTGAATAGGTGTGCATCATGGTAGAAATTAACTGGTCGTTAGTAGACAAATCATAGAACAGAATCACAGAATAATTAGGACTGGAGGACCTCTAGAGAACATGTAGTCCAACTCCTTGCTCAAAGCTCCCCATGCAAGTGAGAGAATATACAGATAACTGTGTAGTTTAAATTTCATTCTGATCAAACAATTAAATATTTAGAAGCGGCTTGTTTCTTGCACTTCCAACTCAGATAGTCCCAAATTATAAAATCAAAAGCTTCCCATTTAAATGGATCATAATTAAATAATAGTCTAAATGCTCTAAACAGTCTATATAATTCCAACGACCAATTATTTTTCAAGATGCTACATTTAGTGATTACACTTGGAGGTGTGAATTAAGACACTTCTGATGGTTTAGCTCTGCAGATCATTTTGTTGCCTGCTAAATTTTAGAAAACACCTTTATTTGGTTAATTTCAACAGTTCCAATGCAGGTATTTTATTGTATGATATGTAATTCTGGGTGGTGTGGAGAGAAGATTCAGTTTTCATCACTGGTTTCAGAGGTAGGTGTTTTTAACTTAAGAGTTTTATAGAATATAAAAAATCAGAGTTACCAGATACATTAAGTCTTTAATATTGTTTTCTAAGCTATTTTCAAGCAATTCAAGTGAAAAAACAAACCAGACTTTCTCTCACACCCTAATAAGCTGCCCAGAATAACAGTGTAGGTGTATCTGAGATGCACACCATCACCCTTTCCTGCTGAAGACTGAAATGCTGAAATTCTGTGCTAGAGGTTCTTCTTGCAGAGCAGGTTTGACCAAAAGCAAGACTACTGCTTATCTATCTCAGAATCCTTTAGAAGCCTAATCTCTTCCTTCATCTCATTTTCTAATCTGTTTCTCTTTCACGTGGTGTCTATTGATGTGATCACTTGTTCCTCTCAAAATTAACTTTGATTTAAAATATGGATCGAGATCAAGCAGTGTAGTGTAAGGTTAATTCCTGTCAGTGGTGTTGTGTTTCATGCGAAATGGATATACATTTGACAGTCAGGTAGCTCCTCTATATCAAACTTTTAAAGCCTATTGTGATCAAAATATTTTCTTTATTTTACATAGAAAAGTGAAGAAAAGCAGTGCACCATGGTACAGGAAAAATACTCCGTTTTTTTAAAAAAAAAAACAACCCACCTAACTTTTAAAAGCAAACAAATGAATACAAGTGATCATGTGACTTATATATTGTGTTGAAGTTATTAATGGGATCAAGAATAACAACAGAAAAGTCTTCTGATAAATCCAAGTGTGTACAGGAGAACAATCTAAGTGGCATCATAGTCTAAACTGTGACTTTGTTTAAAGACTTAGGTGATGAATTCTAAATTAATTTTATTAATTGCTAACAGACAATATATGAAACTACATATGATGAACTATTTAAGTCATATGTGAAACTGAATACATACGTGGCAAAAACTCGTTGTAGATTTTGTCTTTGGGGTGCTAATTCCTGTGAAATTTCACGCAATGTCATCCTGCTTGAGTCAGTTGTCCAAGTTGCAGGCATTTCCAAGACAACACAATCACAATAGTAATTTTATGTTCCTGCCTGATATAATCAGAGATAGTGTGGTGGGTTTTTTTTACAGAGCAGAAATTAAATGGTTGGGCTGCAGTTCCCAGAAAAGTTGCTCTCACTCATTATTTCTGGCTTATTTATGTTTAAAAAATACTAACAACTAAGAATAAGATACTATTCAGTAACTTGTATTGCTGGAAATGATGACAGTGTTAAATAGATTTTCTTTCTGTAAAGAGGTCCAATTACTCCATTATTAATTATATTATTTAAGTACTCATTAAATGTGACATTATTTAATGGGTTCATGTTCGTTTAAAACCTTCATTAAAGGATTACTGTGGGGGGTTTTGTAATCTTGTATTTTTCCATCCATCTAGTGTTATATTTCCTACTGTCCCTATGAATTTTGAAACTTTTTTATTTGGACAGTGAACCTAGGACCTTGGGCCCTTGATGAAGGTGAAGATTATGTAGTTTTCAGGTGACAGAAGAAATTGGAAACAATTAAGCTTCATCTGTTTGTATTGTCCTCTTTGAAATTATTGTATGAGGTTATGGTGAAGTGTGTTTGTTCTGTGGGCCTTCATATTAGGAGGCAATTTCCTGTCTTGATAAGAGGGTCCCATTAAACAGTACTGAGTTTTACAGTTGACCAATGGCAGAAGTAGACACAATCCCATTATGAGAAACAGGGAACCAGGTACTCCTGTATCTAGTTGTGAGCACATCTTCTACACCATCTAGTTAACAGAGAAGGAAGAATTAACATAGAGTTAACACTGTTGTTGTTCTCTTGATGTTGTTCAAGTGGTATTTTAGTATCATAGGACTGTAGAAAAAAAGTATTTCATGTCTAACACTGATGTGTTGTGGTAATTCTGGAATCTCCTTCAGAACTGAGAAAATCTGATTGCAGTACACTGACATTGGAGCTTGTGTTACGGATGTTTTGAGGATCTTCAATGAATTAATATCATTCCTCATGGATCACTGTGTCAGTGAAAAATAAAGTATAAAGTATATAAAAATTTGGATATTTTAAAAGTGTGTCTAAACTGTACCAGACTAAAAACTGAACTCTTTTTGTATCCACACGTAGATAGATACATATAAATATACATGGAGGTACAAATATATTTATGTGAAATGGACATATATACATAAAAACTGTGACAGAGAAAAGAGAGAGTAAAAGATAGACACTAGTTAGACCAGACAAGCTAGACTAAAATAGCTGAGAGAAACCAGAAGACTAAGCTGAAAATATAAGCACTGGTGCAGTTTACAAGGAAATAAGCTACACAACATGACAGACTACAGAATACACGCATATTTAAACATATTGGGTTTTATTATATCTTTTCTCTAATAGCATTAGCAAATGTGGGAACCTGCTGGTTGTGCTCTTCTGATGCCTTCCTGTTTTTTCTCTGATTTATTCCTGAAATCTCACCTGTTCAGGAGACTGCTGCTTAGATTTGCAATGCCAACTGTTTTCAAAGTATTTGAAGTGTGTACCAAGATGGATTTATATTGAAGAAATGCCATGTCTTATTTCTCTTAAGATTCAAATTACATATATAGTTACCTAGCCTCTTGTAGGCCTTCCAGATTCATAAGGCTCAGACCTTTTTCCTCTGATCTGTCCTGCAGTGATTCAAAGCACAGAAGCCAAAATACCCCCTTTACTACCCTTTGCTAGGTTAAAGAAAAATTGTCTCATAAGCGGAGAGACCTGTGTGTTTCCTTCCACAGTAGTTACTGGAATTTTCCTTGTTTTTCTTTCTTAAATCTTGATGAGCTGCTGCTTAACAATGGCTCGTATCATATGCATGCTCATTATAGCTATCTCTCCATCCTCTCCTGCTTCCCACCCTTGCTACACAGAAATTATGTATTTGCTTGATTTCTTCCTTCCTTCTTTCTTCAGCAGTCTTCCTGTCTCAGCCCACTTCACTCTGTCAGTGATCGTTGCCGTCCATGACCTCTTCATATCTAGTCCTTAGCTCTGACTGAATGCTGGATGCTGTAATTTGACTTTCTGCTGCTCTCTTGAAAGTCTCCTTCTAATACCTCCCTGCAACTCGTGTTACTCGCTGCACTAATCCCAACATGAAGTTCTTGGATTTAGCTGAGCTAATTAACTCTGTTATCTCCTTTTTGTTTAACTGATAGCCTTTTTAAACTCTTCAAATGGTCACCAGTTGTTATTAGGTACTATACTCTCTTTATTCTTCCATGCTGTGGGATTCCTTTCAATGTTCTCAGTTACAACTGCCTTCTCTGTCATGGTGAACATGAGAAATATGTCTTCTCCTTTCCCATGAAACATCACAGTAGGATGCCATTCATCATCTGAGTGATCAGAGTCAGAAATTTGAAATTAATAAGCAGTAGCAGCTTAGAGAGAGAGGATCAGTCATCTTTCTCCTAAATTGTCTACATTCAAGTGATTTCTCTTTTCGGATAATTTTCTCTCTTGACTATTGCATTTGTTGGTGGAAGACCATAAGGGGATGATAAACAGAAGTGATATGACTTTCAGATCTTTCTTAGAAGCTGTAAAGTTAAACATAAGAAAATCTGTACAATGTCAAGGGCATTTTTATACTTAATACTTAGAATTAAGTATGAAATAATACTTGCTTTGTTTTCATTTATTAACGTGCTTGCTTTTGATTATAAACCATGTTGAAGTTTTTTAAAAATTGAACGTGCTGATTGCATTCATTTAGTTCTTTGATTAACCAGATACCATGCTGGTTATCTAAGTAATATCATTCTATGTTGTTCCAGATGACTATGATTTAACAGAATCTTTTTATCTCAGCTGTATAAGTACATAAACCTTGCTTCAAAAGTAGGGACAAATAGAATATCTAATCTAAGCCTACAACTCTCAGATATATCAAGGTGCTTCCTGTACAGTACGTCCCCACATGCAATTTCTGAGCTTTTGTCCTTTTTTCGGTTTTATGGATTTGAATGTTTTTACTTTATTTGAGAGAGTAATCACTAGTCAGTAGTATTGTCCCCACATAGAGTTCTGCAGCACATGAGCAGACTTTACCTTAGTTTCCCCTTTGAAATGCTGGTTAATGGAACGGTGTTCTTACATCTGCACAGGGGCAGATTTATGCTATGCATTAAAACACAGTAAAATGCAGAGAGCTCTAAGTTACTACTAATTGAACATAGTTTAGACTTGCAAACTCGATAGCTATCATAGAATCATAGAATGGTTTGGGTTGGAAGGGACCTCAAAGATGATCCAGTTCCAACCCCCCTGCCATGGCAGGGACACCTTCCACTAGGTCAGATTGCTCAAGGCTCCATCCAACCTGGCTTTGAACACTTCCAGGGGTGGATCATCCACAACTTCCTTGGGCAACCTGTTCCAGTGCCTCGCCACCCTCAGGGTAAAGAACTTCTTTCTTACATCTAGTCTAAACCTACCCTCTCTCAGCTTCCACCCATTGCCCTTGGTCCTATCATTACAGGCCCTTGTAAAAAGTCCTTTCCCAGCTTTCTTGTAGGCCCCCTGCAGGTACTGGAAGGCCGCTATGAGGTCTCCCCGGAACCTTCTCTTTTCCAGGCTGAACAAGTCTAACTCTCTCAGTCTGTCCTCGTAGGAGAGGTGTTCCAGCCCTCTGGCCATCTTGGTAGCCCTCCTCTGGACTCACTCCAACAGCTCCATTCAGCTTAGCCCAGTAAGTTCTACACAGAGGAAAGGCTTACTTGTTTCCATCTAGACCTGATGCAACTGTTCTTCTTCCAAAAATCAGGTAGTATTTGTGCACAGTGCTGTGCTGTACTGCACTGTTGGGACATAATGGCTTAAGCTGTTGATATCATCAAGGACTGATGTGCTAGTCACCTTTGAAAATGTGCATGTGTCAATAATATACTTGGAATCAATTTTTAACATTCATATTAGCAGTGTGGTACAGTGAGGAGAAATGTGTATAATCTCATCTGCTTATATGTTTTATCTGTTCTATACCAGCCTCCACCTTTGATTCTTCTTGTCTGCAGAAGCACCCCCAACTTGTTTTTCTGTTGGTAATAAAATTAGGATAAAGTAAGTTATATCATTAATTAAGAAATCAGGTTGGACAATTTAATACTTAAGAAGGCTCTAATGCCCTCTCCTAGATAAATTATATCTTTCAGTAAGATAATATTTACGAATAAAGGCAGCTTGGAGAGAAATAAAAAGAACATATACCGATAAAATTGCTGTCAGGAATTCATAATTCTAAACTGTTGAGCCTGGTTTCTAGCAAATTGGACTACTTCTCAATTTAATGTACAGTGAGATAGAAAAAAGAATATCTATATACATATCTGATGTTCTTAAGACGTTTTTACAAAGCAGAGAGTTTTGACCATGATCATGCAAAAGATTGTGTATTTTTGTGTGTATGTTTGTATAGCTCAAAGGGTCATACTTCCAATGTGCTTTTTTCTTCCTGTTGGTTTTCTTTTTAGTATACTGTACTGGGTGTGGTCAAGATGAAGTTAAATTTCTTGATAACAGCCTCTGTAGTTTAGTGTTGCTAACAGACCAACGTTTTGCTGTTGCTGAGCAGTTCTTGCACAGCGTAGGGGCCTTTAATTTTTCCCACTCTGACTCCAGAGCGAGTAGGGTGGTGGTGGGCATGAAGGGGGACATAGCTGGGATAGCTGAACTGAATTGACCAAAGGACTATTCCACACCCTGTAATATCATATTTAGAAATAAAACCTGGGGTGTTGGGGATTGGTCTTGCTTGGAGAGTGGTTGGGCATCTATCTGCTTGTGGGAGGTGGTGAGTGATTGCTTTTGTATCTCTTCTTTTTATTCCCTTTCCTTCACTTGGCAAATTGTCTTTATCTTGACCCATGGATTTTCTTGCTTTTGCTTTTTTGACTCTCTCCCTGTCTCGCTGGGGCAGGGGGAGTGAACAGGTGACTGTGCAGTGCTTGCCTGCTTACCCATCATATATACCTTGAGCCACTAGCAGCCTGGGAACACTTCAACACACCTCCTGCACCCCCAGTGCAATTTAAAAAATAAAATTCAGTACCTAAAAATTAGAAAGGAAATAATAACTTTGTGCTACATTTGACAAATGCCTTTAACAAACTTTATGCACTGCAGAAAATGTAAAGTTAAATTGATTTTTCATTTGTATTTATATTTTTCCTATTATTTTTATGATCTGGCTGAAAGCTAAGGAGGAAAGTATTTTCAAAAAATATTTTATTTATTTATTTATTTAAATTTTTAATCTTCCACCATCTTGCAGATGATATTCTGGTTGAAGAAAACCTAATTTTTAGGAAAGAGGAAAGCATCATAGTAAGGTTTTCTTTCTAAATATACAACTATATTAGCACTGAAATACTGCAGGAGCTGGCATTTGTCCTAATCAACTGTTCCTGACAGAGTAAGAATTATCTTCTCTAGTGTCAAGTAGATTACATTTTCTTTCTAGAAGTAAACAGTCTTCCCACTAAAATTATAATGAAAAGTGTGAGTGGGTTTTATGTATGTGATAAATGTTCTGACTAAAGTTTTAAATGCCTAGAAAAAGGGACCAAAAAGCACCCTCATTAATTTATTAGTATCACATATATGATTAAATTTCATCTGTATCAATGAACAAATTTGCACAAATATGATTGTCTTGAAATAAGTTCAACAGAATTTTCTTACCAGATTTTTGGTCAGCTGTTTTTGTACATGCATATTGCAATATCCAGAAACATATTTTCTACTTCAATAAAGAAATCTGTAATATATCAATAAAAGCCACCTGCTCCTTTTACTCTTGATATTTCTGGAATTTCAAATACTACTGTAATTTGCTTGGCCCTGTCACTATTGTCTTGATTTCCCTCAGTTTTCCACTTCCCAAGGATTATGAAATCTCTTCCCTGAATCTCACTTAACTCTTTCTTAAGGAACAGCAATGAAGGGGTTTCATTTTGTTTTTCAGGGTCTACTTCTGCCTGAAAAGTATGATATTCCTGACTCTCTGGGCCTTTTTTTTTCACCTTCACTAGCATTTTAACCTCTGTTTTGACTTGTTTTAGCAGATATTACAGTTATATTTTTCCTTCTCATGTTTTCTCGGTCAATTCTTATTGGATAGTAAAGGTCACAAAATGATATTTTTATTCTTTGGTTATTTAGTACTAGATGGTAGAAAGAAATCTGCATCCGGATTTGCAATCTTGTCTATCAAAACATGGAACAGCAAAACTACCAAACATGAAACACCATATGCAGATTTTTCTCATTATTTCTGAAACCTGCAAATAATTCCATAATTGCATGATAAACATAGGCTTAAAATGTAGGAATTACATTAACAATAAGCCTCCCAGTATACTTGAGGAAAAAAAGCATTACTATTAATTTCTTAGTATACATCTTCACTAAAATTAGAGCCAATGAGACATTTTCTGAAGACTCGTCTCATTGTTTTATTTTTAGAATGAAAAGCTTGGATTTATTTCTCACCAAAGTTATATAGAAAAGGAGAGAGAAAGAGACTAAATCTGGCTCTACTGAGTGTTTTAAAAAATGGAAAGCTGAATCTGGAAAGACTAATATGAACCCTATGCAGTATAAGCAGAGACTTGTTGGTTGAGATGTCCCTGTGGGATAAAGGAGAACGGCTCAGGAGGCAGTTAAATTTCCTGAGCTGTTGCTTCTGTTGAAGGTTACTTGTGCTTTTTTCTCTCATTTGCACTCTGAAAGCACTTCAAATGGTCTTTTGGTTAGTCCTAACTTGGAATATGATTTTTTTTCATTTTATTTTTTCCTTTTCATTTAAAAAAAAAAAAAAAAAAAAAAAAGGTGGTTGGGTTTGGGTTTTTTTGGGGTTTTTTTCCATGATTTCTACATAAAAGTCTGTTTGTGACCCACAGATGTCAAAGAAGCTTAGAAATTATCCAGGTCCTTGCTTGACAGTGTATTATCAGCTGTTAATTCTGCCAGAGAATTTTAAGTGCATTTTTCTGATTCATTCTTTGCATGTGTATTGTTACTAGTAGGTGAGGAGATTGGGAGGGGTTCTTTGGCAGAGATGTTCAGGATGGATAAGATAGCACACATCTTAGAAGAAAATTAGAAGCAGGTAAGCCTGGAAAGAAAGTTTGTACTGCACTGTAGCATTCTGTGTTAACATACGAAATGGATGAGGGATATAAAAATTTTTGTTATCCGTAGCAGGTGTTTCACTCAGCATGTGCTGCTGAGATACAGTGATCTGATTTTGAGTCTTTGGTTTCTTTTTTCATAAACTTCAAACAATTATACCTCAGACCTGACATCTCCCATCTTGTCTTCTTATGATTCAGTTCTCCTTTCCTTAAAAAAACAACAACAAAAAAATGAAAAAAAACCCAATGCCAAGGTGTGCCAGCTTCAGTAAATGAGAGGTAATAAGGCTCAGTGTGCATGTGCCAATGAGTCTGTAAAGAAAAGTTGCCACACCTTTAACCTCAAGCAGTATTCACCAGCCAACATCACTAGGATTTAGCATACCAGCTCCTATTTATTCAACATGAGCTAATATTTCAGCCATGTTTGTCATAGATGGAATGTGCCAGTTCTCAACTTGTCTCCCTTTCCATTTTGAGTACGGCTATTGTAGACGGACTTTGTCAACAGTGCTGCATTCCTTAGTTTTTATCAAACAAACTTTGACTATGAGGAAAGTGCAGCACCAAAGATGCTAGTGTCCCAGTGCTGCTATTGCAACTGATACCTGTGTGATTTCTCTTTCTTCTTCCCCATGTGCCTATCAATGAACAAGTTCATTTTTTGCAATCTGTTTGGATTCAGTCACAGCCTTGTGAAACAGCAATATATAGTGACCTTGGCAGGGTAATATCAGACTAGCTGGGAAGGTTTTTCATTGCTCTCTCTTACCAATAAATATTTTATACATAGTACCACGCTCAAGAAGTGCACACTAACCACTGCATATAAAGCCCCATTTTTTTCTCCCAGATGTATGAATCTGATTTTAACTTGTCAAAACTGGATAGAGGTTGTGTGGTAATACGGTGTGCCTTTTTCAAAAGCAGGAGCACTAGAGCGTTTGTCCAAGTAAGGATTTGTAAGTGTGACAGTCAGCTACAGTCAGTTTCCTAAGAGTGAAACTTCAGTATGGAGATAGAGTCCCACATAAACTACACACCCTAACATGAAGTGTTTCAGCATGCCCTTTTCTCAGCCTGAATAAAGATGGTTCATTTCATCTTGGTACCTGACTACCAGGCTATAGGCTAGTCTGGGTGGGAGGCTCCCCCCACTTCACCTTTTGATGCTGTGCCAGCTCAAAAAAATTATATCAGAATACCTTAGGTCAAAGAGAGGGAGCAAGAGGGAGCATGACTCTGCGGCTAAATGATTGGGGCACCTATTTAGAGGGGAGAAGATCCTAGTTCTGATTTCTGCTCGAAAGACCACACAAGAGCCTCATTTAAAGAGTTATTAGAGTTCAGAGATATGGGTCTGTGCCCCACGCCAACCCGCAGGTTGAGGAGGGCATGGAAGCCAAGTCATTCTACTTCTTAGGCGGATCTTACAGCCACTGACCTGTTGTATAAAAGAAGGGCATTGTTACCGTCTGAAACATTTGTGTGTTTTAAAAGAAAAAGATAAGTCTCCTGCCAAAGTCTAGAACAAATTTTCTGGCTATGAGCCCTAATCAAACATCAACACCTACCTGCAACTCTGAATTGCAAGCCCAGCTTCTGAGAAGAGACAAGATTTTACGAAGGTCTCTCCCTTCTCTGTTCCCTGTTGATGGGAGCTCATGCTCTGTGCAGGCTGTGTTCAAAATGCTGGGGACTGTGAAGTATGGTCATGGGAGACTGTGGCAGGGACAGGACTGAGACCCACCCCAGCATGGCCTTGTATGTACCAAAGCACTTTCTTATTGTCTCGTCTCTTGATTGTCCACCTTGCAGAACTGTTCGTAGCATGTCTGGTTGAAGCTACCTCTCTGACAGAGGTCAGACTCCCAGTTCAAATCAGGGATCAGGTACAAGATCCAGGCATTTTTAGGGCTGCAATCTGATTTTTTTATTTTTAATATTACATTGCCTGCTTAAGATCACACAGGATGTTTATGGTGATATTGGGAGTTTGCTGAACTCCTCGACCTTGACTATACTTTCTCCATAGCACAAAGCATTATTTGTGTTTAAAAGACTGCCTTTTCCCACTCTGATGAACATTTAATGGGAGTAATCAAGCATAGTTTTGAGAATGTTTGGCAATGGTCTGAACAATATTCTATAATAGCTTCCATGGTTTATAAAATATTATTAATGATACACATCCTGTAAGTTTCTTAGATATAGACCATGTTGAGATACCTTGATATTTTGGAGCTTTTCATTTTTCACATATACTTGCTTTTTCCTTTACTATTTAAATTGACAATCTCAGTTAATTTGCAGTGGCCTTTTAGTTTCCTGTGCAAATTAATGAAGTCTACCCTTAGGCATAATTCAGACATTGCCAAGCCTCCTCAACTCCCTCCCCCAAGTAACAGCAAACTGTTAAAAAAATGTGTCATACATAGAAATACATACATTCATGCATTTCAGTAGCTATTTTTTTATATATAAAATCAGAACCAACTTCATCTCTAAAACATCAGTGATGAGATAACCAGCTCTAGAGAACATTAAGCAATATCAAAAAAAGCCTTCTGTGAAGCCAATGTCGAAGTTTCGTTCTCTCAGCTGGAGAGATCTGGTTTTTAGGTTACCAGATTGTAACCTAAAACAGTAGCAATTTGATGGAACAAAAAAACCTAGATATGTAGATCATTCAATTCAGTATACTAAGTGTAGCTATTTAATCTTTTTAGGCCATCAAATAGCTTTGTAAGTGCTGTTAATGCTCATGCTTTGTTCTTTACGTGGTTTTTTTTTTTCCTTGACTTGCATTTTATTAAAAAAAAAAGATGGTGAACAGATATTAATACAAAAAGATCAAGAATAAGATAACATTGTTACCTTTTGCTATAAAAGCAATTTATAAGAGAATCCACTTATTTAATTTTCTCTGCTAAAGTTGTACTTTCTTTGAACAAAAATTCAGTTATTAAAAAATGAAATCCTGTGGAGAAAATAAGCAGAAAATTAAAGAAAGAGTGTTTTCTTCTTATTCAAATGAGTAATTTTATTGACCTTCATAGAATCATAGAATCATTTTGGTCAGGTAAGACCTGTGAGATCATTGAGTCCAGCTGTTAACCTAACAGTGCCAAGACCACCATTAAACCATGTCCCTAAGTGACATCTACACGTCTTCTAAATACCTCCAGGAATGGGGACTCCACCACTTAGCTGAGCAGCCTGCCTGATAAATAATGGAAAGTGGCTTGGTGAGCACTTCTACCAGTTCTCTCAGTACCCTTGGGTGGATCCTGTGTGGCCCCAAAGACTTGTGTGTATCTAAGTGGTGCAACAGGTTGCTAACCATTTCCGCTTGGATTATGAGGGCTTCATTCTGCTCCTTGTCCCTGTTTTCCAGCTCAGGGGGCTGGATACCCTGAGAACAGCTGGTCTTACTATTAAAGACGGAGCCAAAGAAGGCATTAAGTACGTCAGCCTTTTCCTCATCCTTTGTCATTCTTTCCCCTTTCATCCAATAAAGGACAGAGTTTCTCCTTAGCCCTCTTTTTGTTGTTAATGAATTTATAGCAACGTTTTTAATTGCCTTTTATGGGAGTAGCCAGATTAAGTTCTAGCTGGGCTTTGACCCTTCTAATATTCTCATTGCATAACCTCACAACATCCGTGTAGTCCTCCTGAGTTGCCTGCATCTTCTTCTGAAGGTCATAAACTCTTCTTTATTTCCTGAGTAATTTCATGGTAATGACCCTGAAAATAATACCATTTGAAGAACATAGAACCAGCTAGTTGAACAACCTGAAGAAGGAAGTAAATGTGTCAAGAATTCTGTCTGGAAAATAAACAGCAAGATATTGAAACAGATTTTTTTCTGATGGGTAAGTGGCATTTGTATTGCATTTGGTGACTTAGAAATGTCACCTTCCTCACTGGCAGTCTTGCCACTTGTCTCATTGGTAGGTTCATACATGTTGACAAGAGTACTCCTCACATGTCTGAGATATGATGGGAGCCTTCCACTGTCTGTTTTGCATATTATTTGAAATACTTCTTAATATTGCCTGGGTGTCAATGATGTTCAGTTTGTTTTTTCTCTTTGAACAGGGTCTCTTCCACCCTCTCTGTCTTTGTCATTAATATCTAAGGCATCAAAAGACTCTTTATGCCTGGGCTTCACGAATCTGTTATCTTCCTGTTCCTGTTATTCTCCCTCAGTTTTTATTCTAGGCCATGTCTTCCTTCTTATAAGAAATATGGTTATTTTTTTGTCCTGAGATACTCTTAATTAACATAGGGCAACATAAAAAATACTTCCATTTTTGCTGAAATCTGAAGTATCGTCTCAATCACTTTAGACATTAATTGTGAAGGATCTTTGCTTTCTTAAATGATGAATGCAATACTTGGTCTGAATAGGATTTGCTCAGCAGCTAAGCAGCTAAGGCATTAGTCTGTGGTTAATATGGTCTGCTTCTTATACTTTCAAATTTTCTTCAAACTTTCTGCAATTTTAAAAAAAATCTTAAATATATATTGTGGTACATTGTCAAAACAAGCTTATCACAGATATTGTCTGGCAAGTATTACTTTGCTGTAATTTACCACACTGCTTGCCAATTGGCTGCATTCTGTAGCTTAAATTATTTAAAAAAAGACCATAAAAGTGCACTGTCAGCAGTCAGCTGACAGGCTTTTTAGATATACCATGAACAAGCATGATGTTCCTTAAAACTGTAAGTACTACAGCTAGTGTAAACATGGCATTCTGTAATTAGTGGTGTTACATGGCTTTTTAATGTAACACAAAAATTCACAGTATTAAAACAACATTAGCAATGTCATTTCAGTGTAGATATCATGAATATGTTTGTGGATAACTGAAAACTCATGCAAACCAATTTGTTTTCACCTTTTAACATCAAATCCTTTCTTGAATTAATTGACAAAGTCTCAGCTTAAAAAAAAAATCTTTTTAAAGTTTATCTTCTAATCTTTATTGCTAACATAATCATCAGCCTTTGTATGTGGGTGGTATAACCTCAGATCTACTGTGAAATCTTCCGTCTCCTTGTCATGCGTATCTAGGCTGTGACCAAGTGTTTTCTTTGTAACATTCTAAAGATCCATTCATTAATTTAGATTCCAAATCCTTCGTATGTGCTCTGATATTTTGCTTGTTTTCTGGAGCTGATCTGCATGAGCTTGGATCCTGTTTATTCAAGCTCAACTTGCAAAAATATTTCTTGTATACCATGCCATGTAGGTGACACAAAAATAATTTGAGTTGCTCCGCTGGGTCTCACAGAGCCCACATTTCTTGTCTGAGTTTTCAGGAGCAATATTATACAGACCTAGTCCTCAATATATTCTTTTTTCTTCTTTTATTGTATATCTCTCACCTTCTGTTCCCTGAGTGATGTCTTCTCACATTTCCTTCCCTTTGGTTACTGGTTCTCATATACAAGGATGATGAGTAAACAGACTTTTTTGTCACAAATTACACATGATATTGCAGTATGATCATAGAATCAGAAAATAATTTACACTGGAAGGGACCTCTCGAGGTCATCTGAGGAAAAAAACTACTCAGAACATGGACCATCTTACCATCTTATTTATCCAGAGAATCACAGAATCATCTAGGTTGGAAAAGACCTTGAAGATCATTGAGTTCAACCGTCAACCTAACACTGACAGTCCTCAACTACACCATATCCCTGAGCACTATGTCAACATGACTCTTGAACACCTCCAGAGATGGGGACTCCCCCACTGCCCTGGGCAGCCCGTTCCAATGTCTAACAACCTATTCTGTGAAGAAATTCTTCCTAAATCCTTTTGTATTCATCTTTTTAGTAATGGAAAGTGCAGTAAAGAATTATTGGGCTAGCTAAACTGTTAAGAGAATGGAGAGACTAATAGAGAAAACAGAAATGGAAACTGAGGCCCAAAGCCTTCAATTCCCCACTTTCTTTGGAGTTTCTATCTCTGGATATTAAAAATGAAGTCCTATTCATGCCTGCAATTAAAACAAAAGAAAACAAACCCCCACTCCAAACCACCAAAAAGAAAAGCAACTACAAGACAACCCAACATCAACAACAGCAACAAAACACTCCTTAAGCTGATTATTTTGTATTGAGTATTTGACAGAATGAGATGGAGTAGTTGAGTTAAATGCCAAGAGGTGCAGTCTCTCTGACTCCATAGTATAGTTATGGGAATTCTAGGTCTATTAGCTTTGTTTTCCTATCAGGTAAACTAGTTTAAACCAGTTAAATAAGAAGCAAGAAAATGCCCAAGTAATCGTGAGTGCAACTACCTTCTTTTCCTGAGTTTCCTAGGAGGTAGCTGATAGAAAGCTTACAGAGATGCTGACTGGGTCATGTTGACCCACTGCAGTATTAATAGAATCACAGAATGGTTTGGGTTGGAAGGGACCTCAAAGAACATTTAGTTCCAACCCCCCTACCAAGGGCAGGGACACCTCTCACTAGACCAGGTTACTCAAAGCCCCATCCAACCTGGCCTTGAACACTTCCAGGGAGGGGACATCTCATTTGTATTGGTAGCTCATTTTCCCCTTTCAGTTGAAGCAGAGGTAAGAGTGGCTAATTTGAACAGAGGAATGTAGGGTATGGATAGCTAGGATGCTAGGAGAGAAAATCCTGGAAGGAGCCAAGCCTGGAGAGAAAAATTTTCAGGATGGAGTTTGTTCTGCATTAACTTATCAACAAGCAAACCTTAAGGAGGAGTACTGCTCAGGCTTCCGTTCTACTTCATAGAATTATTAAGACATGAAAATAAAACAAAATTTAAAATAGCAGTAATGTGTTTCCAGAATAAAGAATAACCTTAGAGTGAATCCATTGAACTGGTTTTAAGCAAACAGTATAAAACTGGCATGCAGGGAGATGCTGCAACTAGCCAACAGCTTCTGTGTATGCATCTCTCATTGGCAGGGAGACCAACTTTAGGCTGCTTTGATTTTCAATATAAGAGTTTTGAAGTTCTAAAACAATATTTTCCAAAATGGCCTGCTGTTGTCTAAGCACAGGTCTGAGACAGCAAGTCATCAGTTACTCTCCTTAGCTCCAGTTCCACAGCTGTCTGTCGCAAAAAGCTATACTTTGATGCAGATTTGCAGTTCTGCCTCCAGAGAGGGGATCCTTCCCCACCACTTTCTTGTACCTCATTTTGTATAACGCCCTTTTTGCTGTACTGACAATCTACTTAGCATGAGTCTCATGAGTCCACAATGTGGTGGGTACACCATATATCAGAAGCAAGCATTTTGTTGTGGCTCTGGCTTGGAAATAATGGAATCTAGCCTATTATGAAGACCAAGCAGATTTTCCTGCATTCATTATGTAGAACAGGATTTTTTGCTATTAGTAGGAAGAGACAACATAAAAATGCTACTGAAGAAAATTGTGTTAGCAAATAAGAAATATAAATACTTGGAAATGCCATCCCAGAGTGTTCAGAAAGTTGTTTGAAGATAGCCTCCTAAAATTTCTACTACTGATAGCCAGAGTAGTTCCTAAATCTACCGCAGTTCAGGCCTTTGATTTGACAGAATTCATGTTGTTTCCCTTCTGCTATGTGCCTGGCAATCATGCATAGAGGTTATCCATTTTTATTTTAATTTTAATTTTTATTTATTTTTATTTTTATTTTTATTTTTATTTTTATTTTTATTTTTATTTTTATTTTTATTTTTATTTTTATTTTTATTTTTATTTTTATTTTTATTATTACATTTTTTTTTTATACTGCTGCTTTGGAGAAGTCTTTTTCCATCCCTTGAGTAACCAATTATATGAAACTGCTTCTGACTCGGCTCCTGTAGTACACCATCCTGCATGACTCCTCATGGCACACTTTGCTGTAATTATGAACGTGGTTATCTGAATACAGGACACATTTATCTCTGCTGCCACTCTGAAATTTTCCTTGCCCTGCACTGTGTTTACAAGCAGCCTGTCTTGCAAACTCTTATCTTGTGAACAGCCAAGCTTTAGGCCAGCTTTTCTCTTTCAGTATCTGTGTAGGACTGTTATAGACTCTTTCACAGAATCACAGAATCATCTAGGTTGGAAAAGACCTCGAAGATCATCAAGTCCAACCATCAACCTAACACTCACAGTCCTCAACTACACCATATCCCTGAGCACTATGTCAACATGACCCTTAAACACTTCCACTCCACCACTGCCCTGGGCAGCCCATTCCAATATCTAACAACCCATTCTGTGAAGAAATTCTCCCTAACATGCAGTCTAAACCTCTCCTGGCGCAACTTGAGGCCATTGCCGTTCATCCTATCTCTTGTTACATGGTTAAAGAGACTCATCCCCACCTCTCTACAACCTCCTTTCAGGTAGTTGTAGAGGGCAATGAGGTCTCCCCTCAGCCTTCTCTGCTCCAGACTGAACACCCCAGTTCCCTCAGCCGCTTCTCATCAGACTTGTGCTCCAGACCCTTCACCAGCTTCATTGCCCTTCTCTGGACACGCTCCAGCAGCTCAGTGTCCTTGTAGTGAGTAGCCCAAAACTGAACACAGTGTTCGAGGTGCGGCCTCACCGGTGCCAACTACAGGGGTAAGATTACTTCCCTGCCCCTGCTGGCCATGCTATTTCTGACACAGGCCAGGATGCCATTGGCCTTCTTGGCCACCTGGGCACACTGCTGGCTCATGTTCAGCCAACTGTCAGTCAACACCCCCAGGTTCCTCTCTGACTGGCAGCTTTCTGGCCACTCCTCCCCAAGCCTGTAGCACTGCTGGGGGCTGTTGTGACTGGAGTGCAGAACCTGGCATTTGACCTTCTTGAAATTCATACAGTTGGTCTTAGCCCCGTGATCCAGCCTATCTAGGTCCCTCTGTAGAACCTCCCTACCTTTTAGCAGATCAACACTTCCACCTAACTCTTCACTCAATAGAGGGTGCATGCTCCATTTTCATAGCAATAAGATGGCTCGGTTTATCAAGTGTTCTTAAGAAAAATGTAAATATGGTGGTTTCATCATTTCTTGATGTGTTAGTTGATCTAGCTCAAGCCTAAAAGCATAATATGCTTCTTTTGGGGTTTTCTTTCTGAAAACTGTAAAAATCCAGGAAAAGCATGGCATCTTTTTGGTGATCGTAAGAAAGCAGTAAGTTGTCAAAAATGGTGGCTAAATTTGCTACCTGAAATCTATATTTACTTGAATAAGTGAACTCTTTTCTTTACATGTATTTCTCAAGCTTATCAAAAAGAGGAGATACAGATCCATCAATACAAAACAGTCAGATAACTGAAATCTTTACGAAAATTTGTCTTCATACATGAATGTTACTGCAAAGCATTTTTAAATACTGAAAATGTGGAAACTGAATGGTGCCCATGCTTCTCCTGCAAAGTTTACAGTTTCTTAAAACAGACTTTGTACAAATAGGTATACTTTTTTAGCTGAGGGATTATCAGAAAACATGACAATTAGTCCTGCAAATCAATAGCTGCTGGCATACCACGAAGTCTAGCTTTGTTAAACTTATACTCTAGCCATATATATCTAAGGAGCAATACCAAGATGAATGCATTCATCTGGTGCAGGGGTGCTTAAAATGCTGAGTTAGCATGATATATATACCTCCTGTCATTTGGATAACAGCTACAAATAGCTGATTATGAAATTTATAGCAGACTTAGAACATATGGGAGCTTAAAATCATTCTCTGCAGTCTCCCACAGCAACCAGAAAACTCTCATAAAGCCCTTCCAGTCTATGAAATGCCATTTACCAGTTGGGAAGCCAAGATGCATCATTATGTTCACTGGTAGATATTCCAAGGTGTTCCTTGGAATACTCTAGCTGTTTGATTAAATCACCTTTCTGAGTTTTTTTTTCTGTGGGCAGAACAGTGTAAAGAAGCATGTAATGGATATCTGGATATGTGACAGACTTGCTTGACAGAAGGTAACTTTCAAGGCTACTGCACTTGATATTGTTTCAAAATCATCATAATGAAATTCTAAGTTATTATACGCCCAGCAGAACTGTTGGAATCTGTTTGAAACAAGGAGTTTCCATGGTGGAGGTATTGTCATGCAGCAGATGGCTTGCCATTGCAAGACTGATCTCTATACAAGAAATGACTGCAAGATCATTACAAGTTTTCTCCTATCTCTAACATATAAATACAATAGCATGCATTTCATTTAAGTTATTCTCACAGTATTATATTAATAAATGTAATGATAGTAAAATACACATAAACATATGCATGTCAAATAAATAAAGCAGTGAAACCCAGTTTAAGATCTTCATACTCATGCTCATAAGATATTAGTCAAGCAGATTTTGCTACTGAAGCCAATGGCATGACTCACACAGGGGAATAAGACAGTAAAAATCTGGCTCTAGGTGACTTCAGAAAGTCATTATATTCATGGACTGAAACAATTATAATTTCACAGTGGCAGCTTAACTTCAAAAATGTCATGTAAACACTGCAAAAGATCTGCTTCATGGTGTGATGAGCTTAAGTTTAAAGCAAAGAGTTACTTAATTTTCAAGGGAAAGGGTCTAAAGTTAAGTTAAAGTTTAAAAGAGTTCTTTAAAGCAGAGAGTTGTTCATTAGAACCCCAGAAATAATTGTCACTCTGTCTTTTAAATGTTGCTCCCCTTGTACTGCCTTTCTATGGTATAGTAACATAGGCTGCTGAATTTTTTTGAAAATTGTTTTTAAGTGACCATCATACAACTGATGTGTACAGCTTAAACCTCTCTCTATCTCTGAGCTGTTCCACTCTGCATAAACTGTTCTGCTGTTCATTATTGGTGTATTCTCCTCAGATGAATTAGTGCCATTTACTGGGAAAGAGCAAGGTGTTTGTACCTTTGTCTGCAGTGTTCTAGCTGAGCATCCTGATTACTAGATTATTAAATATTCCACAGGAGGGATTCATTTGTATTTGAACAGATTTATTTCTTTTCTTGCCAGCTATAGCTTAAGAACTCATTTCGGCAAATAAGAGTTTCCGATTAAATATCTTACTGATGGAAAATCCCTGTATGTGGAATTTTACAGAAGTGGGGATGATTATAATTAGTGTTCTATTTCTCCAATCAGAAATAGTAAAAGAAATCCATTGCTGAAGATTAGGTGTGATAACGTTGGCAACTGTGGAAGACAGAAGTACTAAACTGTTAACAGCAATATGTTTCAGCTTGTTTTTCACTAATGAGAAAAACCTGATCTTTCTGGCAAGGTGCACTTCTTTACTACAAAGGAGGCAACAAGTTGTTATGATGTTGGTGTTTTGCAGTTGTGAACCCAATTTGAACTACTCAACATGGAAAATCGTATCCAGGGTCTTAGACTTATGGATTAAATAGAAAGAGTTAGCAAGAATTTGCTCATGTTTGGGCAGACAGAAGCAGGGATCTGTAAACAAAACACAAGTGTGTTCAGGCTGCTATCCCTACTGTTTTCTCTCGTACTATGATTTAATGCTGTTGAGAATGTGATATATGCCTTTCCACAAACAAAGCAATGTACCCTCAGAACATTGTCCTTTTGCACAACAGTAATGCTTTTGTCCTTAGGAAAGAAGTTGCCTGATCTTAGAGTGGGTCAAACAAACAGGCAGTTTAGACGCTAACCTTTTTGTCATAGTTTCATTGCAAACATTCCAGAGAGAGATAAAAATGGGGCATGGAGTAAGTTTTGTAGCCAGGAATAGTTCAGTTTTCAAAAGGACAAACAAAAATTATTAAAAAGAGCATCTTAGGTCATCGTTCACAGTCAGAGAGTTTGGAAGTTGTGCATTGGCTTTATTAACTTTTTTTCATTCTCAGTACACATAGGTATGTGCCAGCATCTTCAGACCCAAACATTCTTGTAAAGCAATCACGTGTTGAGTGCATGGGCAAGTCACCTTTGTAACTTTCCAGAGTTCATGCTGAGTTTTATTTTGTGTTCATTCTCATTGTGTTTCCCAGGAAACAGAAACAGCGTAGGATAATAGTGGTTTACTAAACAACAGGGAATATTATGTTTGATGGCAAAGTATGTTGTATGGCTATGATGATATTTTTCCTTGATTGTGTATAAGAATCATTCAAGGGTTTTTTAGAAGTTTCAAGTACCAAATAATAACTTTCTGTTGGAAGTCAGGAGAAATGTAGGAAGTCTTGACCACAAAGCACACACAGAATCCCATTTTGGCTCCCCTTGCAAGAATGTGCCATCAATCCTTCCTCTGTAGTTGGTAGGTGCTGCCTTACATGTACCTCCTATGTGATCCTGGCTTATGTTCCCAAAAGGAATATAAAGAACAACAATAAATAAGAATAAATTGAACTTTCCTGCTTTACTCACACGAACAAGCAGAACTAGATGGATTTTGAACAGTTTTGTTTCGTTTACCAGGGTGATTAAAGAGGATGGAGTATTTTGAGACTTCATTTTTTCAGTGAATTCATGGTCAAGCTCAAAAAGCTTGTATCATTTTAGAACAGATTACTAATTTGGTGGTTGTTCACAATGTTAGAACTACTAAACAACAGTAGAAAGAAGGATATGTCTCCTCCATAAGCTGAAATTTCTATTAGGAATAAACTCTATCTGGGGAAGAAAGTTTGCTTGTGTTATACATTTATTCAGGACTGGAAAAAAACATAGAAAATCACAGTGAAAATCAGACTGTTTAAAGCAGTGAAATAGAGATTCACAGCAATGGAATAGCAGAGATTAAAAGTCAAATGAGGATACAGTATGTGAGTGTTTTCTTGGAAGATAATGTCTTTCTGTGAGTCAACCTGGTAGAGAAAGAGAGGAATTATCAAAATGTGGAGAAGCAGGAGAGAGAAGTTAGCATCTTTGGCTTAATAATAACTGGATAAAAAATCAAGTTTTCCTTAGATACCTTAGATTCTGTTTTGGATCCTTTCCTTGTAAAGTGTGACCATTCCTTGTGCTGCCCATATCAGTCCCTACTCTGCTGTACACCTTGCAACTTCAAAATGAGTGAACTGAGAATGCTGTAATGACTAGTTCCAGAGATGTACTAGGAAATTATGGGATGATGTTCATTCAACACATCTTCCACAAGTAAAGGTTCCATGAGTAGCCTCTGCTGCAGTTTAACATAATTCCCTCATAGTGACCATGACATTAATGCCTTTTTGTTGATGTTGCTGTGTCAGCATAGACTTTTTGCAGTGATGTCTAGGGACTATAGTAAAGATATTCAAAATTCCTCTAGGCAAAAAAAGTGTTGGCACAAAAAGTTTCAGCCAGCTGGGTGTCTCCTGACTCAAATAATGTAACAAAGCTAAGCTTGTCAGATGAAAACCTCCTTGTGTGGAAGGGCCTTGATGTCTTCTGATCACTATGGTAGGAAAACCAGAAGTGAAAACACTACTATGCTTTTTATAGGCTGAAGTGTCAAACGGTGTCAGTAGAGCTGTAAATTGTAAGCTTCTGGCACAGGGAGTAACATTTCAGAAAAATATTTTTTTTTCCCACAGAATCAGATTTAATGTTTAGTAACAACCAGTGTGAATGTAGCCTAGTGAACTTTAACACATCAAGGACAGTGTTCTCAAATAAAGTGGCCTGCAAAGGTGAGTTCAGTTCTGGTCTTGTAGACCTTTGAAGCTAGTTTGTTTAGTTTGGGGCAAGTTTATATACATGAAAGAGAACTGTATGTTTTGGCTTTGGAATCTAGATTGCTGTTTAACCACCATTCATAATTATGGTATTACTTATTAATCTTTGTAGCCTTAGGTCAGTAGAAGTCTGAAATGCAGCTGCATGGCTCAAGCATGACAACTTGTCTCTTACTCTTTCAAGTGACAGATGATTTTAAAAATAAGCACAGCAACATCATGTAATACTTATGTGTCATTTTTTCACAGCCCATCATGAAGTGCTTAAAAAAAATATTTGAAATCTCGGTGTTGTAGATGGAGAAAGTGAGAGGCACTTACTCTTCTGTAAGTCCTTGCATTAGGATAGGGCAGAGCCAGGATTCAAACCTAGGTCCCTTCAGTCCCACACCAATGCTCTGTTTACTCTCACGTGAAAAGAATCACAACATTAGCATATTCTTAGTAAAAAAAAATCTAAATTTTATCTACCAATTCCTTAATCCCATTTTCTCTTTGAGACACTAACCAAAGTTCAGATCTATACTACATCCTGAGTTGCTTTTCCAGAAATTTAGTCCTCTAGCTATTAGGATTTTTCTTTGAAAGATTCCACTCTGAAAAGGCATTTCTACCTTAAACTTTAAGAGCTTCCCATTGACAACAGCTCAAATTCTCTGTTAAATTTTCTGTTAAAAAGCAGTTCTACTGCCTGAGAGTAACTTGCTGGAATTCAAGTCTGTGAAGGGGTATTCAGGATTTGTATTTAGGCAAGCAGTAATCTTCTTGTGTGCTTTTAAACTGATGCTATATGTTCATAGTTAGGTTAAGATATTAATGTTTAAACAAAGTTCCTTGAATAATAGTAGCTGCTTTTAAATTTAATATAGGTAAATGTAAATACCTTTATTGATTTTTATGTTTCTCAAAACAGTTTACTTGGAAGTGTTTAAAATTCTGCTTGTCTGCAGAGCCCTCTCTCATTTTTTTGTATATTTTCCTAGATTTTTCCACTGTAGATAGAATGCTAAAATCTTGCCACAGGGCAGACACTTTGTAATTTTCCATGTGCTACTTGGTAATTTATGTGAGATTTGGAATTAATCACTTATACAGTTCCCCCTCGTAATGTGGTTTATCTGTTACTGATTGACCAGGGTAAGTAAAAGTTCTTAAGATATTGATGATGCCTTTATATAAATTAACAATGCCATTAACATCCACTAAACCAATGAATTATTTTCCTGAAAAATCTCTCCCTTGAGAAAGGGGTTGAAATCATAGATTCAGAAAGGTTCTTCCTATAGTAGCCCTTGCAGTGCTGAAAACGTATTGTGGTTACATATAAATATCTCCTTTTGTTTCAACAGATAAATTTACAAAGGAGTGAAGTGAGTAGCTGAACACCTTAGAGAGCTATAAACAATTATACTGGAGCCAGAAGCTTCAATCCTTTTTCAGCAGGAAAGAAGACTTCCTTTTCAATAGCAGATGGAATAGAAACAGGCAAGATTGGTTCCAGTGGTTCCACTGGTAGTTTTCCCATCATGTAGAAAAGGAAAAGGAGACAAAAAGGGGAAAAGGAAGAAATTATTTTTGAAGAGCATTATTTTGTGTTCACAAACATAATTTTGCAAATAGTATCTTGTTTTTCTCTTATGTATGCTGGAGTACAAACTACTTCAGTAAATTTATGTATCTTAAGAACTAGCCATATTTTCAGCTTCAGTCATGAAGACTTGAGGTAGTTCATGCGTGGAACAGCCATAGTCTCCTGGCTCCAAACAAATTAAATGCCAATATGGGAATATACGAAGCGATTAGAATAGTTTTCAGATTACCCTGAAAAACATTTCTCCGTATGGACTCCATATATAATCATTAGAAACTGTGAATGTTTAGTTAATACTTGATTCAGGAGGAGCTCTTCCACTTTTTCCTTCTTAAGAAAAAAAAAGAATAATTATAGTTTACTAGGATAAGAGCAGGGATGAAATGGAGTTTTGTTGAACATTTACTATGTAAGACTTACTTGCAGGTCACGCAGAATAACAGACATCAAAACTGAGTAACAACCTGCTGTGACACAGTGAGCACAACCGCTCACTGTCACACCGACCAGCTCTCTTCTTCAGAGAGTGGTGACCGCTTCTTACCTGCAGTAGAAAGCACTGGTCAGTGGGGAAATGGTGATCAGGAGTTTACTGTTTGTATCAGCTTGTGTAAAAGGCAGCAGACTTATGGGCTGTGTTTTGTAACTCTATGAGAAAAAGCTGTATTCAAAGTCACACTGTATTTTTAAACTAATCATCCTGTCATGCAAATCTTCTCTGGAATTTCAGGAATTTCATGCATAGCTGAATTTGTAGGTGGGATGAACTCTTGTCTGGCACTAATGACATCTTTTGCTGTTATCTTTTCACTTCCTAATTTGATACCTGTGTTCAGTACACATTAGGAAAACATCCCTGTGCAGCAGAGGTAGAGGTTTGCTACCATAATGCCTGCATGTTCAGGCAGAAAAAGCCTGAGTCCCCTCTGTCTTTAACAGTGCATTGTGCTTGTAGGATTGATTGCTTTGAAATTCACATTTACTTAAGGGTATATACTAGCCACCTAATACTAAAATTGTCAGCACTAGTATGTCCATGTTCTCACACTGATTTCTCACATCCTCTGTTGTGAGAATATTTTTCTGGCACTTGGTCTACTTTTCTTTAATGCAGCATACATTCCTGTTTCATCATTGGGAGAAATGGAAGATAGTGCAGTACAACACAGACTTGTTCTCCTCCTCCTCCTTCTGCTTATATACTTCAGATATTTGAGTTTATACCAATCACCTATAAACTGTACTCTTGAACCTCTTTGTGTATGAATAGATTTCTGTCTGTTGATGGCAGCTGGAGGAGTCTTTTCTACCCACAGCACCACCTATTGAGACCTAGCACCTACTCTTGTGAAAAGTGCTGTCTCCTAGCAGTCAGGAATCTTGTCACTTCCACCTTCTGCTTGCAAATGGTACCCAAGTCCTTTGTAATTGGTCTTTGTAACTTTTTGTTGCCTTATGTCACAACTAAAATATTAAAATTCAAAAGGAAAGAAAAGGAAAGTTCCCATTAAAAGCATATAAGATATTTGTATGGTGGTGTTTGTAGCAGATTTATTATGGCATCTCAAAACTGACAAACCAGCCTGCAGCTGTAAATTAATTTTCTGTAGTGATGTGAATAACATAAAAAATATTTAAACATACTGGCTGGATAAAGTTAGTAATATTGCTTCTATACTTAAAGTTTAAAATACATTTAGTTACACAGCCATCTGATTATCTGGCAGAAATATTTTAAGAGAAGTAGAGAAGTACAGGTTGATACCTGGCAGTTCATTCCCACAGAAAGCACCGAAGATTCTCGAATAAAAATGCCTTCAACCTCTACGTCTCTGAGAAGCATAGGTGCACAGAGCAGACTCACTGCTGCAGTCAGCGTGGCTATGATTTTACTTAGCTGTCCTGCAATATTGTTTTGTGACAATGGAAAAACATTGGGAATTTAACCTTAACTTATCACTCTAATAATTAATTAATCATGTTTTGGGGGGAAGAAGGTCTATTATGCTTTTTAAGCCGCAACACAGTTTTGAACCTTCTGTCACACTGCAAACACTCCTTTTCTCTTAGAGGACAGTGAATTTAACAATAAACTCTCTTCTGGGTTAATTTAGACATGAAAACTCCAAAATCTTAACTCTTTACATGCAATGGTACTGCTTCTGAGTGCTGTCATAATTTTTAAGGGCTAGGTAACTTTTTTGTGTGTGGCTTTTCAAAACATGAATAATATTAATTCTCGGTGTCATTTGAAGTCACTTCTGGCTTTTTTCTTTGTAGCCCCTTCCTGTATTTTCAGCTGGTGGTTTTATTCTTCCATGTATCTTGCTTCCATTCCTAAAGATAATTTTTAATAAAGTATTTTGATTATTAGACTTGATATCAGGAAGGAAAGAAATGGAGAACTTTTAAGTTAGGGAAGATGATGGGAAAAGGGAGAGAAAAGGGGAAGCCAAAGAATACTCATTTTCAAGTCAGCTTCCCCTGTGACTCATGCCTTACCAGTCTGTCTGAGTTCCTTTGTTTAGGGTCAGTTCAGGCCTAGATGAAAGAGGTTTTGGAAGAATAAAAGAAATGGAAACCTGTTTGATTTCTCTTGGAGCGTAAAGCTTGAGATTTCACTGTGCAGCCATGTTCTAATGTGATTGCATGCAAAAAATCTGTTATTTTCCAAGTTTTGTGGCTTGCTAGCCTCTTCGGAGATGCCAATTTGTAACTGGTTATGTCAGTCCTGTGCAAAGAACATAAGCAATCTCCATTTCAAAGGTGTGTCTCGTAGTAGACTTGAGCCTAGAAAGAGATGGCCTTCAATAAAACAGGTGGACTTCAAACATTTTCTCCTCCTGAGGGGTGTAAATTATGACTTTTCCTCTCCACCTGTGCTCTGATTCAGACTTATTAAAAACGCTGCATTTCAAACTCTCAATTTAACATTCTTCTGATCCTCTGCAACTTTATTTCACCCTTAACCTTTTTCTTAATGCCGCTTCCTCTCCCCCACCTCTGTGCGAACTGTCTCTTCCTGTATCCTTTAGTCAGGCCCCAAAGCAAACAGCAGTGTTGGTTTTATTCTGTCTGTTCTGTCACGTTGTTTAAGTGCAATGGAGAACAAAAGCCACTTTGAATGTAGGTAGATATTTGCAAAATTGCTTCCTGAGAGTAAGAAGTTTTATGAGCTTGAAGATAACATAATGACAGTTTGCATGTCTCTACATTTCTGGAACAGAGAGATTAGTGTAATAAAATTATGATAAACAAAAATCAAAATTCAGACGGAAAAATGAGCACAGGATAAATTCCAATTTATTTATAAAAATTGAATAAGTTTCCTTCTCAATTTTATAGCATTACTGTTGAACTGCTTACTTCTTCAAGAAAAAATAATATATTGTTCTGTCAAACAGTAGCATATGCTACTAAAGGTAATAAACAGTTGCTGGTCTTTACTTAGCTGATAATAATCTCTCCAGAATTGTCTTTTGTTTTCACATACTCACTATCATCAGAATATTACAGAACTGATTGCCTCCTGTTTTTCATTTAAATGTTAATTCCTGAGGAATGTGGTTTTTTGAAATTTAGTTTTCTACTTCCTGCTCAAAGCAAATGTTTTTTAATTCCGTTTCAAAGAGATCTGGTGCAAGTTAGGGATTTTGAGAGCAGAGCAGTGCTATTTACCCATGGTCTTGGTTACAGGGGAATGTGTTCATCCTTGTGGTAAAATGATAAGTTTGGGACCTTTGTCAAGACCTCTGTTGACATCTGTCTTTTCTGAAATAATAAAAAAAGAATAGAAGTTATAAAATTAGCCAAAGTAGATTTTAATATGAATAACAGGTCACTTTTAATGTATGCAGCTGAAAAAATACCACGCCAAAAGTCTTTTTTATTCCCAGAAAGGTGTCCTTATTTTCAGTATAGGAATTCTAGTGATGATAAGTCTAACAGTGCACAAAACTGTAGTAAATCATGCGAATTGCAGCATTTCTTGAGAAACGCTTGATGGCAATATCCCTCCAGATGTAGTTAATTTAGACAGTAACAAAACCCCTAGAACACATATGATGGTGGAGGATTTTCACTTAATTAGATGACTTTTGCTTTCACACTGAAGAGTTGTACCCACTGAGAGGCAGTCTTTACTCATGCTCCAATCTGAATGCTCAGAAGACTGAAGTTCCTTAAAATTCATTCATGTGGGGTTTTTGTACCTATTCTATGTGGACCTTCTTTACAATTAATTTACCTAAGGAGGAAATTAAAGGGAATTTTGAAGTCTCTAAAACATTTTGAATTAATGTTCTGTCTTGAGCAGTCACTTTGATATCTACAATATGCTAGAGTTACCACTAAATGAAGTATTAAGTAAACAAGTTTGAGACTACGGAGAGAAAAAAGTATCAACAAAATTTTGGGCCCATTTGTTCCATGTGGATACTAATTTTTCTAACCTTAGGGTTTTACATTTGCACTCAAGACACAAAAACGCAGTAAAACATAGGAAAATAATCCATTTCTTTCATATATTAATTTGTACTTTGTAATGAGAAATTATAGAAATGACTAATCATGTAAAGTGAAAAATAGAACTTAAAATTTCAATTACATTCACATTGCTTCCAAATAAGATCCTGAGCTTGGCTGCTGACTGCTTACAAATCAGGTAAGCAGAGAAGAATCTGCAGTGAGGGATCTGGGTCTGTGTAGGAAAAGTTCAGCCTGGAATAGGCTGTACACCTGAGGCTTTAATCCATTTTCCTGATTCTGTATTTTCATGCTGTAAGCTTACATCAAATCAAATAAAAAGTAGAGATATGCATGTTCATAAGGATATGCTAAATTGTGGTATGATTCATGTAGTAATACTGTTGTAGCTGCAGTTTGCTCACAGCAAAATTTGTGGGGCAAGATAATATCTTTTATTACACCATCTAGCACAGTTGAAGAAACTACATAAGTCTTCTAACATGCAAACATATTTAGTGATGAAGAACTCAACTTCTGCATTTTTTTTACTAATTAGAAGTTTTGCAAAAATTCACTGCCTCACTGAATAGCTTTGCTGCACTGTAAATTTTGCCAGTTGCCAGTGACTCAAAGGGACCATCATGGCAGCCTGCAATTGCTGGAAAATTTTAGGAGAACCCTACATTTTCACCTAATACTTTTCCCTGAGCTCCCCTCCGAGTGGCTGTGCAATGCAGAAGCTGGAACATAGGAGGTTCCGCATACATATGAGGAAGAACTTCTTCACAGTGAGGGTAACAGAGCACTGGAACAGGCTGCCCAGGGAGGTTGTGGAGTCTTCTTCTCTGGAGACATTCAAAACCCGCCTGGACATCTTCCTGTGTGACCTGACCTAGGTGTTCCTGCTCTGGCAGGGGGATTGGACTAGATGATCTTTTGAGGTCCCTTCCAATCCCTAACATTCTGTGATTCTGTGAACCTAGTCTCATCCAGTGACATTTTATTCACCCAGCTTTGGAGAGTGAGGATACACCCATGTAGTCCTTTCCTGGTGGACGTAAGTATAGACTTGTGCTTCAAGCTGGACTCAGGACAGCTCTGAACAAAAGTGGTTTAGCTGCAGTTACGAGTTGCTTTGTGTTCAAACTAATATGGGACTCGGCCTCTCAGCAAGACTTATTTTCCAAGTACTATGCAGTGTTAGCCAAATGATACAGCTTTTGATCTGGAGCTAGCTCATATTCAGCTGACTTACAGGATAAGGCAGATGAAATCACATTTGTGTGCAAGATACAATGAAAATTAAATCTGATCTTATGCAACACAGCTAAATGGCCATGCACAGCAGAAGGTCTGTCCTCACTGTGCTGAGGGGCTTGGGGACACTCATTTGAGCTGTGTGCAGGCACGGTCTTTGGAGGTGGGTGGGAGAATGGGAAGGGGCAGAGAGGCAGAGTACGGAAAGGTAGCTGTACTGATGAGGTTAACCAAGTAACTAAGGAAGTTGTTTTCTTTGAAATGGCAAAATTCAATTTTGCTTTGCTGATGTGAAGCAAACACAAGCAAGCCTATCCACAAGTGCAATATGGAAGTGACACGGAATCAATGCAAGTTTGGAATTTGGAACTTATTTCATGATAGTAATTGACTACATGAAGCTATTAAGAAGAAACGGAAAAGCAAAACGTGGTGATAAGATCATTTCAGATAATAAATTAATGTGCATAAGCTACTATATGCACATTTGACCTTCTAGTGTTGATTAATATAACATATGGGAGGGGTCTGAGTAAAGCATTGGCTACTATTAGTATAGTCAAGCATAGGAAGCGTTCAAAGCACTTGGTCATAGCAAAAACATTCCTGTTTCTGTAGGAACAAGCAAAATGTTGAAACTAAATACAGAAATGATCTCTAAAAGAAGGCAGGTTTGAGGTGTGTGACTGTTTAAGACAAACATTCTTTTTCTTTTGACTTGTGTTGCAATAAAAGATAAGGAGAATAATACCACGTTCTGGGGGGGGGAGCGGGGGGGGAAGAAAAAAAAGAGAAAAAAAAAAGAGGATATAGAAAAAGTGCTTTTGTTTACATCTTGAAGGTAAATGTGGTGATTAATTGCTTTAGAACTGTCAGTTAAGCAGAGAGGGTATTTGCTTTCTTATATATGCACCCATACGCATTCTGCTCTGCCTGTTCTCCTTGCCTATGTGATTTAAGAGTTCACTCTTCAAAGCTGACTTTCAGAACTCTGTTTTCTGTCTGGCCTTTTTTTTGCCTGCAGAATTGCCACACATCCATGAGAAATATTGTTTTAGGCCTGCTGAACGTAAACAGCAGCCCTCAGTTTTACAGCAACAGAGCTGCAGAGGAGCTGCAGTCACCTCAGGGAAGGAATGTAAAGTGGGCTAGGCAGCTATCAGCTCACAAATAGCTGTCTTTAAAGAACTGAGATCTGAAGTTGTTTTACTCTAAAACAATTCCAGAATAAAAACTATTAAGCCATGGATATTTGTTTATATATTTATTCCTCTCCCTGAATTATTTGGAGAGAATTGTCCACTGCACTGCCTTATACAGTATATATCCTGCAAAAGTCATAGGATTTTCTGTTCTTCCAGCTTGTTTTGTGAGTCAACTGGTCATACATAGAATAGGGGTACATAATCCAGGTATCAGTTTTACTACTATAAAAAAATAAAAAAGCATGTTCATTCTATATGACAAGCTTTCCTTACTGTTCTAGAAGGTACAGTAGAAGACATTATTTGTGAGCCTAAAAATTCTGTAGCATCTTAATCACATGTGAAATACTCTCTTGTCTAAAAACAATTTTTGTTCAAGGAGGTTCATTTGGAAATGAATTTGTCATGTTTCCAGTTACTTTTTCTGGTTTTAGTCTGACACAATGAAACTGAAGATGGTTCTAAAATTACTGCCCTATTAGGAATGGGCCTTGTTTTTCTTACAAGGTAGGGTCAGTGAATCCCATAATTAGAATTATTAAATGCAGTTTCAATGGATTAAATATAAGTGTATGGAAGGTAGTGCTTCTTCACTACTAAATTTGGAAGAATTTATAAATAACTAAAATCACAACTAAAATAAACCAAACTGAAGAATTTGCACTAAAAAAAGGCTGTCATTTATCCATTATCCTGCAATATGTGGCAGCTATCAGGTTAATCAGGGGAGCTGCCAAGAGCCAGAGCAGTGCTGCTGCTGCTGGGAACAGGACCCCAGGAGATGAGATGCTGGGGATGAAGACACTCTTGCTAGGAGAGGCATCTCATCTCTGTCCAACAGAACATCCCCACTGAGGACTCACCACTGAACTCACCAGGGACCATCTCATGTGACCATACGCTTGTTGGCATCATGGTGGGTGGGAGAGGGTTGGTACTGTGTTGGGCAGCGGCACAGACCTTTGGGTTTTTGAGTGCTACCTATGTTGCTTTGAGACAAGGTGATAGATACAGGTGACAGAATTTGCTTGATGTTTTCTACAGGGAAAAAAAAGAAGAATCGGAGATCAGGAGTCTCATTCACACTCCATCTTATAATTAGTAGCCATTTATCCCTCCTTCTCTTTAGTGGTATTATTCTTTCTTCTTGTTACAGCAAGTCAATCTGTGTTAAGGCCAGAAGTTCATCTTTTGAATAACAAATAAGCAATACTTAAGAAAACAGGAATAATTTTCAATTTATCACATAGCAGCTTTGTTTCAGGGGGTGTCTGTTTTTTTCTTTAAAAAAGTGTTGGCTTAAATCCTACTGGATGCTAACACAGATCTGAGTTTCCTGAAGTTGTCTTGACTGCCCCATGCAGTCTTTCTCACATGCAGTGTCTGATCTCTGCAATCAAGTGGCAAACATAACTGAAGCCTCCCTACAGATGCCCAATGAGTGCTTGAAGCTGCTTACAGCTGATGTATATAATGTTTTCTCTCTAGGTGGTCTTATTAACCCAGGCAGTTGAATTGTCAGTGCTAGGAAAGCTTCATGGACCCATTTTTACCTGCCCACCCCTGAGGGTGAATCCTTGCAATGGCTTATGACAGGACTGTATTCTGGAGTCTGAATTTTCATTTTAAAATATATTCCTACAACTTGAGGATGTAGACACAGACCCAAATGACAATTTTGACTCTGTTCTGATGCAGTAGGTTTTTTTCCTCACTCAGCTGAGAGCTTGAAAGTTCCTTGGTATCCGTGAAACTGCCTCATTCATAGCAGTGTGAGGCTTAGCAAAATTAATGGTGAAACCACGGGTCCTGGCCCTTTTTCCAAATGCCTTTTCCCCTAAGGGATTTGCAGAATTGATCCAGACTTGTTAGTTTGTCCCACACCTACTTGCAGTCCAGGCACAGAAAGGCCTTTTTGCTTTAGTCAAGTATACTTTAAACCCAGCTTTTTGGCTGAATGCTGAAGATTTCCTTTGGTGTAGGATCTGTTCCATGTGTTTCCTGCTAGATTTAGGCTAAACCCTAAACAGGGTTCTTGCAGTTCTCTGAGTTTTCCTGTTCTTTTCTGGCAGCTCCTGTAAGCCTTCTTTATTAATTTATCACTTCTCTCCAGAAAATCATCTACTATTTTGCTTTCAGAACCTTTGTTGTGAGTGGCTTGTTCCACATCTGCACAGCTGACTTAAATACCGTGGATATAAACTTGCCACTGTACCCTTAAGTCTAGCATGAGACTTACCTTAAGTCACCACCTCTACTACATCATCATCATCATCATCATCATTATCATCATGATCATCATCATGGCAAGGACACAAAGTATTTCAACACTTGAAAAGACTTTAAAGCAGCTTGGAGTGTATGTATCATCTTCAGAGAAAAGTGTGGGATGCAGAAATGCATTATCAGCCTATCCCAATTTCATATGCAGTTTTTGATGGATGACTGAGTCCATCCCTTGCCTCTGAACTCTCCTCATCTGCCCCATGACAGTGGATGTCCTCCTCTGAGGATGACTACCTGTATCTGATGAATCCAGGAATCTACAAGTTGTTTCTTGTCCTTCTGTCCTACCATATATGCAACTCCAATCTAGTCAATAGCTTCCCTGGAAAATTAGTTACTAGTGAGTGCATTTCTGTTCCTGTTCAAGTATGATAGAGCAAGGATATTATAGATATTTTGTCTGTTATCAATAAAAGCCCATAGATGCAGTTTAAAGACTTTCAGACTGAGGGGATCCATACAAAGTGAAATACAGAAAGGCAAACCCGTGGCCCACAGCTTCTCTCAGGAGGGCTATGAATCACCAGTCAATCCTGTGACCATTATGCATACCAAAACCTAAAGCTATTAAAATAACATTAAAAGCGTTAGAAAGAATCAGCTACAGCAATATGTATAAATGAGAGAATACTAGGACACTAACACACCTTTCTAGTCACAGCATTTGGGAGTTATAACTTGTTTTACCTACTGTAGCTTCAGAACATCTACAGTTCTTAAAATTCAGCTGCATCTGGATATGATGAGTCCAGACCACCGGGTATTGGCTGTGCTTTGATTATGACAGGTTAAATATCTCTTTAACTCTAATTCCTATATAAAGCTCGAGAATTTTCACAATAAGAACTATTTTGAAGTATCTGAAGTGCTGTGAAATGAGAAGATTATCTCACATCCAATTTTTTTTTTGCCTAGCCTTTTCATAAACTACACAAATATTTTTATGCATTGATGGAAAATACAGCAGGTGATTGTAAAATGTAGAAAGCAGGCCACCTTTCTATTTCTATTACTCTGAATAAAGGGACAGCCATTCTCAACAAACTGATTCCTATGTTCCGTAAATGGGCATCAGAAATTTGAAGCTAATAAGTGTGATAATAAATAAAAATTCGATGAAAGTGTGCCCAAAGCATGGAATATGTTTAAGTGCTTTGTTCCCAGGGTCCCCTGGTACTAGTTTACCAAACTAATGTTTCAAATGGTGAGTAATTAAGACAGAAACATGCAAAAAGCAACTGACTTAATAACAGTATGCAACTTTCTGCTCAAATTCTTCTCACATTTGACAGGAGATCCTAACCATGAAACAGGAATTAGACCATATGAACCTACACAGGCCAGTGTTGGGCATGGCTGTCCAATTTACTAGATAAAATACATATAGAAGTTATTTATTTCTTAAATACAAAAATCTATGTCAACATTACTGTTTTAATAGAAATTCCTTTAATAACACCTGAGAGATCATTTTGAAGAAATAAACTTGAGTCACATTTTATTTGTAGAAATTTTGCTAAGTCTGGCTTTTGACTATTGTCTGCATGCTACTTATTTTAGACAAAGAAGTTTACGTGTGTTCTGCGTTCTCATTATACATGAGAAGCTATTACAGAAAACATTATATTCTCTCATGCTCACCAGAGCCTCTAGTCACTAAATATCAAAATAGTGAGGCAGGCATGACCGAGTAATTTTTCAGACTAGTTTCATATGCAGATGCTCTCTTCCAGAATAAACACCAGTTTATTTTAAATTAATTTTGCATGAAGATGATTAGAACAATAGTTATTTTAGGAATAAGTGACTTTCTCTGCAGTTCATTTTCATATGTTGGCAAAATCACAGAGGACAGATTTTAGATAGATAAGGTAATTTCTATGTTTGAGTTTGAAAAAGCGATTCAGTCTGTACCACTGAACAAAGTCCACAGCAGCAGGATACAACTTCTAAATTCTATAAATACTTGAACCACATTCTGGAACTTATTTTTACAATACTGTTTGCGTACTGAAAGTTGTACTTAATACTTAATGTGTGTTCTTGCTTTAGGTTAGTCACAGTTCTAGGATCCTTATCTTTTTGGCAAGTTTAATGCATTTTTCTTTGTTTGTCTGTTTTTAATCTAAGTTATTGCTCAGAGCACTAGTGACCCAGTTCTTTCCGCCACTTGTTTACTTGATGAGGTGGGTCTGTACAGAACAGATAAACTATGACTACTAAGCAATTATTTAATGCTGTTTAATAATCTATGTCAGATGGCATGCTCATGATGTTTTTATTACAGGCCTCTGTCCTATAATAGGCAGAAGTCCTGTCTTCAAGTGAAAATATCTTAAATCTATACTGCTTATTACTGCCTATGCTATATTCTAATTCACATTGATTATTCTAGGTTCAGAAGTCAATTCCACTAACACAACAAAATCCAAAGATTCTGTCTTCTATTTTTATTAGGGAGGGAAACCTTCTCCTTCTACTCTGTAATTATGAAGCCTCTTGCACAGAGAAAGCAGCAGTTAAAGATACTAGTATCACAATAGACTATACTGATCACTGAACTGATCATTCTCTAGGCCATATTTTGACATTTAGAAGGAACCTGGATCAAAGATTGCCATATATATTTAAATAAGACTAGCAGTTCTTTGATATCATAGGTTACAAATCACAGTAGAACTAGGGAACTTACCTGATAGCCCTTGTTGAAGAATTCTTGGTTTGTGTTAAGTAAATTTATCTGTTAAAAGCTTCTGGAAAAACTTGAACTGTTTCATTTAAATATTCTTTCATATCACACCACACTTCATCTCTTTGGCTCTTCCAACCAATAAATGAAGAGAGAGTCCATAGTCTTGTGAAGGTCTTGCTTTCTATAGCTAAAGCATATTTTTAACAGCATTGTCCAAATGCCTCTTAAACACTGACAGGCATGGGGCATCGACCATGGGGCATGGGGCATTGACCATTTCTAACTATTTACATAAAGGATCAGGAGTTAACAGATGTGTTTCCCTTGCAGTAATTTTACTTACCTAAGATCACTTATCATCAACTCTGTATAGAGTCTTAAATGCAGTTTAGAAGTAATAAATGGTCATGCTGTCAAATTTTTGTGCACTTATTGCAGGAAACTTACACCTGAGCTTTAAGAAAAACTATGTCCAGAACTGGAGGAAGTGAAAAGTCACATTATTAACAGGTTTTCCCAATGTACCCCCTAAGCATATATAGATTCTTCTTCAGAAACTTCTGTAGACAATCTGTCATGGCAGATCTGCTCAGGATCTGATCTGAGCTTCTAGACAGAAAACAATACAAAGCAGATGCTACTCTAGAAAGCCAACATCCATCAGAAGATCTTGTTTTGTACCTGCCAAATCAGCATATTCAGACTGCCCTGAGCTGTGTCTGGGTATTTGAAACTGGAAAAGACTGTATGTGTATTTATGATGATTTTAAAAAGAGGCTTTTTCAGCTTCTGTTTGCATCATTGTAGCAAAACTGTTGTGTAACTGAGGATCTTGCAGTGGGACTCGGGGGGGTTGGCTTATGTTCTATTGTGAGTAATAAAGTAATGTGCATTTTTGTCCCAGATCTAAATGGAGGTGGTAATAGGAACTTTATAGGGTACTACGCCAGGTACATTGTTCTGTATATAAAATGAAGTGGGTTATGACCTACTAAGAGCCTGTTAGTCCTTATTTTTCTGTATTTACAAAAAAAAAAATAAAAAATCAAGTATAACTTCTCAATAAGCATTACTCAACACATTATTTGTAAGGGACAGAATGACTGGAACAGAGGAGAGACTGTCTGAAGAGTAGACCATGCAGTTGTGTGCTTATGTCAGACTTGTTTTGTGGAGGGTATGAGCTACCCCAGCCTTCCGCTGACAGCTGACTTCTGCTGCATGCCCAGCTGTAGGCTGCTGTGATGTGCATCGCAGAGCCTCACCCCCTCCTGCCTTCCATCCTGCACCCTCACATTGCCTTCTGCCTTGTTCTGAGAAGCAAAAAAAGTCCCTGAGCCTAAAAATGGGAAGTGAAGAGGGCAGAGACTGAGCCCAGCAAGAAACCGACAGCCATCCTGCTTAGCTGGGGGAAGGGAATCAGTAACATATGGTTGCTGTTGTCTAATCGCTGCTTAAAATGGTTGCCCGTTCTACTGCTTAATAAAGTGTAAACATCTTTACACAAAAGCACCATGGGTCACTGTAGTAAATATACCCTCAGCATTTCAAGTGATTTATTTTAGTTAGCTGTTTGACTTTTTTTGAAGTGCCAGTTTACAGTGATATATAATCAACATACCTCAAGCAAATAATTCATAAACACAAAAATATTTCTAAAATACACAATGCGTGCAAATTATACAGTTAGACTTTGGAGATGTTGTTCGTAAGGTACTTATTTTTTAACACGTGAGAGTTAACGCAAAGGGTTTGTGTTTTCGCAAAGGGTTGTGAGAATCATGTTTTTGCAGAGCTGAGAAAAACACGAAGGCCTTGTCCATCCAGGTGCCAGATAGTGCAGAAGGATGTGAGAACCGACTTGCGTTTTTACGAAGAGCTGTGTGTGGCACTACAGAGCCAAAACCCAAGGCCTTGTACAGACGTATCATGTTAGAAAGGAGCCTTGAATAAAGACCGTCTTGCTCAGTACATCCTGGTACCAGATAATGTGGAAGGACAAGAACTACGCATAACAACTTGATATTGAGAATGTTGTGTCTTACATGGATCAGGAGATAGGGTGCAGCTGAGAAAACATTGCCATCCAGACTCAACAGATTTCACAACTACGCATAAACAGCCGGTTGGTAACAGAAAGACCTGTTATGGAAACTGGAAAAACCTCTTATGCAAACTTATTGTAATAAAATGCGTCGGAGAGGCTGTGAGCCTGGAGTATCCAACCCATGGAGAAACAGGAGAGAATAACCTGTGTTGAGATAAAATACTATATAATGGCTGCTTTTTATTGCTAAGGCGCGCGCCTCTGCTTCGGCCACCGGGTGGCGCCTGCCATTGCACTCGCGAATAAAGGGAGCTGCTTCACCACCATCCTCGCCTGAGCAAACTTTTGCGGCCTCAAATTTCGTTTCTCACAACTGGGGGCTTGCCCGCGATCACACATGTGTGTTCACTGACTTAACCGTAGCCAGAAATAAAGCTAAACCCACATGTACTGTGTGCCAGTTATAAAGTGTCATGTTATATGTCATGGTGTCAGTTATAATGCACCACTCTCTGAATTATGGTCATTTCTGAAATAATTTAGTGACCAGTGATGTCATTTAGCATCTGTGTAAATTCACAAAAGAACTTTAACTGCTTATTTTAGTGTCCTTAATACAGAGTAAATGTGAAATTAAGAGTTACTTATTGAACTTTTCTTTTGACCAAGTTAAACACTGTGGTTTGAATCTTCTAAATTAGATAACCTTTTCCTCGGTGCTCTGAAACACTCTGCGTGTTGTATTGTTACTTTTTCCAGGAAGAGTGGCTCAGAATTTTTGCTAGAGTCTATAAATCTCTGCAATTTTTTGTACATCCTTTGTTGGTATTTTTGTCCTGGCATTTAATATCAGAACACAGAGCACAAGAAGAACACTTGGCTTACATCGGTGCTGTCCTGACCTACCAAGCAGTAACAAAAAGTATGATTCATATGCGCTATTATTAAGCAGTGTGCCTGTGTTCAAGGAGGGAACCCCTTTTTTTTACCCATATAAAGTAAATTCAAAACAGAAGAGACCAGTTTGGTGAGGACATGGGAGTTTTAATGGGTTTGTTTTCCTATTGTTATTGTTCATAGCAATTAAGTCGAACAAAAGGAACAGCACTGTAAATTATGCCTTTGATACTATTCCTCTATTGAGATTGGGTTGGTATAATGACAGATAGCATGAGGTCGGGCTTTTTGTTTTGTTTACTTTTTTAATAGAAATGCATGTAAACAAGCTGTATGAGGAAGAGAATCTTTTCCTATGTGGAACAAACAAGGAAATTCCAAATTATTAAAAGAAAATAATAACATTTATAAAAGAGAAAGAATTTATTTAATGTGAAAAGAAATGAAATGACCACCGTTAGGATCCATTTCTGTGAGACATTTGTCTCTAGAAGATCACAATGTCTAAAGCTTCCTGGGTTCGTACTGAGAAACAGGAATTTAGAGAAGTTAGAAAAATGTTACATAAGTAAATCAACATTCATTACTGGCACACTCCAAAGTGTTCTAGAGGGGTCGGCTACTTGGTCTCAGGGTTTCTCTGGGTGGGGAAGGATCTTTTTCTCAGCTGCAGGAGGCAAGGTTGCTTCCTGCTCGGATGAGAAAGTGAAACTGTACTGAGCAGATGTGGCAGGCCCCTGCTCTGCACACGCTTGCAGGGCTAAATGTTTGCTGTCCTGCTGCTTGGTGCTTTTATATCTGCTTGGGTTAGCCTTCTCCACAGCTTTTTCTTTAGAGCATAGCAAGGTGCTCTGTTTCTTTTTCTTTACCCAGCACAACACGCTGCCTTTTCAGCACTTCTTGCAATAGAGACAGATTATTACTCTCAGATTTATTCTCCCCCTGTGAAAACATCTTTTAAAATCTTAAAATTAAAGATCAAGTTTTGATTATACTTTATTGCTTTATTATTTCACTTTTACTCTTTAATTTATGCATTACTTAGTGATTTTAACTTAACATTTGCAATATCAGTGCTGAAAGCTCTTGTTTTCTAGTATTTTTGAAGGAGTTGTATAGCTAATATTGCATCAGATACACCTAGGTATTTTTAAAATATTTTTTTCAGTATTTACTGCATTATCAGGCTGAAAAGTTGGGACAGAATCTTAAGACAGACTGGTCCAAGTTGAAGAGAACATGGTAAATCAATTACCTATGGATTTCAACATCCAACATTCCTGTCCAACTCATTGGGTATTGCATATTCTCTGACTATGAATAGATTATGTGATATGGTTTGCCATAATATTCAAGGCAAAAAATATTACAACCTCTCCAGGCAACCTGTTCCAGTGCTTAGATACCCTCACAGTGAAAAAGTGTTTCCTCATGTTCAGAGGGGTCCTCCTGTGTTTCAGTTTGTGCCTCTTGCCTCTGGTCCTGTAATTGGGCAGCACTGAAACCACCACCTGTTTCTGTCCTATGTGCATCCTCCCTTAAGGTATTTATATACATTAATAAGATCCCCTCTGGTCATTTCTTCTCCAGGCTGAACAGTCCCTGCCTTTCGTCATAGGAGAGATGCTCCCTCCCTTAGTCATCTTCATGGCCTTTTGCTGGACCCTCTCCAGTATGTCCATGTGTCTCTTATACTGGGGAGCCCAGAACTGGGCACAGAACCCCAGATTCAACAGTGATGAGCAGAGAGGAAGGATCATCTCCATCAAAACACTCCTCCTAATGCAGCCCAGGATGCCATTAGCCAGGAGCACATTGCTGGTGCATGTTCAACTCGGTGTCCAGAAGCACCCCCAGGACCTTTTCTGCCAAGCCACTGTCCAACTGGGTAGCCATCAGCATGTACTGGTACACAGCATTGTTCCTTCTCAGGTGCAGGACTTTGCACTTCTGCTTGTTGGACTTCATGAGCTTCCTCTCAGCCAGTTTCTCTGGCCTGTCTCGGTCTTTCTGGATGGCAGCATGACCCTCTGGTGTATCAGTCATTCTTCCCAGTTCACTGTCATCTGCAAATGTGGGGAGGGTACACTCTGCCTCATTGTCCAGGTCATTGATGAGAATGTTAAGCCGGGCTGGACGCAGTATTGAGTCCTGTGGTACACCACTAGTCATTAGCCTCCAACTAGACTTTACAGTATTGATCACCACCCTCTGGACCTGGTCATTCAGCCAGTATTGAACCCACTTCACTGTCTGCCCATAAATCCACAGATCATCTATGAGGATCTTGTGGGAGACGGTGCCAAAGGCCATCCGGAAGTCCAGGTAGATGCTATCCACTGCTCTCCACTCATCTACCAAGTCAGTCACTTCATCATAGAAGCTTACCAAGTTGGTCAAGCGTGACTGCCCCTCAGTGAAGCAATGCTGACTACTCCAGCTGATTTTCTAATGCTAAATGTGCCTGAAAATGATTTCCAGCATTAGCTGCTCCATCATCTTCCCAGGGATGGAGGAGAGGCTAACCAACCTGTAGTTGCCTGGGTCCTCCTTCTTGCCCTTCTTGAGGATGCAGGTGCCATTTGATTTCCTCCAGTATTTGGGCACTTCTAGTTACCATGATTGGTTAAAGATTACCAAGAATGGTCTCACAATAGCATCTGCTAGCTCCCTCAGTACTCATGGGTGCATCCCATCAGGCACCGTGGTCCAGCATTCTCAGACCTGATCCTCTTCCACCAAGTGTACATCTTTCTTGCTCCAGCCTTACTCCCTGGTTTCTGGGGCCTGGGATTCCTGAAGACTGGTCTTGCTAGAAAAGACTGAGGCAAAGACGACATTCAGTACTTCCACCTTTTGGTTCAAAGTAGAAATAAGATTCATTGCCATGTGTCACGTGCTGTATTCTCATTTTAGTATGGTAACGTTTTGGCACTTACAATGGTAAGTTGTAATTGCTACTCCTCTTTATTTCACTTATTTATCTTCATACATATTAGTATTTATTTAGTTTTCAGCCAAGCTACTCCTTAGTTGGCTGTTTTTTACGTGATTGGTATGGGATGGTTCAGACTTCTGGTCTTTCCTTTTTCTCTTTTATACAATATTTGAAAGGTGACTCTTACTTAAACTCATTGTTTTCTCTGTAAGTTTCTGTTAGAAGGCCAAGTTTAGGTCAGCTAATTGTGAACTTACATTTTAATAAATTATTTTATTGTTGGGAAGTTGATTGATTTTCTCACATCATTATAGTTGGCATCAATGAATACACTGTGTACACTTGGTTGGTCACAATAGTTGGCATTAATGATTATGCCATGCACATCTGGTTTGGCTGACAATATTGTAATCTTGTTGTCTGCAATTTTTGTCAAATTTTTTTTGTTATATAAATTAAGATAGAATAATGTAAAATTTCCCATAAAAAATTGCAGTGAGGCAGGAAAAGTAAATATATTAACTGGGACTCAAACCAAACAAAATTAAAATCTGCACATTTTCAGAGACGATAGCAATGTTAAGGATTACCATCAAGATAAAGGCAAGATGATGAATCGAGTTAGTAGCATGGAGTGAAGGTTATGCCTACTGAAGGATAAGTGTATTCATAGGTTGGAACAAAAAGGTCCCCATTCCTAACTTTGAAAATACTGTCATGATACCTTGAAGATCGCACATCAACTACTTTTAACAAGTTCTTCACTTCAGAATGCTACTATGTGACTAGAATATCACATATTAAAGGTAGTATAAAAGTTAAAAAAAAATAAAATCCTGGCAGCTACAGGCCTGTAAATTCAGTCTCAGAAATATGTAAGAGTTTAGGAAAATAAATCTTTCAAAAGACATAGAGGCAAGAGGTAGTCAGTTGGAAATGAAAAGAAAAGCTGTATGTACCGGATGATCACCAAGGTATGACCATATATCAGGAGAAGTATTTGCATGGTATATAGGGAGATATGAAAACAGTTGGATGAGAATCTTTTGAGGCCTCTGCAACTCTTCTCCATCCAACTCTGAGTACATGTTTTCACAAAGGACAGAATTAAAGTGACACCAGTATAGAGAAGGACAATGAAATTGGTAAGCAAGCTGCAGAGACTTTTGCACAAGGACAGCCTTTCATTTGTGTAAGTATGCATTTCACAGCGTAGTACATAGGGTTACATGGAGAAATGAGATGAAGTGGTCTAAGCAGGTGCTGGATTCATGGAGCTAAACTGCTTTTGCTGTCCAGGCCATCTTAGGCATCTCTAAAAATTACTGTGCTGTGCAGTGGTCGGATTATTTAACCTTGAAAAATGAAGCCTGAGGGACAATACTGCTGCTTTCCGTGTATTCATGATAGTGCAAACCCCAAGGAGGAGGAAATCCTGTTTAACCTGAGAGACTTCTAACAGTAGAAAAAATAGATATAAATTGACCATGGGTAAGTGCAGGCTGGAAACTAGGAGGTGTCTCTTAACTAGCAGAGGAGTGATGTTCTGAGACAGACAATTGCTTGGAAAGAGCGGTACAAAAATACTCTTCCTTATACAGGAACGTGTAGTTTTGTAAATCATCTGGGTTTATTAATTTATAGTTTGGATTTGATGACTTTAGTTGAACACCCAAGTGCTAATTTCCTTCAAGTAATTGCTAGGTAATTGTCTTAGTGTTACAAAGAATTGCAGTATACTTTGGTTAATTAACTGAGTAAGTGACTGTCAGATAGGAACCCTGTCAAAGATCTTTTTGCCCTTTGTCAGAAGTGCATCAATTTATCATATTTTATTTTTTAAATTTTATTTTTTCATTTTGTCAAGAGGAACCTGTGACAGGCTATCACAGTAATTTTGAATGTGTCACAGAACTATCGCACACAAATTAACAAAAGTAGCAGCCTGCTACTTAAGTGACATAAGTTGCTTGTTACCCTTTAGTTAATTCATTTCAGGTCAAGACTGATTACCTTGACAAGTACCAGGAAGAAGCATTATCTTATAATTTTGGCTTAGAACCAAATGGCAGGTTACAAAGGTTGTTTCAAAAAGGCTATTTAAAATCCTACAATCGCTGTAAAAAGAGCTCTGAACAACTGGTATCAAAAGGAATACAACTAATATATATATTTTTAGTGTTCCAGGATGGAACAGTGTATTCCAATATATGATACATGTTTTGCTTATTGAAGTAAGAGGTTCATTGTTACAAAATATTGCTGACAACAGTTAAAAGCTAAGAAAGGTAAAGAAGACATGAGGCAGTTAAACCTAAGGAACACTTTATTTGGAAGGTATTTTTTTGTACATTTCCCTAACTGCCTCAGATATTAGGGAGGAAAGGTCTGTTCAGTGGTCTGTGCTCCATATGTTTCTACTAAATTTCAGTGCAGTGTGTTTTAAGCTGTAAGTGCCAAAGTAGCCAGCATTTGTCAAAACAGTGTACCTAAACTACAGCCTCTTCTCCGAGAATTTCAAAACGTGGCCTGCCATTTGTCTTCTGTGTTATAATCCAATTCTCATTTGTATTTTCTGCCTAAGATGCAGGATGACCATTATTTGAAAATAATGTATGAATGTTTCTTTACTTCTTTTACCTTTTTAGCTTTTTTTTTTTCCTAAACCACTGTAATGCCACTAGTTACAATGAATTCTTAGCTGAGTGATTGCTTTAGCCATATCGCTGTTTTACTTCTTCAACAAAGGTCAGTAACCATGAAAAGTATGCATTTTTTTGCAAATACTTGGACTCTTTGCATTGTTTTGTTTGAAAAACTGTTGGCATAGTGAGATACTTCTCTTTTTTAATATACAAAAAAATATTTTTCTTGAAACACAGAAAAAGGCTAGAAATGATAGTTTCTTTGATTACAGATACAAAATTCTTTTGACCCACATCTAGTTCAGAAAGTGCTAAAAACATTTTTCAAGGAAACAGTCAGTCTGATTTTGTGTTTTCATTCTTTCTTCATCTCTGTCTCTAGCCTAACAGTCTTGACGTGTACAAAGGCCTTCAGAGAACAAAAGTTGGGAAAACCTCTCCACCCAGATCTGTGTTGTATTTTGCTTGGTGAAAGTAGAAGCATTTGCTCAAGTTTTAGAAGTACTGCTGGTACAGTTTGAGCTAGCTGGTTCTTTGTTTACACAAACATTTCTTGTGTTTATCTCTAATGGAAGGCAGCTATCGCACACATATTTCAATTGTGTTTAACCCACTCCAGACAATGGCATTTGTTTTAGCAGTGTCAGAATTTGGCAAATAGCAGTCTATGTTAAGCTGTGTGTTAATCTCATAATAACTGAATTGTTATGTGTCCATGGTTAGATTCCAGTTCCATCAGCAGAAGACTGATAAACCCGACATAAAATACTAAAAGTGCATTTTTCCTTCAGATAATGAAATGCGTCTGATAATTGCTTTTAGTCCAGTTGTTGTCCAGTTACTCATTCATATTCTTCCATTTCACGGTGAGATAACATTGTCTATCTGTCAGTATACAGATCCTGCCTTTATAAAGATGTTTTTATAGTAAAGAGACTGCATAAGATTTATCCAATATCATACATGTATTTTTGTTGCAAATACATTGTTCAAGTGTATGCCAAGTCCCTTGGCAAACTTTAACTTCCCTATGCCACCTCCTGATTTTATATATATACATAAAATCAGTCTCCACAGTCCACAAATTGCTGTTGCTAACAAATTAATGGGCTATTGGTCAAAAGAGTAGTGTTCCTAGTAAAGTAAACGAAAAATCATCAGTTACTGGAGGTGTGCATTAGGTAAATTGAGACTTTCTTTATGCAGACACTTTAATTCTTTAATGAAGTCTGCTTGTAGAACTATTTCCTCTATAAAGAAATTCACAGAAGAGAGAGCTAAAAGTTGCCGAGTTGTGTTTTGTTTTTAAATGCTATATTGAAATTGTTTAGCAGCATTCATTGCAGTCAGAGCTGGAATGCCTTTGTTCCTTAGGCAATGCGTTGGCTATTTATCCAGCCAACATGTAGTCCTTTGATGTTTGTCATGTCTGTGTCAAAAAACTTCTATCTGCCTTGTGAGCGTGAAATCCTGGTCTGCTCGTAGGCAACAGAAGAAATGCTTACTCTTTTTTGTCCAGTGTTGCTGTCATATGTGATGGGGTAGAGTATTGCTACATATCTGACAATCTGAAGTTCACTTGTTTACTTGGTAAAATTTCTGGCCTTACTGCAATCAGAAGATAATGTTTCTTTTTATTTCATGGAGGAAAATCTCCACTCTCAGTTACCATACTGGTGTCTGATGTTGCGTGGCAGTTAATGGGGGAGCAATATTAAACAATAAGTGTAAAGTCTTTTCAGATATGGAAGTGATAGATAACAGATTTTCTGCAAAAAGTTTAAAGCTAGTTTGTGGCTGATAGTGTTAAAGGGTCACTTCTTTTGGGTGAATATTAAATATTCAAGGTATCTCTCCTGAGTCTCTGGAATGGTAACCGGGTGTATGTTTTACTTCCAAAGTGAATTTTTTTTTTTTCTCATTATTATTATTAAATTATTTTTTAAAAAAGTTCCAATGTGCATGTATTCATTTTTTCCCTGCAGATTTCATTTTTGGCCTCTGCTTACCTGAGCCAACGTCTCTCAGAGGAAAGCTGCTCTGCCCTTGCGTCTGTTACTCATTACCTTTACCTTTGCCAGTTCAGCTGGATGCTTATTCAGGTTGGTCTTTTAATCTTTCTCACTTATTCCCCAAACCTCTGTAGAAGTAACTTATACTTACACTGTGTTTCTATGATACCGTACTATATGTATCTCTGCAATTCAGTCCTACTAGAGAAGCAAAACATTAGGTGGTCTTTATTAAAACTAGAGTGTCACAGCTCCAAGGGTAAATATTTGAAATCTATAAAGACTTTTAAAATTAATATACATTACAACTTGTAAGAATTTCCACATCTCACTTCATCCTGTAGAAGTTACTGTCTCAAAACATTGAAGAACTATATTTATTAGAGCTAATAGCTTTTTGAAGCGTCTCTAGTTTGGTCTGTTGAAGCAGTCTTTTACAGGTGAAATGTAAGTGTAAACTACACTGTAATTTTTTGAGTCTGTAGCATTTTAGTCATTAAACTCATATAATATGACAAACATACCTTCATAAGTTTGCATTAAAATAAGAAATATGTACATTCAGACGTTGTGACAGAGTTTTCATAGAATGATATAGATTGAGAAAGACCTTTAAGATTATTGAGTCCAATCATTAACCCAGCACTGCCAAGCCACCACTACACCACGTCCCTCAGCACCTCATCTACACGTCTCTTAAATCCCGCCAGGGATGGGGACTCCACCACTGCCCTGAGCAGCCTGTGCCAGTGCTTGACAACTCTTTCAGTGAAGAAATTTGTCCTAATATCCAATCTAAACCTCCCCTGACACAACTTGAGGCCATTACCTCTTGTCCTATCACTTGTTACGTGGTTAAAGAGATTCATCCCTATCTCACTACACCCTCCTTTCAGGTGGCTGTAGAGAGCAATGAGGTCTCCCCTCAGCCTTCTCTTCTCCAGACTGAACACCCCCAGTTCCCTCAGCCGCTCCTCATCAGGCTTGAGCTCCAGACCCTTCACCAGCTTCCTTGCTCTTTTGAAACATAGAACAGTAAATGCTGTTAAAACCAATTGGACTAATGTGAGAGACCATGAACAATCAAATTTGTTATGGAAAATTACCAGTTGTAACTTAGACAAAATAACAAGCTGTGAAGTTATTTGGAAAATACATTATCATGCCCTCATCTAGAAATATATATTTAGCACTAATGTGTGAATTATGCCATTTATTTGTCTGCTACTTTAATAGGATTTGTCCACAGCACATTTATTATAGCATACACATTTACGTGTGCTGCTTCATAAATTGCTACACAAATCCTCCAATAAGCAGGTTGTCAGGCCAAACCAAGAATTTTAAATTAGGCTATATCTAAACAGAACTTTCTCTCCCAGTGACATTCATGTGGTATCTGGCGTTTTCCTGGGATCACGTCAGGCTTACTTTCATTGAGAACAGAGAGGTGGTGGAGTTTCCATCTCTGAAGACATTTAAAACCCATCTGGATGTATTCCTGTGTGGTCTACTCTAGGATCCTGCTGTAGCAGGATGATCTTCGGAGGTCCCTTCCAACCCCTATTGTTCTGTGATTCTGTGATTCTGTGAGAACCCTAGCAGCTTCTCTAATAACTCCACTGTGCTCCACTCCCAAGTAGATGTACAACTGCATTTGCAACTGATTGTAAAAATGGAGCAGAGAGATCTAAACTGCTCTGTCTCTAGTGATACTAATACTCTTTATTCTTCTTGTTTTTTCCTGAATGTATACAGTTACCAAGTTTAAATATTCTCTCCAATAGTTGTTTCTTTCTTGCTCTTGCAAGGATTGATCACTTATAATGACAAAAAGTTACAGTTGGTCATTTTTATAGCTGTAGTTGAAATGCATTGTTATTTTTGTTGGAGTAGACTTTGGCCAGGTCCTAAGAACTTGCATGTCTCGTTTCATTTAGTGGAACCTCAGCCTTGTGTTAGTCAGGAAGACTGTGCAAATCTGAGGGGAAAAAGGTGCTGAAGAGGAAATCCTATATAGCCTGCTGAGAGATGAGATGCCAAGAGCTACCAGGAGCAGAACTCGCAGCTAAACTGAGGAAGTGTGGTCTGCATGATCAGATAGTGAGGTGGATTGTGAACTGGCTGAAGGAAAGAAGCCAGAGAGTTGTAGTCAATGGGACAGAGTCTAGTTGGAGGCCTGTATCTAGTGGAGTCCCTCAAGGGTCAGTACTGGGAGCAGTACTATTCAATATATTCATCAATGACTTGGACGAGGGAATAGAGTGCTCTGTCAGCAAGTTTGCTGATGACACAAAAGTGGGAGGAGTGGCTGACACACCAGAAGGCTCTGCTGCCATTCAGAGAGACCTAGACAGGCTGGAGAGTTGGGTGGGGAGAAATTTAATGAAATTCAACAAGGGCAAGTGTAGAGTCTTGCATCTGGGGAAGAACAACCCCATGTGCCAGTATAAGTTGGGGACTGACCTGCTGGAGAGCAGCACAGGGGAAAGGGACCTGGGGGTCCTGGTGGACAGCAGGCTGACCATGAGCCAGCAATGTGCCCTTGTGGCCAAGAAGGCCAATGGCATCCTGGGGTGTATTAGAAGGGGTGTGGTTAGTAGGTCAAGAGAGGTTCTCCTTGCCCTCTACTCTGCCCTGGTGAGGTCGCATCTGGAATATTGTGTCCAGTTCTGGGCCCCCCAGTTCAAGAAGGACAGGGAACTTCTTGAGAGAGTCCAGCGCTGAGCCACAAAGATGATGAAGGGAGTGGAACATCTCCCTTATGAGGAAAGGCTGAAGGAGCTGGGTCTCTTCAGCTTGGAGAAGAGGAGACTGAGGGGTGATTTCATTAATGATTGTAAATATGTAAAGGGTGAGTGTCATGAGGATGGAGCCAGGCTCTTCTCAGTGACATCCAATGATAGGACAAGGGGCAATGGGTGCAATGTTTGTATTTCTCAGCATGGCATACTTAATACATATAACTTCATTTGGAAGGCAGAATTTATAATGTATTTATACATAAATGGGACTTAAATACTTCTGTCTACGAACCAGCAAAAATATGCAGATTCTGTATCGCTCATGCAGTCGCTCTGCCCTCTGTGAGGCTGTATAGTGTAGTGCATATGCTTGGTCTCTAACTCACAGAATCACAGAATCACACAACAGTTTCAGCTGGAAGAGACCTTCAAGATCATCAAGTCCAACCTTGTTCCTAGCCCTGTCAACACCATTAAACCATGTCCCTAAGCACAACATCTACCCATCTGTTAAACACTTCCAGGAATGGTGACTCCACCACCTCCCTGGGCAGGCTGTTCCAATGCCTGACTACCCTTTCAGTAAAGAAATTCTTCCTAATATCCAGCCTGAACCTCCCCTGGTTCAACTTCAGGCCATTTCCTCTTGTTCTATTGCTTGTCACTAGGGAAAACAGACCAACTCCCACCTCGCTACAACTTCCCTACAGGTAGTTGTAGAGAGCAGTAAGGTTTTCCCTCAGCCTTCTTTTCTCAAGGCTAAACATCCCCAGATCCTTCACCCTTCCCTCATATGAGATATGCTCCAAACCTTTTACTAGCTTGGTAGCCCACCTCTGTACCCTCTCCAGCACCTCAACGTCCTTCTTGTAGGGAGGGGCCCAAAACTGGACACAGTATTCGAGGTGTGGCCTCACCAGAGCCAAACAAAGGGGAATGATCACCTCCCTGCTCCTACTGACTACGCTATTCCTGATACAGGCCAGGATGCTGCTTGCGTTCTTGGCCACCTGGTCACACTGTTGGCTCATGTTCAACTGGCTGTCAATCAACACTTCCAGGTCCTTCTCTGCCTGGCAGCTCTCCAGCCCCTCCTCCCCGAGCCTGTAGCGCTGCTGGAAGCTGTTGTGGCTGAAGTACAGGACCCAGCATTTGGCCTTATTGAAACTCATGGAACTGGCCTTGGCCCAGCAATCCAGCCTATCTAGATCTCTCTGTAGAGCTTCCCTACCCTCAAGCAGATTGACACTTCCACCCAGCTTGGTGTCATCTGCAAACACTGCATGCAGAAGTGGGTGAATGTGATAATCAAGTGTATGCAACATGCAGATATGTGTGGATATGTGGAACTGAAATATCCACAAAATCCAGACAATTTTAAGTAATCAAAAGATGGTGCAGGAACATTTGCAGGCAATAAAAGTCTTTAGGAAAACACAGATTTAACAGTACAGTTGGACCAATAGAGATTAAATTCAGTAGTCCAGATCAAAGATCTTCACTTTCTACACTCTAGGACAACTTCCTTACCTTTTTGTCCTAATCTTTCCATCTTACGCATATTCCTAGGTGTAGTAATTATACTAGTGTTTTCTAAATTGTTACCCAAAAAAAGTTACAAAAAAAAAAATATGCTAAAAGCTGTCTTTTGAGGAAAAAATTAAAATTATGTAATTCTCAATTGCCAATTCTGACATAGAGTAAAATGATGGGAAAAGAGGGACTCTTTGTACATTTTTGAGCCATTGCTACGGGGGAGTAAATCAACAACAAAAGTGGCAGCTCAACAAGCAAACCAGACTGAATGCTGTGAGCTTGCTGTCACACATACCTGAGTCCTTTCTCCTTTGTGGATTTAATTACACCTTAAATTTTCTATGAATTTGTTGCAAGTACTTATCTTACAGTAAACTTAATGCTTGGTTTTAAGAATGGTTTATAGACTGTTTAACAGCTTTGAAAAAGGAATTATATGAAAGCATGTAACCATTGTGAAAAGGAAAGCTGTGGCCATTCCTAAAAAGAAGGAAGAAGAGAAACAGAAGTCTTTATACTCAGTTTGGAAAGACTTAATTTTAAGTATTTTGAAGTTAATATTTACCTGTTATCCACAGATTATCACTAAAGATAAATAAAGGAATAAACAAAAGCACCCCGGTTTTGGGAAGGTAATTTCAATTAATTACCTCATTCTAAAAGAAAAGAAAACTTCAGTGAAGTTTACATTGTCTCAAAGAACATTAGAGTGTTATTTGAGTTCGTAATTGTTTTGCATTCTTCCACCTGAGCAGCTGGGAAATGGACTGTACGTTTTATTCTTCTGTAGAACTGGTTATTGTTGCAGCATGGCAACAACAGGAAAGGATTTGCTAAAATTAGCTCCACTATTTGTATTTCATTGATTAAATTTTGGAACATCAAAAAGGGTTGAAGACAAGAACTCATAATTATCAAGATAGAAATGTCACTGCACGGGAAACGGTGAACTATCCAAGCCCCCTTACATCTTTGCAGTTAAAGTGTTCTTCTGTGATAAATGAGGTGAGGTGGTAGGTAAACATGGCTAAACAAACACAGAGCAAGTACATGAAGTACAATTTCGTAGAAAGCAATCTCAGTGTGATGACTGAGAACAATATTCACCAGGTTGTCAGAATTAGTAGAACCAACAATCTCTGAGCCTAATGGCATAAACCAGTTCAAGGATTTTGCTGTCTGGAAATTCTCACAGTGAAGCACAGCCTAGTCAGAACTATATTTGAAGAATGTTTATTGGCATAAGGTGACAAACAGAATCTTTGAATAGGTTCTCAGTCCCATGCAAAAGTTAAGAGAGAAAAGGACAACCAGTAAGTAGGGAAACTTTTTTTTTCACAAACTGTGGATTTTTTTTTCCAAATAGCTTTTTCCTCTATTTAATGTTTTCTTCCTGTGAATGTCCAACAATTGAATTAATAGTTTTTCTGTGTTATTTCAACCTACACAGGACAGTTACAATTATAAGGTAGGATTTTCCTGTGTTCTTTTAAGGAAAACAAACTTTTACTTTGTTCACATAGCACCAATAACCAAACAAAAATAAAAAAGACCATAATAGCATATAATTAGTATAATTATATACACTGGACATATTTATAAAACATTGTTCTCTAAAGGAGCATTTAAGATGCTTACTAACCTAGCAATTTTTTTTTAAAACAAGTTGTTAACATATGCAATGTGCTTCATGATTCATGATAGAAAGTATTGTATATTCATGCTATAAAAATCACAGAAAAACACCTGTAAAGATAATTAACTGATGAGACTTACATAAGGAATCCGCAAACCACTAATTAAGTACTTGATTGTGGAAATTCAGTTTGCCTGAATGAACTGGTAGATAAACCATTGGCTGAGGGGAATCTGCAAAATTTCAGAAACAAAAATAATCACTTTGCTATTGTCTTATCACTGTATATGGATTTTACCTATCCTAACAATAGACAGCTGCAAATTAAGCATATAAATCAATATTATTGTATGAAATCCCTGTGTAGACAATGGAGAGAGATGGATATGATTAGATAAGGATCAATGAGTGACTGAAGAAGTCTGACATTGACTGTCAAGACAGGCTAGAGGCACAAACTTGAATTAGATGCCTTTTAGACAGAAAAAGACAACAGTAATCCCTTATTCTCACCATATAAAAGGCCAGAAATACTTACATAATGTGCAGAGCTGTAGCTGGTATAATATGACTGAAATGGAACAAGTGAAGAAATATTTTGCAAAACATATCTTTATTATGAATAGTTTAACTGTTTATTAGAAAGTAGTAACGTGTGTTGATATGCATTTAAAAATGGTCAGCACATAGGAAAGCGTTTCTACTATTAACCTCTGAAAGAAAATGCAAAGATCCAGGCACAAGGCTAAGTATTTTGTTTTACTTGAAGTCTTTCCTTACTCATACTACCAGTTCTTTCAAGAGATTTCAACTATTCCACTTCTTCATTTTGATTAATATATGCTTTTAAATTCTTAGTTATGCTGCTTGATAATAAGCTGATCATAAGAAGACAGGTTTTTGTAGTGATTGTTGTGAATTTACGTACCCTTACTTGAATTTTTTTCTCAAACTCTTAGACAAATATTACACAGAATCACAGAAGCTTCAGGGGCTTCTTGAGACTGTCTAGTCCAACGCCCTGGCTCAAATAGGGTCAGGTAGGGTAGGTTGTCCAGGACCATGTTCAGTTAGGTTTTGATTATGTCTAAGGACAGAGACTCCACAACCTCTCTGGACAGCTTGGTCCAGTGTTTCACCACTCCCACAGTAAAAGAGCTTTTTATATTAATTTTTGCCCATTGTCTCTTGTCTTGCCATTGGGCACCACTGAGGAGACTCTGTCTCCCTCTCTGTCATTCCCTCCCATCAGGTATTTTTAGATAAGATCCCCCTGAAGCTTTTCCATGCTGAACAGTCCCAGCTCTCTCAGCCTCTCCTCATAGGAGAAAGGTTCCAGTCTATTAATAATCTTTGTGGCCCTTGGCTGGACTCGCTCCATGTCTTTGTTGTACTGGTGAGCCCAGAAAAGGACTACAGTGCATTTCCTACAAGAAGATATGTAGACCTGAACAGCAGGGTAAAAGGATTCAATACAGATCTAATTTAGCAATATTGTATGTCAGTCTTTTCTGTGAAGGTATGGAAATCCTAGAAGAAAGCCACTTTTGCACCACAAAGCTGTTTTTGCACTGCAAAAATAGTGTTTTCTACTAAACAGGGTGTCCCTTCCTCTCTGATAGTACAATTCCAAATCTAGCGGTTATATAAATAAGCATATTTCTTTTATAATTAGTTTCTTTTGCTTCCTTAAGAGAAGAAAATGAGAACAAAATCTTTCTGTTGAAAAATGTTTACATACACACATATGCTGGGACCGAAATATGCTGTATTATGACTATGTGATTTGGTTTTTGGGAGAGCTAATCATCCACCAAGTCTACTGATTAATATTTTGCATTATTCTTCAGGCTGTTAATTTCTGGTATGTCCTGGTGATGAATGATGAACACACAGAGCGGCGCTATCTTCTTTACTTCATTTTGAGTTGGGGGCTTCCAGCTTTTGTTGTGATCCTGCTTTTAATTATCCTGAGAGGAATCTATCATCACAGCACAGCACAGATTTATGGACTTGTCTACAGTGATCTGTAAGTTTTCCTTTAAAAAAGCATGAGCTATCTATTGTACTCTCTCTCTAGTTTTATACTTAATTTGCTTGCACATAGAAAAAGGGATATGCATGCAGCCAGATGCAGTAAGGGGCAGGGGGAAACAGATGAAGCAAATATGTCACCCATATGCAACGCCGCACTTTACATGCAGTTGGGCTTTACTCCAGCTTCTCCACAGTTCCCCTCTGGGCTGAGCATTGTCAGAGCCAGCTCGAGCACGTGTGCTTTGTGGGTAAATTATTTATTCTTTTCTGCGATTCTGCAATTCCAGGGTAAAGGATAGAAAAGGCTATTGCTGCAGAAGTGAGCAGAAGAGCGTGCTTTTCTTCCATTTCGTTTCTGTGTTTAAAAAATCCACAGCATCCAACCAAGCCTTGAACCCCCAGCTCTTAGATTTTTAAATATATCCTCTGTTAAACAGTATACTACATTCACATGTCAAATATATTTCCTGAAGTTTTTCTCCTGGAATACTGAATATGTCAAATTCCAGACTGTTCCCAATTTGAGCATTGCTATGATGCTGATAGTTAACATAACTTTTTCAAAACTATATATAACCTCAGAAAACTGTCCTAACTAAAGCAATACATCTTCATAGAACTTGCGACATTTAAGTGGAAAGATACATAGATAAATATTTTTATCTTCCTTCCCTACCTCTTTTGCTCTGGCCCCTTTTCTGGCAAAGCTTATCTATGATAATAGGTATTCTAGGATATGAGGCTATTATGCTTATTCACTTTGTGTCATAATTACATGCTTCATGCACAGGAAAGAGTAAACATACAAATTCTTTTTAAATAATAGAAGAATGTATAAATTCCTTTTATGAAAACTTCTTGTGAGGGTGCTTACAGAGCAGACCCAAAACAGGAGAATGTCCATCTTGCTTTAATGGAAGAGAAAGATATACGTGCATTGTTCTATTATAACTGAACAAAATTCAGTACAATGTTTTTTTGTCATACACAGGGAATTACTGTAAGAAGTAGATACTGGAACTGAATATCTGTTCTTTTGCATATACATACATATACTTACTTAAAAGTATTACTTGTATATACATATATATGTGTATATGTGTAGAGTGCATGCTAAGAAGGGATACCCTATTTAGATCTAAATGAGCTACACTGGGTGCTACAACCTGTCTAGCCATGTTAGCCATGATTTAGTCCCACATTAATAGACACTGGCTCTCAACTCAGAAGAGGAACTGTGGTCCACAACAGCAGACCATTTCTGGTGTTCACACTACATCAGAGAGTGCTTCATAGCTCTATACCATAAACATAGATGTTTCTTCGCTGAACGTGGCAAACAAGAGTACTGTATTTTTCTTCATAGTAAAGAGCTTTTCTGTGCATAGTAAACACAAGGAATGTATGCAGCATAATTAAGTCTTCTGATTGCAATCAAACAGTGGGCTGATGGTATCATTATGCAGTGAACCACAGTTCCACAGTTGTTTTCTTTTGACGTCCATGTCTCATTCTTTCAATAACAAAGAAAGATGGTTAAGTTCTGATAAAAAAAGTAGAGGAATGCTACTTAGTCCGACTCATTTGCCCAAATTAAATATAACATTTTGCCGGCATCTCATTAAAGTGGGCAAATGCCAGGAATCATCCCAACCTTAGTGAGTGTGCAACTTATTCCAGCTCAGTCAATGTGAACACTGTAAGAAGATATGTGCAAGGATTTTCATAAATAGCACAGATGCCAATTTGTAATTTGGAGAGCACTTTAACAGTTGCTTTTAATGACACAAAGACGACTTTAAAAGCCAGAAAGTAGGAAAGAGGACAGACTGCACTACATCATTTTGTTTGTTTTCTCCAAACCAGGGTGCAGTAGTGGAAAAAGTAACAAGAATATTTCCAAAGCCAAGGTCATTACACACTAACTTCAGAATCAGCCTCAGAAATAGTTTAGGAACAGTGGTGTGCTGCTAAGGAGCTCATTTCAAGACTGGTTAAAGTAATGAAAGCAGTGAAGCTTGTTGTCGTAGCTCTCTCCTAAGTGATCACTGCTTCAGGCAACTCATTTTTACATTACTGTGGTGTCTGACCAACTGTTTTGTTCCTGACAAGAATGCCATGGGGACAATTGATAGTCCACAGGATGGCTTTGCTAAAAGGACTTCACTTTATACTTGTACTGAACAAAAAATTATTTGAGCTTTTTGGATTTTGTGCTTCAAAAGAAACATTATGACAGGATCTTCCTTCAGATATGACAAACGCTACACACAAGTGCATATATTTTGTACAATAACTCTCATAACATGTCACAGCATAAAACTAACAGGCTGCTATGGTGATAAAAGTAGCATACATATCAGTGATTATTTTTGTAATTATCAGAGTTTATGTAGGGTGTGGACAGTGTACTCTGGCATTATGTGATTATTTTGATGATACTGGTAAATTTGTCTGTATCAATGTCACCAAGTAGAATATTTTCTTTTTCAGATCGTAGCTTAATGATGTGTGAAAGAGCTAACTGCCAAGGAAGGCCTCTAAAATACATATCCTTGCTTAATAATTGCCATGATGGCTGAGGCATTAGTGGTTTTTAGTGATAAGAGGCAGACGTCAACTCCTTTCAACTGGCTAATAACTGAAATTTGAATTAAGCTCTGACCTAGACAGTTTAAAATCACTCTAAAATAGCACACTATCCTTCTAAATTTCTGAGGTTTTACGTTATACAGACAATTTTCCAACCCCTGCTTGAATTTGCTGCAATCTCTGTCTAAAATATAGATGTCCAAAACATCTTCTAATGATATAAATTCTACCATTTAGGAACACATTGTTTTAAAAAACTATTTCTATTTCCTTTTGTCATTTCTTACCACATTGATTGTCACCATGACTTTGTGTTGTGATATAAGTAGAGACCTCAGGATAACCTTTCCCTTCCATTTGTTTTCTTTTGTTTTGTTTTGTTTTTCTTTCTTATCTCCCATCTTATAGTCTCTTTCAGGGTTATAAACCAAACCCATAATCCATGTTTCTTTGCAGGAATTGTTAATGTTCTTGCACAATTTAAAGCCCTTCTTCTCCTTTTAAGAAGAATTTTTCTTTGCTGTCTTCCCGGTATATACTGCTTGCCAGTCATGGCCTCATTTCTAAATAGCTTTTGACTAAGTTTCTCAAAGTGAGTTTAATCTTAGCAATGTGTTTAAACTGAGTAGTATACTTGTAATAGGTCTCTTAAAAGTACAAAGGCACAGGTAACCTGGTATGGTGGAAAACATTTGGAGGCAAATTGAAACTGTAGATATTGTCAAAGAAAGATGTGACGTGCAGTTGAGAGGTGAAGAGAATAATGTGAAGAATTGCATAAAATATAGCTCCCAACAGTTTCATCCCAGTTTCATTGGTAGTTGCTTTGAAGAAAAGTGTCGGCCCTATATGCCTTACTTGTATCTTTAGAGGGATTGCATCACAGGGGATTTACAGACTGCAGATAGTTCTTCTGAAAACCAGTCCAGGTGTAGATATAAAACCTCAGACTGATGAATGACTTGAGACTAGCAACAATTCAGTCATCTTTTACAGAGGAAGCTGCATTTGGGTTCATGACATGTAACTCTCTTACACTTACGCAACAAGGAAGCAAGCAAAAGAACTTCTAAAACGGGCATTGTTTACACTAAAGTAGCTTTGTAATTGCTTACATAACCCTGAAAATTTAATTGTGCACACATGCATACAAGTAAAAATTTCTAGACTCTTTGAAGTTAGTGGAACCACACCCATTTGCATGGTTTTGCCTTAAGTCATGTGTTTCTGACAATATCCCCCTGTCCACTGTGTCCTTGCAAAAACTGACCAAGCTGGTTTTCAAGCATTGATTTAGTCAAGCTTTAGCCTATTTTTTTTTCAATTGAAGCAAACTGTACAGTTTCCTCAAGTTCCCAGAGAATTTTTTTCAGTCATTTCTGAGACCTGACTCTTTGCTCCTTACACTTTTAAGAGCTCTTTTCCCTGTGATGATCCCTCCAGTTTTTGGAAGTGTCTTTTTTTTAGCAGGATCATCTATTTGTCCAAGGGAAGAATGATCTCCCCTCTACATCAGGAGGTCCCACTTGTTTCATTGATTTTCCTCTTTAAAATCCCCTGTGGCAAACAAACTGAGCATAGAAAAGCCACAGGTACCATTACATTACCATTAAAATTATACAAGTGTTCTTGTGATTGGTTTCAGTGATAGTGATATGATAACATCTAACAGCAGAAAAAGGCTAAGCTAAATGTTCTCACAAATATATCTTCTTCCTATCATGTCATCTGCCACCACGAGAAATAATGAAAAAAGATTGTCCAACAAAATTCCTTTCCAGAAAAAAAACAAAGACTTCTATCTCCTGTACAGTCTAGGCTAAGGCAGAGACTTTTCCAGCAAAGTCACTGGATTTGTGACTGTGCAGCCACATCCAGGGGATTGGGAGAACACAAGGCTACAGAAAGCTGGAAATAAAGAATTTTTTTCTGTGACTAAAACTTACGACTCTTCCCATTACTCACACTGCAGTTTCTTTGAATCAAGCTCTTATAAATGGGCATGACATGGGGCACAAATTAATGTCTAGGAGCCGTGGCCAACATTATTTGGAAAAGAAACTTCACAAAAAATGTATTCCAGTACCAGATGCATAAAAATGGGTCAAAGGCATATTGTGTGTTCTCGAATGAGAGGGGGGCAAACCTGAAGCTCATACAAAACAACCAGAGTAGTTGCTGTCTGAATGCTTGGTTTCCTTGAGCAAGTCATGCCCTGCTAGGCTGTAACCCAAGCTAGTAATAAAATAGAAGCATGGAGATAACTCATGCTCTGAGATACTAATCCTTAATTTCTTCTTTGTTTAACACCTGTACGCTGAGAGCTGTATGATGCACCAAAATAGAGATAGTCTACACTTCCAAAGACACTCTTGTGTGTCTTTGCTAGCAGGGTAGCAGGGTTCTCATCAGCTGCAAGTGTAGTAAAGAAGTAAAGGGCTTGAAAGAAGCATGGACCTGTAAATGATTATGCCCTGCTGTATATTTGGTGTTATATAGAGTGCATAATAGTTGCATGTGATGAGAAATGTTTGTTTTAGTCTTGCCAGGACTGGAAGTTCAAATGATAAGGCCCACCAAAGATTTCTTAAATAATTAAGTCTTAGCTCAATAGGATAGTTGTGAGGATTGGGACGGTCTAGGCTCAGGGCTCAACCTGAACAAAACCGTAAGACATAAGAATTCGTGATGGGTTGTCTAAATGCTTCCCCAAGGTACATTTGTTTTGATGCTGCTTTAAGGATAAAATCTTCCTGGAGCACCTTTCCAGACACTACTTTTTGTTCAGTTTTATTGCAAGGACTACAGCCCCCGCAACTTCTAATTATTTATTGGATGCACTTACAAGGAGGACCTCATAAAACTTTAATTATTTGTTACAGATGGAGTCATGCTTTCTCTCTAACTAACACCTGCCAGACTGGTGGACTGACACTTAACCCAGTCAGACAAAATACTGGATGCTGCTTTGGGTCTCACAAAGTTGCATGACCCTTTCACTGCCAGCACACATCCTGGGCACAGATCCCTGGCTTGCTAGCCATTACCTAAAATGGAGCCCAGCTTTCTTAAACTAAAGGACTTGTGCCACTACCAGTAACAGGAATTTTTTAGCTTGAGCAAGCTAATTTATGTCCGAGTATTTGGATGAAGTCTCTTATGTCCCCCTTCCCCTATTACTTCAAAAGTGCTGTATTAAGTCCTGAATCTTAGAACAACGTGCTTGAAACACCAGACTTCTATAGGCAGGAATAGCTAAGAAAATAGCTAAGAATAGCCAGAAAAAAGCATTTAGGGATTTTAATTGAGCTGTCAGACATGCTAAGAGGAAGAGGTTTGTATGACAACTGGATGTGGAATTCCTATCCCCTAATGCGTGAGCCTTGCTTTATGTTTTGCATGGACTTGGAAGTGTCTCCTTGCATGGTCCTCTCCCTCCAGTTGTGCTTCCTGTTATCCCAGTTTTTCTGCTTCCTTTCTCCTCAATTTGCTGGCAAATCACCCGGGATTTCAAAGCTTTTGCAAAGCACTGTTGCTATAGCTCAATGCAAAGTGATGTTGGACATCTGGATGCGAAGCCAAATACTGCAGGAACCATTCAGCTGAAGCACTGGGGGGGAAAAAGCCTGCAATTTTTACTGGCTGTTTTCTCACCATTCACTATTTTCCCCTTCTCCGTAGGGGAAGTTAGCCCATGCTGAGCTCTGTGCTACTGTAGGAGAAATGTTTCAGATTAACTACTTGGATTATGTCTACACTGCACCACAATATAGACATTCCCATATATATATATATATATGCACACACACATATATGTGTTGGGCAAATTGCCCTCCTTCCCTGATGTATACCAAAAGTCAAGGAAGCACAAAGTTTGGCCTTTTTGTATTCTGTACTTGTGCTTTATTTTCTAAACTCATTATATCTAGTGAAACTGCCTAATGTGCTACCCACTGCTAAGGATTATTTAAAAATATCTCACTGCTAAATATGATGGTTTTAATTACCATTTATTTATTCCTCATTACCAACATATGTTTCAGTGGAGGAAAATAGTCGGGGGCAGGGCCAGGGTACTTGTGTTGTTTGAGGTTTTAACGTGTCATTTAGAAGCGACGGGGGGCGTGTCCACAGTAAAAACACCGGCACCAATGGAAGGAATAAGATTATTTTACTGAATATTGTGAGGTACTATAAAAACAGTAGGTATAAGCCAATTATACAGCAAAGCAATAATACAAGGTTAGACACTGCATCTAATCATTACTACACTAAGTTAACGATAGTGATTAAGAAGAAAGATACATCACCAACTGTGCCTATTATACATTACCATCATCCAGACCCGCAGTTGCTGGGGAGCCCCGGTTGCAGCGAAGGTTTGGAGAACCTTTCCTGGCAGTTGGGAAATCCTGCACGATGCGTTCATCCGCAGGTGAGGCTTCCAAATTCACTGCAGGAGGGTCCCAGCTCTTATACCCTAAATTTAGCAAGTCAAAAGGACTCACATTGTTCTTTGTTGAGGAACATCCGGCATATTCCTTCTCCAGGCTGGGTTCCGTCCAAGGCTGGCCAGGTCTTGGACAGGGAACCGATGGAGTACTTTTGATACATTTCTGTTGATGGTTGGTGAAAAGTCTGCCTTGTAGCAAAGTTAGACATGGGAAAAGGCTGCCTTGTTGCAGTTAGGCATTACTGATAGCTGTCTCACTATAGAACATAATAGCACATATAACTTCCCAGGGTCCATCTAGAGGTCAGTTTACATCTGGGGCCCACTACTCAGGCCCCAGCATATCAGGGTTGAATGCTTTTTATATCTTGGCAAATATTTACTGTTAATGTTAAGCAAATGCTAGCACATCAGAAACAGGCATAATCACTGTGTTGTGCTTTTAAAGCACTAAACTAAAGAAAGATAAATTCTGGCTGATTTGAGTGACAGAATTTTGAAAAGTGAGTAGAGAAAAATATTTGTTATTAAGGTAAAATTTCCAAGCTCTGTTAAGTTCTGACAAATCAAGGTAGTTTTAGAGGGTTGCAAGAATAGGTTATTATAAGTGAAGTTGCACCCACAAATGACCCTGAGGCCTGATCCTTCAAACAGGTTCAGAAGAGGGGATTTATGTGCCCAAGTAAAACTCCGTAGACTGCTCTGAAGCCTACACAGTGCTATGGCAAGAGTAGCAGAGAACAGCTGCAGGATGAAGACTCAGCATCCCTGTCACTGACAGCTTTTAAAAGTTTTGTATTTCCTTTCAGATTGTGTAAGAAATTAGCAAGTAGTCCCTCCTACTTTATGATCTGTAATTAGCACAATACCACCTACTGCTACTAAAGAAGCTTGTTCTCGGCCTATGTATTTTCCAACAGTTTAGAAAAGCCTTCATCTGATATGCTAGAATATAGCAGAAAATAAGCAATAGTGAGATTAACACTAGCAACTGGCTCCAGCTACTTCATTGACGCTAACATGCTGCTTATATTAAGTATATATTTCTAACCTCTTGTATTTGATCTTCCTAAAAAGATTAGAAAAAAATTTGGGATTTTTAATTTTTTTAGCTTCACAGCAGGACTGTTCTGCAATAGGTCGATTTTGTGCTCACATTTCAGTTGTGTGAAGTGCATGTACATTGACTGTATTTAGTGCAGTGAGCTGTGCTTTGGAAGACAAACTCTTGTCAGAAGAACACCAGTAATTAAAAGTGTGTCCCACTAAGCTGTGCTAAAGTGCATCTGAGAAAAAAGAACACCACTTCAGCAGATCCATTTGTGTTAGTAGTATTAAATTGAATTGTTAGTATGGCCTATTCAGAATGAATATGTCTAATGGAGAAGCTTCACTAGAAGTGGTTGTAGTGCATGCTTATCCTTGGCATTTATTATGTTACAACAAAACATGCAGATTAAAAAAAGTGTACATACTAAATACTGTTTTGAAGAAGGAAAAAAACCTTATGCATGACATTTTGTTATTCTTCATGCCAAAACAAAGGACTGTGAACATGAGCCTCATTTATGTTTGACAGTTTGCACATGAAAACATGTCCTTTTTCAACTAGATTTATATTAAAATCCTTGGTTTAAAGAATGGATAGATAAAGTAAAGCTAATTAGGAGTGTCTGCCCTAAACGCTAGTATAACGGAAACGTTTTCATTCATGCAAGAAAATGTAACAAATATTAAATAACAAAAACCCATGAAAAATAGCCATAATAATAGCTCATTGTTTCCAAGCGATTGGTAATGGCTGATACATATGAGTAAGAAGCCTTAGATTTAAACAGGAGCAAGATAATTAACTGAAGTCGGACACATAACTCCTTATAGAATTTTAAAATAGCAGCGTTAGCAAGAACCTTGCTCTAAGAGCTTTCAGGCAAGTTTTTACCAACTTATTTTCCTGGTCAAATGCTGAAGGCTACAAGTCTTCTGGGACTTGTGGGACAATCTGCCAGGGGACTCTAGAGCTTCCAGTGCCTTGGAAGCTTAAACTGCAGTGCTTCTGCTAAGTCCTTGTGGCTTCTTCTTTGGTAATTGGTGCTTCCTTAGTATTTACTTTTACAGGAGGAGAAAAAAAAAAGTAGGTATACAATTGTTCAGAGAACTTTCCAGAGGATGGTATAATGAGAAGACTGAAACACAGTGAGCCATGTTCTTAAACAACAGCTGATGACATTTTGGGTTCTCATTATAGAAATGCATTGCTTAAGCGTTTTACTTTTCCCCTTTTCCCAACTGTTTAGCTCTACAGTAACAGCAGTCGTCGAGAAAAACAAGGAAACTGGTTTTTGCTTTATTATGCAATAGGTCTGGTTTATTCACAAGGCTTTGTTGCACACATTGACTCAAGCTGAATCTTTTGAAGATCCTGTTCTTTGCTGTTTCAAAACAGCATCTTGGCACTTCTTCATTCTTTGTTTGTGGTGGACTAGATTCTCCCCACTGTTTTCTATAATTGGTAGTTGCTCTGTGAGTACCTCCATTAATGAATATAGTGCTATTCGTAATGACTTTTGACATATGAGTGAAAGCGACCAGGTAAAATGTCTAGAAGCAATTCCTAGTGATGTAGAGTTGTCTTTCAAAAAATTGTTGGGACAATCTGTCTGAATGTAAACAAGAACGAGCAAGCCTTTGCTTGATTTCTGGCAATTGTAAGCTCTAACTGTGTTGTCATGACCTTTCTTCTTCCTTCTCCTCTTTCGCTCGCTCTCTTTCCTCTTTCTGCATAGAGGAAAGAAACTAAAAGAAAACTAAATAATTCCAAAGGGCTGACTGTCACATTATCACTCTGTAAAATCTGGAAAAGCTGTTATTAAACATTTTGTATTTCATTTGCATGAGATATAAACTGATTTAAATTCATCAAACACAAACACAGCTTTAATTTTTATTCGTACCAAATAATATCTGTGGCAGTCTGTGGACAGAAAGAAATTTCTTGGGTTGTTCATTTTCCCATTATTTTGGTGAGGTGACAGAGGCCAAGTGCAGCACTGAATCAAAGGGGGTCAGTCTAGCTGTGCTGTGCTTTGGGCAGTAGTATTTGATTACAGGAGTCTCAAAATGTACTTTTACAAGTGGGTGACTTGTTTCACAGCTGTACTGGACTCTTTGGGGCAGTTTTCCTGGTTCATCTGAGATTTGCCTGCTTTGACCCATAAGCACATAGTGTTCAGTGTTCCAGGAAAAATCCCCTATTTCCTTTTGAGGAAAAGTGATTAAACAAAGGCAAAAGTAGCATCACAGTGTAATCTTTGAGCTGCAGCTATACAGAAAGCACTCACCTTTTAAATTTGTTTCCAAAATAATTCCATAGGTATATACAACCTTTCTCAATCAACTGTTTTGCTGAAATTATAAGGTGAAAAGTGTTTTTTCCCTGGTTCCAGTTCTTGCACCCCATCTCTCTCTTAGGTATGTAGGGAAAATTGAACTGGGAATCTTTTACATTTTGACATCAGACTTTGTATAATTGTCACCATGGATCAAAACCACACTTAAATGTAGGATAACCAGTGAAACAGCTGGTGGAACATCTTAGCTGTGGGTTTATGAAGAACTTGCACAACATACAGAGAATTAGATTTCTTGCAGAGGTGCACAAAAGTGTAAAATTAACTTGTAGATCCAACCAGACAGGTAATTTTGGGGCAGAGGCTCAACGTTTGTGCAGGAGCTGTTCCACGTCTTCACCAGGTGCCCCATGTCCCTCAGGGGGCTGCGCTGGTTTTGATGCTTGGCTGCAAGAAGCAGCTTACCTCATAGTCTGTTTCTGCAGCATACCGATGCTGGCTAACAAAGCACAGCCTTGTCAAACCCTGTTAATAAACAGCTGGTGGAGGCAGTAACGCTCAGCCTTCAACAAGTGTCAGTTTGTAATCCCGGGGCTAACAGATGTGGAGGTGGTGCCAACTGTGTCCCTTGCTGAAGGTGGCTGCGTGCCCTGGGACCACTGCCGGAGGGGACCCCCGTTCCTCGGGCATTGGCCTTGGCATTGGCTCAGCAGCAGCACCCAGAGCCAAGTTCCACACTTTGCTGGACTGGGAAAGGCAGATGCAGTGCTTTCAATAAGGCGGCATGGGGGTGCAGGCTCGTCACTCTGTGGGCTCACAAATGTAAGTTTTCAGACTGCTTGTGAGGAAAGAAACTGGTACTTCCTCCAGAGCAGAAACGCTGAGAGTTTCCACTCTGCACGGTGTCCTGCACACACTGTACTGAGAGCTGCATCTGTTTGCAAAGCAGGGTGGAAAAAAAACCACCCTGAAAACTCCAAACAAAACTCTGCATATTGCAGAAGCCTCTGTTAACATCCAGAGCTGGAGATTCTCTGGCTGCATTGTGTGGCGGTGAGAACTGAGACAAGGTTTTAAAAAAACCCTCACTAATACCAGGAAGGGTTGTCTGTGATTCACTTATCAACAAGAACATTTATTTATATTAGTGTTCTTTGCTTATCAGTAATGGCACCGACGTAAGCTTGTGGTAGACATTCAGCACACACTGTATTGTTTAAGTTAAAAAGAGAGAGAAATCTTTATAAATGCTGGTGTGTTTTGTTACATTTCTAATTTGTTTTACCTGACATTTTCTTAGCTTTTCTAAATGTCTTATCTTACTGTTAGAAAGCCCACTTAATTTTGTCAAATTTACTTTGTAAATTGCCAAAAGGGTTTTTTTCAGAACTAGAAGAAGCAGGAACTCACATTTAAATAGCTTCAGATACATGTCATGCAGAGAGAAGTGTAGTATTTACTACTTTTCTGTCTGTCATCTTAAATTTCAGAGGAGCTTTACATATAAAATATTATTTGGGACTGGAACCCACTAATATTAGAAAACTTTTTAATTCATAAAATGTAACTCCAGCAGAGTTCTAGTTTTTAAAAAACTTTTGTAATCATCATGCAGCCTTTAATTTCAATACAGTCAGTATTTGGGACCCAATTTCTTGCATTTAGGACCCAATTTTCAGAGCTGCCTTGATTTTTTTTATGGAAAGAGGTCAGCAAAATATTTCTAGTAAGAGCATGTGCATATGTAAATACCACTTTAAAATCTTAAACTGTCTAGCTAGAAATTTCCAGTATGTAAAAAATACATTTACAAGATTTTTTCTCATAAAACCAGAATTCAAGTTATTTTATAATGCTGTACTGCAGCTTGATTTAAGAAAATCAAAGTTCAGTTTAAAATTTGATACAGTCCATGTAATTTGGCCAACATGGGTTAATCATGCAGTTGGTTTGCAAGTCATTAAAAAAAAAAAAAAAAAAGGTGGCAGGGATTTTCCAAAGAATATAGGAGAGCTGTTGGGCAACCACATCCTGCCAAAATGATGCTAGCAGGATGTAGACTGTGTCATGCCTCTTTGAAAGTTCATGCAGCACCCCTTGACTCAGCTGTAAACCAGTGCTGCTCTCGCTTTACCATGAGGCTGTTTATTGGAGTTACCAGATGTAAATATAAAACAGATAGCTCTTTCCTGGTTGTTCTGGGGGATGGTCCTTGCTCAGTGTGCTCGTATAATGGTTTTTGTAGCACTGAATCATGAAAGGGGACATACTGTGTCTTTCTGGGTCACGATGCCACTGTGCTTGCCTCCTAGTGTTTGACTTAACCAAGCCATGTTAATTCTTTTAAAACTTGCTGTGGCCCCAAGGTTATTATGAATAATCAGCTGTTAGAAATGCAGAGTGCATCTAACCATTGATGCTCAGCCACAGTACAGCTGCCATAGCCTTTTGAGTCTCATTTTTATCAAGGCATTCATGGCCTTGTGTAGTGATGCTGGAAGCCAGATATTTGTTTTTATCAAATCATGTTTTTACACTTTTTGATGAAGGATGCACAGCATTTAGAAAAATAACGTTATTATTGTAAAAATTATCAGTAGTATCATCATAATTACATTATAATAATATATTTTTTAAAGAATGGAAACTGTGTTTCTGTTTAATGCAGGTCATTATGCAGCTGTAGTACATATACATTATTTTATTATGACTTCTTTCTTCTATAGTGGCTGGAGTTTTCTGCTTCAGACAAAGCTGGTCAAACACTGCTCTCAGTTTCTGAAACAGCATAGACATAAGCATTTGCTTTTGCTGGCTGGGAAATTATGACATCCAAATTTGCAGAAAGACCAGTTTATGTTTAGGCCTTTATTTGCATATATTCTTATTTTAACTACTGAAATATGACTATCACAGTATGAACTTAGTGTAATGAATAAGTATTTCAATATATTTTATTAGCTGATTTTAATTTATCTATAAACACTGCCATGAGACTGTAAGGAGATACATTCCCTGAATCATCACTGGGTTTTCTGTAGAAGTTTGTTCTTAGGAGTGTAAGTCAAGACAAAGGAAAAAACCAAATACTGGCATATTAGTTTTTAGGACAAACTTGAAATATGAATTGAGTCGCTCGGCGGGCACCTGGTGTCCAGCCAGGTCAACCTACCACAGAGCCCTAAGGCCTGGAGTAGGGCTGGAGTAGCATTGATAGACTGTAGAGGATGGACAGAGTCAATTCTGATGTAGTTTCATCAGTAATTACTTTTTTGACTCGGTGTGCCTCTGCCTGGACATTGTTTTGAAAATACCTACTTGGAGTGATGCAAAGCAGAGTTAGGCATTTTGGATGGTAAGAGGATCCATGCTTGACCATAGGTCCCTAGGTTTTTATTTGCTAGTGTGGATGTCCTCCACTAAGTCAGTATATATTGAGGACAGGAATTTTTCCTAGATCATTTTTTTTCCTTTTCACTTACCCGAGCAGGCATATCGTACCAACATTGGACCAATATGTGACTGAAAAATGTTGTTTCAAGCTACATTTACATGCAAATGCATCCATAGAGTCAGAGAGACCTGATTGTCTAAGCACTGCCCTGGCAGCTGTAATCCCCTATATTGTAATTTTTGACCTGGCACTAACATCCTCAGAAGCCTTGTAAAAAATATTTTACATCACTAAGTTTTCTTTCTGTGCTGCAAATTGCAAATTGTAATCTTCATAGCCTATGCTTAATATATAATAATTATAAATGATAGAAGCGTTACTCAATACTATCATTTGCATGCCATGTTATTACTCAAAGTACATCTGAAACCAATGATTGCTTTCTGAAGGCTTAGGAAAAAAAGTGTAATGATTGGGATGCTTCTATGCCTACTGTGCTGCAATGTGCTTTGCCCTTTGCAAAAGAAAAAAAATACAGTTTTTGCTGATGGATGTGTTAGAATTCTCTTGTTTGTGTCTTATGCATATATTTAGAGAGAGATTATCTAACCAGTAGCAAGATGCCAGACATATTAGCAGCAAAAGTAAAGGTTTTGGTAAGTGTTATTTTGGGTACTGGATAAAGTAAACATTACATTGTTAGACTGGAGCTGTACAGGCGGTTTTAATCCTTTTGCATTGGAAGGATTGCTTTTCGTATTATGCAGTTGGATTGTGCAGTATTTTAGTTGATTATGGATGTAAATGAGCTTGTTTATCATCAGAGGCACTGTCAGGCAACATCCTAGTAAAGTACCTAATAGGATGGTTTTCTGGATGAGTGCAGGTATCCTCTGCATGTGCATAGTTTGCCATTATTGATAATGAAGGGAAGAGAGTAAAGGGATAAAGGAAGGAGAGAAAGGAAAGGCAAAAGGAAAGGCAAGGTGAGTCAAGGAAAAAAAAGGAGGAGAATTAAGCAATGATCTACAATGGAAAAAAGAAAGTTCTGCTGATCTTCTGTGTTTTCTGTTTTGGACTTGACTCTGTGGATTACCTAGGAAATGTTTAACAAGAGTTCACCAGAAGAGAAAGCTTGGTGTAAATTAGAATGGAATCTCAGGGGCTTCATTGGAAAGAATGGTTCAAACACAGAAATAAGAGCTGCCTAACATCTTATATTGTAAGGCATATCCTTTAGGTGTTTTTTTTTTTTTTTTCCCCGAAGCATTAATTTCTGGGCTTGAAAGTACCTTACTAGTTTGTGTCTGTACCCTCTTGTAAGGGACCTAGCCCTGATCCTTTTGGGTCTGCAAAATACAGCTAATTCCTTCCATGACTACTCTGATAGCCATCAGCCAGTTTTGGTACAGTTTAAGCCCCGTAGCTTGTTTTCCAGCAAGAAAAATGTGTTACAACATGGACAAAGTATTCTGCTTTTGCTTTATGCCTGCTCTTAGATTGCCAGTTCTTTTGCCTACTTGTAGTTCGCCAATACATGTCTCTTTAGGAAAAAAACCACCAAAACAAATCAAAACATTTTTCTTTTCAGTCTGTTCAGAGTGGAACACATTCATAAGACCTCTAGTAGCCTTCACAGCTCTACCATGAACTTTCTTCATTCAGTTCATCTTTTTGAAATGTGCCAAAACCAGACACAGCTTGCCACTGAGATTTTTGTAATGCTGACTAGAGCAAAATGGTTAGCAGCACATACTGCTGTTCATACATCCAAGTATGACATTTACCTCTTTGGAACAGCATAAAGTCATGACTCATGTTCTGCTTGATGTGATCCACTGGCATTTCCAGATTCTTTTCTGCAGGGTTAAAACTAGCCACTTAGTGTCGTAGGTGCATAGTAGGTTTTACATTTGCTTTCCTTGTATTGCATCCCACCATGTAATTCACGGTGTCAAAAATTTTCAAGTGCATTTATAAACCAAATCTCTAACCTCATGAGAGAATGAAACCAAGTTATCTGATGTAGTCTGTTGTCCAGAAAAGTATCTTGATGTTTGCTTTTTAGTTCTTCATGAGCTAAATGTTTTGTCATGTCTCATATTTGTTTCTGACCTTTGAAGCAATGTTAGTATGCACGTTGTCATCTCAAATTTCTCTATATATTCCAAGACACACTGAAAAAGTCTGTCAACAGACTAACTATGTTCTTGGGTAAATTTTTCAGAATTCTTAGATGAAACTTGTTAAGGAATCATGACTTTAAAATTTCCTTCAAATATTGTTCAGCATCTTCCTTGGTTACTAATGGACTGGAAAATATTATATTTGCCTCATATAATACAAGTCTGGGATAAAGGAGTTTCCATTCACATTTATCACAGCACAAAGCTGGGAAAGAAGTACACTGAATGTTGGTTATAATTCATATTATTATTGACATCTGAGATCAGTTCTGAAAAAGTAGTGTGGTATTCAGTGGGGACATGTGGAAAGAATTTTGTCTTGCCAAGAATAATTAGCTATGCAAAACCAGGATGGGGAATAACTGACTGTTTTCCAATTCTTCACAAAAAGATCTTGTGCGTATTGTGGATGATAAACTGAGCATGAGTCAACAACTTTGTGCTACAGTGCAAAAGGCAGACACAGTATGTCCTATATACGAAGCAACTTAGTCTTAAGGACACATAAAGTCCCTCTGCTGTAGTCATGTACCGAGATGAAATGCTATCAAAGGTGCTGAACCCCTTAATTTAAAAAATACATTAGTCAAGTGGTGTAATCAATGAGAGTGGCAAAGGTCTTGGATATAAAATATGCTCAGAAAGTCTGAAAGATGTAGGACTGTAAGGGGATTGGATTAGATCATCTTTGGAGGTCCCTTCCAACCCCTACCATTCTGTGATTCTGTGATTCTGTGATTCTGTGTGACTGTTCAGTTAAAAGAAGACCGGAGGAGAAAATGGTAGCAATTTACGAGTAGATGAAGAAATGTTGCCGCAAACAAAGGAAGAATCTGTTTACCACATCCATGTTGGCTGTGCCAAGATGTAACGTGCATACACTGCACCAAGAGAGATTTAAGTTTTACATGGGGAAATGGTCTCCAGAGGTAAGTGCTGTGAAGCACTGACACAAGTTTCTTGGAGAGACTGGGTGTTCTTTATCAGGCTAGTCAGACATAAGGCAGTAGTGACATAGGATGTGGTTCTCAGCCACAGTACAATTTCCTTTAGTAAAAGATTCACATGGACAGCAAGTCATTTCTGATGATACTTCAAAAATATTTTCAAATTCTTCTTCGTATTAAACCATTCTGTAGCCGTACCCATGATACCATCACAGGCCAGCACTTGCTGTTAGGTATTAAGGTGGCATATGTTATGCACGTGGTTGTTTTTTGGCTGGGTTGCAAACTTCCTGTCTGTGCAGTAAAGCTCAAAAAACCACTCCAAATAAATGCTTCCATTACCCAAGGCAACCATAAAACCCATAAGATCGGGTCTTCCACTGAGTTTTAAAAAGTGTGAAGTCTGTGTTTTCAGGGTGTTGTGTGGTCTGTTGTTTGTTAGTGTGTCTAGAAGACTGCACGAAGTGGAATGAAGATTATTAGTATAAACCTGTATGCCTTTGGCACTGTGAATTTTTGTATGATCTTGTAGAAATCTCTATTAATCTTATCTACTCTAGAAACAGACATTTCTCTGGCATGAATGTGGCTTGAATTTCCTCAGGAACTAGTGACTATCATCTCAAATGTTGCCCATTTTAAGCTTAGCATACCCTTTCTGACTGGTTTTCTTCATATCAGTCCATTAGAAACATAAACATTTTTTAAAAAAACCCAACACATACAACCAGATTGTCCACGTTTCTTTCCCTGTCAGGGGAGTGGAAAGCAAAACACAGCACCAACATTAATCTTGTTTGTTAATGTATTTGTGGAAAATTACGATTTCAATATAAAATAAAGAAGAGTGGAACTGTATAGTCTGTTCACTGCCTTGATTCTACCATTGTGGTAGATGACCATGTGCATGGGAGATCAGAAATCCTGAGTTGCATGTCAAGTGACCATGGTTTGGGGCTTCTAGCCTGGTGATAAGGGAAAAAAAATACTACAGCATTACTTGGGTGCTTAGTGCTTTGAGTTTGTACCTCATTGCCAAAAGGTGCAAAAATATTTGATATGAATAACAGCAGTATTCCAAAACAAGAAGAAAGTCAGAAGAAGGGACCAGAAGGAACAACGTTTCTGTAAGAATTAATTCACTAGATGTAGGCCCACACAGGAGCAATTTGTCAGCTGAAGTTGCAAACGAACATTTAGCAGAGAACTGAGTTTATTGGTGATTCTGAGATGCAATGCAAGAGATCACATCTTATCAGAGCATTATACTTAACAACTCTTTGAAATGAAAAGCCCAGAGCTTCTGCCTATTAAAAAAATATGATGTTTTCAAAAGAGAGTTGATTATCAAATTCTTGAGATGCCATCTTACATCTGTATATCTGAGGCAGAAAATAAATACCATTATCTACGACAAGTTCATAAAAGAAGTTTTAGTTTTAGTTTTTGACATGTTATTTAGATACAGCTCATACACAATTTACTGCAGATAATTTGTCAGATTAGCCAATTTTTAGCAAGGAATTACTTGCAAAAAAATGTTTCCATTGGCTGGCCTGCTCTGCACTTTGTAGAAAATTGTTGAGTGTGGTCTAAGAAGAAACTTGAAGTGCCAGCTCAAAGGTAATGTAGCCTTCTTCCACAACAAAGCCAATATCTGGAACAGAGAAAGTTGCTTTTTAAGAAAGCCCAGAATGTGTGAACATCTTGAATTGTATGTAGATGGTAATCCAATTTGCCCATTTTCATTTTCAGACATTGTGTAATCTACTTTGAGAAGAATTTGATGAGCGAGCATGAATAATGATTCAAGCTTTGCCTTTTGTTCAGTTATTTTAGGTACACAGATTTCTTTCTCTAAATGGAGGTGATGAAATACAAGTATACATGCAAATTCTTGTGTCTGATCTTTGCTGTTTACTTTCCTGATGTAACATGTGCAAGATGAGCAAACTCCCTGTTCTCGGTGCCACCCTCCCCACCAAAAAGCTGTGCCTAAGGCAAAGGAGAAGCTCAAGAGTTGTGGAGCTTTGTGTCTAAGATTAAATAAAAATAATGAAAATAAAAATAAATAATAAATTAAAAAATATCAGCAACAATAGTAATAATAATAATCTAGGTCTAGCTCTGGAGAGAAACTCACATGACAAGTGAAAGTCAAAAGGTTAGTTGCCTGCTGACAAAACTAAGTGAAAACACCAGGTATTTAATAGACAAGAACATCTCTAATTTTTTGTCAAACTTAACTTTCCATAACTTTAAGATGCATTTCAAGGAGATTGTCCTTAGAATTCAAGACATGGCAATAACAGAATGAAACTGTCTTTAACACATTGAGCTATTTTAAATCCTTCTTGTGTAGAAGGGAACAAAATATGTCAGTCCTTTCATTGGATACCTTCTTGAATGTTCTAAATAGTCCTTATTTTCTTAGTAATGTTGCTTATTTTTCCTTTTTTCCTTTTTTATGTTAAGTATGTAATTGTGCTAACAAATAGTATACATCTTGTCAGTTGTTTTCTCCTTTTCCTTTAGAAGCATTAGAAAAATAAAAGAGGGACTTCCATATCTTGTGCAGCTGGAATACCTCTCCAGAGTTTAGGAAATGGGGTTTGAGAGATCACAGAAGACTTTACAAAGACACTTAAAGGATCAGATAAACATACTTCACCCCCTTGAGAAGAAAGCAAGCCTAGGAATCTCTTTTTGTAGATTAGAAGGAGGAAAAAAGCAAAAGCAAAGTAAAGCCCTGACTGGCTGGTGAATAAGTGAGGTTATTTTAATCAATGGATTGATTTAAATGTATATGATTTTCTGAGATTACGTCTTTTCCAAAGGGAAAATGATATTGTCTGTTAATTTGTATGTCCTAATCTCTCCATGTTTGTTGTATTTAACAGCATCAATTTAGATTGACCTAACATCTGCAGTCCTCAAGAGAGAAAAAAATGTTATACGTTAAGGCTGTTTCTCATTAGTTTAGTTCTGGCAAAAAATATGTAAAGTCTCTTATTGCTGTGTATTGAAGGAAAAAAAAATTCTAATAGTTTCTGTAATTTTTTTGTTTTCAATTCTAAAATGATTAACAAAGCATTATATACTAATATGGAATTACAACTTGGAGAAGGTGTAAAGACATACTAAAGACAATTATTTCTAAAATGATTTCTAACCTTTTTTGTAGAATTATAACAGATACAGACCTACTCAGGGCTTTGGATAATGTGTTTCATGTTGTCATAAATTGGAAAAATTATATATTTTGTAAGTTAGAATCATTTGAGACGGAATTAGAGTGCGGTTTATGGAAAAAGTGACACCATGACTCGAGTAGGAGTTTGGGAGTCTATGATGAGGGAGTCTTGAACATAATGAAAAGAAATGAGTTTAGCTAGGAGTAGTAAAAGAGAATCAACCAATGGGAATATGTTACTGTCAAGGTTACCATAGAAATTTGTAGTAATCAAAATAAAATCAGAGTCAGAGGTCAGAGCAAAGTGGTAAAAACAGAACTGAAAGGTAACAAAAAGGGCAGGGTGGAGGCAGCTTGGGACAAAAGCTGAACAGTTGTCTTTTTGATGCCAGGGGAAATGTAAGCTGGTGGCAAAAATTCTCAAAACAGGGACAAAAAAAAGTACAATTTGGTAACAGAAAGGTTAATAGAAAGTCACAGAAATTTTGTAATAAAATGATAGTCTCTGAAGAAGCTGTTTGATCTTCCTTATCCCTGTTGCACAAGGCCTGCATTTCAACTGGCAGCTGTATTCTTTTCTTTTCTTTTTTCTCCTCTCCTCTCCTCTCCTCTCCTCTCCTCTCCTCTCCTCTCCTCTCCTCTCCTCTCCTCTCCTCTCCTCTCCTCTCCTCTCCTCTCCTCTCCTCTGCCTAAGATTCAAAATAAACAAAACAAAAACCTTATAGTTATTCACCCAAGAAAGAAATACAAAAATAACTTTATTACTTTGTTATGCACAATGGCTCTGTCTTTCATGGATTTAAGACTTACTTTATAAAATCTAGTGCCTCTTTAAAAGAAAAATACGAAAAAAGCTCACTTTCTTGAAGGCTATATTGCAGGACATAATGCTCCTCTGTAAAAAGTAAGGTTTTTAATTATGTAGTTCGTTCCAGTTTTCACATCAGACCTTTTTCTGTAGACTGCTTGTTTTCTGGAACACCAACTTAATTAATGTCTTGGGATATTTTTCTTCTAATCCCATCCACTGACAGGAATACAAGACATACAGTAGTTCCATGTGACAAATGTGCTGTGGTAATGGAATTATAAATGTGTGCCCATATTGTCAAGTACAATCAATATTTTCAGTTGATCTCTATAGTGATATACCATATGATTTCTAGCATAAAAGATATCTTTCAATATATATCATCATACTGCTATATGTGAATAAAATTTACAGGAAGTAGTAGTCATTGTTGAATCGCTCACCATTGCTTTAAAAAAAAAAAAAAATCCAGAGTAAGCTTTGTTGGTTAATATGGCTTTGAGTATTTCTTGTCTACATAACTTTTCAGTGTCTTTTTTAGAGCAAGTGCCTAGGGGTAGTGGTAAAACTGATCCATCTCTGTGGGTTTTCGTTTTTATGCAACTTTTCTTAACTGAATATAAAGAAGTGTTCACAGTAAACTTTCAAGATGTTCAGAGAGTTTTTTAACTTTTTAAAGGTGTGCATGATCTCTGCAACACACATAAAAAAAGTATCACATTGAAAAAAATCACAGGTTTCAGAACATAATTATGATTTTATAGAAGACAATCATAGAATCATAGAATTATAGAATGGTTTGGGTTGGAAGGGACCTCAAAGATCATCTAGTTCCAACCCAATACTTGTGCTAAGATTCTTGGCTTCAGTATGATCATTAAAAGCAGCATTGGTTATGGTAGTGTGGGTCTATGAAACAAACACCTTTAATTGCAATAGAGAGTTCCTGACTTCCCTGTTGCTTACTTACTTGCTCAGTGGTGTTATCAGGTGGTATGTCAGCTTCGTGTCTGACTGAGCCTGTACCTTCTGAAAAGAGTTGTAAAAGGTATCTAGATTCTGTTGGAAATGATCCTGGGATTTGCTGAGTGTGCCCGACTGATGCTCTGGAAGAGATGACATAGAATGCAATCATGAGTTGCTGGACAAAGTACGCGTGTCCACCATAGCAAATGCAGAAGGTATACTAGATATATCAAGAAACATGTACTCAGTCTCTTCTCAGAGGTATATTACACCAGCATTAACTCTAAGCTTATGTAGCAAAGCTGACCTGACAAACAGAAGGGCTGGGTACGTTACACCCTCTTAATAGGGATAGCAGTGACCACATACTCTCTAGACATACTGACTCCTGAGTTGTCCCTTGGGCTGCTCCATTGTGCGTCATCTCTAGAGTAGGTCAGTGGCTGTAAAGCTCATACTGATCTCCAGGGAGTTCACAGAAAACCCTGATCTCTCATACCATCAAGAATTCTCTTGAACTGTCTTCTCTGTATACTTCAAGTCATCATCTTACATGCGTAATTTGACTCCTTTTCAGGAATAACTCATGTTCCTGTCACATCTTTATAAATAATTATAACTTTAATAAATGGAAAGGGTAAGGAGAGACAGGACAAGTTAAAATAAAGGGAGGGAGGGAGAATTTGGCTTCAGTGTGCAAATAACATGTAATTTCCAACAACTTGAGGAGGAATAGTTATCTTGCCTTTAAGACTTGTTCATTTATTTTAAAAATATATTTCTCAAAATTTAATTTGTGGTTTCAGGAGCTAAGTATAGAAAATTGCATAATGCCCTTTTAGACTTTGGTGACTAAGAGTGATCACATTAAATGAATATAGCGTGCATGGAGTTTGTTAAAATACATTTTGTTCCATTGCAACAGTTTAAATCTCTCCAACATTGGTTAGGCTAAAATCTAACATGCATACTTTTGAGGTGCAAATGTTACATTCTGTAAGAGATGATGACATAAGAACCAACAGAACCAAATGCATCCTATCAAGGTTACTCTGGAAACAGAGTTAAAGAATTTGTGTTTTGTAAAGAATATCCTTCTTGAAAAATATTTGGTTTTGAAAGTTCACTCTTTACTATTGAAGGTGTCTTTTATATTTATCAATAGCATCTTTTTTCCATTTTTTTTTTTTCATCAGGTGCTTCATTCCAAATGCTTACGCTGCTCTCTTCACCGCTGCTCTGGTGCCATTAATGTGCTTGGTAGTAGTTTTTGTGGTGTTCATCCATGCCTACCAGGTGACCCCACAATGGAAAGCATATGACGATATTTTCAGAGGAAGAACAAACGCTGCAGGTATGATTGGTTGACTACACAAACAAGTTGGACTTTCAGAACGGTACTGACTGTTCTTGCCAGTTCAGAAAAAAAACCCTAGAAACCACAGTTCAATAGACACCAACACACTTGTTTAAAATTAAGCATGCTAGTGGTCCTTTTGAAGTCTGTGAAAGTACTTACATGATGAAAGTTATGCAGATTCTTAACTGTCTTAGGAGGATAAAAATGTGTTAAACCTGAAACAATAAATTAGTATCACTGGTTATGTCTAGTCTAGTAGAGAATAGCCATAAAGCACAGCACCGCCTGGCTTGGAGCACTGTGTTCCCATGCCTGGTTTTGGTGGGGGGTACCAAACAGCCCTGTCCCAGGGAGGGCTGGGGCTGCTCAGGAGCAGTGATTGCCTGTGTGCAAGGCAGCAGTAACATACAAACCCATCCTGTGTTCCTCTGCTCGACCCCATGTGATGAGAATGGTCCTGATCCTTGTGTTTTGCAGTTTATTCAGTGGCTACACAGTCATGCACTGGCTGCATGTTGGAGTATTTTGAGTTAATGCCTCTATTTTGAAATTTCTGATTCTACTCGCTACTGAAACGTGCTTGAAAGAAAAGATCTGTCTTGTGCAAAACAGGAAGTATCGGTCGGTCTCCTCTGTCAGAACAATTTCAAACACAGCAATGTTCCTAAAATAAAGTTGCATCATTTTAGACCAATACCATAATACCAGGACACGCTGTGGAATGCTTAGAATATTTCTTTTTTTTTTCATGGTGTTTTTGAAAAAAAAAATATTGAGATTTATAAACAAGTGCAAATATGGAGATTTTAATAAAAGTATATGTATTTTCTCCCTGACTGCCTGAAGCCAGTTAGATTTTATAAACCTGTGAAAGATTCTTGAATCATTTTTCCCAATTCATTAAATAAATATCATCTGAACTTAAAATGGACAGTGGATTATTAAAAAATTCCACTGAGTAGTCCAGTGCTTGAAACTGTTCAGGTTCATAAAAAGTAGCTGTCTCACTCAAATGCTTAAATTTTCAGTGATAATTGTAGTACAAAATGGGAGGTTGTGGGGGTTTTTTAACATTTGTGTTAAGAGAAATATATTCCTTTTATGAGAAAATGAAAATAAATATTAAATACTTATTATCTGGCCATTTCTTCAAATATTAATTTATTTCTTAGTGACAAAATGCCAGTTTAACTAAAAGCTGTATGAATTTGGATAAGGTCTTGCAAACATAGCTTATGATACTCAAAACCTTAGTGACACTTTACTCTTTCATTTCTTTCTTATATAAAAGGGCCTACCTGGAGTAATCACAAAGGTAGCTCCTTATTCAGTCTTGAATAAAACAGTTCATTTATTTACAAATAACTTTATTTTAGTATCTCTAAGGGTGGACATTCAGTATCCATATGTTCAAGGTTAAGGCCCATCTCACAGCAGTTAAACCAAAGGAAAAAAACCCTGAATACTGAAACAATAATATAAACAATGTCAGCATGCAAAATGGCAGAAAGTACTAATAGGAATTATGTCTGCATGACATGAAATACATTAAATAATAGGGTTGAAACAAAACCTTGTTTGATTTAACATAGGATTCAGGTGTTTTCTTCCTCCAATAGAGTCCAGAAAATGGTATATAGAATGCTGAGGTCTCAGAAGACAAGAAAAAAATATCAGGAAGAGAGGTGTTTGGTAAAAGTCAAGTATAGCTTTTTTTTTTTTTTTTTATAAAAACAGTTTGTAACTTTTACTACTTGTACACCTGCACAGCATGTTGGCGTTTTGCTACCGGAGAGCTTTTGCAAGCACAAATGAAAGTACCTTATGCAGTGTGGGTGAGAGCAAGTTGGAAAGAGGCTGTTTTAGAAAAGAAAAAGAGCTGCCCACTGAGGTTTACGATGCCTGGGGTTGTATAAGGGCTGTCTGTGTAGCTATGTTTATAGTGTAAGCTCCCAGAAAGAAAGACCAGTGATTTCTGTAGTTTGTAACCTTGACTGTAACTACATAACATGGCACGAACTGTTAACTGAAGGCCTCTGACTGACTGAATAATTCTCTCCTGAAATTTGAGATCATGATAGTATATTTACATTATTTTTAATGACTTATGGGTATATTGTGCTTTTTATTCCAAGGCAGTTTGCACTGGTAACACCTGTTACCACTTCTAAATTTTGAATCTTACCATATGACGTGGTCCTGGGAGAAGTTCACTCCATTGACTCCATGTTCTTACAAACTCTGTGAGACCTGCTCCTGCTTCAGTGCTTTTCTTGCAACCACTTCAGAGGATGCTGTGGGAAACAACGTTTTTCATAACAGCAAAGTTGTCTGCAGTCAGCTGCATGATAATATCTTGCTTCTGCAACAGAGAGGGGGTCCTGGGTCACATCAACACCATGTTCTGGCTTTAGTGCAACTTCAAGATCTTATAGGGTAGGGAAGTCTTTTGGCAATGTTGCCTCCTTCAGTTGCACAGGTACCCACTGTATGGCTGTTTTGTTATGACAATGCATATGCCAGGGTTTTTCTCTGTTTCATCCAAAACCAGAGGGAAGATGGAGCTACTAAGCAACAGTTATCTATGTATGTCTGGTGTTTTATTCTAGTTTCTCTCTGGCTGTCATCCCCATACTGATTTACCTGCTGCTCAGTAACCCACAGCAATGAATTTGTGCAGCAAAAAAACCTTTCTCAGCCTTCAGCCTGAGGTTCAGTACCCAAACTTCCCTACTTTGAACAGTGCAGTAAACAATGAAAAAAGACATAAAATTTGCTGCTTTGGAAAACTGTCTGCTCTTGATTAGTTACCCTTTCTAGAAAGAGAATAAAATTCCAGGTGAATGACACTGTAAACAGTTCTGACATATCAAGTGTACAGAGCTGTAAACATAGACAAAAATATTTTTAAATATGCTTTTACTTCTACTAATTGTGGACACCTGTTCATTTAAATTCCAGAGAGCAAAGAGTATTGCAGAAAGGAAAAAGTGACATATATAGACATGTAATTATAATTTATGCATAGATATTCATACAAACATCTATTTGCATGTTAATATTTGAGCTAGTACTGTTTATTCCCTTTCTGGGAGTTGTTCAGTTAGAAGATAGTTAAAATTGCAGTGTGATACAGACAATCCCATGTGGCTTCTGCAGTAATTCATGCAAAACATTACTGAATGTTGGTAATAAAAATAAAACAATAAGGTCACTGGCTTGCATATTACCATAAACAAGAGAAAGGGGCTGAATATGCAGATTTGAAAGAAAACCAAATTGTTATCTGGCTTCTAAGTGTATATTCTTTTGGTCATTTCATAGATCATAGGAAAAGCCTCTTAAACTGTAGGTGATAATTCTGAACTTCCATATTTGTGATCTCTACTTGAGGGGGAATTAGCAGTGTTAATTTAATGGTTGGACTTGATGATCTTAGAGGTCTCTTCCAACCAAGACTATTCTGTGGTTCTCTGAAGGCTGTTACTAATTTTAGTAGAAATTTAATAGGAATAGAAACAGTAAAGTTTATCCTCAGTTTTAGTGTATACTGTGTTTCTTTCAAATAAATTGAAAATCTAAGTTAAAAATTTAATCAAAATTTTTTCTTATTTCTCTTGCAAAGAAGGTTTATCTTGAACTATCCAGAATCACAGAATTACAGAATCACAGAATCACAGAATGGTAGGGGTTGGAAGGGACCCTCAAAGATCATGTACTCCAACCCCCCTGCCATGGACAGGGACACCTTCCACTAGATCACGTTGCTTAAACCACTTTCCAGCCTAACCTTGAATACTTTCTTAGATGGGACATCCACAGCTTCCCTGGGCAACCTGTTCCAGTGTCTCACCACCCTCATTGTAAAAAATGTCTTCCTTTTATCCGTTATAAATCTGCCCTCTTTCAGTTTAAAACTGTTACACCACATGCCTTGGTAAAAAGTTGTTCTCATTTTTATAATCCCTTCTTAAGTGTCGAAAAGCTGCAGTATAGTATCCCCAGAGCCTTCTCGTCTCCAGGTCAGACCATCCCAGCTCTCAGCCTGTCCCCATAGCAGAAGTGCTCCAGCCCTCTGATCATCTTTGTGGCCCTCCTCTGGACTCGCTCTAACAGGTCTATATCCTTATGTTGGGGGCCCCAGAGCTGAACACAGTACTGGAGATGGGGTCTCATGAGAGCAGAGCAGAGAGGCAGAACCACCTCCCTCAACCTGCTGGCCATGCTTCTTTTGATACAGCCCAGGGTACGGTTGCTTTTCTGGGCTGCAAGTGCACATTGATGGCTCACATCAAGCTTTTTGTCTGCCAGTATCCCCAAGTCCTTCTCTGAAGGGCTGTGCTCAGTTCTTCGTCTCCCAGTCTGTACTGATATAGGTAATTGCCTGATCCCGGGTGCAGGACCTTGCACTTGGCTTTGTTGAACTTCATGTGATTTCCACAGGCCCACCTCTCCAGCCTGTCAGGGTCCCTGTGGATGGCATCCCTTCCCTCAAGCGTATCAACTGCACCACACAGCTTGGTGTCATCAGCAAACTTGCTGAGGGTGCATTCAATCCTACTATATATGTCATTAATAAAGATATTGAACAGTACTGGTCCTAGTACGGACCCCTGAAGGACACCACCTGCTATGGATCTCCATTTCAACATTTAGCCATTGACTGCAATTCTTTGGATGTAGCCATCCATCAAACTCCTTATCCATCAAGTAGTCCATCCATGAAGCCTATATCATTCCAATTCAGAGACAAAGATGTTGTAAGACCATGTCAACGGCCTCAAAGAAATATAGATGACATCAGTTGCTCTTCCCTTATCTACTAACGCAGTCACTCCATTGTAGAAGATGACCATAGCTATTACAATAAATTAGAATAAATTCTGTCTGCTGTTGTAAAACGTCTTCCTGAACTTTGATAGCAATACTGTGTCTTACTATTTTGTTCTGTCTGTTTGTTGTTACCCACACTAAAGGGAAACCCACGTGTTTTTGTTACTAAGAGCAGAATAAAAATGCTGGGTTTCACCATACACATCTAAGAGAAAAAAGTTGCCCCTTGATGATGGCAAAGAGGATCTGTTGGTACACAGTTAAATAGTTTATTGAAAAACTATAGGATATAACGATTTTTATTTTTTTATATAAAGATTTATATATAGGTGCTCATTTATTAGTTCTACTTCCTTTTCTGTCATGCATATATTCTTCCTAGTCCTCTAGATTTATCCTGGGTTTCAAGAAAATATGGTTCAAGGACAGCTAAGCCAGCAAAAATCTGCTTTGCTTTTACTAATTGCTGTCAATTCTTTTGGCAGTGGTTTGTGATCTTCCCGAAGAGCTTATCATAGTCTTTTCTTATGCCTGGGATATCACTGTAAAAGAATATGATTTTAAAAAGGTTGTAGTGGAGAAGAAACACAAATAAACAGAATTTGTCAAATTCTAATTTGAACAATATGCACACTTCTCATTCCCCTGTCTGGAACACCAAATACACGAGGTTGCCCTCTCACGTTCTTGTTTGCTGTTCCAGAATTGCTCTGTTACTGGTCACGTTGTTTTACAACAGCTTGTTTTGATACAAGCTTAGGATTTGCTTAGGTCAGGGAATTTTCAACAGTAGAATGGGAGAGTCAAGAATTAATTATCTCTTACAGCAGGCAGCTCCTTCCCCTCAAAAGCAAGTGTTGGAAAATAGTGTGAAAGCTGATTTACAAAGATTGTCAACTCTACCTCTAGTATACTCTTTCGAAGATATGCATTGAGTTTCAAAGATATGCTAGAAAAGAGACTTCATTTTGAACTGATTCAGTTTGCCAGCCCTTCAGTAAACATGTTCTGTTGACTGATTACTCTGTTATATATAGAAATTAACTTCTCAAAAGTTAGCCTTGACAGGAGCCAAGCCAGAAGCGTGCACTGGATAAACAGCCTCTGGGTGAACTAATATTTAAGTTTGCAACAACAAAGACTGCTTTTGAAAGAAATCCGGTGGTATAAAGCAGGATGGTGGTATTTGGCTGAAATAACAGGAGGTTGCAATAGGCATATGTGAGATAATTGTTTTTTTTTCTTGACAATCCTGATAGGCAAATATAGAAATTGAAGATGAAATAAGACAGCAATCCAGTGTACGTAATTTTATTTTTTAGCTGTTTGCTAACCTTTCTTAAAAAGATTTTAAAATATGACAGAAAAATTTCAGTTGAAAAATGACCTACATTTTTTTCTGATAATACCTTTGTGATTAGATTACCTCTATTTATTGAACAACATGCAGTGGCATAATTTTTGTGCCCTACATGTAAATATGCAATAGAACTTACCTGATTCAGATATCATCATTGTAAATGTGCCAGGATTAATTTAAAGGTTAAAACTTCATGTTGCCAAAATAGAGCTTCATGGGAAACACCTTAGATATTTAGCTGTAAAATTTTAACTATCTTCTTGCATGTTCCTTCATATAAATTTCTTAAATATATTAATTGTCTTAGCAGTATGCAATCCCTGATCGTGACAGTACATGTTGGCTGGTCCACCTGTACCTACTACCATCTGATCTTCTCAAGAAACAAATAAGCCTTACGAAATGCAAGTGTAGGACATTCCAACCATGCTTCTGTGCTCAGGAAATGATGCTGAAGACAGAGCTTTTGATTCTAAGTAAGAATGTATTTCTAAGCCTGTAGTTACATTCTTATCCTGTGAGCTACATGCTAAAATCTTTATCTGGAATTATAAGATACATATCATGTATCTAAGAGAATTGAAGGCACAGTGAATTTCAGGAGTGCTTTCATCTGGAGATGACTGTATGCATCTAGAAATCAAAAACCTGATGTTGGTTACCTCTGAACTAAGAGTTATGTACAGTATTTACAGTATTCATTACAGTCACACATTGGATATAATATTTTAGTCTTCATAGTGCTCCATTTTGTGTTTGTAATTAGGAGAAAAACAAATCTTTGCTTCCAAGATTTTCACAAACAGTTAAGACAAAATGCACAAGCATATTTACAATCTGAAATAAAGAACAAAGATCTGAATAAGATAATAACTTAAATGCATCATCTGCACTCATTTAGTTTAGATTGTTTGCACTATGCTTCATATGCCTGAATTAGCCTTCTTCTTTTAAAGAAATCTGCAGAAGCAACTTAATTTGTGGGAATTATGCATGCACAGTGGTGAATTTAGCACTCATTTAATATTTTGAATTATACTTCTAAATAATTTTATTACATGGAGATAAGTAGGTTCAAATTTTTCTTTTTTTTTTTGATTTGTTATTGTTCTGGTATTTGCCATGTTCCCTGCATAACAGTAATAACATAAGCTATAATAAGATGGCTGGTCTTTCATTTGATTATACCATGAATTATCTTAAAGATGTATGAGAAATTTTGCTGGGAAACTGAGATTTAGTATGGATGGAATAGCCCGGCTGTAGCTCCCTCCCAACTGCTGGGGAAAATTAAACCCATCCTAGCCAAACCAGGACACAAAGCCAGTGGGATATGGAACACTGTTATTGAAACTTTTTTTTTTTTTTTTTTTTTTAAAAAGGGGGGTTTGTGGCATTTTCATAGTTCTGTTGCTAACTCGTGACTTCTTAAGCAATAGTCTGTAAATGTTTTACTAATTTAGGTCTCCCACAAATCAGTGAAATTCTATGAAGCAATACATTCTCCTCAATCATCTAGGAAAAAATATTTGTAAAGATCTTTAAGGTTTTGCAGTAGGTCTTCACGTCTAGCCAAGAACAATTAAAAGCAATTAAAGTTGCATTATCAGTTTAACAACCTAAGGGGAAGACATATAGTAAATATTTATAGGTAAACTCAGAAGATGATTAAAGTCATATTATTTAATTGCCTCTTATATTGACTTTCCTAATTTTAGAAAAAAAAAAAAAATAAACACTTCAGGCAATAGAAAAAGACATAATATGTGCAACACAGTGGTGAGAATACAAACATTTGGATACGTTATGAAAGCATAGTGCATTCTTTATTTTCCATAGTTAATTCAAAATCACAGAATCATCTAGGTTGGAAAAGACCTTGAAGATCATCGAGTCCAACCATCAACCTAACACTGACAGTCCTCAACTACACCATATCCCTGAGCGCTATGTCAGCCCAACTCTTAAACACCTCCAGGGATGGGGACTCCAGTACTGCCCTGGGCAGCCCGTTCCAATGTCTGACAATCCGTTTTGTGAAGAAATTCTTCCTAATATCCAGTCTAAACCTCCACTAGCACAACTTGAGGCCATTACCTCTTGTCCTATCACTTGTTACGTGGTTAAAGAGACTCATCCCTGCCTCACTACACCCTCCTTTCAGGTAGCTGTAGAGGGCAATGGGGTCTCCCCTTATCCTCCTCTTCTCCAGACTGAACACCCCCAGTTCCCTCAGCCATGCCCTGTCAGACTTGTGCTCCAGACCCTTCACCAGCTGTGTTGCCCTTCTCTGGACACACTCCAGTATTTCAATGTCCTTTTGTAGTTAGGAGCCCAAAACTGAACACAGTATTCAAGGTATGGCCTCACCACTGCCAAGTACAGGGGTAAGGTTACTTCCCTGCCCCTGCTGGCCGCGCTATTTCTGATACAAGCCAGGATTTCTTTGGCCTTCTTGGCCACCTGGGCACACTGCTGTCTCATGTTCAGCCAGCTGTCAATCAACACCCCCAGGTCCCTCTCTGCCTGGCAGCTCTCCAGCCACTCCTCCCCAAGCCTGTAGTGCTGCTGGGGGCTGTTGTGGCTGAAGTGCAGGATCTGGCACTTGGCCTTATTGAAACCCATATAGCTGGCCTCATCCTATCCATCCAGCCTGTCCAAGTACCTCTGCAGAGCCTCCCTACCCTTGAGCAGATCAACACTTCCACTCAGCTTGGTGTCATCTGCAAACTTACTGAGGGCACACTCAATCCCCTCATCTAGATAACTGATAAAGATGTTAAACAGGAGTGGCACAGCACTGAGCCCTGGTGAACACCACTTGTGACCCCCTACCAACTGGATTTAGCTCAATTCACCACAACCCTTTGGGGCCTGTCATCCAACCAGTTTTTTACTCAGCAAGGTGTTTGCTGCAAAGACATACTCAGCATTACACTTCAGAGTTTTAATGTTATTTAATAATTTCCAGTTATATTAGTTTCTATTTGATTTAACATTTTTCACTAGTCAGACTCATTGTGTTAGAGAATTTCATGAATAATACCAGGTATTGAAGGAAGGAAGAAATCCTTCAGATGGTCTGCCTGACAGTTTTGTAATAAAACAGACTGAATATATGAAGTTAAGGAGTAGTTCTAACTGTTCAGACAGAAGAAACAGAAAACTGGCAATTTCAGGATATGATGTTTATTTTTGTTAAAATTACATGTCTGTTCTAGGAAGAAGATAATGTATTATCTTCTGGAATATACAATCAAGTTCAAACTGAAAAGTTATACTTTTTTTCTGGGCATAAATTGCAAAAAACAAATCCTCAAAACCCACCTGCTTCACTGAACGGCTGTTCTGAAGGGACTAATCCTGGTGTCAAGAAGAGAGTTCCAGTGACAGCAATCCACAAAAGCAGCGTATTGTTTTTCTAGTTTATTTAGTTGCTTTTCCTAGTGGCTCTACAGGTTTTCTCCAGAGCAATGAGCTCATCATAATTTCATAGGATTTATGACTTATTTCAGTTTTGATGCCTTTGTTTAGGTGAGCTGTTGGTTCATTCACATAGTAGGTTTTCTATCTGCCCAAGTGCTCATCCATTGTTTTTCCCAACTGTGAAGTATAAAATACATAGCAAGAAGGCATTTTAAAGGACCTTCTGCTATGCACCAGGAGAAGTTACTGACTTGTGCAGGAGGATTTTCATTGCTGCTTCCTCCCTGATAAAATAGGTTGTGGCAGGTACCATCAAATTATTCCTTCATAATCAATAGGCATTAGACAGGGATAAAAGACGTTAGCCATGAAAACTGTCCCATCATTAGGTGAAATTACAACAATATATATGCATGAATCGACCTCAATCTTCACCTTCCCATTAGGTGAACCATCAAAGTTGTGGCAATGGATCACGATGGGGAACACTGCAAGGCTTTTCTTCGTCTTACTGTTCCTCTTCGCAGCTGCTTCCAGCTTTTTCTTCATTCCTCCTTGCCCTCCCAGCCTTGGACTGCCAAGAGGCCACGTGGCTCTTTGTGCTGTCAGGTGCAGGGACAGAGGTTGGCAAGTGTCTCCTTCCCGTGCTTTCCATGTTAGGTGTACCCTATGTGTTCTGAGAGTTACAGGATGCATTTGACACTGGAAAATGATCTCTCTTACTCTTCTCCGCAGTCTGAACCAACACGACTCAACTGGCAGAATCTATTCCAGGCCCCAGCTATGAATAAATTTCAGGCAGTCTCATTCTGCGTTGTAAAATTTAGTATTTCTCACAATTTTTCCAGTCCTTTTGGTTGGCACATAAATGTGACAATCGTTGCTGTTCTCATTTCTGAAGAAGTCACGCAGAGGCTGACTGGGCCACAGTCCTGTGGTGTTAAACTTCTTTGTGGACCTCAGTAAGCTGCTGCAACTTGCTCAGGTTACAGTAGGTGTACGTGTAGACACGTGAGCTTCATTATCAGATTGTTTCTCTGCATAGGTCAGTACAGATGTCGTATAGTGCAGCAGAAGATGAACTTAAACCTGTCATCATAGTCTTTCTTTCATCATAGTCTTCTTATTCCAGAAATATAAATTTGTGTGCATTTATTTCCTTATAGATTTAAAATCACTGTAGGTGAAAGTATAGCTGTTTGGAAATGTTCTGGGCTTTTTCTTCTCCTTCTTGCTTCTGCTATAATGAAACCAAACAACAAACACAAGGCTGACAGCTGTTTCAGCCAAACAATCTGGTATTTTATTACTGGAATCTTATGCTAATCTTGTGGAGTTCCTTGTCTCTGAATTATCAAAGTTCACCATAATTAGTTCAAGATGAGTTAATCCTCTTGATGGATGGCTGGGCCCAAAGAGGTGTGGTGAGTTGAGTTAAATTCAGCTGGCAACCAGTCATGAGTGGTGTTCCTCAGAGCTCAATATTGGTCGGGCAGTTCTGTTTAATGTTTTTATCAATGATCTGGATGAGTGGATCAAGAGCGCCCTCAGTAAGTTTGCAGATGACACCAGGTTGGGTGGGAGTATTGATCTGCTTGAGGGTAGGAAGGATCTGCAGAGGGACTTGGACAGGCTGGATTGATGGCCTGAGGCCAGTTGTATGAGGTTCAACAAGGGCAAGTACTGGATCCTGCATTTAGGTCACAACGACCCCATGCAACGCTACAGGCTTGGGGAAGAGTGGCTGGAAAGCTGACAGAGAGGAACCTGGGGGTGTTAATTGAGAACCAGCTGAACATGAGCCAGCAATGTGCCCAGGTAGCCAAGAAGGCCAATAGCATCCTGACTTGTAACAGAAAGACCATGACCAGCAGGACTAGGGAAGTCATTGTCCCCCTGTACTCGGCAGTGGTGAAGCCATATCTTGAGTACTGTGTTCAGTTTTGGGCCCCTCAGTAGAAGAAGGGCACTGAGGTGCTGGAGTGTGTCCAGAGAAGGGCAACGAATCTGGTGAAGGGTCTGGAACACAAGTCTGAGGAGCAGCTGAGGGAACTGGGGGTGTTTAGTCTGGAGAAGAGGAGACTGAGGGGAGACCTCACTGCTCTCTACAACCACCTGAAAGGAGGGTGTAGCAAGGCAGGGGTCAGTCTCTTCTCCCAGGTAACAGTGATAGGACAAGGGGTTATGGCCTCAAGTTGTGCCAGAGGAGGTTTTGATTGGATATCAGGACAAATTTCTTCACTGAAAGGGTTGTCAAGCACTGACACAGGCTGCCCAGGGCAGTGGTGGAGTCCCCATCCCTGGAGGTATTTAAGAGACATGTAGATGAGGTGCTGAGAGACATGGTGTAGTGGTGACTTGGCAGACAGTTGGACTTGATGATCTTCAAGGTCTTTTCCAACCTAAACAATTCAAGGATTCTATGAGTATATGATTCTATGAGTTTGTAAAAGAGAAGTCCCATGAAGATTACTAAATAGGCCTCAAGTTGTGTCAGGGGAAGTTTAGGTTGGATATTAGGAAGAAGTTCTTTACTGGGAGGGTGGTTAGACACTGGAACAGGCTGCCCAGGGAGGTGGTGGAGTCACCGTCCCTGGGGGCATTCAAAAAACGGGTTGATGAGGCACTTGAGTCCATGGTCTAATGGTCTAATGGTTAGGAATATGATGGGATAAAGGTTGGACTTGATGACCCTGCAAGTCCCTTCCAACCATAATGATTCTATGATTCTATGATTCTATAACTGTGTTTTTATCAGGAAGCTCCTGAGTTGTAAATGGGAGAATTGCTGAGACATCTATTACATCTGGCCAGCTTTTTTGGCCCTTCTTGGAGGAAAGGCCAGATAAACTTTTGTTCATACCCAGTACAGCTCCTTTTAGGTTCCCATTAAAGTAAATCAATTTTTCCAGCACTTTAATACTTTTCTCATTTCATAAAATTTGTATCCTTATCCAAACCTGTCACAAAAATATTGCAGCCTATCTTTCAAATTCTCACCGGCATCACTTTTTTGTAGAACACTGGACAATATCTTGTGTTTACACTCTGGACTCCCCTGCTGTAGTAAAACTACAGTTTTTCCACCCATAAAAACGGATTATAACGTACCACAGCCCACAGAACAGTAAGCATTGAAGAAAGTAAATTTTATAGATAAGTTAATAGGGAAAATAATCTTTTTTTTTCAGCAATGGGGAAGTGAGAAACAGTGGGCACGTTTAGTTATTTGATTAATTGAATGTATGTGATTTCACCTCGTCAAATACCAAGCTGGTCTACAGTAAGTTTTGAAAGTCTAAAAAACTGCAGCTAGAGCTGCATAAGCTGTGTTTATCTGTATTGAGTCATCAGCTCTGCCAATGTTTCTTAAACTTGTAGCTAGAGAAAAGGGGAGATATTTCAGGGAGAGGCATGAACAGTCAGGATGGTGATATATGCATACATAAATACATAAATATATATATATTTAAGGTGTGAGTGGAATTACTATTGCTTAAATAAAACCCTTCATCATTCCTACTACAAAAAAAAGGTGTGATAATAGTGTAAAAAAATATAAAAAAGGACCAGCACGGTTCATATATATAATGCCCAACACAGCTGTTTGACAATGTCTCCCTTCCATCATACTGATGCTGAGTTGACTGCTCCACGATGGTCTTCTGTTTTCTAAGGTTTACCTGAATAGTCTAAAGGCAACTGCTTGCACTTGGATTTAGAGTAAAATTCTTGTCAGTGAAGGTTTGTCTGCCCAGAAGTACCCTTTGAGTTTGTTTGGGAGGGGAATGTTGGGTTTTTTTCCATATAAAGGTAAGCCCAGATAACTACACTGTCTATTTTGTTTCATTTCAAGGCTACTTATTGGCAACCTTTTACTTTATGCAGGGCTGTTTTTACAAACTTAAAAGATACTGTTGCTGATTTTCTGACATGTTTGTTCTAGTAATCAAACTTTTGTTTAATTAAATGCAACAAATTGTCTGACCAAAATGGGTGAAGAGAATTCAAACAGCTGAAACTAAATGCTAGCATAGTTTCAACTCAGTACTAACACTTTACAATACCGATAATGAAGCAATTGTTACTTACAAAGATAAAAGCAGAATCATAAACTGTACAGACGCTCAGCATCTGTCAAAAAGCAAGTATGTTCAGACCTTCTTTACTGTTAAAATGCATATATAAATTGTTATATTTGTACTGAGCAGCATTCATTACATAAACTTTTAACAGAGTTACTCACAGATCTTGCTAACTTCAGTGAGCTTGATTCTGGTTTTATCTGTGGTAATTTTATTCTGGTGAGATGACATTGAATTCATCAAATGTCCTCACACACACTTGAAGATAATCAAGTCAGATCATTGTGCATCAAAATTATATTATCTAGATATGATATTGCTCCATTTCCTTCAGCTTTGTGTACACTGCTATTTCAGTGATCTGTTGTTTCAATGATCTACAGGTGCTGGTTATTATTAATATTTTTCCTTAGGTGGTGTTTATGCACTAAAAGCAGAAATCATGGTGTTAATTTTTGGCATGTTCTACTGTCTGCAGTTTGTCCTTCCACAGTTTGCTTTCTTCTCTGCTCTGCCCCCCACCTGAGTTTAACCTTATTGCAAAATAATACAAAAGCCAAATCATTACTCAAATTCCCATGACAATTCTCTTCATGGTTCACTTTGATCTATATATGGCATTTAGAATTGTATGCATTAGTGATCATTAGTTGTCAGTCCACTATATCAGTTGCATTTCACAAGCAGCTGAGGTTTATTGCATGATTTTGAGATTTAAACAAAAAGATAATGTCATTCCACTAATATCTGTGCACAAATCTGTTAATGTACTGCTCTACAGATAATTACTGAATTTACCTTTAGGATTTCATTTACAAAAAGTGGTAATTTTTGATGTAAGTTTCTGTATTTTTTATTTTGGTATATTTCATTATTATAACATCAAAAACTTTGAGGTTGCAGTTCTTTGCTGCTTTTTTTATGAACATTGTTAAGTACACATCTAATAAGTATTTGGATTCATTAGTGTATGCAATGTGGGATAAAGAGATATATTTAATGCTCTACTTCTTACTGTACTACCTGGTACTTTAGAGGGCTTTGCATTCTTAATTATTGTACAAGCATGGTAATGTTGGCCATGTGTATTACTAGCTGTTGTAGAAAAATTTGTTTCAATATCTGTGGAGGCCACAAGGAATCTTTCCATTTTGGCCAAGGGACTTGGAGACGAGTGCTTTGTGTGCAAGGCACTTTGTGTGCAAGTGCCTGTGGAGCGCAGCATGAGAAATATTTTGCATTTCCATTCTATTCATCTAACAAAGTTGAGTTCCTCCCAGGCAAATAATGGAGGTACACAGCCTTAATCATCTTCCAGTCATGCTGCTCTGAAAAATACACATGTACTATCAGTGTTATTTTATGGATCAGTGATCCTTGGGAAGTCTCAGACCTTTAATAAATTTTGGCCAGAGCTCACTTCACTGTGGAAGAAGTGATTCAGGTGCTCAATGGGCATTGATTGTCATTTGAGTCAACAGAGGTTATCCAGTCTGGCCTCTAGCTTTCTCTTCATAAGGAATGGGTCTTCCACAGTTCCTGTGTTGTATGCACTGATCATGTACAGATCCTTTAGAACTCTTGTGCCATGAAATATGTAAATCTCATGCCATTCTAAGGCACCAGTACCCACTCAGGATGCCTCCTCAAGTCCTACCAGAGGTCCCTCACTGCCTAGGGCTCACAGCATCTCCCATCCACTCAGAACAAGCTAGCAATCCTTCAGGCACAGAAATAGCACCATTTACAAAGGGCCAAACTGGAGAGGATTTATATCCTGTCCTCAGATACTAGTGGCAGAACAGGAGTACCTTAATGAGGATCGGAGCTGAGGTTTCAAATGCCTTTGCTTAGGGAATCTGATTTTCTTGATGCTGTAATGGCCTTTGGTATTTTTCAGTCAAAAGAGGTATGATGCTTTGTTTTTTTCCCTGCAGAAAAAGCAAGGCCTGCTCCTAAGAAAAAAATTTATTTTAATACTTCTGTTTTAGTCCCTCTAGTCCTAGGTTACCACTACCCTAGCATAATGTTAATTTTCAAGTGCAACACAGTATCTCATTTTAATTCACTATGGACATACCTATATTTGTTAAATGTTTTATCACACTATAAGACAGTGGTTGTAGATCCGCCCAGGCTGAGGTTTGCACCACAGGTTTTACTGAATAAACTATTAGGGGAAACTTTATGAACACAGTACCTGCTCACATATTGCTTTGCTTCAAGTCACTTTCTTGTTTATAAAAGTATACACATGCATTTCTGCCAAAGCAATAGTTATAACCCTGAAGCAAGTAGTGCTTGCCTTGCTCGAAGGTGGTTTTGAGTTTGGCTGTTGCCTACGTTGAGAAGGCGCTTACTATTTGTATAGTATTAAACAAAATGTCTAAAATGCTCCCAAACTGCTGTTTCTAGAATGATGCCTATCAAAAGCGTGTCCTTGCTCTTTGCTGATGCTGCATGACTAATGCGGAGAGGGGCAATGCCTGGCCAAGCACCTCTGCCCCTGAAGTGTGCAGACCTGGGCAAATATGGACTTTGAATTCTGCTGTGAATGCAGTCAACATGGAAGGGCCAGCATGGTGTACCCGGCTGTTGGCAGCAGGAGTGGGTGGAGCAAAAGCTACTTTCTGCTTTGCTTTTTGCAAACTTTGTCCATGCATACATCTTCCTGCCAACATTCCTTAAATATTTTATGCTGTAAATACAGTTGGGAAAGTAAAATGCAGCTGTATGTATGTGTGCCTAAGGACGGATTCTGCATATATATTTGAAGGTGAATGAAGCTAACTGGTGTAAAGTCTGTCTTTGGGGGGGTTCCTCAACTGAGTAGAGGTTGTCACTTAAAGTTTTTTAGGGCCAGATGCCTTCTCATGTTGAACTTCCAGTGAAAGTAATAACAATTCAGAGAATAAGCTATTTGTATAATTCCTATATAATTCTATACCTGGCCAGAGCCATAGCAGGTTTTTTGTACTGATAATGCTTTTTTTTTTTTTTTTTTTCCGCTTTCCCCTCAATTCTTGAAATTCCATTTCCTCTCAAAATTTCCAGAGCTTGCCAAGAGCTCTCCTATGCATCCTCTAAGGTTGACACATTTTCAGACGCCACATGTGCTCGTTACACCCGCAAAGCACCCATGCCTCGTTTGCTGAGCTGGAATGTGTCCCCTGACCCCTCCATCCCCCAGCATTCCAGCTGGCCTTCTGGCCCCAGGCAGTTCTCAAAAGCCCTGGGACCCCCACCTGTCTGGGGCAGGAGAAGGGCTGCCCGTTACTGAAGAGCGAACTCCAAGGTTGGCCAAAGACGGTGAAACAGGGTCCTGCATAGGTAATGCTTTAAAAAGTGGTTTTCCCAGGGCTCAGTGACAGAAATGCTGTGTTTGTGGTTTTCAGAGATTCCCTTGGTCTTGTACCTCTTTGCCCTGATTTCTGTGACCTGGCTGTGGGGAGGACTGCACATGGCATACCGGCACCTCTGGATGTTAGTCTTCTTCATCATCTTCAATAGCCTGCAGGTAGGAGATGATGCCTTTTCCTTCGGTCCTCTTGCAGAACTGGGGTTCATCTCCACCCCTCACAACGTTTGGTGTTTCAGCTTCACCAGCTGAACAATATCCAGAAACACACTGTGACATGGTGGAAGTATTAATTATATATTCTGTTTATTTCTGAAATTAACATGTGGAGTGCATATTAAAGCAAGGAATGAATTGTTTTGAAACAATAGCATTACAATTGCATAAACCTAATTTCATAGTGAGTACACTGGGAAAGAAAATTACTTGCTTCTGTATGTAATATCTTACTGAGATAATTATACCAGTAAAACTGAAATATATGCAGCCTTTGCAAAAACACTATTTCCATTTTCTATATTTGTTAACTCTAATAAAAAACAAAACCAAAACCAAACCCAAAACAACAAAGATTTAAAAATATAGAACCATAATCTTGACTTTTTTTCCATTGTGAGAGAAGAGCCTAGAGGCTTAGCTTTTCCCATACAGCATACATATCAGTAAGCAAAGATCTTTTCATTTAAAAAATGAAATAGAGATAAAATGTTGGTTATTAGTTATAAAAATTTCAAGTAGCCCTTTGCAAAATTTTACATATTTAAGTGCTTCCACTGTACTCAGGATGCACTGAATTGAATGCAATACTGCATATTGCAGAATTTTTTACAGAATAGAGGACAGTATATAACGGACGGGAAAATGACTCTGATATCTGAAAAGAGTAAAACAATGACGAATTAAAAAAATATATATCCAAATCTATGGTGTGCAAATTCCTTTGTGATTGTTATAACAATGTAATATCTGTGACACCATGTATTATTTTTCATTATTAAAAATCTTTATACCTCATCAACTAAAAATTAATTTAAAAGATGTGTTTTCACAAAGCAGATTTATTTTAGTTTTTAATTCAAAAGGTGGGAAGTTCCCTAAGCAGCAAACTAAATATTTTCAAAATGTAAATTCAAGATATAAATAATTTCTTTTAAATTGAGGGGGAAAGTGTAGCTTATTCTCCTTGTAATACATTTGATTTTTCAGTATATATTGTCATTTAACTATTCTGTATATAATGACATATAGTGTCTCAAATTAGTTATGATTTTTTCTGTGAAGTTACGTAAATAGATTTGCTCTAGTTATCATCTACAGCATAGACATAAAATTGCTTTTTTTACAGTGAGGCTGCCACAGCTCTGCAGGACTGGCAGTAGCACCAAAACACATACCCTCCCTTTCCTGTCCCCCAGAAAAATCTCAGAGTACAGCCAAACCCCCATGGGAGTTTTATCATTACAACTGTAACTACTGCAGCTTTATAGTGAAACTTAATGCACTGATATAAAGCATAAGTGTGTGATGATGTGTATGTATGTACATGTAGATATACATATATATGGTTTTTTATATCTTTCCTTAACTGTCTTTCTCCAAAGAATTATTACTAGAATTCAATCTAGGTTTGTGTTACATAGATCTATCTGAGATACAAATTTTTGAAAATTTTAATTCATTATAAGTGAGAATTATGTGTAGGTAAAACAGTGCCAGAGCACTGTTATATGCATGGATATTTGTTTTAAAGTAAAGTTACTTTATTGCCAGTGCATATTTAGAGAAGAGAGTTATGAGTATTCTGTGACATTTATCATTCCTGGCCAGAATGTTGACCCTTCAGTGTAATTACCAGAGGAGACTTTATATTAGTCTGCTTTATATGACATGAAATTTCACTTTATTCAAGTAGAGCTCAAGACCATAGTATTATTGTTATTTTAATGAATGCTTCCAGCTTCAAGATATCAGTTCATACAATAGGATCAAGAAGTAGAGCAGCATGTTGAAAGCCAGTTGTGTAAAGTACAAGGCCCACAAGGTCTGTGAGGGATTTGTTGCACTGGTGGTCCAGTATGATAGCAAGTGATATGGAAAATATATCACTTTATATAAGTGATATAAAGCATGCCTGGCATAATGTTTAAGTCGTAACTGTTATCAGAGATGCACCACTGCATGACTCCAATATTGGGATTTTGTTTAGATCCAGCTAAAAGTGAGATGATACCAGAAATATTTGCTTTTCTCAACTATGTGAAGTTTTTCAGTTGGTCAAATTTAATGGTCTTTGTGCAGTTTTGTTTCAATTCGTGCACTCTAAAATCTTTGAACTTTAGGGAGGTTTTTTTTTCTTTTATTTGCTGTTGTTTGATTGCTGACTGGTGATTTATTGACAATTCTTGTCCATACAAAGGTTAAATGTGAGTAATATATATTATATAATATTATATTTAATGTTCTGTATAATTTTATATATTACGTATTATTTTTGAGTATCATAATGTCAGAAATATTTCTACCATAGTTTCATGCAACTGAAAGAATAAATATTTCTGTATATATTGTTTTGGTACTCAAGGACCTAACATAAATAACTTTCACTTTCAAGAGCAATACTTGTCTGTCGGCTGTATCCTGCAGCAGTGTAGGATCATGCACAAAGATCAAATAACCCCTATTGGAAAGTGTGTTTCTCATCTTTCAGAAGCATGTCCCCAGTTGGGTCTTCACCCTCAATTAGACAGCTGGGAAACGTATGTCCAGAAATTATGTTTGAAATCCTTCAGAGGAGCTAGGAAATAAAAAATTAAGAAAACACATACAACAAGTTCACCCTTCACTGGCTGGCTTGCCTTATTGTTATCACTGCTGTGCAATCCTGTGCATGGAGCACAACCTTAGTTTCAAACCCGTGTCAATACCAGATGGGCCACGTTGTCCTTCTGCCCATAATTCTTCCTTTAACTCTCTACTAACATGAGCAACTGCTTCACCAATACATACTGTCTCTTTTATATTGGGATCAATTAATTTGGCTTCTTGCCCTAATGATAGATCATAAAATCTGGGAAATAATTGTAGATGTCAGCCGGCCTGCAGGACATACTGCATCATCTACAGAACAGCCAAATTTCTATTCGAATTACATCAATATTGATCTTCCACACCAAAAGGAGAAATCTATTCATTTTGCTATTCCTAGCCCTAGAGAATCTGTAAAGTCTCAGATATGAAATAGATATTCCTTTATTGAAAGGAGATGCAATAATTTCAGATGTATATTCTCTTCCTGGTTTATATTTTAAATTAAAATGTGCAGGTCTGGAGCTTCAACTCAAACAGTGGTAAAGAAAAACTGTTCCTTCCAGCTATGAGGAGTTCAAGAACTTCACAGTTCATGTTTTAAAAAAATATATTTTTCCTTTTCTGGAGTTTTCAGACATAAAAAGTAATAGGACAGTATCCTCTACCTTTTATTACTACATATTGGAAATTACTTTTTAAAGTATAAAGTTACCCAAGATTTAGAACACTTTTTAGTGTTGACAACCCTGAGATCAGGAAAACAAAAACAGAGTAGCTGTTTTACAGTACTATCGTTTATATATTTGTTTGTTTGTTTTAATAAGTGATTGTCTTCAGTGTTTTGTAAACCTCTACAATAAAAAAAGTTTGAAGTACATTTCCTGGAACACTCCCACTTTTTAAATAACCACCCCACATACATTGTTCTCCTGTTCTAAAGTTACAATTTATCTAATCAGGAAACAGAAAAAATAATGTGTGATTCTGGTGACCAGACGTGCAAGGATGAAATGAAAAGCAGGGAAGGAAGGTGAAGAGTCTGTAAATTTCCTTAGTCTATGCTTTTCATCAAATAACCAGATACAGCTAATTGTCTTAATCAGAGAAAATGTCAGTATGCAAACTGTTTGTGTAGAAGAAAATTAGGTATTACAAACACTGAGTCTGAGTAAGTGAAGGTTTTGCTGTAAGCAGGTATAGCTTTATAAAGCCTTTGCAGACCACACTCCCACCAGCGAGGGGCTGCTCTCAGGGGGCACGCAGGCCCAGCTGAGCAATCCTCCTGACCTGCGGGCTCTGCAGAGCAAGGTTCATCCACAACAGGGACAGTCATCTCCAGTGTCCTTTGAAGCCTCAATTTCAGCCTGGCAGTTTGGGAATAGGAGAGGGAAATGGGACTTAACAGTGAATAACACATTTTAATAGTGATTTTGAGAGAAATTTAGCTGTCTTTTAGTGCATGTTATTGGTGTCTCATTCACATGCTTTATGTCTTTATCAGCTCTAAGAATTGATAATGATTGCCTAAATGAGTCCATTTTTCTTCAATAAAAGGTTGTGTTACTGTTTATAGGTGGGCATTTCTGTTACACAACGTGCCCTGTTTCAGTTGGAAAGCAATTCAGTGTTCATTAAGAGCTTTTCTCCAACAGGAACGAGAACATGAAATAGTTTATAAGAAACAGAGACCTGCTTCCCTGCTGCTCAGGAGCTACAGACTCTATAACAAAGCAGAATATGACCCATTAAAATGTGCTGGATATCCACATGGATTCAACTCAGCAGACTGGAAGGATGCTGCATGTTATCTAATTTAGTTCCTTAGCCTTATGACATACACTTCCTAGGAAATGCACTCGACAGACAAATCATCTACTAAGGACAAATTGTTTCCGAGTTCTTCCTGTGGGAAACAGTTCCCATCAGAGATGAGTTTATAGTATGAGCTATTGTAGTTCATGGAGAGGAAAGCTAGTCCTTTCCCTGTGGCCTCACGAATAACATGCAAAACACCATATGGGGAGATGGTAGCTGATTTACAAAATTCAAAAATAAATTTTAAAAAGCATGGAAAGAAATGAATAAGAAGCATGTTTAGGCATCTGATGTTTCGAGTTCCTTAGCGGTATTCTCCTGATTATCCTACCCAGGAAGAAGCTGTGTTGCAGAAACATGCTCCGTGCTCTCCTCTGAAATGCCTCCGCTCCTCATCTTTTCACTTGCAAAACTGAGAGGAACATTTACCTCTTTTCTTTATATATGTTTGTTTTCATGGTTTTGTTCACAAGATATTTGTTGGAGTCAGGAGCGAAAGAATAAGCTGCTGTCTTATGTACTCCTCTCCAAAGGTTAGGATTTCACAAGCTGTTTTGCATACACTATACTCGTATAAACGATCACCATGTTTTTATGTGATTAGGGGGTTGTTTCTGGTTTGTATAGCTAAGGTCATCAGCAGTGTATTTGCCATTCGATAGATCCAAAGTTCAGGGCAGTGGGTGGATCTCTTCCCATTGTTTGCAAAGAGGCTGGGCTGAGGCTTGAGACCCGTTCTCAGGCTCTTTCCCACAGCTGGCTTTCTCAGTATAATCTTAATTATTCTTTGGCTATATTTTCAGCAAGCTGTACTGCACATCCCAACCATCTATCTTGTAATTTAGGATATATCTGCACTACAAACTACAAAGTATTAGATATTCCATAGCTGCCCCTGTCATGGTTTCCTGTACCTTGTGCTAAAGCCCACCATGCCCTAGCCCCAGCAATAAAATAATTAGCTTTCTTAGTAAGTAATTCTGAACCAAAACTTTACTCTTATCAAATATTGAATTGTTACCCATCAATAATGTAAAAAATCCATTTTTCAGCAATTTTAAATCAGGAGAAAAGTAAATCAAAGCTGAGAGGTGTCTCATTATTAACCACAATATTCAAAAAAGATATCATGTGGTTGTTTTGGCTGATGCAGATAAGCGTAAAATGTCTTTGCCTGTTCTCTGTTTGAGCACACCAGAATGACTCATGCTCAGATAATGACCAACAGTGTTACATGTAAAATGTACCTTCCTAAGAAACATACGAAAAACCTGGAAGCAAGAGTTGACTGGTGGTTTTCCAAACTGGGCAAAATGGCTGAGTTGCCTAATATGACAATTTTTAAAAGTCAACTTACTTGCAGTGGATTACAGTAAGAGAAGATTCAGGAGTTCAGATACAAATGTTTGAAAAGCCCATGACATCTGTAACAAGAAATATGGATGTACAGAGAATGAGTGAACAGGTGAATGCCCAAACCTGGCATTGTCTGGAGTAGACATGATTCACCAAACTTCATTAATTAAAATAGCAGAGGCAAACCAGAACAGACTAGGTCAAGTAGCAAAGGAGATAAAATGTCAAAGAAAACTAAAACATACGGTGGAAAAAAAAAAAATAATGAGGAATACCATGTTTATGGAATAACCGAAAATAAATGGAGCAAGATAAATCAATATACCACCATTTTAGAAGGGGAAAAAAAAAGGTAAAAAATACATTGATAAAGCAAGAAGAGAACAAAGATATACTCTTCTGTAAGTGCATTATATTAGTGCAGTAAAGAAAAACGAAAGTATATGGTTTATAAAGCTCATACCAGCACCAGTTGCAAATGAAAGATACATTTTTTCTTAGAACATAGTATTTAACTGTGGAACATAGAGGACACTGAGAAGGCCACTGCTATAAATAGGTTCATTTCCTGTTTCCTATGGCATCTTCCTAAAGCGTCTTGTCCTGATGAGTCAGAGATGGACTAGGTGATCCCATAGACCAGGTCTGATTATATAAGCCACACAAAACCCCCCACAAAATCAAGTACTAGACAGACATCAGATGAAAGAAGGCTGCCTAAAGATTTTGCAAAAAGTGATTCTACACTGCAGAAGAGCCATACAAAAGGGAATGAAGTCATCATAGCATTGCCAGGATAAGATGAACTACAAGGAGAACATCAAGAAAAGCACCTAAACTTGTTTAAGTAGAGATAGTACAAGCAATGCCAAACCCTCTTCTATCAGATGAGTTCATAAACTAAACACAATTAAACAAAGCTCAAAGAATTCATATACTACCCCAGATATGAAATAAAATACACATCCAGAGCAGGCATTGTATTTTGACGTCTGTGCAGTAAAGTAGATTCCTGTGCTGATTCTGGGGTTTGGATTCTCTTCCAGATGTACTACACCTGGAAGGAAAGAAAAGAGTATGCTCAGAACAGTTCAACTGTTTAACAAGTGAAAAACATAGGAGCAGCAAAATAAGTTATTTTTGTTAAAGACCCTGAAAGTTTTTTTTCAGTATGTGCATTTTTTTTTTTTTAAAGTAAAAAAAAACTAATATAAAGCTAATAAAGAAAGCTTGTCACTTTTTGAGACTTGGTACTTTTTGACATCAGCAGCTAAACTTTTGGGTTGTACAACTGATTGGACAATAACATTGGCATGCATTATAACAGCCATGCAAACTTACAAAGCTATCTGAGTGTCTTGATTACTCAGTGATTCAAGACAATGCAGTATGCAATTTTATATCCTTTTCTCTATGTATATTACTTCATTCTTAATGAAGAATTCTCTGTGTTCCTTGTTACCACCCAAAACATATTCTAATACATGGTTACTATAATGACTTATGAAATTATAAAATACTCCATTTACCTTTTTGAGTTCTTACATAATGGACCCAAAGTAAGTCTACAGTTGAAGACAAAACAAAGAAAAAAGTGTGTAGTATCAGGTTAACGAAGAAAGCATTGTTAGGTTGGAAATAAATGTCTCCTAAAAATATATGAGAAATTGATGTCAGGAGATAGTAACTTGTGTCTAAAGCTGTGTTTATGGTGGTGAAAGTATACAGAATAATGCATAATAAAATTGCAAAAAGTAGAGTGAAAGAATGTACTGAACTGGGCTTTGATATACTGGATTTTCAACCAATCCTCAATCAAAAAACATTTAAACAGTATTTCAATCAGTTGCCATTTAAAATGGAAAAAAAAGAAAACAACAGATTTTTTAAAACATATACAGAAATTCAACAACATTTTGGGTCTTCCAGCATTTATGAAGCTGCATCAGCAGTTCTTGAAGATCTTACATTAAAAATATATTTCAGGGAAAACCTCTAAACACTTTAATCATTTGTTGAGGTAGAAGATGCCAAAGCAGTCCTAAGCATTCCCCTATTAAGGTATTAGTAATAACAAGAATTATATAGTTCACAACAACAAGTAAAAAACTTAACTGTAACATGTACTGCTACAGTCTGTGGAAGTACATCCACTGAAAAGGACTTGTGATCTTCTGTCAATAACAGTTGACTTTTGCTATTGTGGAGAGTAAAGTAGCAACCATCTTGGTTTGGTATCAGTAACAAATCACTCGCCTTTTTGTTTTACTTTGCAGCCAGTCTCTTTGTGTCACCATAAATAGCATTTTTTCAATAACTCAGATAAATTAAGTGTCTCAGTATAACTGTAATGTAGAGTCAATCTTTATTTTGCCTTTAAATCCAGACTTCTAAATTCTGTACTGTTATTTTAAGATCATTGATGGTCATAGAATTCAGAAGTTGAGAGTGTGGGTTCTAAGTCTTGAAAATAATGAGTTTCTTTGTAATCAGCTGAAGTACTTAATGCTTTTTTTTTAATTCCCTGCTGATTCTCACAGGCAAAACCTGCTGCACTAACCAAGAGTGTTTGAGAAGGAGACAGGCAGCAAACAGCAAGGGAGTAACAGGCAGAGAACCACATAGAGGAGTTGTAATACCTGGATCAATGTGACTGAAAGGGATTCATCCAGAAGTGTGGAAAGAGCTGGCCATGTTATTGTGAACCTATTTTTGAAAAGTCATGGCAACTGAGGATAATTGTGATGGCAATGAGAAGGATAACAGTAATTTCAAATTTTAGGAAGACAGGGTATAGCTTCAGGAAATTTGTGGCTGACAGTAACTAGAGGAAGTGGAACTCCTCTTGGAAATTAGGCAAAGCATCGTAGGAATTTGGCCAACAGATTGAGATATCATGCTTCTCTACTCAGAGGTACGAAAGCCAAACTTGGAATACTCCATCTAGTTTTGAGGCCTCCATTTATGAGGTGCGTGGAGAAACTGGTGGGATGTCAAGAGAGGTCTACCACGGTGGTCGGAGGCCCATGTCCTGTGAAGAGTGGCTGAGGGAACTGGGATTATTTAGTCAGGTGAGGAGGACATCAATGGAGAATGTAACAGGAGCATGCAAATATTTGAAAGGTAATTAAAAAGATGACTATGTCATGCTTTTCCCCTCTACTCTCTTGATAGTGCCAGGTGATAACAACAAGGGCACATGACCACAAAACTGCAGCTTAGGAGGTTTTCAGACTGGACATTAGGAAAAATAATTCACTAGGAGGAAGTACAGAACTAGAAACGTTGTCCAGAGAGGTTTAGGATCTCCACTGCTGTATGGTTTTAAGACTCAGCTAGATAAAGGCATAGTGACCTGATCAATGGACTGACCCTCTGAGTGGACTGAATGACCTCCAGAGGTCCCATCCAGCCAGTTTTTCTGTGGTTCTATGATTTGACCTGTGGAAAGGTCTATTCTCAACCCACTCATTGTGATTGATAGATAACAACACCGGCCACATGGCCCTGAGGTCATGAGCTTTTAGAAAAGCATCAGATATAACAATATTAATAATAAAACCTGAAGACCTAGAAATTACACAGACAGTAAAGTTTAGGTAAAATAGCCATCTTTAGAGATGACTTTGGAGCATTGGATTCAGTTTCTCATGTTTCAGCACTGCAAAATGGTCTTTATGCACACACGTCTTCATGCTGAACATGACTATGTTATGAAGGCTGATCTGAATGTTTCTGTGAAATAAATGCCTGTAAAGTTTTAATAGCCTCTAGGAAAAGAACCGTTCCCTTTTCTTCCACCCACACGTTTCCTGCACAAGAACCCTCTACGTTGTCCAAGCCTGATGTTTCACCAATATGAGAAGGGCGTTTTCTCCTCTTCTTCATAATAAATATAGATCAGGTCTTGTTTGGGGGCTTTTAAAACTTGTGTTTAAAAAAAAAAAATCTTTATATATATATATAATATATTCTATATATTCAGTGGCCTCCAAGCCATACTACTATAGAAAGAGTGAATAGCATTGCTGCTTTTATCTCTCATAGTTTCATTATTATTTAGGATATTCATTATATGCAATTTTAGCAGAGGCCATGATAAGCTGAAATTTCATTCCGAAATAACACCAAACTGAAAGGAATTCAGTAAAGACTGACTTAATTAACTTTTTTCTGAAGTACTATACAGAGCATAAAGTTGCTCTTTTTATTTTATTTTATCTGTGACATATATTTTAAACAGAAGTCACTTTTGGAAATTGTTTATATTTTGAGTGTCATCCAGCTGGTGAGTGTTGAACGAATATGAGCTGAAGGATCATCATCCAGCCTTCATTTATAGAATGACTTCTTGAATTGGTAAGAGAAGATAACAGGAAAGGATATTAAAAATGTACACAAGACTGAGAAAAAGAAAATCCAATCATTTAAGCATATCCTTATAGAATAATGCATGAAGAAACTTCTGTCATGTGAATGAAAAGGTTATTGCACACAGGAACCAGTGTCAGTTAAGTAGGACTTCCAAACTTCTAAAAAAATAGACCACTTTTAATAAGTTTTATCACCTAGTGAAAATATTCTGCACTGTGGGCAAGACAGAGTTAAAATAATCTTGAAAACATCAGTGAGACCAATTTTTGGCAGCTTTTTTTAACAGTACTTAAAAAAAAAATCTTATATTCATCTACATGCAGATAAACTACGAGCACTTATTTTCCAGTGAGAATAGAGCAGTTCTCTAAGTGCAATTGATTATTGTTTTGCCAACCTAGAAAATAATGAATTAAAAGTTGTCCAAACTAGAGCAGAGCCTAAAAGACACTGTCTAATGGATTATTTTAAGAAGTGCTTTCTTCTGAAGAAGTGTTGTTTTGACCCCTAACAGCTCATATTAGAACTAAAGGGGAGGTAGTTTGCCAAAAGCAACAATTACTTTTTGAAATAGCGACATGATATATATGTAGTTTGCTTTTTACTTGAAAGCATTTTGGAATAGAATAAGCAAAGAATCCTTGAAATAAAGCTGAGAGACCTCCAGGCATCAGCCTTTTTGTGCCACAACATAGGTTCAGCTATATCTTATATGCTAAATATGTTTTGATTTTGTCAACTAGCTTAGACATCAGTTTAAAAATTAAAGTTTAGATACTTAAAAGTAAGATAAATCTAGCTTGGATATAGTGAAGTTAGGCATACTAGTCAAAGCCATTTTCTGCTAATCCAGACAAAGGAAATGCAGCAAATCTGTTCAATTCTTAGGGACACAGGGAAAAAAATAGAAAAGTATTAATATTGCATCTCAATACTGATCTTCACTTGCATTTTCATTATGACTGTTGCAGAAAAAATTCTAGTATAACTTTCTGATTACACAAATTTAGGGTTGACTGGTGATTCAGAGGACTGATATATCCTACTCAATAAAATGGATGATTTTTAGTCTGTGGAATTATTTAATAGCGGCTGTATGAGTTCTGACAATGCTAAGTGCAAAATTATTAATCAGGATACTAATAGTGAAAGAATTTCTGCTATTAGTTTGATAAGTTATATATAACTGAGAATTGCAAACTGAGATGAGTGTATTGCTTTATCTCAGGACAAATGCAAATCACCAGCATGATACAGATTTGAAAGAAGCGAATGTGATGCTAATTTTGTACCCAACAGCAATATAAATGCCATTGTAAAAGGTGCTGGTGATGCATTATTTGGGTTGCTGTGGACATTTCTGAGCCCATTGGTCCAAGAGATGAATTCTGTGTATAGTAGGAGTAGAATACAAGTATTAGTGGTGATCAGAGATCTGAAAATCTTGTTTCAGAAGCCTGAGAATATTTCACATGTCAGCAATCACCTGTTGTCTGTGTGCATACTGGCCTTGATCCAGCAGCTGTATAATCACGCTAATGTTGTGTTGCACACAAAATAATAAAGTCTGTCTCTCGGCAGCCATTTTTTCAGAGACTTCAGTCCTTTTTCAGAATCGGCACTAACTCAGAATGCCTTTTGGAGTTCCAACACCTCAGTTTTGCTTGAAAGGCAAGGTGGTGTCAGGGCATAAAGAAGACATTGAGCATCATGTTCAAAGTTAAGTTGACTTGGACCACATCTAGTAGCACAGTGCTGTGCCAGCTGTGACTTGTATGGGCAAACAGTTAAATGACTAACCTGCTCAGAAACACTGAGTGTGGCCTTGATCTCATACCACTAAATTCTTTGAGATTGTCAGTATTTCCCTCTGTTAACAGAAGGACCACAGATTTAAGGAACATTTTAACTGTACTATTGTACATTCATTTCAAAGTCCGTTTGTTTGAAAGTTTTTAAGTATAATGTTGCCAATGATTTCTTTTCGTACTGAATTTTTGTGATGGAACATGTCAACAGTTAAATGTGACATCTGAATATAACCACTTAGTAGCAGCTCTCTCAGGAAGCTGTCTAATGCATGTGAGGACTGCAAATCATTTGTGTCTAGAAAGAGTTGAGCAACTGTGAAGCTGGACCTAACCACAGCTGGATGAAAATTGCTAAATTATGTTTTCTTTATTTTGAGCAAAATGCCAAGGGTTGCTCTTTTGCCTTTGCCTTGACAAAGATCAATTGGATTTAAAAAAAAGCACCAAATCAACTCTTACTGTCAGCTGATTATTTGTTTAAATCTTCGGATGTGTTGTTTTGCTGTAACGACAGAGTCATGGAAAGTTTTACTGACAAAGATATATTAGATCCTCAGTTGCAAAGCTGGGAACTACACTGCTATTTTTATCTTTGTTCTTTGCATGTTTTCTTAAAGGTGGGTGAGTAGAAGATTTAGTTTTGAGAGAGTTATCATCTTATTTTCTGTGTGTGTGTATAAGTGTGTGTGAATAAAAGACATGATCTACTGGAGACTTCCTCATGTTCCGATTGTGCTTCAAAAAATGTGTAACAGGGAAGCAAGCTGAAAATTGTAAGACTTATCCTAAAATGTTCTTAGATACCCTGCATACCTAGTAGAGGATTTTTCAAGTTCAGTATTTCTTATGCTTCAGCACCCTCTAGAATTAATCTTTTGAGTTCCAGAAAGAAGAAAATTGGCATTTTAATAGGCAGAACAATTAGTTTCTGAGTGGAGTGGAGCCAGCAGCTCTTGCAGGACCTTTTTCTCATTCCTGACTCCTGAAAGATGTCAGGAGAACAGTGATTCTCACCATGAAGACTGTTGCTTTCCTGCAAAACTTGGTTATTTTCACACTAGCTTTTGTGAAACCAACTATTATTAGCCAAATAGGCCAACCTACGTGACAGAAATTTTTACTTCCTAAAAGGAGTATATGCTTATAGGTCCCAATTTTCCATTCTGTAATTTGATTTCCATCAGAGAACAAAAAATGATTAGTCACACTCCCCACTTATAGGCACCTAAATTTGTACGCTGATTTCCAAAGGCTTTTTATGGGGCCAGTAAAGAGAGAAATGTGATTCCAGAGGATGATTCACCAGACATGTGTGAGGTTCCTGCATTCTCATTATTTACATATAGTATAACATTTCAGTATTTAGGCTTTGTATACTCTAATATTTTGTTAAATAGCAATGTCTTTGTGTTCTAAAAAAAACCCCAACAAAAACCAACTCACAAAAAAATTATAATAGTTAATAGTCATCTTAGAAACTGGTTGCTTTCAGGTTGCCCATTAATGAGAAAGAGTGCTTTGTCGTCTTGTTATTATGATATTTTTTTGATGATGAACATCTGCTAGAGTCTTGAGAAGTAAGCTCAGTTTAGGACCACCTGTTTGAGATGGGTGCCTATATACTTGTCTTCCAGTAAATGCTAATGCCTAGCAGTTATTTAGACTGAGAAACTATGGCTATGTATTAACTGTAGTGCTCTGGAGTTCATAAATGGGACAGGCTTTCTTTATGTTGAATACTGTACAAGCAGAGAACCTGTCCTGTGCCCTAACGTGTCTATAAACTTGGATGTGAAACAAGAAATGGACACCCAAGACATGCAGTACAAGCAGGCAATTGGATCACCGACCAGCATGACAGGCAGGCAAGAAGATTCTGTAGACAGGGACCTAAGAGAAGTCCATCAACATGGTGAGTGGGTTAGACATTTAACAATTTGTTCATAAAAAAATGTAATTGGAAGCGCATAGTGCTCTTCAAAGTGCTGCATGGTGTGGGAATGAGGGACAATGGGAGTAAACTGAAACAAACCTCAGGTACACCTTTGAGCTGAGTCAGGAAGGAATAAAGACTGTTTCTGTGCTCTAAAACCACACTGCAAACCATCACTGTGTAGTGTTTTGCAACAAGCAGCAAAGTTTCTTCCCTTCCTCCCATGGCAGAAATCCAGTCCCATCCTTGAAACTCTACTGAGATTTAATCCCAAAGGCAACCACATCCTTGCACACTTGCCTCTTTGTCCCCTTCTACATAGGTTTAAAAAATAATAATATCCAGAGAGCACACATTGAGAACAGAAAGTCTACTAGCACCGCTTCCAGTATTTGTTTGCCTGTCTCAGAACCTTTTTTCATTTTCCTATAAGAAACAGGCAATCTCAGAAGGAGAAACAAATAATTTGTATCCACATTTCCACAGGGGCTTGGCTTTGCAAATAAGCAGAGTCTACAGTGTCCTTCATGTAGGCTACAGTAGTAATGGATGTAACAAGGCCATGGAGTCATGATGAGATTCTTGGACCACTTGAAGTTTTTCTTAAGAATCAGTGCAGAAGTAGTCTAAAAAGTAATTTGTCCTAATCTAGCCACGTGTGTCGAATTTTCTTTTAAGTTATTACCCCAGTCTCTTGAAAAACAGTGTTACTGCCCTCCTTTCCTTTAGGACACAGCTGAGAAAGTATCTTTAGGGCAGCCCTTAAAAAAAATTAGAAATGTTTAAAGTAACCATTGCCTCTCAGAAAATATATTTTTAGAAAAACACAGATCTTATCTGGTGTATTTGGACAAGCTTATAGAGATATAAAAAGATAGAACATGATTAATTTAAGAATTGCAGTATTTTCACTAATGTAATATAAATTTTAAGTTCATATATTCTAAAGAAATTTCAAAGCACTCACAAGAAATTTTCTGCTTGTGAAAATTATCGTAATAGGATACATTGATATAATATATGAAAAAATAATAAATGATTAAATTATTTTTTAATTATTATCTTTTTTTTTTATAGTTCATCTGGCTGTCATGTCTGCTCTGCAGCAGCATGAATTACCAGCCTGTCAATCTTCGGAGTCCCTTTCTGAGATGGATATTATCATCTCTGTTTTATAGATGGCTGGGAAAAAAGCCATGGGAAGATAAATGACTTGTGTAGGGCCAGCACACTTGCTAATACAGGAAGCAAATTTAATGACTCCTACATTTCAGGTTTGTGGTTAGTTTATTAAACCACATTATTACCAATCTCTTGGTCTGTATTGCTGGAAGCACTTTGTTTTTCGAATGGATTGTATTTCATAAATGGAAGCCAAATTCAGTGCTACTAGTTCATTAAATCCCAGTAACAGTACAGAGTAGAAGGAGCTGTGGGATGAATGATTTTCAGCATAATCTAAATAAAGATCTTCCTCTTCCTGGAAACATCTCTTTTTGGGTTGCTTCAGATTGCCACCCTGCTTTCCATTGTTGAAGAACATTAGCACAAACTGCTTAGTCACTTTGCTAACATGGTTTGGCTTAGTTTGTAAAAATGGTTTATAATAGCTAAAATGCCAAGCATAGACTGGGAAAAAAAAAATAATGCAGTACTTAACACTTAGTGACATCTCGAACTCAGTGACTCAGAGACAGTGGAACAGGGTGCCCTGAGAAGTTGTGGATGCCCCCTTCCTGGAAGTGTTCAAGGCCAGGTTGGGTGGGGCTTTGAGCAACCTGGTCTAGTGGGAGGTGTCCCTGCCCATGGAGGAGGGTTGGAACAACGTGATCTTTAAGGTCCCTTCCAATCCAAACCATTCTATGATTCTATGATTCTATCTAACTTACTTGCCTGGAAAGATCTCCTTCCACTGTACCAATACAAACAACACAAAAATATAAGATAAATAAACCCCAAGATCATAGCTACAGCTTTCTGCCAAGAACGTGATTTCTGTATGTGACTTATATAGATTTAGCCATCTTGTACATTAAAAGATTATTTTTATTAGCTTTGTCCACCTACAAACCTAAGTTACAGCGTATATTCTAGCTTTTCAAAAATGTGTTTGAGCAGCAGTTAAATGGTTCAGACACTTTTTTAATTAAAAAGAAGAATCAGTCATCATGTCAATACTCAAAGACTTTGTGTAGAGGATAGAAAAGCCTTGCAGTTTGGGGTTTAAGTGTGTTTTGTAGCATACTTCATCCTATCCCACTGAGTAGTCTCAATGCCAGCACTGCTGAGCCAGAGGATCAGAAGTTAATTTCATAGGCCTATACTTTTACTGCTGCCTTCGTTGCTATCCTTTGCTGATCCCAGGAAGGCAACAGGTCAAAAATAATCCCAGATAAAAGCAGTGTTTAAGCTTACTGTATTCTCTCCTCCTAGATGGTGAAATGAGATTCTTATCATGTTCCATGGGATCCTTTCATCAGCAAACTGGGTAAAATATCTTGATTCCAATGACCTAACAAGAACACAAAAAAAATCTTTTCATTGAAAGTGAAACCATCCTTTTATCACATTCCACAAATACTGAAAGAACTTTAATGATATTTATTTATTTATTTTTTACAAAAATATGTCAGTGCATCCTTAAAGCATGAGTGCTGGATTTTTGGGCTGCCATTTGAAAGGCATCTGCTATGTGATATGACACAGATAATCCCAAACGGACACAAAGCACTTCTGCTTTGGAGCCAAGAGTAATATAATAGTGTCAACAGAGATGCAGAGCCAGGGAGCACAGTGATGAGAGGAAAAGCTCCCAAGCTTGGGCTTAGCCCTGCTTACTCTGCTATGCTGCTGTTGACCCAGGTCCTCCATATCACTGCTGAGATGATGACTCCAGGTACCCTCTTCCTTTGTGGCCTTTGGATTGGTCATTTGGTGGGGTCTCGTGCTTTTTGTGTTAAATTTTGTTTTGCATTAAAAACTTCACTTTCATATGTATGATTAAGGTTTACTAAATAACAGGTGCTTTTGTAAGTGCCTATTAATGACCAGCTGATTGGACTATAAATATCACAATAGCCATACCACAAACACCACACTCACTAGTATCTGCAAAACATAGTAGTCATGTCTATACCATATATTAATTATTCATCAACCCTTTAAAAACTATCAATGAGTAGAATCTTGGAACAGATTCTATCACTTATCTCAGAACTAATAGTAATTAATGATTTCACCTGCTAAGAGTCCACTTGCCAAGCATAAAAATACCTTCCATGGATGACGCTCTTCTATAGGCCAATGTATTACTGACCATTTTATGGGGTTTTGACGAGGATCTTGTCTTTTTTTTTTTGCTCATACTGGTTTTTATTATAGCATTTCCCTCACATACCAAAGTTGAAGTGGTATATCTGTAATATTCATATGTGAGATGAAATCATCATCTGTAATTCTTTTTCTGTTGCTTTTAGCAAAGTTGGGAATTATTGCTACTATCAGTGCTTTTTTTCATTTTCCTAATAGATGCCTTTCCAAATTAAGAAACTCAGTTTAGCCTCCGTTCATTCTGTTTCTTCAGTAAGGGCAACATATAACTAAAGTACGATATAAGGTAAATGGATTTTGTTGCCTTAATTCATATTGGTAAGTATGAACTTCATTGTATTTTTACAGTTTTTAATGAAGGAAAACATGTTATCATCTTTGCCAAATATTTTACGTCTAGTAATGTAATGTTGCATCTTGTTTTACATCTAGTAATTCATGAAGCTTAACCCAAGGCTGTCAGTGAAGTTACAAGTAGCTGAACTTGTATGCATTGAGTAGCTCTATATCTGAATTCAGAGGTGGGTCCGTGTGCAGTAGAGTTACCTAACACCTGAGATGGAAGTTCATCTGTATCTTAAAACTTGCCTGACTTGCTCTCTGTGTTCAGAGAACAATTGTACCTGTGCACAGTTTATCTACAATTACATTTATAGGTATTTAGTTCTATAGTTACACATATATAGTTATAGATAGTTATGGATAAACACAAATTAATATACATTTCTGTTACTCAGAAAATATTTGTTATATCTAAGACAACATAGAAATTACCTTAACAAAACCCTCATAGGCTGTGTGTACCTTTGAAAGACTCCTGAGGAAAAGCATGGAGTGACAATGGGGCAGAGTGGAGATGGCGGGCTCCGGTTTTCCACTGAGAACACTTGGAGAAATTGGCTTGGCTAGTTTTAGGAGTGTCGTTATATTACATTAAACTGAAGTTTCCTGAGTGAGCCTGTGGCAAGAATCACCATCCTGCTGGTGGTGGTGGAGACACTTTGCCCAATGTAGGAGCAGAGAAAGCAAAAACACACTCAGGTTGTTACCATTTCCACTGTCCTTTCTGGAATGGGATGGTGAACATCAACCTATGGACTTCTACATTCATTAAATTGTAATAATTATTATAATTATTAATTATGTGAAGCAGCACTGCCACACCAGACAATGAGACTTCCAGTACTTGCATATACATCTGGGGTTTATAGGCTTTATGTTTGACCTGTTTAACGTAAAATTGCTTCAAATCCACCTGCCTGGCAAAGTTTCCCCATCTCACTTCAGAATTTCCTTCCAACTGCCTCAGGAGCTTTTACCTCTTGTCAGGCTCTTTATTACTTGCTTATCAACCTGTCTTTTCTGCTGTATTCTGCAAGGAGCCCAAATGCCGTTACAAGTACCTGAACACGTGCAGTCTGGAGGCAGAAGCCTAATTAGGTCAGTGTTCCCAATCCAGTCTGACCTGTAAGTTCCTCCAGGTTGGTGGAGCTTACCTCCACACGCTGGCCCTGCTCTGCAGGCAGGGCCAGTGCTGCCTGTGATTGTGCAGGCAGGGAGGAACAAGGCTAGAGGTCTTTCTCCCAGCATTTCCTGGAGGAAGGATAGTGGTAGAACTGGTAGCTGCTCTGCAACAACTGAGGAAAGTGCAAAGGAAGAAAAGTCAAAAAGCACTAGAGTTGGGTTTTTCTAAAAAAAAAAAAAAAAAAGTTAATGGCTTCTTCCAGTCATGTACTCTCTTCTTGACCTACTGTGCAGCTCTGGAGTTGGCAGCTGTCTATATTTGCTTTGCATTGGACTTCACCGTTCAGCCAAGAACGCTCTGTCAAACACTTTGGGTGGTTTTGCAATGAGAAAACATGATACTGCAGAGCCAGCAGTTTTATTGCCATACAAGGGTGTGGGAAAGAACAAGACAGTGATCACAGTCCTCACATAAAGAGGGAGATCTCGAAAGGACATATACTCCATGCTAAGTAGTAGGAAAAACTAAGCTAAAATAAAAATCGAAACAACAGCTGAGAAGCTTACTGCTTTGAAAAATATGTGAAAGTCCATCCTTCAACAGCTCCTATCATTTTTTCCTTTTAAGAAGTGCTCCACAGATAGCAGGAATGGGTCACAGAGCAGGTCATATTCAAATTCCTTTTTAGCGTTGCAAACATCTCTTAGGTCACTTCTGGCATTAATCCAATAGAGGGAATTTCCAAGAGGGAAGGTAACTCCTTTTTCTCCAAGTACAAGAAGAACCCACGGTTTGATACGTGTTTCATGACTGACACTGTCTGTTGCTGACAGTGGATAGAGTTGCATTCCTACATAATTCAATAAATATAACAAGGCATGGAAACCTAATGTTCCAATTGCTTAGTTGTGAAATACACATGTATATATATGTAATCCTTTGGTATTACTCTGGTGTGCATTGACGTAGAATTTAGGTCTTTATAAGCAGAATGATAGGGAAATAACTAAATACTACAAGGCCATTACTCTCCCGAGTGTTGTTCTTGTCTCAGAAGTATAGAGTGGTCTGTCTTTGAGTCAGTCAGTAGAACTGAATCAATATTAATTTCTTTCCCTTTCTATTGTCTGTAAATTTCCCCCCGCTTTTTATTTTTCGTTTGGTTTGGTTCTTTGTTCACAGCTTTGTAGTGGTATTTCTGTCTGAGTCTATTTAGAATTTAGAAATGCTGATATAGTTTTTTGTGCCAATGAATTTTCCATTAAAAACCAAGAAGCTGTAACCCACAAATGCAAATTCTACAAAGCTTTAGAACTTCCATTGCTAAAAAAAGCCCTCAAAACAAAAGTTTCTAATACAAGGCTGACATATCCATATTTAATGTGAGTTTGTTTTTAATTTTACTTTGAGTAACACTCCCTATGAAAAGAGATCTCATTAACTCTTGAGGTACTTTTTAGTCATCCAGAGCTTTGTCTTCTTGAACAGATTGGGGGCAACAATGAGGGGAAGAAAATCAGCTCATTTTCTCAAGCCAGGAAGTGAATGATTTCAATGACAGAGCCAAATATCTTATTATACCTCCACCTACTCTTGTTCACCTACTTGTCAGATATGGAAGGACGTCTAGTCCTTGTCCTCATTTTTGCCCACGTTTCCCTTTTTTTGAGGAGCATCCCTAACCAAAACAGTGTTAACTTCCTGCTTTATAAATAAAACTTGCCTTCTGCTTTCTCTGAAGCTGTGGAAAGGCAGTAAATATCTACAGTAATTTTCATTAAAATCAAGAGGAGTAGGGACTGTAAACTGCTGAACAGGTTCCTATGAATATTATTTAATAGCAAAGTGTAATATACAGGACCTCTACTTCTAAGACAATCAGAGTCATCTGGAAAAAATAACTACTTTTTGTAGTAACTTACACATCTGTTATTCTGGACATAAAAAGTCATAGTAAAGTACTTGCTGGTGTAAGTTTTAACTAAGGGGAGGCTGAAGATGGTGAGACTTTATTTGATTCATTACAGCACTGTGTGGCTGTAGCTCTAACTGGCTGCATCATCCATGAAAGCTTTTCCCAATAGTCAGAGAACACTGGAGTATACAGATACCTTATTCCCACCAGTCTGCCCTAAAACACCCAAGCAGCAGGTAGGGAAAATAATTATATCAATAACCCACAACCCCTGGGTTCCCTCCAAGCCAGAGTTTTTTGAAGGTTTTTTGCATTTATGGCTTCTGAAGTTGCACCAGTCAGTTACAGCTTTTTATGGCACTGCAGCGAAATGCTGCTGAATAAATGGTCTATCCATTTTCTCAGTCAGATAGCACAGAGTAACAAGAAATAAAGAGGTAACCATAGGCATAAGAGAGATTTTGACACTGAAAGGATCAATTAAAGGGAAAAAACGTTGTTATGGCAATAACTCCTAGCCTTTACTTAACTCTTCATCTTGAGATTTTCTGTAGTAGCAAGTTCAGCAATAAAGACAAAGCTAGCTTCTCTCTTTTGACTCTTTCTGTCTGTCAGTGCTAACTTGCAATTCCCTGGGGTTTTTTGACTCTATATGTTTGTCATTAATATCCCTAAGTAGAAATTATGGCTTTAATTTAAAAAAAAAAAAAAAAAGTATTAAAGTATTATTTTTAGAATATTTCAGTGTGCTTCACGAATAGCACTTTCTTTGACTTTTTACATGCGATGTGAGTTTGTATGGTCCCCGAATGGAGTTTCTTCAATTGCTAGCTTTCTTCTTGAGTGTTGTTTTCCTATGCTACCTTTTAGCTTGTTTTTGGATATAACTAGGGAATTAAATGCTCTGACACTGTTAGTCAGGGAATCTCTTGAGATAGGGGCAGAGGTGACAAATGCTTTTTCATCCACTGTTTCAAGCCTGTTTGAGAAAGAAATTAAAACAGTAGCAGGCTTAGATTGTAATGTATGAGCTGAAATACAGAGTTATAAATGTTTACCTTGGAAAGCAAGTATGGCAGTAAATGTTTGCAAAATTTTGTAAAGCATATGTGCAAATTCATGACCTCTGATGTTCTAGGTCTTTACAGTCAATGCAGTTGAATAATATACGAGGAATACCCTTATAGCTTTTGGTCTTTCTCTTTTTTTCATTTTTAGTGCAAGGTTCATCAGTGGACAAATAGTCTGGTTTTCATTGGTATGTGATCTGGATGCTTTCTGCTACCAGAGTGGTCCTCCACACAGGACAAAGCACAAGAAGAACCTAATGCAAATAAAACCTCAAAGGATGCTGTCCCCAGTTTCTATTGCTTGTGCAGGAAAGTGGGGGAAAAAGCCATGATCTGAGAAATGGGGCAGAGATGGAGAACAATGGGGTGCTAGTCTGCTTTGTCTGCTCTTGGCTGTTCTCAGCCTCCTGCAACCATGTGTGGCTGGTGTGATTTACTAGATCTCACAGAGCTCTGTAATGAGGGACTACATTCAGAACTGTGGAGGTGAATTGCAAGCTTCATCTGCATGGTCACTCTCCTTCTGCAGATGTGTTTGCCCTCCACAGATCACACACATCCCACTGTTTGTACCTCTCATCTTTGACTCAGTATATGTTTCTTCCTCAGCGAAGCTGAAATACAAAAATAGGGCAATCTTGATATTTCTGGGATGACAACATCAGAAGTAACAGAATCTTATTCTAGCCCAATCTGCACATCTGGAAATTTTAGCTAAGCATTTATATTGTCAGTGTATCTTCAAGCTGAACATCTCTCTTTTAAAATTTGAATCTCTCCTCTTAAAACAAACAACAACAAAAAAAACCCAAACCTTTTCCACCACTTGCAGGGCTGAAATCGGAGGCTCAAATGGCTGTTATGTGGGAGTAGATGCAAGTGTGCTGAGAGCTATGCAAAATATTTATAGGGAATCCTCAGTATCCAAGCAAATCTGCTTTTTAAAGTTTTGCCAAAGTCTGTGAACATTTCATGTTAGCCTGAGCCAAGTTTAGAATAAATCAGAGCTGAATGCAGTTTACCAGAAAGGAATTTATGGCTTTGGCTTTGGGTAGAAACTGCAAGATTCAGCATGGTCTTGGCACACCTGGCTTTGCATAGAGACTTGGCAGTTTAGACTAAGTTTACGTTACTATTATGTTTAGACTATTTACGTTACTATTACTGCTGAAAGAAAATTATTTTTATCATTAGTACAGAATATACCCATAACCTGTTTATCTGTGAAATAATGACCTGATCAAAAAAAAAAAAAAAGCACTCAAAATAACTGTATTTTAGTGAAAACCTGTAAATACATTCTTAATTTAATGATAGATGTATTAACAGATTCCACCCAACACCAAGTTGGGTGGGGGTGCTGATCTGCTCAAGGGTAGGGAGGTTCTGCAGAGGGACCTGGACAGGCTGGATCGACGGGCTCAGGCCAACTGTATGAGTTTCAATAAGGCCAAGTGCCGGGTTCTGACCTTCAGCCACAACAACCCCCAGCAGCGCTACAGGCTTGGGGAGGAGTGGCTGGAAAGCTGCCAGGCAGAGATGGACTGGGGAGGCAGGGGGGGGCGCGGAATGGATATGTTGGTTGACAGCTGGCTGAACATGAGCCAGCAGTGTGCCCAGGTGGCCAAGAAGGCCAATGGCATCCTGGCCTGTGTCAGAAATAGTGTGGCCAGCAGGGGCAGGGAGGTGATCTTACCTCTGTACTCGGCAGTGGTGAGGCCATACCTCGAATACTGTGTTCAGTTTTGGGACCCTCACTACAGGAAGAACATTGAAATACTGGAGTGTGTCCAAAGACGGGCAACGAAGCTGGTGAAGGTGCTGGAGCACAAGTGTGATGGGGAGTGGCTGAGGGAAATGGGGTTGTTTAGCCTGGGGAAGAGGAGGATGAGTGGAGACCTCATTGCTCTCTTCAACTACCTGAAAGGAGCGTGTAGCAAGGAGGGGATGAGTCTCTTTAACCACGTAACAAGTGATAGGACAAAAGATAATGGCCTCAAGTTGTGCTAGGGGAGGTTTAGATTGGTTATTAAGAAGAATTTCTTCATGGAATGGGTTGTCAGACATTGGAATAGGCTGTCCATGGCGGTGCTGGAGTCACTACATCAGAAAAGAAAATTCCACAACATAAAATCTTCCAGTAAATTAGTGAAATCCTCAGGGAAGTTCACAAGAGGTCAGCTAAGGCATTAAGGTGCACAAGCATCAGCCAAGTCTCTGCCATGGCCAGCAGCACCCATGGCCATGGACAACCACCCAGGAAGGAGAGCCTGGCCATTAAACTGGCAAGCAAGGGACTTTCTAGGACTGGTTGCCAAGATTAAATTAGCATAGTCCAGAGAGAGAATAAGATTAAATCTCACCCTGATACGATTAAAAAAACTAAAGTGAGACTAACCAAATCATAAACCAACATGCAGAAACTCTTCTACAGTGACTGCAGTGAGTCTCAAAAGCAGATCTGAGACAACTCCTCTGTTGGCAGAGACACCTGTTTGCATGAGTTCTTGATGTTTTCTTACCAGCTGACACCAATAAATGTGCAACTTCAAAAGTAATAGTGATGTACTCACAGTGATCAGTGATCATGATCCAGTTTGGCCCAGAGGTCTTTTTGTAGTCTAACACAAAATACTGTCTTTCTTCACAGACTTTGATTTCACTTAAAGTACTCTCTTTTGAAAAAACAACTTGTAGTGATATAGTGACATTATGATAGTTATGAAATAAAATTTTCCAAATTAAAACAGGGACTCAAAGTGTACACTGAATTTTGGTTAGTGCTAATACATACCCTGAAACAGGTTGAGGAACTGTTTGAATGGAGTGTTCAAATTACTTTTCTTTACCAAGAGTCCTGCAAAGATACTTTTATTTTATAAATAGAAATACCATTCCTCTGAAATAGATGACATTGTCCAAATCCACTTCTCTTTGGAAAAACAGTTTTTGCAATTTCAGGATAGAGTATCTCAGGCATGGATGAAAATACTTGTGTGAGAAGTATGATGTATATTACCTTTTAAAAGAACCACACCAACAAACAAACATGCCTTGTTGTGTTTGTTTTTATCAGAGAAAAATGGTCCTTTATCTTACAAGACCTATTTAAAATTATGGGATACAGTTGACATCTTGGTTTTCTCTCAGTGTGTAAAAAGTAGATGATGAAGAGGTTTGTTGGTGGCCCACAGTCTGTTGTATCCTTCCTTGTTCCTATTAGCAGAGTTAACTCAGTTTCCAAATTTAGACATACTGTAGTGCCAGCACAGTGAGTTGGACTGTGCAGAATTAGAGAATAAAGAGACAGAGAGATTGCGAGTGCCAAATGTGGAATGAAGGCTTTCTATGGATCAGTCCTCCAGGTTTGCATGTGATCTTGTGAAGTGTAAAACGTATTCTGACCTTTTATTGACAGCTGTGGAAGTCTGTTCTTAATTTACTAGCTTCCTGCAGCTGTCACTCCACAGAATAAATAGGTCAAGGTGTTGTATATGAGAATCCTCCTCACATCCATGCATACACAAAATCCTCCCAGAAATTATAAAATGCGCCAGAAAAAAACTCCCTTTGTTTCCTATAAAGAACTTTCCATAGTCTCTTTGGGCAACTTGTTCTAGAGATTAATTACCCTCTCATTAAATATATTTTCCTTATATCCAGTTAGAACCTCCCCTGTTCCAACTTAGGACCAGTATCTCTCATTCTCCTGCCATGCCCTTCTGTCTTCTCAGTAACCACCTCTTGTGTGTTGGAAATCTAATAGCAGTTACTGGCTATTCATTCATTTCTGAGCCTTTTTCATGCTGAAAATCCCAGTTCCCTCAGCCTGTCCTCACAGGGCATGCGCTTGAACCCCTGACCATCTTGGTGGCCCTCCGCTGGACTTGCTCAAGTTCTTACCTATCCAATGCTCTACCCATCTAGATGACAAAATCCTTACTTGGGTACCAGACTGCTGTGGGAGACCATGCTGAAAGTCTTGCAAAACTCAAAGCAGATGTGATCCACCGTTCTCCCCTTGTCCACTCAACCAGTCACAGATTACAGTATCAAAAGCTGAAGTGGAAAAGAACATAAGGAGTGCCAAAGTGTGATGAAGGACAATTCAGTTCTCAAACTAGTGCTTTTGATAAAACCACTGAGAGTGTGAAAGCTGTGGTTACAGTGACACAACCCAAGTGTCTGCATCTTGCCCATGCTCTTTCAGAGTAAACAACCTGGTAGCTGCTGGTGCTAAACTAAGCACAGATCAATATGACTTGATCCATGACATGTTCCTGGGTGTGGTTGTTGGAACTTGGTTTTTGGGCAGCACGATTTGCCTTGTTTTCATTTCCCAAAATTCAGTTGCAGTGATTTCTAATAAAGACACAAGGTAGTGAGAATAAAACCACAAAGCCCTTTTGATACTTCAAGCAAAACCACAGTGATGGCACATAGGAACTCACCTCTGTGGAGTGTATCATCTTGAGAGTGTAGATTTGGATAGGAATATGGATCAAAGAAAGTTCCATCCTTTTTCTACCAAGCGAAAAATCTTCTACCCAGCATCACAGTTTCTGTATAAATGTATAGCCTACTTAAGAGTACTGGGTTTTATTAGGTATAAGCTTTGTTTATAAGTCATTGCTGTAATATTTTAAAAGAGTGGGAGAAGTAAAACTCACAATGTTAGTTTCTGTTAGCTAACTCAACCTGTGACTCCTCATGTCCTTAGACAGCCAAACAATCTCCCTGAGTCTGTGTGCTCATTACAAAAGGACGTCGAGGAGCTGTCTCATCACCCATCTGCATCAATACATAGGAGGTCTCTGAACTGCACACACAGAAGTTCCTTCTCAGCTTCCAGAAAAGGAAGGCTGCAGCAGGAGTGCCACTCGAGGTGATGCATCTCAGGGATGCTTCTGCCCAGGACAAGGGTCTGTGTCTCTGGATGACAGTGAGGGATAGCAGTGGTGGCAGCAGGGAGGAGCAGCAACAAGGATGCTTTGGGTGTAAAAATGCCTTTCTGTGGTTCTGGTAGAACAATACTTCCTCAGAAATAGCACTGTCTGTTAACTCATCAAGTGTTAAATCAGGACACCAGGCTGAATTAAGGACATAATTGTGGCACTTTATTCCATGTTTATTTGTTTTAGAAGAATGAGTGTCCACACTTGGGGCTGTGTAGGAGAATGACATTGCATGGGCCTTGCATACCAATGCCTCTTGTCTCTGCGATTCTGAAAGACAGGGCTGTGCAGCATTTTCAGCTAATGGATTTTCTTGAAAAGTACAAAACCACTGGAAATGTGTGTGCAACTTTTGTGGCTAGGTCCTTGGAGACTGAAATGCCAGAGGCTGCTCTGAATTCAGTGTCTTCACTGTTATCTGTTCTTCCTGGGTTTTTTATCCTTTTCATATGCACTAAACAAATTAAAAGAAATCCATTTGCTGGTCCCATTATACTTGACCTACATCACAGCCCTTGGATTTGTTTATAGAAAGAAAGGACAGTTTCGTTCCTTTTTAGTGTCTCTTAAGTGCAACATGTGTTTGCATCAGGTTTTTTGGAATATATTTGCTTACATATATCACAAAGAAATTTCCTCTCAGTTAACTGCTCTTGGTCCTCATGACAAAAAGCAATAATCTGGAAAAGTGGGAAAATGTTTTCTCAAAATAGTTGGTTTTAAGACTTTTGTTTGCTGGTTTTCTGTTAAAAAAAAAAAAAAAAAAAAGAGAGAAAAAAAAGAAGCACACATGGAGCTGTAGGCTTTGTGGCAGCTGTGTGAGGGTATTTCTAGTGTTTGACCAGCTGAGACTGAAATCCCATTGAATCCTATCAACTTCTCTTATGTGTCACTTTGGACCAGACTGTTATGTCATATAGTATTGGCATTAGAAATTATGAATCTGTGGATCATGAAGTGCTGCTGCCTGCTTTCTAGGGATGGAAGTGAACATATATCTTGGGTATTTGCAGTCTCCTTTTATTTTCAAAATTCCTTCCATTAGGAATTCACAAATATAATTAGATGAAACTCCTTACTAGGTATAATCCCATTTCTTACTTTCATGCCAATGGGTACCTTTCCAGTAAATTGTTCTGTTTAGTACAACTGGTTTCAGGGGTCTAGAGGACAACACAAAATGCAAAAAGCAACACAAATGTAATTGTGTTGCTGCAATTGGGAAGAATTCAGAAGTCTTCTTTCTCTATACTTTTGGTTAACCCCTTCTTTAGTAATTAGTGATTTATCAATTGAAATGGATTATTTTCCCTCAGTATTAATGCATCTTAAGAATTAGAGAAAGAGAAAATCAGATTTCATATTCAGTAGTTCAATCACTGGATTTCTTTGCAAACAAAAGACATGGTTTTAATACTTTTCTTGGCTAAGTCTAAAGGTCAAAATTAACAAGTTTTAAAGAAGAACTGAAGAGGCACACAGCAGAGCCTTTGTACTAATCAAAAATGAAAGACAGTGCTGAATTAGTGGATATCATAGAGAATCAAATTTATACTTACAACTTAGTATCTGTGACGGCAGCAGTGCAGCTTGCACAAGATTAAAATTGGGGCAAGAATGCAAAGAGCCAGCAGGTCAATAAAGAAAGAGAATTGTGGCTAGGGGCCAGCAGCCAAATCCTATTGTAACAGTGGCCTTTAACCACGTTTTCACTGTTACGACAACTGTGAAACTCAAGTTGGTTTTGTTGTTGTTGGGATCTTGGCTTTGCTTTACAGCTATGTGGGTTCAACCATAAAATAATTTTGAATTACTCTTATGGGTTGATGTTTGTGTATGTGTGTGTGTTTAGCTGGAGGGCTCAGAATATGTACCTAATTTTAACTGATGGGCAGTGATGTCTTCTCTTATTTTCCACAGAAACTGGCTGCAGCCCTTTGAGGCATGGACTGCTGGTGGAAGGCATTGGCTACAGCATTTAGGACCTTGCCATGACTGGATTCAAACTCTGATCTAAGCTCCCTGCTTTTCACATGCTGATGTTCTTTTTCGCTCTCTGTTTCAGGGTCTTTATGTCTTTGTGGTATATTTTATCCTGCACAACCAACTTTGCTGTCCTGTGAAAGCAAGTTATACTGTGGACATGAATGGCCATACAACTCCAGGATCAGCTTTTTTCACACATGGCAGTGGTCTGCCAGCTGCAGGTGGAGAGATCAGCAAGTCCACTCAGAACCTCATAAGTGCTATGGAAGAGGTACCAGTGCTCTATAGTCTTTGCTTTGCATACTGAAAATGTACCGGAAGATTTAAGTGGCAGTACAGAAGTAATACACAGGAATGAGATGCTAATTATTATAAATGGGCTTTGGGGAGGGGGATTATTATTTCTTTTTACCATAAAAATTATTATCTTCAGCTATGGTGATACTCTTGGAACTTACATTTCCCTGGTAACATCCCATCTAGAGAATTTCCCATTTTATACTAGAGTATTCAGTTTGTTATAGAGGCTGGTTAAAGTGTTGTCAAAAGTAGGTCATGAGAAATAAAAATATCAAATTAATTCTTTCAGCTTACTATGGGTCTTAGATGAGTTTTAGGTCTTTAATTTTCAAAAGTCATGCTGTGCAAAATCTCTGGAAATGTTAATAGAATTAGATTAAAATTAGAATAAAATTAGAATAGAATACAGCAGAACAAAATGAAGGGAAGGGGAGGGGAGGGGAGGAGAGGAGATAGGAGGAGAAGAGAGGCAGAAGAAATTTTGAGGGAGATTATTTTAGTCCCTTTGTTGCTGGAACTGGAATGCTGCTAGTATCACTTTTCACTAGCTGTAGTAAATCAAGGTGACTTTTGCTGCTGTGTTCGTGTGCATGTTGATAGAGCTAGTTGAAAATTTTCCAGCTAAACAGTTTTTTCCAAGAAAAACAATGATTTAATGGAATTGAAAGATTTCAAGGGAACATATCAGTTCTAGTAATAATTTTTGTGGAAACCAAGCTGCTCACCTAGCAGCCATTTTACCCATTTCTTTACCTGCTTGACTGTAGGTTTGTCTGGATTTTAAAGCTCCTCAGCTGCCTCCTGGCAGACCTCTAAATTTATTCAGTTTCTCGGAGTCTCACTTAAGGTGGTGCCTGACTCTCTAGTTTAGTGGACAGCATAGCTTCTCAGCTCTACATGGCAAGATTTTATGTCCCTGAGCTCCTAAACAGTGGATGAACAATAAAGCAGTAAAATCTATCTTGATTGTCCTGAAGTATATTTTTTTGGAGTTCATTATTTTGGCTTTTAATCACATTTAAGGAGGAGATAGATTTTCAAAACCACCTCTTTTCGCATGAACTGAAATTCCGGGCTTTTTGTGCAGCTCCACCTTAAACTGAAGTGGCTGATGAACTATAGCAAAGTTGATATCAAAACTGTAGGGCTGTATACCACCACCAGAACTTTCAAAGAGCGGCAAATTACTTTAAAATATTTTATTCGTAAACATGGGGAGGCATGAGTGCAAACTGTAGATCAGATAATGGAAAGTAATGATGATTAGTGGCTGTAGAAAGGAGAAGTAGGGTCCAGCAGAGGAAGAGGCAGTGATAAGAGAGAAGTGAGCTGGAACCTTTCAGTGCTTTCATTTAATGTTCTCCATACAAGGGGCCAATATTCAGAAAGAGCAGTATTTTTTCAACTTTTTGAGATAAGGACAGGCATAATAAACACAAGGTTAAATGACTTGTAATCAAGTTATATATATATGTATATATGTGTATGTAATTTTTTAAAAAGTTTTAAAAGGCTAACTGGTTCACTATAAGAGTGACAGAATAGCTGGTTCCAAAATCTTCTTGTCAGAGTTTGGCTTCAGTCATAGTGTACTATAGTTTTGATGATTACTGCATTTCTGTGCCTTTTTAAACTGCAGGTGCCTGCAGACTGGGAGAGAGCATCCTTGCAGCCTGCTAGTCAAGCTAGTTCTGCTTTTAAGCAGAGTTCACAGAATGGCAATGTTTTCCACCCTTCTGGAGGATTTAGTACCAGCTCATTGGTTGCTGATGAGGAATCACAGGAGTTTGATGACCTAATATTTGCTTTAAAGACTGGTGAGTGACTCTTCCTCTTGTTCCTCAAAGCTTGTCATGTTGTTCTTCATTCTAATGGTGCCATCAGTCCACAAGATCTGTTAATATAATTTCATTGCCAGTGGAAATCTGACGTAAAATTGTTATGTCTTGGACTGCTATTCCGTGAAAAATATTGTGCAGGCTATCTAAAATAACAGAGAAGGAGTCTGCAAAAATGCGTTTTGAGTCATGATGACAGGAAGACCTACAGAAAGTAACAGCAAATTGGAGGCTCTGATATATTTTCACAAGTGCTTAAATGGCTAACTTGCTGCCTCTGGGTGGGCTGTCTTGTCTTCTTTTATTTTCTTTTTCAAAATGATACATAGAATGTATACAATACTTATCTTTATTTTATATATATATATATATCTGTGAGAACGAGCATAACTTCATAAATATTGATTCTCTTAATAAATATAAGAAAAAATATTCATATAAAATATGTTTGGACCTGAAAAACAGTGTACATTGGCAAGATAAACTAGACAGATAGACTTCTGACCAAACATAAGAGCCATCTGTGATGAGCTCACCACACTGCTGGAGGACAGAAGCAGAGGAGGCCACTCTAGGTGTCCACACTCAAACTACACCTGAAAACCAAAACATTTGTGATCAGATTCCTCTCAACAGCCTTAGAGTTCAAGTCTTCAAAATTCTAGGTTCTGCCCTCAGTTATTTATTGCTTTTCTGCCTTCTCACCCACTCCACCAATGAAATTTCATGTTATGCAAATGATGATGTAAATAGATAGTCAGATGTGGCTGCAGGCAGAAGAAATGAAGTGAAACCTGATTCAGAGATAAGCCGACATGGGAATGTCTGATAAGACAACCACAAAGGCAAAGGAGGGCCACCTGATAAAACCTGGCAGATACTAACCCAAGCCTGCCTCCACTAGGCACCAGGTGAATGAGCTTGGTAGAAGGAGGTCACCTGAATGACCTTTAGGGATACTATCGAGCCTTGCAAGAGACAATGGCAAGGTACTAGTGACGTTAGCAGGTTAAGTGCTTTGGCACCAATAATTTCAGGAGTTTGTTCCCTTTAGTGACACCAAGGAAAACAGTCAAACTAGTTAGAAGAATGGAAATGCTGCTAATGAATGGGTAGTTTTATTCAGTATATTCATAATACTTTGTCTCCTAAGCCAATTTCCATTGTAGAAACCTCTTCTAATAATGAAGATAATTGGATGATTAATAACTGGCCCAGCGCTAAAAAATGCAAATTTTTATGCAGATAGTCACAAAATCTGTATTATACCTGTTAATTTACCTGGCCATTCTGCAGACTACTTATACTTTGTTATGCAGTTAAAGATTTTGGGCAAGACTTTCAAATCTAGGTGCATACACTTACAGTTACAAACTTTTTTTTTTAAGTACCTAAGAAGGTGGCTTTCACTTTTTTTATACCTTCCTGAGTATTTTGAAGGAAACCAGGTAATTCAAAGACAGTTAATAAGATATGAAGCCATTCACATCTAACACTCCCACCATGGCACACAGTGTTTATTCCTTAAGCCACTCAGCTGACATCAGTTGGCCTGTTTTCTGCAGTAAACTATGCACTGTGGAAGACTGAGTCCTAAATCATGAAGAACAATCTAGGCAACAGCAGCAGTTAAAACTCATAGTTAATATAATTTACCACAGCTTTAGCATTTCATGATTTTAAAATAAATCTTCAAGCTCCAGCTTTGGTTAATTTGTTTTCAGTGCTTCTAAAGGAAGTAGGTCTAGAACCAGCTTTTGATTATTTTGCCTAAATTTTATTATTGTCTTCTTTATTAATATTTTATGATAGTTTGTTCTTATGAGCCTTTTGTATTAATGTGGATTGAAGCAGAGACCTCAGGCCACAGCTGGAGAAAATTATTTTTGTTTGCTTTACTGACTCAAGCAGTATCTGACCGTTTTACCCCAATGCTTATTTGTGTGCCCCAACTGTGTCCCTGGCAACACTACAGGGGCAAAAAAGATGATTTCTAAGCCAAACCAGTTGTCCCATATTGTTCTAGCCTCACACAAGACACTTGAACAAGCCAAACTCAAGAGTTAGTATTGAGGTTAGAGCAGTTTTATCCACCAAATGTTTATCAGCTATTGCCTTAGATACAAGCAGTAACTCAACACATACTTTAAACCAAAAAACGTGACCTTTTCTGCAACCACAAATCATGTCTATTTTACTATTTTCCTCCAGACCTGCTCTCCAGTCCAGTTCAGTGTATGGCCAAGGAGTCAAGCTGCTCCCGATGGCACAAGGGAGGGATTCACATGGAAGCAATAAAAAGGGAGATGAGGTGGTGGAAAGTAGGATTTCTTCTCTGTTTGGCAGTACAGGCTTGTACTGCTAAAGTATTCACTGAGCTGTGGTCTGATGGGTATTTTACGACGCAGTTAAGCAGGCACTGAAAGGCGCCTGTCTCCTTGTCCCTCCTGGCAGCACACTTCTTCCCCTCTTGCATCATTGCTTGTACTCACATGAAATCTAAACAACTCATGTTAGAGGCTTCTTCTCTTTGTCTTCCTCTTCCTCCCCCCATGCCACTCCACATCAGTTTGATGCCCTTTTAGCACCAGTCCCAGCTCCAAGGAAGCAGTGGCCACCAGCAACTGGAAGACCAGTACCTCTTCTCTAAGTAGTCTAAAATGTACGAGCAGCTCAGATGCTTTTTTGCTGCCTTGCTCTTGTCTGTCATTGGCTGTAAGTAGTGCTTCTCAAACCTTTTTAGACTTGGCTTTATTTCAGTAGGCTGTGAATGCCTCATCTCAAGCAGACAAGCCCCTGGGAGAGCAGGGAAAAGGTGCTTTGTACCATGTTAGCTGTTTTTATCACTCCTAAACTGGCAGGTGTGGCTCTTGGGTATAGAGAAAGAATAGAAATGCTTGCTCTGCTATTGCTTGAGCTTTACCTCTGATAAGCAGAAACAGAAACCTCCATTATCTGTCCTTCCCTAAAACTGTCAATCTATAACCATCTCAGCCTCAGCCAAGCTAAAATATTAGCTCCACTCTGAAGGCTGGCTGAGGATCAGTACTGATTAGCAGAGGAATATGCAAAAATGTCTTTATGCCTCTTTGCACTTCATCTGTCTTTTCTGCTTATGTAGTTTGGAGCTGCCTGAAGGTTACTTTAATGTATGCTCCCTGTCTGTAGCCGCAAGGTTTAGTCTGGCAGCCAGGATCAGTGAGAATGAGGGTATAATCACAGCAAAGCTAAAATCTCATTCGTGTCCCCCTGCCCCACCCTTGCTTTGCAGCTGGCCGCTCTCAGCAGTAGAAATGAAGGATGACCAATGCACATTACAAAAATCAAACAAACCCCCACAGCACAACTTTATTCTTTAACTTACAACAGTTTAGTAATTTGCAGTTTGCAATGCAGCTCCACAAATAGATTCATTGGCACACTTGGCCTTATTGCTAAAGAAATGTGCTACAGAACTATGCACTTAGCCCTTAGTTCCATAATCGTTAATGCTGGGCCTAATTACAGATTAACCCGAAGTACAGGCTGGATCAGATGAAGGCATACAGCTGCATTTATAGCAAATCAGGGGGACAACAGTGTACTGTAGCCAACTTTTATGCTAGATTTATTTAATCTTTCCATCACATGGCCATAGAATTTTTTGTTTGGTGCAAGAAATCCAAAAGCTGGACTTCTTATATCATAACACCATGACCTCTGGATGCTTTATCAATTAATTCCTACTTTCCAAGAAATATGTTCATCTCCATACAGAAATACACAGTCAGGATTCTCTATGTTCACTGTATCACCTGATCTCCTATACTGTAGGAAACTTTTGGAAGGCCAGCCAGCTCCAAGGCAGTTTATGTGAAGGAAATTATAGAACAATTATGGTAGGAAAAAAATAATTTAGGGACATATTCTGCCTACTGATATGTGCTAAACCTTTTTTTTAAAAAAAAAAGTTTATGAATTTGACTTAAATTGTTTATTTTATTGTATTTCATTTCTGGCTTTTGTAATAAATCAAGGTCTTGGCTTCTCCTGAGGACAATTACGTACTGATTTGTTATTGTTAACTGTGCTAATTAACTTTAAAAGTACTGTCATTTTGAACTAGATTTCATTTTGCCTCTGATTTCTTTTGTAAGGTAAAGACAATTTAATAAGACCATTGACTTCCAGATTGTCACAGAGGCTAAAGCCCAGTATAATAGGATTCCCAAAGGACTTCTACCCTGGTCAGGGCTGGAGTTTTAACTAGGGATCCAACAGAACAAAAGTAGATGTAATCAATCCCAAAACATCCATCTGTCAAAAGCATAAGTACCATCAATGCACGGTAACTTTACTAATCTCTGATCTTCTATCCATATTTCCACCTCCTACAAATACTCTTGTCCTCCCCCTTCTGTGATGCACAAAACTGAACCAATTCCTTCCTTTGGGTGAGATGTGGATGCAAAACACAGCAAAGCCTTTGAGAGAGACCCAAACTCATCCAGTGCTGACCGGTGACCCACCCCTCTAGGAAGTTTATTGCAAAGACATTTATAGGTTAAAGCAGAGAACAGCAGCCTAGCACACGTATTTTCTAAATATATATTGGGCAGTAACAATGGAGGATATTGCTACATCCATATCTCAGTCCATTCTTGCTCTTAATAGAGGCATATGTGATAAATCCTAAGTAAATATTCTACATGGAGAATACCTGGAAATATCTACTGTATAAGTTAAAACCTCACACAAATGCAGCTATTACAGTAGCAATACTATATAAACCAACTCATAATTTTCAGTCTTACACAGCTAGAGTTCCAAGGTCAGCATTTTTTTAAACCTTAGTGTTACCGCTGTAGGTGCCTGGTTTAAGAGTTAAGCATCTCATGTTGGGCATCCTGAACTAGAGGAAACATTTGAGGTTTCACATTCTGAAAGATGTTTAGTGCAACATCCTGGAGACTGTCACAGGGCAGATAAGATACAGATGATGGCAAAGTGCCAGATTCGTGCCCTGCCTTATCAAACTACATAATTTCTGTTTTGGCAGGCTCACTTTACAGAAAAAAAAAAAAAAGAAAGGGTAGCCAGTTTGCATATTCATTTGACTTCTCATTTGTGATTCTTCACAAATGTGCTACTGGTAATCCATTAAACGTGACTGCATAATATCTAGGAAGCATTTTTAGTCCAATCTAAACTTTATTCATAGAAGTCTGTTGGTGTCATTTCTGTAAAGTCAAAACCCTGAAGGAAGAGTTAAAGTTGGTTCACGTGGGTTATTTGTTTCTATCCAATACGTCTTACACATACAATATAAATCATGATTCAGAAAGCACGATTGAAGTGCTTGTGAGATTAAAAGTCTCCCCAGAGATATGAGTACAGTAGTTACAAAACAAACTCCATCTCCCTTAAAGCGTTTCAGTGAAAGTTTGAGATATATCTGAACAAGCAAATGATAACAGCGGGTGTCCAAGGGCTGGTAGGAATGCGCTGGTGAGATTCTTCACCAGTAGATGTCACTGGAGGGATCTCACCGCGTCTGCGAAGCCAGCTGTGACTTTTCAGTTTCTAGCTAGTCCTCTGATACAAAAAGAGAAGAAGAAAGGCCTCATTTTCCTGCGTCCTTTTCTTAAAATAGTTTCTTCACAAATTAGGGAAAAGTAATATTCCCCACTACGTACCCACCATCCAACTCCAGCATCTCCAAGGCAGTACATGTTTTTTTGGATCTGATTGTGTTTAAATTCTGCCCTAATCTGAGGACAAGCTGGACCTATGAACTCTGTGAGACTCCATCGTGTAAACAGTCGTACCCTTCCCAGTCTGCCAAATGTTTGGTAAGCTGGTATCCTGGTTACTTTTCAGCTCTCATACCTAAAAAGGATCAGCTCTCACACAGTTTGCATCAGCAGCAGACCAAGGCCCTTGTAAACCCAAAGTAGCCTACTTCAGACTCTGCTTTGCCAAGTTCCTGATACGAACCTCTGTAACAACAAAAAATCTCTTCTTACTTTGCACAAAGCATGCGAGTATATGATATTTAAGAATATATGTAGTGTAATACTATATTAGACTGGCATCTGACCTTTCTATAGAGACCAGCATGAGATTCTTTTAAGAAACTCCGTACTGAATAGTTGCAGTACAGCCATCAATAAGAAAAAATAACTTTCTGACCCCAAAAGCCATTGTTCACCTTAAAATCCAAACCTGGGATGATCATATTTATATAATATGATTTTAAACATTTTCAATAATGTATTTTTTCCCTTTTGAAATTTGTACCCTCTTCAGCTTAAAAAAATGTTCTAAGTGAATTCCAATGTTAATGATGCTACATAAGAAGCATTGTTTTGTTTCTCTATTCAAAGTATTTTATTTACTTCAAGGTTATTACCTTGTTCTTCTGGCCCCGAATCATACATCACTATGATTTATCTTCTCTATTATATACATGTTTCCTTTCTAAAATAAACAGTTTTAGTGAATATAAGAAAAACTCAAAATGACTTGCTTATGCAGTTGCTCTTTTTCCCAGGACTTTCAATCAGCTTTCGGCTATTAGGACCATGTCTTGTATCTCTGTATGTTGTTGACTCTTGTCATACTCTCGACAGTAATTGCTGGTGTCTCAAGAGCTTGGGTCATACATACCCAAGAACAGGACTCATCTAGAAGATGTCAATAAATGCATGTGCACTTTGTGACCCAAACACCAAAACCAGCTGTAAGGATTATGGCACAGAAAATACTCACTTTTGAGCCACAGAGTCCTGCAGCTTCTTCTGCTCAGGTTCTCTGAACCCAGCTCCATATTGAAGACTGCAGAAACAATAAGTGGTATAAAAAATTATGACATAACTCCAAAAAAGTTATGACCCTTATCTTGTCTTTTGCTGAACAAGCCAAAGCCAGGAATGTTGGCTGACACAGAAATAAGAGATGCACTTACAGCTGATAGAAACTTCTGAAAATATTTTTTTGTATGAAAATGCAAATCATTACCTCTCCCAGCATACCCTATTTGGGGCTTTTTGAGCCAAATGCCATTCCTTTGCAACTCTCTTGAACTGCATGTAGTTACATATCAACTTCTGCCCAAAATGAATAACTTCCCTAGTTATTTGTAAGTGACACCACTGTAAAACCATGGTTAAAATTAGTCTGCCTTGAATTCACCATGCCTAATTACACTGATGTACAGTTCTCAACAAATTTAAAGCCTAGACTTCTTAAACCCTAACAAGACCCATGAATTTTGTAGGATTCACTCTGCAACTCAAAGAGAGGAGCTAAAGATGCACTGAAGTTTATAGTTACAACTGCTATTCTGTGAAGAAGTGGTCTGAAAAAAATACACATTTCATAAAAACTAGTGCAGGATTATGCATGTTCACACTAATCACCTCAAACCTCCCTGCAAAAAAAAAACCCAAAAACAAACCACCCCCAAAAACCAAGGAAGCCACAAACTAGCAGAACTCCTGTGAAAAAAGGATGGAGAAGGTGGCCTGCTGAGGTCTCTTGCAGACATATTTTGGAAGTTTCCATGGGCTAGAGTTTAGTACTCTCTCACAGTAGAAGAAAAACACAATACACCAGATTGTGCCAAATGTGGGTTTAAAGAGTATTTAGTCAGTATCTATTCTCATGTTGAAATTACAATCCTATTAAAACAGCTGGAATTGTAGTTTAACGAGGAAACTGTATCATTAAATATCAATTCTTCATGAAGAAGTCCTTGGAAATACCAGACTGTAACAGCCAGACCATGAACCTAGCCTAAGTCAGGCCTTGATTTATGCTCTTGTGATTTCAAGGCAACCTCTGAATGGCTATTGTACCATTTACTGAGACAAATAAAGAAACTGACAGTGGAACTATGAAAAAGTGTAGCTGGATGGTACAAAACTACGTCAGATAATGTTATAATCTGTGGATTCAGAATTGTAGACTAGTGAGAGGAAACTTGCCACATTGTTATGGAGTAAGGAAACATTTCAACAACCAGAATAAAGCAAAGCAGGGTACGATATCACCATTTCTGTGTCGGGATTTCATTCTCACTGATTCTTTTTTTTTCTTTTTCGTTTGTTTTGCTGTTTCAGGTGCAGGTCTCAGCGTCAGCGATAATGAATCTTGTCATGGCAGCCAGGACGGTGGCAGCATGGCTAATTCCCAGATCGTAGAGCTTAGAAGAATACCTATAGCAGACACTCACCTCTAATTCCATGGCTTGCTTTGTTTTCTGTTGGGGATCTTCTTGTCCTTTTTTTTTTTTAAATTCAAGCCTCAGTATTTTTATATTTGTACTTCCTTTTGCACTAAAACACTATAGGAAACTGTGTAGTAGCACGCTGTGAGCTTTGCTGCTCGTTTAACAAGGAATGTTTGCTTGAGGTTTTGTATATCAGAAAATAAACTGTAAATTTTTTACAGTGGCTGAGCATCAATAGAATCCATGGCAATCAGCCTAGACTTGTTATCTTGTAGCTAGATGACATATTTCAAAAACTGTAGCTTTTTTAATTAACCTGTATGTGTAACACTGATTAATAAAAGCAATAGAGTCCATTTGATACAAACAAGTCTCTTATTTCTGCTCGCTGCTTATCAAACTGGATGATGATGCAGGCATCCTGTTGGACAGAAAAGATTTTTAATTACACAGTTGTTTGGAGTTTTCTCAGCCGTACTCTTCTCACTGTTTTTTTAGTACCTGAAACTGTGCACTTTACAAATTTGAATAAGGACAGAGTCTTGAGCCAGAGCATTTGAAATTTAAATCATGGCATGATAAAATATGGCATGATCTGAAACAAACAGAGGGCAGGGGAGATGAAGGACAAGAGTGAAACCACTGGCAGCTGCATGTTGCTGACTGCATTACCTTGCTAGTTTCATAACACTGAACTCTCTCACTCCTCTCGCAGTCAGAAATAAGGGGAAATTCCAAAGACCTGAATTTTCTGTTAGTCTCTGCGGGTGCTACACAGATATCCCTGTTCTGGTTGAAGGGTTCAGGTATTGCATTGTGAACAGAGCTAGATCAGTAATCTGGAGTCATAAATGAGCAAGAAAAGTTCCTCCCTTGGGAAAAAAAAAAAAAAAAACAAAACCAGAAATATTTCAGAACTGTGAGGGGGAGGTAGGCTGATCTTGTAGGAATCATTAACTCCACTTCTGCACAGATGCTCTGGAAGAAAAACATATTAAAGCAGGAGACCGAGGGAATTTTTCTCTGAATGTTTCTGAGCATAGTATAAAAATACAGTAAATGAGAATGCAAGCTTTCATAGCTTTGTCAGGAACTTGCCTAAAGGCTTAACACTGGGCAAACTCTGAGCAGCAACTTCGCCCTCTAAAAGAAAACTTTTCTGACGGAAACTCTCCACGAATTTCACTGTAGTGATATACAAATTTTACTGTTTCTAATTACTTGTTGAGCTGAAAAAAATCCCCAAAACCAAAAAATATCAAACCCCATTTCTCTGTCCCAGTTCTGTAATAGCTGGTAGGACTGCACAGCTTGCAGTCATCACTCATATCCAAAGCATAATCTTTAAGATCTAATACAAAAGCATTCACAGACACAGAAAGCTATTTGTAGTCAGCAAAGCCCTTAAACAAGTGCTTTTTAAGTATACATTTTAATTGATGGGAAATAAGAGTATGTCTATATTTAATTAGTACATGTTCTGCTGCATCGAGGCTTCAGTTTCTGACTCCCAGGAATTTTGTTGACTCTCTTTATGCTGATCATGCTACAGAGCAAACAGGGCCAAGTCTTTGTGGTCAACAGCAAAACTTACTGGGAAGTGAGGAGGGGGGCAGAATGGGCGTTGCTTCACCATGAGCAATATACAGAAGCTCAGGGCAGTCAGGGAGACCCATGCCCCTGTACAGAAGGAGCAGCCTTTAAAAGTGGGTGCAGTGCATCTGAAGTGTAGCCCACAACTTCATACAAGAATGAACCATCTCAGCATATTTTATATTTTGTTTTTCTGCTCATACCTGCTGAAAAGGGACTTTTTGGATGCTTGAATGAACTGCAAGTATCACCAAATTAAGTCTCTCAGTCACTTTGCAATATAGTACTTTATTTTCTACACAGGAAATCTGGCTCTTGCAGAGTTTTTTATTTAATTTCATTCTTCCTGAATCGACTGGGATGAGTATTGTTCACCGCCAATACTTCTCATCTACCCCAACTAAAGCCCTAACATGAAGCCTGGCCCTGCAGAATGGTTGCAACACTTGCTCAGTTGCGAGAGTGTCAGGGCTGTAACAGATGTTTCATTATTCGCAGTACATGCTACTACATGCTGTGAGAAAGCTTATAAAAGAAGGATGTTTGTTTGATTTTGACTCACCACCATAAATGTTAATGCTTTGTGTCACTTCAATTTGTTGCACAACTGGCTTGGTTAGGGATTTACTGGAAATGCATCAGCATTTTCAGAGCAGATCAGTAGGATGACTTCCACTGCCAGCATTTCTTGAGTTTTACATCTCTAGGTGGTGCTCATATGGTTTAAGATCATGAGATGAATTTTATTATTGTTCTAGAACCTCTCTTTTTTTTTTTTTAAGGAAAACATTCTGTCTGTAGGAAATTCAGTGTTTTAATAGCATGGATCTCCCTTGGCTCCTTTTTGCTGTTCCTTAAGCAGGCAAAGATGGAGATGGGAGCACGGCAGCTGTGTGCTCTGACTCAGATATGCCTGACAGCCACACCTGGACCAGAGCAGCACCTTCACAGTTGACTTGACTTAATATAACTAGACCAAATGCCTCCTGCAGTTCCCTGATCTCAGGTGTTATTTAAAATTTGATAGATAGTATAAACACTTCTTTTTTTCTATGAGAAGAACAAATCCACAGCTATATAGCTTTCAAACCAAGTGTCACCACAGGGCCTGCTGTGCTGAAATGACTAACTCCATCAACCCTTTGCTTTGTTCCTCTATAGGGAAGAACACCAGGACACTTGCTGCCTTCAGTTTTTTCCCCTATAAAAGCAGACATCATTTCTCCACAAGAGGTTGTTCTCTATGTTTTGAGGGGTAGAAGGAGCTGTGGTTAATATGGATATAACATTTTGTAGTTTACTGTGTGAAGGAGACCCCTTTCCTAGACCACTTTTCCCCTAAAGCTGCTTAACTATTTATGTATATCAGATGAACGAATGAATGTGTTCCAGGAGTTTATCACCACTCATACGACAACATAAGTAAATTCACTTTTTTAAAAGATGTCCGAATTTCACATTGAAGTGCATAAGTAATGAAAAATGCTAATTTCAGCAGTTATCTTTTACGTGATGCTTTAGAGAAAGTCAGTATGGAAGATTCTGATTTCACTTTTCTTGATAAAGCAATTTGTGTCAGGGACTTGAACAGAAGTATTCTTTTCTTTTTCTTTTTTTTCCTTTAGAACCTAGTTGAGAGCCCCAATATATCCATGTTCTGTCTCTACCAGGCAAATGCTTAGTACTCCAATATACTGCATCCAAAGTCATCATCCTGCTGAGAACCATACCACGAGAGCTTTGATTTACAGAGGATTAAATTGTATTGACATCTTCACAGCAATGAAGTGCCTATGTGCTTAACATAAAATTATGTTAAATTGACTGATCATGCAGAGGTTTGACTAGAAAATTGCACTGAGTTCAGGCAATCCTGCCTTCAGATGCCTTTCACTATAGCTCAGCCTATACTCTGGACCCCAAGCTGTTATTGTAGATTCTTCTTCACCAACATTGGTGCAAACCAATAAGAAATCAGAATGTGTGCCCAGTTTGCTAGCAGCACAATTTGTTCCTGTGTTACTTCTCCTGGCAGTAGGGTAGTGAAAATAGCATGTGCATGTTTGGGCTCATCTGCTCCATTCAACATGTTATTCTGTTAATTTTCACAGGAAAAAAAAAATAAAAATAATTTCCATTTTTCATTTCATGGTTCAAAATTATCTTCTATGCAAAAAATACATGGAAATAATTGCAATGTAATAGTCAAACATTATTTAACAAATTACCTGGGACTAATGTTGTGCTGAAACTGAGAAGACAGTTGTATAAAACAGCCTAAATGGTAGCCAAAAAAAACTAAGAATGATTTTGGTTGGTTAGTTGGTTGGTTGGGATTTAACCAAGTCAAAGTTGTGTTCATGATAGAGAAAGCGTTTTCACAAGTACACAATATTTGGAGAAAATTATAAAGACCTTTTTTGTTGTTGTTACTGCGTTTCACTATTTTTTGTTTTTTGTGCAGATGCAAATACTGACGTGACACCATTTTGGTCCTGCCGTGCTGCTCAGCATCCCCAGGAAGGTGAATGCTTTGCTCTTCCTGGAGGTGGTGGTTTTACTCACAGGTTTATTTTGCCAATGGCTTGTACTACGAACTGCCAGAGGGACTTTCCTGGATATCCAGAAATGTGTGTTCTGGGAACTGTAAGCAGGGAGCTTGAGAGCATGGATTTAATAACCCTGATGCCACTCCCTGTCCAAAATGTACGGCTTGGAGATGGTCCCAGGAGCATCTCATAACGTCTGGTGTCAAAAATGCCAAAGCTGTCAGGATTTTCCCCAACTCAGCAGGTAGGCTTTGAAGACAGTGTGGTCACTCCTGTGCTGTAGTACTGCTGATCTGAGCACACAGTGGTTTTACCCAGAGATGCTCTAACTTCCAAAAGCTGTGATCTTCAGTGTGGCTCTACTCTCCATGCAAAGCAAAGGACAACATCTGGCCTATGTTTTGATGGTTCAAAGTACGCATGGAACACAACTATGTGTCACTGTGTACACACAGACAGAAAATAATTATGGGATATAAGAGTTTAATATCCTAAAAATAAGCTCAGTTTCAATCTGGAAGTTAAAACACTGTAGTCCAGGTTATGAAACAGGTTTCCCTGGAAACTTCCTGGCTCCTGCTTTGCAATTCCTGAGCTGAAGTTAAGCGTGTGGTTTCCCAGTTTCCTAACTGGAAAGAGTCACGCATCCAAGCACAGGATATACAGTTACCAATAGAGGTGCAAGAAAAGGGGATGCCTGAAATCTCCTTTGCTCTCAGCCTCCCACAGTGCACAAGCATGTGAGACACCAACTGCAGGTCCTCTATGCAGGACTTACTGAAATGCTGCTTCCTCGGGTCTGTCTGTTCCCCACAGTGGGGAAGCAGAGAAGCAAACAAAGATTTTCCCATCTGGCAAGGACCAGTCAAATTTCTGCTCTGCCTGCATGCAGGACCATATTTCTTTTTTGCTTTGGGAGAACAATGTGTCCTCCAGATTGAAGCAGCACAGGAGGAAAAGAACAGACAAAAACAAACAGTGACCTCGCTCAAAATCCTTGTGAAGTCCTGATAAAGGGAAATAGCAAGTTGTTCCTCACCAAGTGTGTACATGTGGTTATTTCTGCAGCAGGATAGCAGTCAGCCCCACCACCTCTGCTGGTTGCACACAGGCAGTATCTGCACTAGCAACTCGTTCTGAGGTTTTCCAGCCCCAAAATGAGTCCTGTTTGCATCTGTTTTCCATGTCATGGATATTGTTTGCAACGCTCCTTTGCAGCTGAAATCTAAAAATACCCCACAGACCAACTTTCTTCTGCTGAAGGAGTGACCCTTCTCCCTGACCTCCTGTTTGTCCAGCACCTCAGTCGCTACAGTGCACCCACATTCCTTCCCAAAGAGAATCTTTATTCACTTATTCCTCCTAATAGCACTTGCCTCAATAGCAAACAGGCTTGTTCCCCCTCTTCCTCAGCCAGGCCTTTGTAAGGACATAACGCTTCCGATTTTCTGACTTGTAAGAAGGAACCAGTTTCCTTCTTAAAACTTTGTTGTTCTGCAATTACCATGTTCAATACCTTGTGCTGGACAAGATCCTAAGGAGTCACGTCCTACTCCAGCAAAACACAATTGAGACCATCCGCAAGGCTGAGCATATGTCTACTTTGGCTATTTGGATGGCAAAATACATAGTTCACTGGATAATGTGTCTTCAACCACATGAATCCCGTATCCTACTGTTGCCTGTTATACATTTAATAAAGCTGGTCTAACCATTAACAGACCATTAATAAATGGTCTAACCATTTTAACTGGGACTTTCTGCAAGGTTTGGGACATGCGTGCTGCTTTGTGGTATCTCATGATTTTTCTCTCCCAGCAAATGTTGAAACCTCACCCACACTGAGGCCTAGCCATGTGCAGGTGGTGGAAACTCTCCACTCTGGTCGTCAGACTAGTCTCAAGGTTTAAGAGGTGAGCTTGAATTTGGTGGGGCTGCAGAGGGCCTGAAACTTTACCCTCATCTGTGAGCAATGCTCTGATTAGCTGTCTGCAGTATAAAAGATGAGGTGTCTACAGCTTTTGCCATCCCTTATGTGTGTTCTGGGCAGTTCCTTGGAAGGGTAAGAGTAGGTACTTCTGGCAGGGAAAAAAATACAGCTGTAGAGCACAAGCAAAGGGGAGAAACTGCTGAGAGTTTTCTTCCCTTCATTTTTTCATATTCCCTGTCACCCATTCTCTTCCCACTATTTCCACGTGCATGATGCTTTGCCTTCTGCTGAATATCGCATGACAATTCAGAGCACCTAAGGCAAGCACTGTGATTCTTGTCCAAGGACCATGTGCCTACAGCTTTTAGGTTCTTCTATCCTGAGAGACAGATTTAATAAGAACTGTGTTACTTTAAAGTGCTAAGGGACTTTTCAGGGTTAAGAGTGTGTTGGTTCCTTATATTCAGTGCTGTCAGAAGACATCTGTTGTGCATTTAAAGACTTCTGATCCTGGTCCTTAGTGGACTAAGGCTGACCTGTGTCAGTAGTGCGGACCATTGTTGTTTGACCAGCTGGGAAACAGTCTGCCCACCCTAAAAATCATGCTCTGCTGTGAAGTGCAGAGTGAGAATCAGCAGGCGAATGCCAGGCAGTTACTAGCAAGCCTTTTGACTGGCAAATGGATGGCTCATTACAAACATGGGGAGATTCATTTTAAAGGTAATCCTCCAAGCATGGAAAAGAATCCTGCATAGCCTCAGGAGATGGACAGCTAAATCCTCAGAGCCGATATAGACAGTCATGCCATTCCACCCCAGGGACATAGACCTTGTTTTTGAAAGCAGCATGCTCTAGAGGAGAAAGTAAATGGAAAAACAATATCATCTTGCTTTCCTAACCCAGAAAAGGAGCCTTGAATGTTCATTAAAACAATCTTTTATTGCAAAGGAAACAGAAGTTCAGATTTTTCTGCTCCTCATAAAACTGAGGCTAACATGATTTAAAAATGTCACAGCTTTCTGAAACTGTGTGAATGAGCAAAGAAACAGAGTGCACATTTCTAGTCATGTCTTCTCTGGTTATATTCAAATACAATCAGAAATACTGATAGAATTACTCGGGTTTTTTTTGCAGAAGTACTAGCCAACAAGAGGCAGTGTTTTACATATCATATGAAATAAGTTAATGTCTAGATCATAAAGCACGAAGTTAGTGCCTGTAGACCACAAGTGTTCAGAAATCATTAGTTCTGACTAATTGAGCTGCTTGTTATTTACTTTAATCTGATATCTACTCTAGAAGGAAAATTGTTATACTGAAACTAATTAAAGCCCTTATTTTTTTTGGTCTTATATGAGTTTTATATTAGTGGCAGCAATACATGTTTTGCTCAAAATTAAGTCCATTATTTCTAGTTTTCCTGAGGGAGAGGGAAATAAAGACGTGCTTAAATCCTTGTACTGGAGAGAAGGCTTCTGTATTGTGAAATTGGTCTTAAATTAAATTAATAAATAAGACTTTAAACAAATAATCCTTCTTGCATTTGGGAGAGGAGGTTTCAAAGTGAAATGTTTGTATGTCTACGTTTCTATAGGAAGAATACAGAAAGCAGGAAAGGATGGGGGATGTTTAATCCCATTAAGTGTGAAGAAGAAGAGTGTCTTTCTGGTAAGACCCATTCTAGGCCAAAACTGAAAACACAGAAAACAAATCAGTGACAGTGGGTGTCATTGTCTTAGCCTGACTATTAGCAACTGCATGATTTTGCCTGGGGTGACTGTTTTCACTTGTACTGGCAGGGTACATTTGGCAGTGACTGTTCTACTGCTTCTCAAGGTCAGATCCTGATCCAGCAGCTCTCAGACAATATTTCTTAACATCAGATTTCACTGGCTAGAATTTATATTTTCTACTCACAGGCATGAAAATCCGGTCTCAACTGACTTACGTTGTGAACATATGTGCTATTTTCAGTTTGCAGGTGGAGAAACTGAGTCTCCAGATCTCCCATAAAAACCTGGAATACAGGATTAGTCGATTCAGAGCAAGACTGGTGTGTGTGCAATCCCAGCAAAGACAGCAGAATGCCATGACTGACATGTCAGTTTTAGAAAGACTACCTGATCATGGCTGACCGTTTATATCCATATGTGAGCTTGTGCTCAGCCATCCGCCTACGATCTTGCGTATTGGCATACACTTGGTCTCAAACATGACACCTGGCAGCTGTCCCTCCTGTGGAGCAGAACAGCAGGGGATGTCTCCCTCAGCTCAGAGGGACCTGATGGGCAGAGGTGCCACCTGCACAAGCAATGCAGATGCAGATGGGAGACCTAGCTCACTTGCAGCCCTTGAGCCATAACACGAGCTTCATGCTCTCACCTGCCCACCTGCCGTCCTATGCAGTGTCCCAGCATCAATGCACTTACTGTTTGCTTGCCCTTGGCTTTCCACTACAGAAACTGGAGAGTATCTGAAACCATTGCTCTTATTTCTGGCTAGGACTTTATTCACATAAATTTCGCCACCCACTCCCTACATACAGTAGACGTGCACACAGCAGTAGTGCCCTTTCGGGATGTATTTGCATACAGCAGAGACAAAATGGATTGTGTTTCTGTCACCTCCTTTACCCAGAGTCTCGCTTCCCCCTTCTCCTGCACCCACCGTGACAGCCTTGGGCAATGCCCAGATGACAACTTGAATCTTCTGCCTCTCCCAGTCCTCGGAGGCGTTTACCTCAGCTCTAAGATGATGCTGTAGGGATGATCTTCTTCCAGAAGACTATTGTTGGCATATAGATTGCATGTATAGGTGGGACAGAGCTAAATATTGCAGTGCCTCTGCTTCAAGTGTCTTGAGGGTGGAGATCTTGAAGAATAACCAGCTCTGATCAAAGCACTCTTTATGTCTTCAGTTTGTGCAGTCTCATGGATTATGCAAGTTTCAGCTATTCTCTGGAAGAAAAGCAGTTCATTGTCAGGACCCCCAGGGCATGCATATGACTAGCATGTTAGGAAAGAGTTTTGGAAACTGGCCTGGCACAAGGTAAGAGAGGGAGAGGACAAGGGAAGCTCTGGATCTGGGCTCTTGGGGCCTAAGAGACAAGGAAGAGCCACCAAGGTGGCTTGCTGGTGTCCTGGGATCTTTCAGGGTCTCAGCTTTAGCCTGTACCAAGACTACCAGGAGCCTTCACTGTATTGCACGACGTGGATCACCTGGGCCCGTGGCAGCCCAGCCCATAGCCTGGGATCAGCAAAATCTGATCTGGCTTCCTTGTAAGCAGTTCCTGGAGAGTACATGGCTGTGAAGCTGCTGTATCTTTGCTCAGCCAGATTACATATTCCATAAAGGTGATTTAAAGTCTTGTGATACAAGGCTCATCCTTGGCTGCTTGGCTAATTTGTCTCTGAAGCCACATAAATAGTTCTGTTTGAACCTGAGAGGTTGTTTCAGGCTTGTTTTTGTTTCTGGATTGATCTTTAACTGGTTTCCAGGGACACCACGAGGGCTGGAGAGAGCCACGCTTCTAGTTGTGTTTCAGGCTGTCAAATTTGGGACAGAAAGTCTGTCTGTGATCACAGGATTTCCTGCTTCACTTTTCTCTCTTCCCTTGGTTTTCTACAGGACAGCCTGCTAGGGTGGTCCCCTGTGACAGTATGCTCACCTGCTTTTCCATGCTTACCTGCTTCTTGTTGAGCTGCAGGTACCTTATTCAGGCAAGAGTTCCAGAGTATCAGTGTTGTATAAAAATGGTGAAAATTATTAATAATACAAAACAGTAGTTTTGTATTATTAATAACAGCAAAGCAGCTGTGGTGTTGCTTATAAGCAATAAAAATGTGAAGGTCTTTCTTTGCATCTAGAAGTTGGAAAGATACATTAAAGATACACATATTATTAATGTCTGATTAAATGTCTCTTGCTGTAGTGCACTGTCTTTACATATGACTAGTATACTCTGGAATGCCTAACCATGATTAAAAAAGCCCCACGTTTCTCAATGTTAGAGGAAGAGGAAAGGAAATGTTATAGATAACATGCTAAGTTCCTCTTTTTTTTTTTTTTGTTTGTGGCTGTGTCTCCTTTCCTTTTTCTTTTTGTTCTTTCATACATAACTACATCACCACTGAAGTAGGCACTGAACACTGCTGCATTTCATTTTATGCAAATACAGGGACTTTAACTTCATCTAAAGATCAAGGTTACATTTTGCTTGGAGGCAACATAATAATATTTATTTTGACTTTGTGATTGAATAGGAAGGAGAGGTTATCTATGCACATGCATATGACTGAAAGTGAATGCTTTTTCCCATGGAAAGCTGCCTGAATACTCAATCATTAATTTGCAAAACAAACAACCCAAAAGAACTTGGCTTGTGCCTTCCATATGTATCCGATGAGATCTAGTCAGAATTAACTGCGTATACAGGCACACCATGTGACACTTGATTGCAGTTTCCATTTCGCTGCAGATTTTTCACTTTGAACTAGCATCCAGTATGCCGGGAAGGTTCACAGTGCCATAGGGCTGTGATGATGATCCTGGGGAGCAAGACACTTTGACAATCCCTTGTGCTAGCCTGTTGCATGACAGCATGACTCCTCCACGATTTCAGTAGGGTCCTGCTCTTCTCTGCTCAAATACTTCTCCTTAAGGATTTTGTTGAGAGCAGATGCCTGCTCAACATGAACATGACTAACTTGCTGTGACCAAGGAAAGCCACTAAAAGCAACTGACAGTTGTTGAAGTGGGACACAGTGGTCTTTCCAGGAACACGAACTCTGTTAACGCTTCTTTGTTGTCTCAGTAATGTTTGGGATAAATTTGTGTAAAGCATACTATGCACATTAGCATGCTAGGAGATGTATGATTAAGAGTTTAAATCCATGTGAGTTTGAAATGGGTGAATCAAAGTGATTGGGACTTTTATTTTTTCCCCCAGATAAAATATTAATAATGCCGCTTGATGAATTTTCAAATTGAGAGAAACTATCCAACATCCGCTAAGTCCACATTGAAACAAAAGCAATGAAACTTCCTACCTGCTTCAATTAGGCTTTCCAAGACACCTGTCACTCCAGTAATTAAGTGATTCCTAGTTTCTCAGACTGCACCAGCCACTGCCAAATAAAATACAACCATTTAATCATGTTAAATTAGAGCTATAATAATATTAGTCATTGCCTAATAGCCTTTTTTAAGCCACTAGAAAAGAAAAGTCTTGCCAAGAAGACTGTTACCCTTCCACAGTATAAATCAATAAATCATAATTGTACTGTGTACCTTGACCTCTTTTCCACCACAGTGTGGAAAACAAAGAGCAGGAAGCCAGAGACTGGTTAAGTAATTTAAAACTATTTATAAACTATAGTTCAAGGGACAGGTTAGGTCTATTAATTAGTAAATCATTCATAACCTCGAAAATATTCAAATGCACTCCATTTCAGTCAAGTATTCTAAATGGAGCAATCTGATAATGTGGCTGCTACTGTCAGGGCTGTAAAAGTCTGTGCTCTTTTCAACTGTTTCTGTTAATGTTTGAACATAAATTGGTGAACACATACTAGAAAGTAATTAATCAATTGCAACCATTCCACCAAAGCTAGATGCATCATAAATTATGTCAACCCAGAATTTCTTTATTTTTAACCACTAATTGCTGATATTTTCATCAATATTCACAAACTCATATTTCTGAAGCCACTGCAGACATTGAGCAGACCTTTTTTTCTTCTTCTTTGCTCTAAATTAGCTGCTTTCTGTCAGTGTTTCTTCACTGTTTTACCCTCATTTTATTAATAGTCAGTCGTGGGAAATCACCAGCTCTGAACTCCTAAAGCTGCATCTGTGCTGTGGGTATTTACAACAGGGCAGGGCACATTCTCCGGAATAACAGTCCTGACTGCGTTAGAAAGGATTTAGATGGGACCAGGATTTAGAAGGAATTTTTATGCCATCCCCGAAACACTGGCTGAACCATTTGGGTTTTCTCCTCGTCTCCTGGAACGGCTTAAGTGCTGTCTCTTTGATGGTGCCCTAAAATGCTCCCGGGGATAGCTCAGGAGCTTGGCACTTGTGCCATGTCAAAAAATAAAGAGGACTTCCAAATCACAGAATCATAGAATGGTTTTGGTTGGGAAAGACCTTTAAGATAATCAAGTTCGACTGGCAACCCAACACTGCCAAGTCCAACACTAAACCATGTAGCTAAACTCCATATCTACACATCTTCTAAATACCTCCAAATGGGGACTCCAGCACTGCCCTGTGCAGTCTGTGTCAATGCTCAACAATCGTTTCAGTGAATAAATGTTTCCTAATATCCAATCTAAACCCCCCCTGGCACAATTTGATGCCATTACCTCCCTATCACTGTTACCTGGGAGAAGAGACTGACCCCCAACTCGCTACACCCTCCTTTCAGGTAGTTGTAGAGAACAATGAGGTCTCTCCTCAGCCTTCTCTTCTCCAGACTAAACACCCCAGGTCCCTCAGCCACTCCCCATCAGACTTGTGCTCCAGACCCTTCACCAGCTTCATTGCCCTTCTCTGGACACGCTCCAGCAGCTCAGTGTCCTTCTTGTAGTGAGGGGCCCAAAACTGAACACAGTATTCGAGGTGTGGCCTCACCAGAGCTGAGTACAGGGGGACAATCACCTCCCTGGTCTTGCTGGTCACACCGTTTCTGACACAGGCCAGGATGCTGTTGGCCTTCTTGGCCACCTGGGCACACTGCTGGCTCATGTTCAGCCAGCTGTCATTCTGCACCCCCAGGTCCTTTTCGGCTGGGCAGCTTACCAGTCACTCTTCCTCAAGCATGCACTTACCTTCAGAAGTTAGAGTGGTTGGTTGACACTATTTTTTTTCAGTGTAATGAGACACCAGCAGTCTCCAACATTGTCAGTGGGGAGTAGAAAGGTTTCTTCTGCTAAATTTGTATAATAATTAACTGGTGAGGGCAGCCTCACCAGTGCCCAGTACAAAGAAGTAATGATCTAATGATGTCAAATACCTTAATTTGCATGATAGCTAAACCTCAAATGGTATGGAATCAGATTATCCAGGGCTGGCAACCCAATGAAGTGTTTCCCACCCTTGAGAAGTCATCTCTGAGGAAGACTAAGTAAGGCTGTAGGAGAAATGAGCAGGGCAGTCTAAGCTCTAGGCACATGTGAATGAGCATCAGTTCTAATCAATTGTAGCAGAAAAGCTGACACAGGGACCAAGATGTGACTGGACTGTGTTTGTGTTAACGCTGTGGCTGGTGTCCCATGAAGGCTGACATGCCAGCCCTGGGAAACTCCAAGTTGAGCGTGAAGCACTTAAAAGGAGGAAGTGCGTAAAAGAAAAATATAAATAATTTCCAGGAATACTTATATTGTTTTGACATTTCAAGGGGAAAAAAACAAAGGAAATGCAGACAACAGAGAAAAATAACAACAATATATCTGGAAAAAGATGTTTCAGAGCATTGTTTATTGAGAGCTTCCTTACTGTTTCAATTATCAACATGATGTGCAGCATTTGTATATAAAAGATAAAGATTAAATCCTCACTAAAGGAAGAAAAACCTCTGATCTTTTAGGAAGGAATAGTCTGAGGGAAAAATGATTGGATAGATTTTTACTGCTTAAAAACAATTTTATTAATATTTAGAGAGTTTAGTTACTATTTATATTCTTTGCTTTGTCCTGATGGCTCACTGGGTCAATACGAGCTTATATCTTACATTATTATTTATTGAGTGACTGATCATTTTCCCATTGGTAGCAGGAGGATACGTTCTACTTCTCTGGTGATAATTTCCTTCTCTAATGTATTCAGTTCCTTTTAGAAACACACTGGGTGAGGAGGACATTCCAGTTTCATATTAGCAACCCAAAGAGTTCAGTCAGCTCTTGCTAATCTTATCAAAATCCCCTGACATCTATAAACAACACCTGTCTATAAATCCTTAGCCAGACCTTACCTGAGTCTGGTGTCAGATAAAGTGCCTTTGAGCAGTTTCCATCTCGTTTTCACGCTGGGACTAGAAATGCCATCAGATGATGCAATGAAAATAGAGGGGCCATTGTGACTGCAGGTTCATCGTTGCATTTTAAACTGCAGAAGGCTGCAGTCAGGAGCCTGAACAAACACCGTGCAATAAAGCTCCAAAAGCACACACACACAGGAGAGAGCAAAAGTACAGTTTACCTAGGGTGTTTCAAACACAGGGCTTGTGCAAACTACCTGTTAGACAAACACCTCTAGTGTGTGGGTGCTCAACAGGAGACTTTCCTAGTCCTCCAAGAGAAAAAGGGCATTGGTCTTCATCTTGACATGACACAAGCCCAGCTGCCTCCCTGCACCTGCACCCCAAACACCTGTCTGAGCAAAGAGACAAGTCCACCTTAGGAAAACTTCGAGTGTGGTTGTGTCCTTACACATGGTTATCTGTGGAAATACCTGAGTTCATGTCCATTCTGGTCAGTGGAAGCTGCAAGGGTGAAACGAACCATCAGCGTAGACACAGGATGTTTTGTAACTTCATGATAGCGCTGATCCAGACCCTGCAGAGGAGCGGGGAGTGAAGCTTTTCCATCTCTGTGAGTGCATATATCAAAAATCTTTTAAGCTAACTCGTGCTTCTTAACATTAGCAGATGATTTTAAACTTTCATTAAAATTTGAAGTTTCAGAGTGAGATGGAGACCTCTCCCTGCCTCTAGACACAGAAGGAAGGCTATCTCTGAAGGGCTGAAGATACCATCTGCAGCTCCATCCCAGTGCATTTTTTTCTGACTGTGTTTGGAATTTAGCAGCATTCTGCTTTGGGAATTTGCAGTAAATAGGACACGTCAAGGTGGCTGTTGGAGATGTATGGCCTGAAGAAGCGTTGTTGCAAGCTAGAAAGCAGTAAAATGTGAGTTTGGAGCATAACATTCACAGGAAGAATGAAACTCAAAAAAACATATGTAGCCAGCTTTCCTTCTCATTGGGCAGAGCCCACAGTGAATCAGAATTTTTTATTCCTTCTAAGGGGACATATTTTCCTCATTTTTCCAGCATCAGAATGGATAGCAAAAATCCAGGATCAAAAAAAAAAAGGAAAAAGAAAAGGCCCAGCTTTAGGTGAACAAACTGTTTGTTTTCTTCAGGTACATGGCTTGTATATTTTTCCTCTAGAAAAAAAAGTATCAACTGCTTTATATTTCTGGTGACTTCATCAGTTGGACATGGTGGGACAGAACTCCCCTTAGCTGAAGATGCCATGCAGAAAATAAAATTTAACTTTTCTAGACCTAGAAATGGAAATGTGGCTGCTGTTTGAGACCTTGAGACATCTATGGTTTCTGTACTGGAGAATTGTCCTAGTTCCGCAGGAACAGACGCATGGGCCAGCCATGCAGGCAGGCCATGAGTAGCCCTGAGTCAGCTGAGAGTTCCAATCAATGCAGCTGACTCACAGGTGTATCCCATACCACTTAATCATGCTCATTATAAAAGGAGGGAGCTCAGTGAGGGTGGAGTTCCTCCTCTCCCTGGGGCTCCTCCCTTGTAGTCTTCTGTTCCTGCTGTCAACATCAAGGACAGTCAACATGGGTTCACCAAGGGGAAGTCGTGCTTGGCCAACCTGATGGCCTTCTATGAGGACATAACTAAATGGATTGATGAGGGGAGGGCAGTTGATGTGTTCTACCTTGACTTCAGCAAGGCTTTTGACACTGTCTCCTATGGCATCCCCACAACCAAACTTAACAAGTGTGGACTGGATGATTGGGCAGTGAGGTAGATAGGGAACCAGCTGAAGGACAGAGCCCAGAGAGGAGTGGTCAGTGGGGCAGAGTCTAGTTGGAGGCCTGTGACCAGTGGTGTCCCCCCAGGGGTCCGTACTGGGTCCAGTCGTATTCAATATATTCATTAACGACCTGGATGAAGGGACAGAGTGTATCCTCAGCAAGTTTGCTGATGATACAAAGCTGGGAGGAGTGGCTGACACACCAGAGGGCTGTGCTGCCATCCAGCATCACCTGGACAGGCTGGAGAGCTGGGCAGGGGAAACTTAATGAAATTCAACAAGACCAAGTGTTGAGTCCTGCATCTGGGGAAGAACAACCCATGGATCAGTACAGGCTGGGGGCTGAGCTGCTGGAGAGAAGCTCTGGGGAAAAGGACCTGGGAGTGCTGGTACCCAACAGGCTGACCATGAGCCAGCAATGTGCCCTCACGGCCAAGAAGGCCAAAGGATCCTGGGGTGCATTGAGAGGAGTGTGGCCAGCAGGCCAAGGGAGGTTCTACTCCCCCTCTACTCTGCCCTGGTGAGGCCTCATCTGGAGTCCTGTGTCCAGTTCTGGGCTCCCCAGTTCAAGAGGGACATGGAGCTACTGGAAAGAGTCCAGCGCAGGGCCACTAAGATGTTGGATTGAAGCATCTCCCATCTGAGGATAGGCTGGGGGAAATGGGTCTGTTTAGCTTGGAGAAGAGGAGGCTGAGGGGAGATCTTGTTAATGCTTATAGATATCTCAAGGGCAGGTGTCAGGAAGACGGGGCCAGATTCTTCTTGGTGGTGCCCAGTGACAGGACAAGGGGCAATGGGCACAAACTGGAACACAGGAGGTTCAATCTTAACATAAGAAAACACTTCTTTACTGTGAGGGTGGCAGAACACTGGAACAGGCTGCCCAGAAAGGCTGTGGAGTCTCCATCTCTGAAGACATTTAAAACCCATCTGGACATGGTCCTGTGTGATACTAAATGAGTACACAATGATACTGTTCTTCTTAGCCTTAGATGGTAGGCTGTGGCACACTGCTGCAACAAGATTCTTCTTAGTGTTTGATACCTGTGCAGGAACACTTATGGCTCCTGTTATAATAGTATATGCTTATACCCATCTATTCCATTTTAGAATAACTGAAATGAAATTTTTAGTAGTGAGTTATTTTATATTTATAATCCAGTGAGTGTATGTGTGTGTATATATATATAAAATCACCTTGATTCCTAGCTTTGGCTGATCTGTCGGGCACATAGTGGTCACTCATTCATCACGTGCTGTATGTTTTATGTGTGTGTTTTTAAATGAAAATATTGTATTACCTTTAAAAAATAACTCAGGCACTAGGAATAACGTTGGTAACCTAGCTGAATCTCGGTGTGCGGGTTTATTGAGCATTTCTTTTTAAAAAAGAGTAATAGTTATAAAGAAATCTTCCAAGAATTGTTTTTTTGTTATTGCAGAAAGTTAGCTCACTGTCCAATAAGAAATAATCACTTAGTCAAGCATAAGGCTATTAATAAACAAATTAAATAAGGTGCTCACAATTCGGCGTAACTTTTTTTTTTTTCTGGTGCAAATCAGAGGTACAACTCTTAGCTGTATTGTGTAGCTTAATTTGCAAGGTTAACTGCATTCATGTTTAATATGTGTATATGTAGTAGTAGATCCTGAGGCAGCAGGACATGACTTACTATGGTAGGAGTGCAGCACATTGACTTTACAGCTGACTGAATAAAGAAATGTGCAAGAGTTCAGGGCCTGACTTGAGCCAGCAGAACAGTTTTGCTAATGCCTTGAATAGGATCAAACTCTTACTTGAAGGTGCTTAGTCTAGAATTAAAGATAAACTTCACACTAGAGGTGGCCAAATGATAGCGAACTTGATTCATTAGTCTTTAAATGGCTGAAAGGGACCTTCATTTTCCTACTATATGCATGTAGCACATTTGTTCATCTGTATTCAAGCTACTAAATATTATTATTTTCTCAAACTGAAAGGTTTATTACTTGAAAAAAACAAATAATGTGCTGGTATCAGTGTGTTTATAAATTTTAAATTAATTAATGTTTTATTTCACAGTTGCACTCCCACAAGTAACAAGTCAAAGTGAAGTGCTGATGAGCAATGCTTAGATTAAAATGTATTTGCATATGGTAAGCAGATATATGAATAATGCACACTTACGTAGACAGAAAGGTCAGTTAATGAACAACTTCTTACAAATGGATGTCTGCTCACACCCTCTGTTTAGGCCAGTGAGTACTTCAGTCATCTTTGTCTTAGACCAGGGAAACCACTTATTCCAGAATAAAATTTTACAACCTAACAAGTAAACCTCTACATTTAAAAGATTCCTACTGAGTATATTGTCAATGAAAAGTGTTTTATTTTCTCACTTCAAACTCTTGCTCAGTTTTGTAAACTTGATAGTTATCAGAGACAAGCTAAACTTGTCAGAAGCCATTTCAGTTTAAACATAAGCAGATAGTTCATAAATTGCAAAAGATTTTTGGAATCTAGTGTCCCAGGGCATTCAGTATTTGTACTCCTGAACAGCTATGAGACTCTGCTGTAGCTCTTTAGTGTACCATGGGAGAGAATGAAGTGCAGACAACTTTCCTCTCCTTAGGCTATGTGAGCAGAATTTGTAATGAAGTTCATGGGACAGGGTGGAAAAAGAGTTTGGGAAATGTATTATAGAGCATCTGAAAAGAAATATGACAGGAGACCCATAAGGCAGTACTATTCTCAGGAAATGGCATAGGTGGCAAAATCAAATTACAAAAGGTTAGCCCTCAAAAAAAACCCACAAAAAAATCCAAAAACCACACAGGGAAAATTCAGAGCCCACAGGCAGCCTGAGAAGTTGAACAAAACCAGAGGAAGAAGTTTCCTATTGAAGTGCTCTGCCAAATACTTTGGCCTTGCTCATATGACCCAGCACTGGTAGAAGTCATACTGGATTTGCATAATGTAGTTCTCTTGTTCTTTCTCCCTACCAACCCTGACTTTGCTACACAGAAAATTTACACCCTTGTGTATGTATACCTGCCCACCCAAATCCTGACCCCTTTGTGTTGCTTCTGCTAGGTGTCAACGTACAAACCGTGAGACTGTGTACGGCATGTGTTAGGAACAGACATGGTGGGTTATGATGTTGAACACAATATGTATAATGAGTTTGCAGATGAAGCAGTTTGTCATTCAGCTGTCGTTTTATTACTTTCAAAATCCCATGCTCATTTTTGAATCAAGAGCTGAGGAACCAAGCAGTCCATGACTATGCTCTAGCACCTTATTTTAAACTCTTACTAGCTCTGAAGATTAATGCTTTCTGTTATTTTTAAAGCAATCTTGAAGATCTATCTAATGCAACACTCTTAGTTGTAATGGCTTCCAAACCATTCCATGTGAAATATGTGTCCCCCACATATGTGTGCAATGGCAATGTGCTTTACCTTGGAATAAATCAGTCAGGGATACTGTATGAGAGAACATCTCCAACAGCAACACCAACTCAGCCGAACTACAACATTTCAGTACAATCTGGAAGGATTTTCCAGGGTGCTCAGTGATCTGTAGACTCTCAGTAGCATTCAGTGCTGCGTGGCTATCTCTTGGCATCTGGAAGTGTCTGCTCTGTGGTAATGTAGTCTTAATGTCATGCAAGAGTGCCTTAAGTATGATAATATTCTTTACTAAGCCATTATCTCTGTTCCAAGGTCCTTTTAAGAGCTGGTGGTGGTGCCCTCAGCTGCAGCACAAGCCCTTGCAGTTGTTGCTCTTTCCCTCTTTCAGCAGTGAAGGATAATCCTGAAAAAGTTTGGCCTCTGCTTGGTAAGAGCTCATTATGACTGAACTTTAACTGCTCCTGCTGACCCTTTCTCCTTCTTGGACTCCAGGGGTGGATCGGTGATGGCAGAGTATTATTTTTTTTTGGCTGTCAGCCTTTACATTTGCCATCCTGCTGAAGGAAACCATCGCATTTATCAGGATCAGTCTTAGAGAGGTAGCTGAAATCACTTGACTGAAGCATGTAGCTTCTCTGAGCCAGAAACAAAGATATGGTCATTTTTATATATTTTTTTTTCCCCCCACAGAAATCTGTACTCCAGGAATTCAGTGATCCTCTGAGACAGCTTCTTCCTGCCTGCTGTGGCCAGGATTCCACCAAAAGGAGCACATCTATGGCCTGATCCCACTGCAGAGAGGCTGCCGATGAGGGATTCAGTCTTTGAAGCATCTCCTTGGTTGTGATAGTTTCAGGGTACAGCTGTCGGGATAATTCATGAAGGGATCAGAGTCCTGACAGCCACTCATCATTGCAGAGGTTCAGTCTGTGCAGGACTAGATGAATTGGAACAACGGTATGCAACAAGGTGGTCCAAGAGAACTGGTTAATATTCAAGCACTGCTTCCTCTAAGCTCAAGATTAACGCACCCCTATGAGTAAGAAATCAAGCAAAGGAGGCAGGAGACCTGCACGGATGAGAGGATCTTCTGGAAAAACTCATATATAAGAAGGAAGTTTACAGAATGTTGAAAAATGGACTGGCCATTTGGGAGGTATATATGGAAATTGTCAAGACGCAAAGGTGAAGGCTAAGGCCACTTGGCATTAAATATGGCAAGGGATGTCAAGGAGAACAAGAACGACCTTTTCAAGTACATAGTAGCAAAAGGAAGACTGAGGAAAATGTGGGCCCATTGCTGAATGAGGCAGATGACCTGGTGACTGAGAACACAGTGAAGGAAGAGTTACTGAATGCCGTCTTTGCTTCAGTCTTTACAGCTAAGGCTGCCCTCAGGAATCCCAGACCCTGCAGGTAAGAGAGAAAGTCTGGAGAAAGGAAGATTTTCCCTTGGTCAAGGAGGATTGGGTTAAAGATCATCTAGGTGAACTGGACACCCACAAATCCATTGCTTCTCGTGGGATGCACCCATGAATGTTGAGGGAGCTGGCAGATGTTATTGTTAGGCTGCTCTCCATTATCTTTGAAAGGTCATGGAGAACAGCAGAGGTGCCTGAGGGCTGGAGGAAAACCAGTGTCACTCCGGTCTTCAAGAAGGGCAAGAAGGAGGACCCAGGGAACTACAGGCCAGTCAGCCTCACCTCTATCCCTGAAAAAGTGGTGGAACAGCTCATTCTGGATGTCATCTCTAGGAATGTGGAGGAAAAGAAGGTTATCAGGAGTAGTCAACACAGATTCACCAAGGGGAAATCATGCGTGGCCAATCTAATAGCCTTCTATGATGGCATGACTGGTGGGTTAGATAAGGGAAGACCAGAGGATGTTGCCTACCTTGGCTTCAGAAAGGCTTTTGACACTCTCTCCTACAACATCCTCATAGATGAGCTTAGGAAGTGCAGGTTAGATGAGTGGACAGTGAGTTGGCTGGCTGGCACAGAGTCTAGTTGGAGGCCTGTAGCTAGCAGTGTTCTGCAGGGTACTGCAGTCCACTCTTGTTCAACATATTCATCAGTGACCTGGACGAAGGGACAGAGTGTACCCTCAGCAAGTTTGCTGATGATACCAAGCTGGGAGGAGTGACTGACACACCAGAAGGCCATGCTGCCATCCAGCTGGACCTGGACAGGCTGGAGAGCTGGTTGGAGAGGAACCTAATGAAGTTCAACAAAGGCAAGTGCAGGGTCCTGTGCCTGGGGAGGAACAACCCCATGCACCAGTACTGGTTAGGGGTTGACCTGCTGGAAAGCAGCTCTGTGGACTAGGACCTGGGAGTCCTGGTGAAAAACAAGTTAACCATGAACCAGCAATGTGCCCTTGTGGCCAAGAAAGCCAATGGCATCCTGGGGTGTGTCAAGAAGAGTGCAGCCAACAGATGGAGAGGGATGATCCTTTCCCTCTACTCTGCCCTAGTGAGGCCTCATCTGGAGTCCTGTGTCCAGTTCTGGACTCCCCAGTTCAAGAGAGACATGGAACTACTGGAAAGAGCCCAGCAGAGGGCTACAAAGATGATGAGGGGAATGGAGCATCTCTCTTATAAGGAAAGGCTGAGAGAGCTGGGTCTGTTCAGCCTGGAAAAGAGAAGGCTTAAAGAGGATCTCATCAATGCTTATAAATATCTAGAGGGCAGGTGTCAGAAGGATGGGGCCAGACTCTTCTCAGTGGTGCCCAGTGTCAGGACAAGGGGCAATGGGCACAAACTGAAACACAGGAAGTTCCACTTGAACATGAGGAAAAAAGTTCTTTCCTTTGAGGGTGACAGAGCACTGGAACAGGCTGCCCAGAGAGGTGGTGGAGTTTCTGTCTCTGGAGACATTCAGAACCCTTCTGGATGCAATCCTGTGTGACCTGCTCTGCATGAACCTGCTCTGGCAGGAGGGCTGTACTAGATGATCTCCAGAGGTCCATTCCAACCCCCACCATCCTGTGATTCTGTGACTGAGTTTCATGGTGGCATGAATTTTTGCAAAGAGCTGTGTCTGGAAGCATGGTGCCTGCCTGTTGACAGGGTGGGAATTAAAGAAGAAACAGCAGCAAAGCAGCATCCTCTGAGGCAAAACTGTGTCATCTGCGTGAAAAATGAAGAAGTAGGTTGGCTAATGCAGTGGTATCCAATTGCATTTTGAATTGCACCTCCTAGGAGACAGAGAAGCTGGTAGTTTTCATGGCCAACTTTTAGAGAAGGAGAGTACAATTTTGTATGCAGAGTTAACACTTTTCTTGAGGAAGGAGGTGAAGAGACAGGGAAATTTCTCAGAAAATATGCACCTATAGATTTTTTTCATTGTTGCTGTTCTTACAGCCTGAGAAAATGACTAGATTTGAGTGCTTTGTGAGGTTCACTGAAGAGTGTGAATTTGTTGAAATAGTCATTGCCTTGTCACTTCCTGATGAGCTCACAATGGCACAATTGCATCACAATGGCACAATCTTTGCATCAATTGCCTATGCCTAATAGGTTTCTATTGTGATACAGATAACCTATATAAAGCTTTCACAGATCTTCAAAACATATTTCTGTATTTAAATATATACTTTGATACTGGCTGTAGGCAGGAGAAAGTCAAATATGCAGAGTGCTTGTTCATGAGCCCCATCTTTTGGGACATTTTTCTTGTGTTTAGAGAAACCTTTAGTCCCATTCCTTGGCAGATCATAATGCTGAGTCAAGCACATATTTGTCTACATACCAACATCATTGCTTTGGCCAAACAAATGGCCAGTCCTTCCACCACATCACATTTATTGGGTATCGATGTCAAAACGAAACATGTTTTCTGTGCAAGGACAGGCCCTTTTCTCCTTCTGCATCTTCTCATATTTTCCACACTTTTTTCCCCCAAACAATGAGGGAGGTGGTGTTTTGCAATTTCTACCCCAGAACAGCCTTCAGAGATGTGGGTACACACTACCATGGTGGAGATCAGCACAGATCCAAATTTACAGGGTTTAGTCATGAGGATGGATTTTAAATCAGTAAATGAACTTTTAGATGAATATATCCTATTATTTTTCACCCCAAATAGGACTGTGCCACAGAATCATAAATTACTATAGGTGCTGAGGGTTAATTAATTGATATTGGATTTCATATCAGACTAGGACCTGATAACACGTTTATTCTTTCATTTAGGGCTTGATTTTGCTATTACCCCACACTTTAACAGAAATGGCATATAAAAGTCCAGATTTCAAATTTGCTCTTCTGTAGCCAGCGTTTTGCAACATGCCTCAGCTCTTTTTTAACTTTTTAAGAATAAACAAGCCTAAAAGGCAACAGTTTTCTTTCAGAAACACAAAACAGCAGGAGCTAAATTTTATTCTCAGTAATTATGGTGTTCTGCTGAAATAACAGTGAAGTCGTGTTGCATTTTTCCAAGCTTGGAGAGTAAAATCTGTCCCCAAGAGCATGGAAAATGCTTACTTTTTCCAAAATGCTAAAACTGTCAGTACAGGGTTTTTTTTTGTTTTGTTTTATTTTTTGAGGCTCAGAGAGGACATAGGGTAAGAAAAGAATGGATTAACCTAGAATGTCCCATAGAAAATATGCTTTGGCCAAATCTGTTTAGCCTTCGTTTAAATAGTTTAAATAGACAACTCTCTTCTTAATCAACAATATGAAAGTACTATCAACAATAAAACATTCTTGTAAGTGTCTGCCAACCCCCCATCTTGACCAGTGCATTTTAGTTGGAGTTTACAATATGAATATATTTATTTTTCAGAATCCCTGTTATAATACCCCTCTCTCCTCCCCAGCCTGGTTGAGCCAGGAAGATTATTAAACTTTTAGCTCGATGTTCAGGGTGGCAACCTGTTCAGCATCTATATAGTCAGAGTGTGCTCTCCCAAATGATTAATGAATAAAGCTCTGGAAAACTTCATCAGGAGGAGATGTCACCCATTTGTTATATAAGGTAAATTTAGCACTTTTCTTAATCTGGCTGCCCAAATTATTTTGGTGGAAATGAAATGGCAAGCTTAACATGTGGTGCTGCTCCACATGAAATGCCTTTTGTTATTTTCTATAAATAACCGTGGGCCATAATCTTGTCTGTCCCTCATTTGCTCTCCATATCATGCAGATTCAATGCTTTAGAAATGCCAAAGATAACCCAGGAAGTTTAATGAAGAAAATGAGAATTTTTTTCTTTACCAAAACTCAAGAATCTAAACTTGAATGCTATGTTAATCTTAGATTTTTTTGCAGTGTTTAGAGCAGAAGTCTGAATATATCGTGAATCATATGTTTACCACCAGTACGTGGTTAATTCATGTTCAAACCATTTTCCATGTATCTTCTAAAACCCTTCGATTTTGATAATTCTTTCAAGATAATTAGTAGAGGCTGTTCTGAAATGTCCATTGCCAACTTTATTACTTGCTCAGAGACAGTCAGCCCTATCAGACTTTAAGATGAAACTCAGAAAGAGCTGAAATTGTTGGGATACAAAGGTGTACAAGTTTGCTCTGACGACTGAAAATTTAGTCACGCAAGTTCCACTACGGAATGGGGACCACTGCTGCTAAATGTAAGCAGGAGCAGAATCCATTTTTCCCTCTCTGTTATTGATGTGCCATGGAAAAACAATCTTTTTCCCCGTAAGAGATCCTCTTTCCCAATAGTCCACACAGAAAATACAGAAAATTATTTTATCCAGTACCTGAATTATCCAAACCCATGTAAGTGACCATATTTTATTTTCAAGTTGTAAAACTCCTCAGATATTGTAAAGAGATTATCAACTAAATTTCTGGAATCTTTACCTGAAAAGAAAAACCAATTTTCATATACCTTTTAATGGTCAGGGATAGCCTCTTTACTTCCAGTTTTCTGACGAACAGCAGATTATTCGCAGGTATAAAGATAATTTTCTCTTTAACACTTCTGACACATTTTTTTGCCAGAACCTTGATAGTTGGGATTTGGCAGATGATCTCTGTCCTGATTTTCCTTCCCTTGGAGGATTAAACAACCTTTAGCTCACCACCAAGCTAACGAGGGCTGTGAGGTCTCTGTACCTTGGAGACGATCTCCTGTTTTCTAACTAGACTGTGCTGACTTTGAATAACGAAGCTCAACAAGAAAAATCAATACATTAAGGACTAAATCTACAAATGCTTTGCAATCATGCAACGTTAAGCAAACTTCAGGCAAAAAAAAAGCATGTGTGGTATTCAAATTTCCATTAGTCACTTAGAGTGGAAAAATTGACGTGATTGTCAATTAGCAGGATGGGAGATTCACCTTCTTTAACCAAGAAACTACAGTGCAACATTAGGCTCTTTAGTTAAAACCAATGTCTCATTACAAAGTTTCTTTGATATTTCTTGTGTTTATATAAAACTAGTCATCATTCATGTACCGAAAAGCTATAAAATTAAATACATGTGGACTTTACCAAATGTAGGTTCTACCCCTCCTTTTCAAGGTTTCAACACTTTTGGCAAGCCTATACAGCACTGAAGGTTAATGAGCTAACACTTTCTTAAACTATCTATTTAAGAAATACAGAAGAAAATATTGAATAACTCCCTGCGGCTTCAGCACATGAGCTTTCTCTTTCTTGTTCAGATGAATGATTTGCTGCTTCTCAAACTGTGAGTCAAAATAGCTGCTTTTGCCTTTCTGCACCATTGTTACGTTGCCAGCGTTCAGGAAACTAGTGTCAGCATGTATCTTATGCAAGCGGGGCTCAAAGGCCAGTGTATTTTGAACTGCAGCAAATTACCTTTTTGTGAGGGAGGCAGTTTTTTAGAATTTTGTCAGGTTAGGGTCAATTTTTTGCACCCACAAATGGTTTGTGTAGAAGTGCATGGAAGAAAGCAAGTGCTCACTAGAAAGCATAATTCTAGATAGTTCTGTCCCTGTGCTCTCCACTAACAAAATGGTGACCAAGAGCAACTTAATATTAAACAAATTTGTTTTCAAAAAGCTGCTAAACACTAATTCATCAGAACCCTGGCAAGTTCTACTCCCTGTAACACTGTGCCTTTTCTTATGTTTTTTGTTGCTCGTTACAGTTTTTATAGAGGCCCCAGTTCTTGCACCAGCTAGGATCAGGCCAGTACCACCCTTGAGGCACTGATGGGTGGAATATATTAAAATAGGTGCTTTTCCAGATGCAGCTATGTCCTGCTGTGTGCTATTATCTTGTTTGCTCTACTGCTAGACAAAGAATAGCTCGGATAAGAGATGCAGGTTTCACTAAGAGGCCAGACGTGTTTACTTTGAAGGTGAGGGATCAGGATAAAGAACAGCCTGATCTTGTGGAATTTTATCAAGGAAGGTGACTAACACCCTTGGAGTTTGCTGTGCCTGAGCCTATGCCGCAGGCAAGAGCTGTTGATTGCCCTTTATCAGGATGGAGGCATGAGGGTGTTACTGGACACTGCCCATAAGTGGCATAAGAAGTCCTTCAGACATCTGCAGTTTAACACTAGCTGCTCTCTGAACAGATGCCCTGACTCCAAGGAGAAAACTCCTCTGGGAGAAATGTGCTGGTTATTTCTGGGTGCAGTGGTCCCTCCTTCCTGTACTCAGAGCTGATAGCAGGAGGGTGAAGAAGGGACCTCTTACTGGTGAAACTCCAACTGCAAACAGATGGGTTTGACCCTGATGCTCATTTGGCATGGCTGACATCTCCTAGACTGACAGATCTCTTCCTTAGATTGTTTACAAATCACATGAGCCCTGTTACTGCTGTTCACGGCCAGGAATTTGATTTTGGAAGAGTTAACTTGGCAACCATCCCTATGGAATAATGCAAAGCTAACCACTTTTGGTACACAGGTAGCTTACTTTTATCAAAAGTACTGAATGTAACTGAAGAAGATATGATGAGCTTCTATCGTGAATGAAAAAAAAGTGGTTTTCGCTTAATTCTTCAATTTTCTCCAGTGAATTTAGAGAAAAGATATTTTAACATAATCCATTTAGTGTACCAAAAGGAGACACTTAGTATATTGTGATGTAGTTGATCATTTTTTGGGGGGAAAAAAAAAATAATAAAAAATTTAGATGACAGTTTTAAAATTGTTTTGGTTTTGAGGGCTTGAGGTTTTTTGGGTTTGGGTTTTTTTTCCATTACCCAGTGACTCAACACAACTAGCACATAAAAATATTGGCCAGTGCCTTCATGTTACATCTGAAACAGAGAACAAAGTTAATTGCCCATCTCCAGGAGTAGGACGTGCCAGTTACCTGCCAAACAACTTGGACAGTTGAATGACTCCAAGTATTTTGCTGACATCCAGTAAACATGTGTTTGTGCAACAGCTCTTAAAACATAAATAAAATCAAGAAACATGATGAAATGACATACTGTCCCTCAAGAGTGGTGATTTTTTGTTATTTTGCTTTTTTTTAAAGACTATATGATAATCATTCCATTTAAGAGTTGAGTAAGTTCTAAGTGTAGCTGGTTTCTGCTTTCCTGTCAGCTTTTCCCTTTTGACTTCTACCAAGTTTTGCATGATCCATCAGGTGAGTTTGGAGAGGCCTTTGTCTTTCCTTCAACAGGTCGCCTGTTTATTTGCTGTGCAGTGATGTGGGTGTCTCCTTCCTCTTTTATCTCCTCTTCCTCCTAAGACATTTACTCCTGCTAGCAGCTGGCTTAAGTTTACTACAGTTGGATCAGGTTTTCCCATTCAGCATCTTTTGAGAACACCGAATTCCTGATTAGTTATATGCACTGTTATTATATGGAAAGCTGGTTTCCTTCTCAGCCAAACCATTTCTTTCAGCCTTGCGGAAATCGGGCTCCTCATCAATGTGGAAAGTCTGGGTAGGCAGAACTGATGTGAGAACATAGCTGGAAAATAGTCATTATAGTGGAGACAGACTGAACAGTGGAAAAAATTACTTGGAGAATCAGAGATTTATTTAATTTGATTGTATTAGAAAGCTTAGGAGGAACAAAGTCCTGCCTCATCCAAAAGATTTTATGTTCATTTCTAAGTGGTTCCAGTGAAACTAAAATTGGATTAAATTATGAAGGTGGGAGTTGGCATATTCCCACATGAAACAAAATTCCAGTATTTTCCTGTTGAATCCTTGATTAACTCCTTGCGGACATCGTTTAAGGAGGAATTTTGAATGAGGTGAAACTGGGCAGAATGGAAGCAGTTATTAACTCTGGCTTTAAGTATTACCAAACACTATTGGTCACTGTAGCCTTCTCTCCTGTAGGAAGTGGTCACCCTGATTTTATTTTATTCCTGTTCCTTCCCATGAGTAACACAGCATGGACTCCAAACAGTAAGACAATTTGTATAATTCTGTAATAAAACTTGCTTCTTGGGAAAGCCTGAGGAGTTGACTCATATTCCCGCCCACGCCCAAGTTTCTAAAAAGATCAGATTGTTATATTCTTGTTATATTTATCCATTTATATGAACTGTACTGCCACAAGTGTCTGAAAGAAAGATAGATAATTCTGCCTAGCCAGGGCATGAAGAATGTGAGAGAGATTCGCTTTGTGGCTACAGCAGTGGTCTGTGACTATGTGGTTACTGTTGATGAGTGATGTGGGGCAAATGAGTGGTTTCACACAGACGAGGACCGTGTGAGGCAGCAAGCTCCAGTGTGAATCACTGTAGTGTGCAATGAACTCACTAGCAGCCTTGTGCTGGAGGACAAAGTCCATCCTGAGATGAGAAAACTGACCACCTTCAGTGTGGTCCAACTGAAAGTGAAGGATCCTGAAACTCATTACAGCATTGCTTGTGAACAACATGTGGGAGATCTTGGTATCTTAGTGGCATTTGCAGCTACTTTTGAAAAACTGTGACGGATCAGCAAAATGATGGAAGGTTGGAAAAAAAAAGGAAAAACCTGGTGTTATTTCATTTTTAAAGAGGGAGAAAAGGGATAGATGGCAAAGTATCTCACAGCTTACTAAAAATTTCTGCAGAAACACTGGACAAATACAGTAGCGTTTGCAAGTATATAGAAAAAAACCCAGGGAGGTGAAAAACATCCAACACAGATTTATGGAGAATACGTTATGTCTAACCAATTTAATTTCCACCTTTGAAAATAAGGAAAGATTTCTTAATAGAAACAGCAGGTGTTACACATTCTGCTTTTAGTACAAAATTGTTGTATTGTTTCACCTGACACTTTTTTGGTGAGCAAGTATGGTTAGCTTTATGTGCTGAAAGCTGTGTGCAATACTAGTTGGAAGACTCAGAATTTAGTGGCTTAAAGTCAGTGAATATGACCTGTGTGTGGCACTCATCAATACTTTGTATTAATGATTGGATGATGAAATAAGAGTACAGTCATTAAATTTAGAGGTATCATTAAGATGGAAGAGAATGAGAATGTGTAGACAGGCTTAGCAATAAAATTGGTCTTGACAAGTTGGTGAATATGAGTCAACAAGGACAAGTGCAGGGCACTGCATCTCAGCAGGGACCATCATCTTTTCCAATTCAGAATGAAGTAAGTTCTAACCAAGTTAGAAACATTTTTGTAAAAAGGGACCCAGGAATGATTGCTGTACTCAGGTTGAATGAGTCAACAGTGCTGTTGGAGTGAGAAAGTAAATTAGAAGGGAAATTAGAAGATAGTCTGTGAGAGTAAGGTGAAACAACCTTTATTCTTCATCGTTCAGTGCTTCAAGGTTTCCATGGCAGTACAGTGTTTTAGATACCATGCATGGAGGAAAAATAATTTGGAGAAAATTAAATAAGTAGGAACCAGGTCAAATATCGAGAAAAACAGATCTCCAGAGGAAAGATAAACATTGTTTACATTTACCTAACCAAGAGAAAGTAAGCCTCCTTATGCATAAAAAAAGTTGCAGAAGCCAAAGACAGTCTGTTCTCCCAAACAGTTGAGAAATAACATCAGAAAGCAGTGAGTTTAACTTGCAAAAAAGGAGCCTTGATTACTAGTTAAGGTTTTTTCTTAGGGATAAGGAAGTACTGTGCAGGAAAGCTGTGGAGCACTGGTGGCATGTTGTAGCTGTGAAGAACAGGTTAGGCAAATGTTGTTTAGGAATGTCGCATGTGATTGATCATGCCACAGTAAGGGGAATGGAAGATGTCCTCATCAGGTTACTTCATATTTTCTCCTCTGTGACACTGACCAGCAGTCAGAAAAATTTAAACCAAAGGTTCAAATTGACTTGCAAGCCTCAATGCAGGGATGTAGATCAGGACTGGAGCAGCTGGGAAACACCTGTAAAATGAGCCTAGATTTTAGGTAAGATCACGTTCTTTTAAACCTTTTCTGTTTTGTTCTCATATGTAATAGCCATCTTACATCTTTTTGTGATTTTCAGGCTGATCCCAGCTACCAAGCAGAGGTGTATAGTTGGTAGTTAAAACTGGACTGGATGTCCTGAATTAATGTGCACAACAGAATGAAATACTGTGATATGGATGACAAAGTACACACAACAGTTGAATGAAGCACTGACAGATTGGCATAGGCAGACTTTTTGTGTAACAATTGCCTCTTTTAAAAATAGCCTGTTTTGATTTAGCAGTAAGTGAGAAACAAATAGCCCTTAATTTATCATGGAATTGTTTACTTTAGATCAACCATCCATACGCAGCTGATTCAACTACTTACTTCAGTATCTTAGTGTCAAGACTTTTTTCAGTTTTTATATCTTGAATTGTATCTCTTTGTCTTTCAGAGCACAAACAATGGGAATGGAAACTTGCTTAAGCTGTAATTAAGAACATTGCTATTTTCCCCACTTTATTCATCTCCCTAATAAATCTGAGTGTTTGCTGTCTCTGCAGATGAACAGATAAATGTGCACTCATTTCAATGGAAAGCATCAGGGTTTTGCAGTTTACATCTGCATATATTTCTCTCAAGGTAATCTTTCCATAACAGACTAATATGCAGTATGCAGTTATCAGATTTTTCTTCATATAGTGCATGCATGTATGAAAATGAAAACGTTATGGACAAAACAACCATAGGGGATGGAAACAATGTGAATGTAAAAGCTGACATTGCAAGGATGCTGCTTCCCTTTTGTGTTATCCTCACTGCCCATAAAAGGCCATAGAAATTTGACATTCATGCTTCTTATTAGCAGGAGAATTGGTCTGCACTTGCTTTCCTAAAGAATTAAGAGTCACAGCTGAGAACAAACATCATCTTCTGAAATGCATTTAATGTAAAGATCGTGGCAGATAAAATAAATCACTAGCAGAGAATCCAGGTAAAGAAAAACTTTTGTGTGCATGTGTGTTTAAAAAATAAAAACTAAACTCCACTTGCATGACTTGACCTAAAGTAGAATGGATCTAAGAATTCAAGAAAACCATTACCACTAGCGAAGTTGTTTCTTATGAGACTGATGTCCAGCCTTTCTGCCTTGGCCAGATGGTCTGATACAGTTAGATAAAAACTTCCCTTCCATAAGAAAGTAACTCTTTTAAAGAGTTAAAAAGGACCCTTTTATGAAGATAAAAGACTGTTTTATTTTTATAGAATATGGAATATTTTTGAATATTCATTTTGCTGTGTAGCATTTTTTAAGACTTTGCGTATCTGTCTTAGTTTTTAATGCTATGGTATCAAGACGACTGACAAATTGTTGTGGATTTACTAGCACTGTGTTATGACATGCTAATATTACAATATTAATATTTTTTCATAAAATTAAAATACATAAAATATCACTGAGATTGTTAGAAAAAAACTTACATTTGTTTCAACATTCTTCTACAAAGCTGTAGTACCTATAGTGTCCTCTCAAAATTGCTGTACTATATCCTGAGGGCAGAATGGAGTCGATCTAAGTTTGCCAAAACAGATTATTTCGTCAGATCAAGATTACTATTTTTATTTTGCCACTCTTTGTCAGAAATGCTGAAAATACTTGTAAAGAAAGTTTTGTAGGTTTACAACTGAAAACCTGAAAGAATACCAGCACATATTCTTCCCTGACATGTGTCGAAGTTTCTTAACAGGAAAGGAAATAGTCTGGTGAAGTGACTGTATTAAAAAAAAAAATAAGTAGTGAGATTGTATATACAAAATGATTGTTGTTTACAGACAGCGTGATATCGTTTGTTTTCTAGCATTCTTCCCCACATGCAAGCTGTGATGTCTATGTTTGTCATCATCCTTACAGAAGCATTGATAACCAAGTTTTTAAAACATTGTTCTGTTATAAGAAGCAGGGCAATAAGTAGGATTATGACCCTGGACTTCAGGAGAGCTAAAGTGGGCCTCTTCAAAGACCTTTTTGGAGGAATCCCGTGGGCTAGGGCTCTAGAAGGTGGGGGGGTTGAAGTATGATGTCCAGTTCTGGGCTCCCCAGTTCCAGAGAGCCAAGGAACTTGTGGAGAGAGTCCAGAGGAGGGCTATGAAGATGATGAGGGAACTAGAATATCTCTCTTATGAGGAAAGGTTGGGAGACCTGGGTCTGGTTAGCCTAGAGAAGACTTAAAGGGGATCACATCGATACTTATAAATATCTAAGGGCAGGTGTCAGGAGGATGGGGCCGGACTCTTCTCAGTGGTGCCCAGTGACAGGACAAGGGGCAACGGGCACACACCAGTGTTGAAGCTTGCTTATAACTCATACTGAGTTGCGTCTTGCTTCCCTCGCCTCCTCCGCCATTCTGCAACATCTGGCGCCCGAACCATGCTTTAGGCTTTCTAACCCCTGCTTTTCTAAAAAGCATAAAAGCAATTCACAGGCTACCTCACGCTCCATGACCTTTTTGGCTGGTCCAAGCCGTCACTCCTCGAAGCCTCTCTCCGCTTCGGCAAACTCCTCGAAGCCTCTCTCTGCTTCGGCAAACCGAATAGCGACGGAAGGGTTCCCTCTTAGGGATCTCCCGCGACCCCTACACCGAGTCTCCCGCTGTGCAGCACGAACACCCCCCTCTCTGGGTGTCGTCCAGAGCGTAGCCTGAAGCGGATAGCGGGTCAAACAGCCTCTGTTCTGTTCCCAGGCGCGGATGCGGAATCCCACTGCATAGCAGATCGCCGATCTTTCGCCCACCGGTTCGCTGCTAACCGGTGCTCTGTTCCGCTCTCGCCTCCTCAGTCAGAGTTCTAGACCCCTGAGATGTAGAGTGGGGTCCCTGTTCGGGCGCCAGATGTTGAAGCTTGCTTATAACTCATACTGAGTTGCGTCTTGCTTCCCTCGCCTCCTCCGCCATTCTGCAACACACCAGAATACAGGAGGTTCTATCTGAATGTGAGGAAAAACTTTGTTCCTTTGAGGGTGACAGAACACTGGGACGGGTTGCCCAGACAGGTGGTGGAGTCTCTGGAGACTTTCAAAACCCACCTGGATGCCATCCTGTGTTACCTGCTCTGGGTGACCCCGCTCTGGCAGGGGGGTTGGACTAGATGATCTCCAGAGGTCTTTTCCAAAACTGCTATTCTGTGATTCTGTGATATTTCAGGAGTGGAAGATTTTTCATCTTAAAATGCAAAGAAACTGATTATGTTGGAGTAGTTTACCAAAGCGACGCGTTCATAATACTCCAGCCTGGCATTTTCACTGATTTAATGACATTAGTTTTTCTGCTTACTTAATCTTATTGGCACAAACTAGTTCATATACACAAATCTGCAGCGTGAGGGCAGCTCTCTTTCTTTCCTTAATGTATCTATAGATGTTTGCATTATAAACATAAATTTATAATCCTTCTTGCCTCCAGCTGAACTCTTTAATCCAATGGCATTTTGAGTCTTAAAGGTTAATTATGCACTTTGCAAGCAAATGTTCTGTTACTAATGTAAAACTGGCTTTTCATTAGTGGATATAATCAGACCTAAGGTGCATAACTACATTTTTTTTACTTTGAAGATTCCTACAGCTGTGGACATCCTTTCCCTCTCCCATTCTGCTGCATCTATAGAGCGGTCCTAAGCAATGTGTCAGTGTTACGGCAGCCACTGGATTATATTAAAAGGGAAGAATGGTCCACTCCATCTGCAAGGAGAGCTTCTGGTTTGGTGTGCTCTCTAGAAAAGATTCATTTGGTGCTCTGAAATAAAAATGTGTTGAGAGACTCTTCCCAGGCAAAGAGCCGTTGTGCGAGATTTTCATCATCGCAGGACTGATGAGATTTACTTTGGGCTGCTTTTTTTTTTCCATTGGCACTGCACCCTGGTGATAAGAATTCTTGTCTTCCTGCTAGTTATATTTTAACCTACCTGTTGGTTTTATTTGAGAAGTTAAATGGAGCAGGCTTTGAGGGAATATCTGAAGTAATTTTCAGTACTACTTCAAAGACACTTCTGCTGTTAAACACCCAATCCACTGATGGCTATAACACTTTAATGCATGTAATTGCCTTATGTAATGTAGAGAAATTAATTAACAGATGTTCTGAGTAGTTTACTGACTTTAAGTGGACTCTTTCTGCAGATTCATGAATACATGGTGGAACTCAGCACTTTCCTTGCAGGCCAGAGCTGGAATCCTGCTGGTTGCTATCTTATATGGCACTGGAAAACTATTTTTAGGCCTTCAGCTATTTAGGTAATTGAAGCTTTTCCCACTTTCAGCTAATGCACTCTCTGTTGTATAACTCAGCTGGCAACCAGCCTGGTGCAAGGGACAGAGCCACAGGAGGCCATGTGGCACATGCAGGGAAAGATAAAGAGCCGCTCTCAGGTCTGGGGATTTAGCAGTTGTCAAAACAAAGAATTATAGTAAACATACATGTAGTTGGAGGATTTGTTAAGTAACTCTGAAAGAGCTGGAACACTGGATCACATTTATTTACAAGGCTGAAAATGCATTAGTGTTATTAATTTTCTGAATAGTATGTTACATGCATGCTCAGCGCTGCTAGCATGGGAAAAACACAGATGCCTAGAGAAGACCACAGCAGTCTCTAAGGGTGGACAGCGTTATTTTGGCAGGCCATCACCTCTGAGAAAGGGCCATATCCAAAATGGGACCTGGATTCTCACCAAGTCCAACATTTCCAAACTGCTTTAACCTTGCTGGCCTTCAAATTTCCAGCTTGAGTGCTAGGCATGTGTAAGAGACATCAGTTAGAGCTGACCTGCTTGGCAACCTAAATCCAGAATTCAGTGTTCCTCTCTACAGTTGGCTCGAGAAACATGATCTGACAGGCCTCTAACATGATAAGGCTAGAAAATAAGAAATTTTTAAGGGATTTTGCTAAGTGCATTAATTACTGTGGATATGCTATGCACATGTTCAGTTCTCTCATTGACATAGCCTTCAACACCCATAGATGTAATCTCACTAAGATCTGTTCTCTCTTTTCCACAAACATAAAATATTTGAGTAGAACAGAATATGGAAAACTGCTTCAGAAAACTAAAATGGTTTAGTAATCTAAGTTAGCTCTTCTCTTGAGTGCTTAAATAACTGACTTGAAATAAAGTACATCAACTGGCAGAATACTTCCTCTTGCAGCTTATATCCAAAACAGTAATTTCTTTTACAGAATCACAGAATCATACAGGTTGGAAAAGACCTTGAAGATTGAGTCTGACCATGGTTGGTATTTGGGACTGCGGAATGTGTGGAAGACAAAGCTCATGTTTTTTTAGAATTTTTGGGTTTATTAATAAAATGATAATTAAAATTACATAGCATACTCACCTACCCTCTCCCCCAAAATCACTTGGCTGAAATTGAATCAGTATCCAAAGATTTCAGTATTCCACAGAGACACAGGTAGCAATTTAACAATTGAGGAAGAAATTTATGTATTTATTTATTTTAATAATTTGAGAGGCAGTTTTAATTAGATGCACTCTTAGTGGAATTTTCAGTATGTTCCAGGCAAAAAGATCCTCTTACGATATTCAGTTTCGAACATATAAGTCTCCACCTTCCAGTAAAAGCCAAAAATACAAACTAAAATATGTTACTTGTCCTTGCAAAACAGTCAAGTCTGTTACCATGCTGGCCTGTACAAATCTGTCTTCACTTAAAAAGAGGTAAAATATGGTTTAAAAAAACAACCTTGCCCAAAGAATTAATCACAAATGTCATTCTTGATGTAAAAGGTAGAGGGTTTTCAAATGCTTTTAAGTTCCCAGAGCAGGAAACTAGGTGCTTATCCTTTCTTTTGCTCCAAAGGAGACATTCACTCCCTCTGAAAACTTTATTACAATATTGATGTGGTAAGTTAGGGAGTGCCATTTGAGGCCTGCCAGACATAAATCCAGAAATGACAATGTTAACAGTGGTAAGTTTAGTTAGTGCTGAGTTTTGGAATCCCAATTAAACCCTGTAAGTGTGCAAATACGACTCACCAATCGGTCTGCATGTTGATAATAAACATGAATTCAGGCGCATGAGACACTAATATTTGCAAGGAAACTTTTCTTCTGAAATACAAACTCAGAGTTACTGTAAGGCTTGTCCAGGAAATTAATTTTTTTTGGCTGAAGAGAGAAGTGCAGTTGTAGTGGTGAATTCAAAAGCTCATCAGTTTTAAAGTGAGGACGTAGAAGGGAATATACAAATCTGGTCATAGTAAGACGTTTTTCCTGATCCCTATTGTTTCTTTTTCTTCAATAATATCCTCCCAAGAAGCATATCCTGGTTTTGGGGGGGGAAAAGGTGCAGAATGTCTGTCCAAATTCTATGATATTCAGAAAAAGAAACAGGTTGACCTAACAAGGGTAGCTCTGGATGGACAGAAATGCCGTAGCAGACCACATACCTTTGGATGTGGGATTCAGAGCACAGATTTTTGGGAGGGAAGCGAAATGGAGCAACACTGCATCCTATAGAGAAAGACAACTTGAAGAAATATAAGTCACGAGACAACCGTCTTGCAAGAATATTTGTTACACCAGTAGTGCAAAAATATAACTATCTAAAGAACCTGAGAATAAAGAAAGTCTTGTGGAAGACCTGATTTTAAAAGTACAAATTAAATTGCAAATTGCATAGATTTATGACACCTTGTAAATTGTTGGGCATCTTAGCTGAAACAATGAAAATACAAAAATACTCTGCAAAACTTGCAAATTCTCAGTTTGCTAAAAGAAAATGTGCAGATCCTTAGATAAAATTATTTTAACTCAGAATTTGCTTTTATTGGAAAACAAGAACAAAGGTCAAACTTTAACATAAAACTCTTCAGTTTTCACTCTACTGAAATTCAAGAACTCAATCAGCACAGCTTGATGGTTTTTTTTTCTTCTTGTTATCCCTTTTAGGGGCTTCAGTGAAGTTCACAGCGATGAGCATCCCTCTTCAGCAAAACCATCCTGGGTTCCTCAGTGCAGACACTTGGAGCATGCCCTGCAGGCAGTGAGTGGGCAGGGACTGTTAACTCTTCCACAGCCTTAGGGCAGGAAATACCCTTTGTCCTGTCCCAGCTCTTGAGCGATGCCACCCTGGGCTTTAAGAAGATGAACTGGTGACTGTATCCCTTCCTCTCTCACTTTTTCGTGGAGAAAAGGTGGTTTGTTTCAATTGCACAGGCTTGCCTCCTGCCGTCCCCCTGTGCCAATGCATCGTACGTAAGTGGGGTGTTGCAACCATCCTGTAACGAGGAGCAACTTCTTGTCGGAGTACCCTGAGGCAACACCAGGAGCCTTGTGCAACTGCTGCCTCGCTCATACTTTTTCCATGAGTTACCAAGACTTGTTTGTAGCTTTTTTGATATTTTTTTTTCTTTGTGTAGCTATTTTATAACGAAGGTCACGTGAGTCCAAAAAACAACAATAAAATATGTAGTTTCCCAGTGTGTAGTTTCCCAGTAGTGATGACTTCTGCCAATGAGTTTCATATGTCCTAATCTGAAACAAAGGCAGCACAGGAAGAGAGAGTGACTCAGCCTCTGAGTCCCAGAAAGTAAACACTGTCTAACCAGTCCTATCTGGTTTTCAGGAGCTCGAATGAGGCATTTCGCTGGGCCTGGATTTCTTTTGCGTGGGGGTATGTGTTAGGGACAGTTGCAGTTTGTGAACTCAGAAAATGGGTTGCTAAATCCTCTTTAGCTGAAAAATTTGAGAGGTACGTACATGCTTCCTCTCAAGGAAATGGCCATATGTTAGGAAACTTGGGTGCTCAGTTTTCTCCTAAACAGGTTCCCCAGCACTTTTTAGGGTGGTGTAGGAAAGATGTGGAATGGGATTTTTATTGGGAAGGAAATGGAGAATGCTGCTCACCCATTGTCCAAGTCACTGCAAGCCATCTGCCTAGGGAAACCACTTTCCCTCCACAATAGTCCTGTTTCTCCTGAGCCTACAAACCTCCTGGCTGTCCAACAGTTCTCCCACTATATGCAGCAGAAATGGGTGCTGCAATTTCTGATGATGTCATGGTCTCCACTGAGGGACATCAGACCTCAGGTTCATCTGAGCTGTGGTTCCTCAGCTGTGGCCCTGCACTGGGCAGGAGGATTCTTCAAACCTGCAGATCTGTTGAGTGCATTCCTCGTTGCCTTGCCATGTCGGTGTACTCTCCCTTCTGCCCCTACCTGCAAACACACAGCTCTGTGTATGGAGATGTATCCCCAGCCTCTATCTGCACTTCATGTATCCGGAGGTCTGTGAAGCTGAGAGAACTGAAGATGTATTCCAGCTTCTAACAGCTGCTTCATCTACGGTGTCAGTTTCTTTCCCCACTTAACAAGCAATAGGATGAGGGGTAATGGCCTCAAGTTGTGCTAGGGGAGGTTTAGATTTGATATTAGGAAAAATTTCTTCACTGAAAGGGTTGTCAAGCACTGTCACAGGCTGCCCAAGGCAGTGGTGGAGACCCTATCCCTGGAGAGATTTAAGAGATGTGTAGATGTGGAGCTTAGCGACATGGTTTAGTGTTGGACTTGGCAGTGTTGAGTTAATGGTTGGACTCAGTGATCTCAAAGGTCCTTTCCAACCTAAATGATTCTATCATCTGCTGCTGGTGGAGGGACAGCTGTGCAAAAACACGTGCTGGCTGTGGTCCTCTTCAAATGTCCTTGGGAGTTCTGGGGAGAGCTGATGCACCTCCTTTGTGTGCTCAACTCTTCTCTCCCTTCCTCCTCCTCAAGAGTCCTTCACATCATATGCCTTCCCAGGGAGGCAGATGGAGTAAGAGCAAACGACTCCCCTTCCAGCACTGGAACAATGACCCCAAAAGAATGTGGCAGCACATACATGAACCAGTGCTGCAATTATAATTTAATAACACACTGACACGACCTTTGGATGAGCTGTCCTTCCAGTCATCCCAGGAAAATGTTGGCAGTCAGTGGTTTTTACAGCACTTCTCCAATGCGTGTTGGAAAACACTGCGGTGTTAACTTCAATTCACAGATGGAGAAATCACCACAAGAAATTGACTTTTAACACCATTTAAGTGGAGGTCCAGAGCCAGGAAGTGTGAGAAGCTTTATCTGCCCCAGCAATTCAGGCCAGCATTCTTCAGGCATCAACATTTCCATAGCAGCTAAGCTTTTAGCACCTGCACTTGTGGATTTTCAGCCATTCTTAAGGTAGAATCTTCCCAGATTAGGAAAGGGAGCTACTAACAAACATCATGTTAAATTCTGTGCAAGTTATTTTAAAAGTCTCAAAGTAACTTGCATGATCAGTGTTCCCCTTACCACCTTCAGAGAAACACTAGAGGTATTTCAAAAACGAGAAAACCAGAAATATTCTCTACTTCAATAGCAATCTGAAGGGAATAAATCAACCTAAAATGTCCTTTGTTGTTTTATTTTGCCGCTCTGTGCCAGCAACCTGTGCCAAGTGCCAACTTGATTTGCGTCACGGCTAAGCTGATTTTGCCTTGGCACAAGTTTGGCGATTTATAGGAAAGATAACCTTACAGCTCTGGGGCTTGCAGGAAGGTGAGGATGAAGGGAAGTAGGCATGAAGGTTTTTAATTTTTTTTTTTTTTCTGTAGGAAAGATCAGTGGAGACACTGACTGCCAGGGGGGCTGTTTGCCTGTTACTTTTTAGCTGGTGTAAATGTGTGGGCATTTCAGCTATTTTAATAAATCTTTTAAGATAATAATAATAATAATAATAATAATAATAATAATAATAATGATGATGACAACAACAGCCACCACAACGACAATAGTAATCAATAACAATAATAATACTAATTTTCAAAAAACAGTAAAATAATGAAATAATAAAATAGTAAATAGTAAAATAATAAAATAGTTTTGAAAATGAAATAATGAAACAATAAAAAATTATGTCAATATTATTCCATTATGAAATAATAAATTAATAAGGATAACATATGAAATAATAAATGAATAAAATAATAAACTGATAAAATGAAAGAACATATGAAATATTAAAATAGCAAAAAGAATGAAATGATGAAATAAGTAATGAAATAATTAGTAAAAATGCAATAACGCAATAATGAAATAATAAAATATCAAATATTGAAATTGCAAAAACTAATTTTAAAATAATGAAAAGATGAAAAAATACGAAATGGCATAATAAAAAATGAAACAATAAAATATGTTTTTATGAATAACACAGTAACGAAATAATGAGATAACCGCGGCAGCTGCCGATGCGGAGCGGCAGCAGGTGCGGGACTGCCCGGCGTGCCAGCAGGGCTGCTCCCGGGGAAGCCGCGGGGGAGTCCCCTGAGTCAGCGCTGAGTCACCGCCGCCGCTGCCCCGGCGGCCCCCGGCAGGAGGAGGGCAGCGAGTCCACCCCGGCCTCCGCTCCGCCCGCTCCCGGGCGGGCACCCCGGGCAGCCGCTCCAGTCTCCCGCGACTGCGGCGCTGGCTTCCCGCACGCTGGAGGAGACCCGCAAGCAACGTTTGTTCTCTGCTCCCTCCGCTGCGAAAAAAGCGAACAAACGGGGGAAAAAAAAAAATCACAAAAAAACCCCAAAACCACCACCACAACAAAACCAGCAACAAAACCCACACAAAAAACCCCAAAGCCCAAACCCCTCCTAAGCCCCCCCACAAAACCTCGGTCCATTCCTGGTCTGAAATGGATTTTGGGGAGGATTTTGTTCGCGCTGAAAGGGAGCTCTTACAGTGCAACACAGGAAGCGTGTTGGCCGAAAGGAAAGGCGCGTTGGAGCCCAAGGTTTCACGCGCATGGACGGCGGAAATCCTACACCCATTCGTTGTCCCCCCCTTCACACAAGACCCCAAATTATGAGCAGGATTTCTGGTTATGGTTGACGCATATCCTAACAGCTTGAGTATGCTCGTTTGCGATATTAGCTAAGTACCCAGAATCCTTTGGCCAAATCTGGGGAAGTTCCTGGCTTTTTCATCAGTTTTGCGTATAATTGTGTTTTCACATCTCACAGTTCCCTTTCTCACTGTAAAACCAGCTGCCATTGGTTATCACTGACTGAAGCAGCACTTCCAGAGACTGAGACTTTTCTGATGTCAGGGGTAAATCACTTGTGTGTCAGGAGCTGAAAGCGTGTGTGCAAACTCCTGTGGAGCGCAACGGCTGTGTCTCCTACAACTGTGCTTGGAGGCACTCTGTGACGTTCAGCTTCGTGTACTGCAGAAAATCTGAGGTTAACTGGTGTGCTTCCAGCCTTCCATGGCTAAGGACAGGCCTCCAGCCACGCTCTTCAGAGCATCTCCAGTTCTCCCAGTATCTTGCATCACCAAGGGGTATAGTTTCCAACCTACCTGGTCACCTGCCCTGTGCAGAGTTTGCGCTGTGACAGATGCACCTGTTGTTAATCTGCACTGTGAGACGTGTGAGAAGGCACATGTAAAATGAGTGCAGCACAGCCCTACATCATTGTTTCTATTTAAACACTCTGGGTGGTACGCTTTTATTTTTACTTTTTTTTTTTTCTTTTTTTTTTTTCTTTTATTTTTTGAGGGGGAAAAGGATTTCTAAAATAAACAGGTAGTTTTAAACTCCTTGATTTTGGGGTGCCCAGACTAAAGCAACTGATTTCTGGAAAGCAGATATCAATACCTGCAATGACATTCCTTTAAGTTAAGTACATATAAATTAGTTAACTAGTTGGGGTTTTGAGGGTTTTTTGGGGGGGTGCTATGGAAATGATAAGGAATGTTTCACTTTGAATTTACATAGTACAACTATTTTAAGCTGAAAAACTGTTAGTTGTTTTAGACTGATGGTGGGGGGAAAAAAAGTAAAGTCAGGTTATTCAATTTCTCCCCAACTTTTTAAAAAATTAGTCCGGTTTTAATATTTTTAATATCTTTTCATTGATATTTAGATTTTTTTTTTCCATTGGAAATGACCATTTGTCCATGTTATTTTTTGTCATGAAATCTGTGCTTTCGAAAAACATTGCAGGTGCATTCCATTAAAACTACATTTCTTCAGTGACTTTTCTCTGCAGATGAGTGCTAATCTGTCTCTGCAATTAATCAAACATTCTTTGATGTTCTAAGTCAGTGACTCCCAGCTAGTTCTTAATTGTTGGGCGCAGCTTTTCTCTTACCTCTATCAGGAATGTATCCTCCCTTCAAGATCTGATCGTCCTCTTAGGTCTAGATGACCCCACTCATCTGTTCTTGCCTTTGTACTTCCAGCTGTAATTCCCTGTGGGCTTCACTGTCCAACCATGTCTGTTGAGATTGCAGATATCACCACTTCCAAGACTTGAGAGATGAGGCAAGAGTTTCTCAGCAGAAATGCTGATGAACTTGCCAGGTGGCCTTGAGATAAGATTGGTTTGAAAGGGAGGGGAAGGAGAGAAACCACTATTCTAAAGACCAGCAAGGAGGCTGATAATAGCATTTTGTTCATCTGATGATCACAGAAACACAGAATCACAGAATAGCCTTGGTTGGAAAAGACTTCTAAGATCATCAAGTCCAACCATTAACCCAGCACTGCCAATTCACCACTACACCATGTCCCTCAGCACCTCATCTACGCGTCTCTTAAATACCTCCAGGGATGGGGACTCCACCACTGCCTTGGGCAGCCTGTACCAGTGCTTGACAACCCTTTCAGTGAAGAAATTTTTCCTAGCATCCAATCTAAACCTCCCCTGGAACAACTTGAAGAGAAGACTTCAGGCAGTAGTTGGAAGTAGAATGATAGTAGAGAACTCTACAGGTCTAAATGAGAGGGGAAAGGGAGCTTATGGCCTGAATGATGTTAAGCTACCATAGCCTCAGATGGGAATGAGAAAACAAGCAGTGTGAGGGAGCTCTTGGGTTGTTCTGTTTTATCCTTCATGTTTCTTACCATATTAAAAGCCTGCCCAAGCTCTGAATAGTGAAGGTATTGAGAAAAAGTGGTCTCAAATTGGAACCACACAGACCTGGTGACCTCTCTTTTGCAGCCACGGAATACTCGTGCAGCACTCAGTAAGCGGGTGCAGTTAGTTCGGAGGACCAGATAGACCGAATTCCCCCTCTCTTTCTTTCCCTTTGATTCAGCAGCTGGAAATTGGAGAGCCCAGCACCCTGTGACCTGCTTTTTGCACTGTCCTTCAGGAACTTGGCAGCCGTCCAAAAAGCATTCCTCAGATCACAGGCTGTTGACACAGTACCTCAATATGAGCCATGAGCAGGCTGGATTCGCTCTATATTTACTGCCGCTGGCAGCCACCAGGAATGGGGCTGTGCTTGAAGCATTTCTAGTATGCTCAAAGCTTGTAAGCCCCAGAAAATGGATGTTGCACAACAAATTGGGTCCGATGTAACTGGGCTTATGGTATCACCAGGTGATGCCCCCTGAGCCGACCTGCTGAATATCAGCTGTGGTGCTGTGGTTCTCACGTCTCCTGCCAATGGGTGAGGTATTTTGGCAGAAAACAGTTATTTTTGTGCTGGTTTTTTCACCAGTTTAACTCCCTGAGCTGCCCTCCCGTAAGGCCAGCTGAGCACCAATGTTAGTGTGAGGAAATGCAGCGAGTCAGGTGCTTTAGGGCAAAGGAGCAAGAGACTCATCACTGTCTTACAATCCCCATAGAAATAACAAGGAGTGGGAAACTACAAAAAAGAGCAACCTGGTATACAGAGGGCAAGAGGAAAACTACTTATTTCTATATATTTCAGCAGCACCCACAGAATAAACCTTTTATGAAGAAAGAAGGGACATAATTAGGTTGAATGGTTTTGTTCTTTAAAAAGGAAAGTTAACATTTCAGGTCTCTGAAAAACCAAAAAAAAAAGCTGACAATTGCCGATTTATTTTTTGTTGTTGTTGTTCCCATCTTTCTACATTATCCACTAGTCTGTGGTAACGTTACGCTTGCCTAAGAAGCTAAAATCCCCAGAAGTAAGCATTTGAAAATGGGCTCGAATTGAAACAGTGTGTAAGCTTGCATGTGCACACAAGCTATATAGCTGTACGTGCATATGTGTAATTTTCTTATCACACCTTCATCAGAGAATTCTCTGAAGATAGAGGGTGGTTTCTCTTCTTCTCTGATTTCCCTTTGGTTAGCTAAAAAAAAAACCAACAAAGAAGAATCTCTGACTCATGCTGAAATGAATTTTCTATGGGTTTATGGTGGTTTTAACTTCCAGCCTCAGTTTCCAACCTAAGGCACACTAAAACAAAGGCAGGCAGAACAATAGCCTGAATGTGAACAGAGCCTTCAGTCATGTGTTATGTACCCCTGGAAAGAAGAGTGCCATAAGTCTTATTAAAAAGTTTTCCAGTGCATATCAAGTGGAAAGTAGAGCCCAGAAAAGAAACATTCAAACCAACATTTCTACAAGTGATTGAACTCTTTTTTTTTTTCTCCTCTTTTCTGCAGGGAGCTAACTTTATTATCATTCCAATGCTGAGACCTCAGACCGTTTCGAACCAATAATCGCAAGTGCTTCAGAACACTTGAGGGTTCACCTTCTAGCACTTCAGGCCTGGATATGGCTGGCTATTATCTATTTATTTATTTATTTTTTAAGGCACTGATTACATTTGAAGTCTGTGGAGTCACTGTTGAATTTAAAGGCAGCAATTCTGCCGTTGCATATTTGCTGGCAAGGACTGGCATGGGAGGGGAGTGCTCAGGCAGAGTAAATCATCTCCTCACTCACCGGGTAAATGAGCTAGGAATATTACAGAGGTGCTGCGCTGCATTACTGTGCTTACACATCTGTGCCTTATGAGGCCCATCGCCGACTTTCACTATAATTCTTTAAGACTGTAAAAAACACTGCCTCTGAAGAAACAGGCATGCTTTGCAGAAATAGAAACTTATCTTGTGCAAATCCCTTCTGAACAGATGTTCTGAGCAGTGTTGGTGGGTCAGCAGTTTGAGGTCAGCAGTAGTTTGCATAAAGCAAAACTCATAAACAAGCCAGTGAGTCAAACTCATTTCCTTGACTAACAGGAATAGGATTTCATAAACATAGCAATCACTTTGTGCTCTCCAAACCGACTGTGAACTGTGCTTGCCAGTTTATGCAGCACAGAAACAAGGCGGGGGGAAGGCAGCTGTTTCCAGCAGCTTTTTTGGAAAGACTGTTAGAAAAGATGCTCTTTCAGAAAAGCAGGACTTGTATAATACACAAGATACTAGTATACTACAATATACTAGTATAATCCTGTCTTATTTCTGACCTGCTCTGTGTTGAACAGGTGCGTTCTCTTTCGTATTTACTCTGTGTGTTATGTAGTGGTGGTTTTATGTCCTTTCTTAATGTATTTCTGGAATTAGCTTGTGTTTAAATAAAAGAGTCCATGGACAAGCCCAATCAAATTAAGACCCCAAACTCATGAAATCTTTCTAGTGAGACAGCAAAGACCTTCAAATCCTCTTCACTTTGGTGGAAATTCAGATACATCAGATTTCTAAGGCACTTAAGACCTCACTAGTGCAAGTATTTTACATTTTAAATTCAGAACACTGCTTTGCTCTCTTTTTAATTTTTATCAGCCTTTTAGAAATGCTGTGTTTCAGCTGATCAAATAGCAAATACATTCTGTATTCTGTTACAACTTTAATCCAAAGGATATATTTTAAATTATTTTAGTACACAAAAAGCCGACAATTTCTTTAGTCCCATTCATAAATATTCTGCCCTTGGTCCTCAGTGCAGCTGCAGGCCAACTGCATGCCAGGAATATACTTCCATGGTTGTTTCATACCTCCCATCATGCAAGAAGCTCGGGTGTGAGTCAGGGAATGCAAATAACATGATGAGGCCCAAAGTGCCATCCACAGGTGGCTATTGTGGACAATGGATGTAGCTTTCACACGCCCTCCTTCAGATCTCAGGCTGAGGTAGGGTCTGATGGAACAGGTCTTGAATCATCACAGTGCAGTGAAATCTGTCCATCACCTGTCATAAATGCCTCTCACACTACTCTGCTCTCCCACTGTCCAGGCTGTGTGCACACTGTCAAGATCAGAATCACAGAACAGCCTTAGTTGGAAGAGACCTCTAAGATCATCAAGTCCAACCATTAACCCAGCACTGCCAATTCCCCACTACACCATGTCCCTCAGCACCACATCTACACGTCTCTTAAATCCTTCCAGGGATGGGGACTCCACCACTGCACTGGGCAGCCTGTGTCAATGCTCGACAATCATTTCAGTGAATAAATGTTTCCTAATATCCAATCTAAACCTCCCCTGGCACAATTTGATGCCATTACCTCCCTATCACTGTTACCTGGGAGAAGAGACTGACCCCCAACTTGCTACACCCTCCTTTCAGGTAGTTGTAGAGAACTGTGAGGTCTCCCCTCAGCCTTCTCTTCTCCAGACTAAACACTCCCAGGTCCCTCAGACACTTCCCATCAGGCTTGTGTTCCAGACCCTTCACCAGCTTCATTGCCCTTCTCTGGACATGCTCCAGCAGCTCAGTGTCCTTCTTGTAGTGAGGGGCCCAAAACTGAACACAGTATTCGATGTGCGGCCTCACCAGAGCTGAGTACAGGGGGACAATCACCTACCTGATCCTGCTGGTCACACAGCTGCTGATACAGGCCAGGATGCTGTTGGCCTTCTTGGCCACCCAGGCACACTGCTGGTTCATATTCAGTCGGCTGTCAACCAGGACCCCCAGGTCCTTTTCGGCTGGGCAGCTTTCCAGCCACTCTTCCCCAAGCATGCACTCACCTTCAGAAGTTAGAGTGGTTGGTTGACACTATTTTTTTCCAGTGTAATGAGACACCAGCAGTCTCAACATTGTCAGTGGGGAGTAGAAAGGTTTCTTCTGCTAGATTTGTATTATAATTTACCAAACTGTATGTGGAATGGGAACTAGCTAGTACGTTAGTTTTTGAGGTACACTGAATCATTTTGTCAGAATCCTGTGTGATAAAGTGTAGCTTTCTATGCACTGGAGGGCTACACATGATTATTTCTATGAGATCAACACATCGTTCATAGCAAGGGCTTCTTGTGTTCCTCTATTTTTCCCTTCCCAGCATCCCTGTGTGCTGCTTGCTACTTGTCCCAAATTCCAGGGACAAATCTCACATTTCCTGCCAAAAGTTTAATACACATTTTTCACTTGTTCAACGGCAAGGCTCTCTCTATGTACTTCGTCTCCACCACTCCAGGATTTTTACATGTATCTCTACTAATTTGTGCCTTTTTGCTTGTTCTCTTGTTCCTTTATGCCTCTATCCTTTAGCACTCTCTTTTCTTTCTTTTTCCTCCCCCTCTTTCAGGATGTGAGTGCTTTCAGAAGTGTATTAGAAAGTTGATAGAGCTGAAATGGAACAACTTCCTCAGATAAAAGTCAAAGTTTGCTAGAGTTTGAAGTTTTGATGATCACATTCCAGTAGACTCATGTCTCCACCCTGCTGCATTCCTGCTTTTCCCAACAACAGCAGTAGAGTTTTGCCCTTTTATTTTCCCTGAAACTTCAGGACTGATTGAGTACATGTGATATTTGTAAGCCATTGTGTAACATCCAAATGGAGCAATATCCAAGTTGAGTACAAGATCTTGCAAGCTCAGTCAACAATACCAAGAAGTTGACTTGGAGAAGATAATTTTGTCAGTTTGGGAGTAGATCCTGAAGACCCGGCAGCATCTTCATCCTTGGGGTTCAGGGAGCTGAGTGGGACAGGACAGAGAGTCTGTGGAGAGGACAGGCTATCTGTAGACACAAAGCTGTGAACAAGCAAAAAACCACAAAATACAAAATCCCCAAACTCTAAAACTTTGGAAATCAGATGACCTCTGACCAGTTGTTTGTTTTTTTCAGTCGTGTCTGTGTCTAAGTGAGTGCAAACTGTGGAAGTGAAAGTTAACAAAAAAAATCAATTGGCTGGCAAACTGCTATGAATATTCATACAGCACTTTGCTATATTGCATTTATTTCAGCTAGAAAATATAATGGCTGCAATTATATTGGAACTATGTTTGGCAGAGAAACTTGGAATGGAAACACAATAAAGTTAATACTCCTTTCGACATACGGTTATGTTGCAGTTGTAGATAAAACCTTATTGTACCTTTTACGTGTAATGCCATGTTATCACTTAGGATAAATCTGATAAATGTTTTGTCTCCTCTGTGGAAGCAGAGAGCTAATACAATATGCACCATTGCTGAAAACAGACACAGGGCGAGATAAAAGTTGAACCAGACAGCTCACGAGATTTCCTTGGCATCAGGTAGTAAATGCTAGGACTGGAGCAATAACTGGCAGAGCTAAGGGAGGGAGAAACATTAGAAACAGTTGCTGACAAGCAAGTGGCAAATAGATCTCAGAAACAATGCAAGAAACCCTGATTACAGCTGAAGGAAAGACTTAAAAAGCATTGGAAGTGAAGTGCTGGTTTAGCTTAACAGAAATGAGTGACATATACTAGTTTATGTTAAAGTTAATACATAGATGATTCCTACGTATTCCTTGAGCAGGAATGTGTAATAGTGCTGGGAGTGTAACAGGAAAACTTTGCTGCTAAAGGATACCTCCTACAGTAGATATTGAACTCTATTTCAGGCAACACAGTATTCGCATTTACATTAGGTTTTCCACATCTGTTTCATATCCAATTTATGTCAACAGTAATTGAAAGCTGTTGCCATCTGGGTTTTGGGTGGGCTGCATGGAATGAGTTATCATGAAATAAGCAACTGCTACTATGAATTAAATATCATTCTAAGTCCTCTGGTGAATTGTGGGAAGGAGAGAAGCCAAAGTGCCCTGGCTTGTACAGAGCTTGAAATTTAGGAAACAAATTTTACTGGAAATTAGAAAAAATGTTTTCTTCAGTCTGCAGAATGATGGGTTAAGGTGTAGGACCTTCTATACAGTGATATTTGGTTATTTCACAGAAACTCTGAACAAGCATCCATATGTCCGTGTATCTTATACATCATGAAATCTGTAATCAATTTTCTTTTTTTTTTTTCTGTATGTAGTGCAAAATCTACTTCAGATATGACAATTCTACATTTATAACTAAGAAACTGCTAAACAAATAAAAGAGCTGTAACAGATGTTAACCTCTTCACTCTAGGGAAGCCAGATGTAAATTCACTGTAGGAGACCAAATTCAGTAATTGGACTGCCTAACAAATTACATACCTAGTGTGTGCTGTGATCTATGCAAGTTCTTTCTCTTTACAAAATTGCCTTTTTATCATTGAAATCTCTATATTGCAAAACAGTGGTATTTATTGTGATATTCATGGCTTCTATTCAGAAAAAAATTCAAAAAAACCCAACATGATGCGAAACTTGGAGTAAAAATTCAGTGTTGCAGCCTTCGGCTTGGATGTTGCACCAATATGTACATCAGATACAGACAGATCAAGAGCTTGTTTGTATAACCCAACCCTTCTTTTGGAGAAATTAATGGGACTTTTGCTACTGGCAATACTCAGGATTGGTTATAGACTACAGGAGCAGCTGTCCAAGGCAAGAATATAAGTATGGGGAAAAGCAGCCATGTAGCTCTACAGTATTGGCTTAAGAGAACGGGATTTGATTTGAGACCTTCAGAGGTCTCTTCCAATCTATTCCTATTGTATTAGTGATTCCCTCTAAGCTGAGTAAATCCAATGTATATTTGAGCCTTGGTATCTTTTTAATTTTCTGAAAAGTTTGTCGTTTTTGGACTGGGGAATAATGAATGATGTGAGCGGTGGAAAAAATATCTGCCCAGCGTATTTCTTTTTGGTTCCTTGGTGGATCTGGTAGTTACATAGATGCTTCTGTTTCTTTAGGTTCAAATCTGTTGTATCTTCATACAGTTCTGTTCAAAAACTCCATGTTTTTGAGAGTCTGTCCCTTCCATAGAGACCAACAAAGACAGCAGGACATTTGATGAAACAGCTGGCAAAAATACCAAACTTCTAGGAAGTAAAACAGCACATTCAACAACCATGCAAGTGTTAATTAATCACCAGAAATATCCACACTTCTTTCATTTTTGAAGAATCACGCTTTTCTGGAAGGCAGAGCTGTAGTGACGGTTCATGTCACAACTTCACGGCATCATTAGAAAATTTTGGTCTAAGAAGCAGAACCTGTGGCTGTAGCTCATTTTTATTTTGTGGGAGCTCAGAGTTTCTTGTTTGGGTGTCATTCCCCCTTAGCAGCAACCGCTGGAGCTGTGGGTGTTCGTTTGCATAGGCAATAGGGGATAGGGGCAGGTGTTCTAACTGTGATGTATGTTGTGTCCTACAAACACAGCCATCCATCCTATCTCCAGTCCCAGTGTTGAGACAGGAACTTTCCTTCATCTGTGGGTGCTGTAAAAACGTTCACTTCTTGGTCATAGGTCCAATGTGCTCTCCAGCTATTTCAGCTTCCAAATGAGTTATGGAAGAATGACAAATAGGAGAAACCTGCTGAGAAAACAGGATGAAAGTATGATTAATGTCATGTTGTTAGATGGCTAACATCCCATCTTTCTTTGTTTGTGTATGTGCACAGAATGAGAGCTGGAGAAAAGATGATAGCTGCTTCCTCGGCTCTAAGTGCCCCTTTTTCACTCTTGCAGAAGTGCTTGTTGGGTTTATTGTCCTCACTAAGACAGGGGAGGAATGAGTTTAGACTCAGTGGACTTTTCTGTTTGTTAGAAATTATGGTGCTGTTTGTTTGGATGTTGGAGTTAATATCTCTACCAAGGATAAACACAGGATGAAACAAAATGGAGAGCAGCTGGCAGAGACTCAATAGACTCCTCCACCCTATCCCTTCAGAGAATATTTTCTTAGGCTTTGTAACTTGGTTCTCAGTAATGTTAAGTTCCATTTCAGACGGATGTAGAAATATGTAGTATATATTTTTTGAAGTCAAAGCAAGCATTGAAGAACAAATTGTGAAATTTCATTTGGCAGAGGGAGGTTGCATCATTGGCTTTCCTCTCAGCCTAAGGAGGTTTCATAACATCTGAAGACAACATCATGAGTGTGAGAAAGCTGACATTTAAGAAAAGGTCTAAAAATGGGAAAAATTATTAACCATTAAATGTCAACGATGCGAAGGGATTGCACCAGTGATCACAGGCTGCTTAAGGAAGTAACGATCATGCACAAGTTAAGTATGTATTCTTATGTCATATAAAAAGACAGCCTTTATATGCTGCCCCATGTAGGGGAGCCCCCAAACGCTCCCATATTTCCAGGAGCTTATGCTGCCTGGCCTCTTACCTGGTGTCCTTGGTGGGCTACCCACAAGAAGGAAGACACAGGTGACTTAGTATGTGAAATTGAGATAGTTTTCTTCCTGAGTACAAAACGTGCATTTACCACATTGAATTTCATCTGCCATTTTGTTGCTCAGTGATGTGATGTCAGGTGGTCCTCCCAAAGAACTTTATAGTTGGCTTCATTTTGACCCTCCCAAATAGTTTTGTGTTCTCAGAGGCTGCTGTTATATCATTAGTGATTCTTTTCTCTAAATTGTTTATGAATATGTTGAATAATACAGATTTGCTGATATCTTTCTCCTAACATGAAAAATTAGTTTATTCCCTAGGTGTAAATCACATTTGCCAATGATTCAGGTATAAAATTGAATTTTACATAAAACACACTTTTCTAGCTTTTTTTTTAATGTAGGTATGTGTATGAATTTGTATATATGTGTATGTGTATATATGTGTATGTGTTAATGTGTGTATGTAGGTATATCTATTTTAAAAATAAGTATCTTAATTTTCTTGATTGACAGTTTTATATTATGTTGCCATTTGAAAGAAGGAGCATCAAAGACTCTATTATAAAGTCTATATGAAATCTAGACTGAAATACTCAGAAAATTATCTGCTAATGCTGATAACATATTAAAAAAAAAAAGACAATATAGCCTAACTTGGCTGTGAAAATGTATACATCTGGATTATTTGATCCTGGATTACTTCTGGATTACCTGAATTAAATGTGGAGTAATGTGGAGGTTCCAAGCACTACCTAACTGTTGGTGATGTGAAGTACAGATGGTGCCTACCAGGTGACTACTCAGACTATTTCCACCTGGGCAGCTCTGCCAACACCTTTCCATAGGGCCACTGTGGTGCTACCAGCTGCTCACTCGGTGCGAGGCGCTGTCCTTTTGTGCGGAGCACAGGCTCATTACCCCTGTGACAGCCTGCGGCTCCAACAAAAACTCTCGCTTGGACTTCCCAGGCCATCCTGGTGTCCAGGTGCTCACTTGGAGCACACGGCAAGCCTTGGCGCTCCACCACAGCGGAGAAGCACTCATTTCCCTGGGGAGCTCAGATCAGCACTGTCCTCTGCAGCTTTTGGGCTGATGCTTCAGCATGCTGCTCACGAGAACTGTCCCAGCTCTCTTGTACTGGGGAGCCGAGAACCGGACACAGTACTCCAGGTGTGGCAGGAGTCCTGTTAAATAAGACCAGACCCACTGCTGATCCCCTGGGGTACATCACATCTCACCCCAGGGAGGCATGGGATGTGCTTAGCAGTGTTCCGCTGTGGGTCCATTGGAGACGGATGGGACCAGCTGTGTTTGGACAGGGCAGCCACAGCCTCTTTTCCTAGAGGCTTCCTCAGCAGCACCCCTGTTGCCAACACCTGGACATGGACACCCAGTACACCAATACACTGGGCGAGGGTGTCTCGAGCATGGCAGGTGCGTGGGCAAGGCCAGGCAGCAGACTAAGTGGAGAGACCGTGGCTGGTAGAGCACTGTAATGTGAAGCTTGTTTACCTTAGTTTCTGTGATGTTTGGCATGGGAGTGGCATCTTTTTGCCAATGTTTTCTCTTTTATTGTCTTTAGAAAATTCACACAGTGAATTAACTTCGAAGCAGACCTGACTGAACTCAGGAACCAGCAGATCTTCCTGTCATGAGACTGTGATATGTTTTGAAAAGTCTGTTTAATTGAGGTTACATGCAACAAAAACATTGCTTAATTTTACCTGTAACAAGAATTCAAGAGGAAAAAAATTGAACAGAATATTACTGTGACTGACTTGAGCACCCACTATCCCTTTATGCAGACATGCAGCCTTACATACGTGGGTTTCCCCCCCTCCTTTTTTTTTTTCCTCAATAAAAGTTTTATTTGGAAAGAGGAAAGCAAAATCAGGGAAACTGGCCTCTTCTCCATGACTTCCAGTCCTAAATCTCAAACAAAAATAAGGCATCTCTGCACACCTTAGACCCTCAGCAGATGTGCTGCAAGTTGACAGTTTCAGACTCATGTTATATTTGCCTGGGTTTTAGGGAAAAAAACCCAAAACATTAATGAGATGAAAGGTTCTGTTCAAGATAGTTCTTGTAAAATGCTGTGCTTAGATTGACAGTACACTTGAAATGATTACGATTTGACTGATTTTTATATTTCACACAAATGCATTCAGCTATGATTTAAGACTGTGCCTTGTTAGTGAAAAGTGAACTGAATAACTGAAAGATAACACAAATGTTTTACATGAGTAACTCCTTTAGCCAACACATTTCTCTGTTTCTAAAGGATGGCCTTTAGCAAGAATTCTTTTTCTAAAGATTTGAACAAAAGTTACTTTATCGACATGAACAACCTAATTGACTACAGCGTGACTACTTATGTACGTTGCATGAAGTCATATGTTTACGTGTAGTCAAGCTGGGGAACGTAACTGGTGTCATGTATGGCCTTTTTCTTCTCATTCTTACTCACTTGCTGCTGGCAGTGTTGCTCCCAGCTGGATCCCTCTGACTTGCAGAGGTTGGGACTCGTCATTTCTTCTATGGAAGACCACTAGAGAAAACAAAATTGCTGCAGGATGTAGCCTGATGATTCACTCACTAGATGCAATCTCCCTTCTGAGTAACGACTGAATCATAGCAGATGCTGAGGGTGGAAAAGACTACTTGTCATAAAATGCTGTGGCTATTTTTAGCGCTGTCCTTATATCCTGGTCAATAAGACTTTCTAAGGTATGTCATGTCCTCAAGCTGCAGGTAGAATTGACATTCTTGACACTCATGTAAGCTACTACAAAAAGGCAACCACTGATTCATGTCAAAGTTTATTTTAAATTAAATGAACTGACCTCTCAAGATTTACAGATGTATATATAAATCCCTAAAATCAAAAGCAATTCTGGGAGAGGATAGGTGTCCTTGTGAGCCTGAGCCAGAAATGATATGGGAACTGTAGTGGAGGTTTTCCTCACTGTCCTTCCTTGCTGTATCCAACCCTGATTTACTGTTCAAGAGAGAACTGTACGCCTTTGTGATATATCCTATGCTATATATCATAGAATCATAGAATCACTGATTGGGTTGGAAGGGACACTCAAGGGTCACCTAGTCCAACCCCCCTGCAGTGAGCAAGGACATCTTTGCTAGATCAGGTTGCTCAGAGCCCCATCAAGCCTGACCTTGAATGTCTCCAGGGATGGGGCCTCCACTACCTCCCTAGGCAACCTGTTCCAGTGATCCACCACCCTCATACTGAAAAGCTTTTTCCTTACATCTGACCTGAATCTACCCTTTTCTAGTTTAAAGCCATTACCCTTTGTCCCATTGCTACATGCCCTCGTGAACAGTCCCTCCCCTGCTTTCTTATAGGCACCTTTCAGGTATTGGAAGGTTGCTGTAAGGTCTCGCAGAGCCTTCTCTTCTCCAGGCTGAACAACCCCAACTCTCTCAGCCTGTCTTCATAGGAGAGGTGCTCCAGCCCTTTGATCATTCTTGTGGCCTCCTCTGGATGTGCTCCAACAGGTCCACATCCTTCTTATGTTGAGGACTCCAAAGCTGGACGCAGCACTCCAGGTGAGGTCTCACCAGAGCAGAGTAGAGGGGCAGAATCACCTCTCTCCATCTGCTGGCCACCCTTCTTTTGATGTAGCCCAGGATGCGATCGGCCTTCTGGGCTGCAGCTGCGCATTGGTGGCTCATGTCCAGCTTTTCATTCGCTACTACCCCCAAGTCCTTTTCTTCAGGGATGCTTTCCAGCACATCATCTCCTAGCCTGGACTGATAACAAGGATTGCCCCGACCCAGGTACAGGACCCTGCACTTGGTCTTATTGAACCTCATGATATTCACCTGGGCCCACTTCTCCAGCTTGTCCAGGTCCCTCTGGGTGGCATCCTGTCCCTCTGGCATGTTGACTACACCACCCAGCTTGGTATCATCAGCGAACTTGCTGAGGGTGCACTCAATCCCACTGTCAATATCATTGATGAAGATACTAAACAGCACTGGTCCCAGTACAGACCCCTGAGGGACACCACTTGTCACCATCTTCCATCTGGACATTGAGCCATTCAGTACTACCCTCTGGATGCGACCATCCAGCCAATTCCTTATCCACTGAACAGTCCACCCATCAAATCCATATCTCTCCAACTTAAAGAGAAGGATGTTGTGGGGGACTATGTAAAAGGCTTTGCAGAAGTACAGACAGATGACATCTGTAGCTCTTCCCTTGTCTACTGATGCAGTCACTCCATTGTAGAAAGCCACTAGGTTGGTCAGGCAGGACTTGCCCCTAGTAAAGCCATGCTGGCTGTCCTGAATAACCTCCCTGTCCTCCACGTGCTTCAGCAGAGCTTCTAGGAGGATCTGTTCCATGATCTTCCCAGGCACAGAGTTGAGGATGATGGGTTGGTAGTTCCCAGGGTCCTCCTTTCCACACTTTTTAAAAATGGGTGTAATGTTTCCTTTCTTCCAGTCACCAGGGACTTTACCGGACTGTCATGATTTTTCAGATATGGAGAATGGCTTGGCAACTACATTAGCCAATTCCCTCAGGACTCTGGGATGCATCTCATCAGGTCCCATGGACTTGTGTATGTTCAGGTTCCTCAGATGGTCATAAACCTTATCTTCACATACAGCGGGGGGGACTTTGTCTCCCTCGTCCCCATCTTGTGGGCCATCAACTTGAGAGCTGTGAGGAGAGAGGTTGTCCGTGGAGACTGAGGCAAAAAAGTTGTTGAGAACCTCAGCCTTCTTCTCATCTGTTGTTACTAGATCACAATTGCTGCGCATCAGGGGAGGCACGCTTTCTTTAACCTTCCTTTTCTGGTTTACATACCTGTAGAAGCCCTTCTTGTTTTTCTTGACATCCCTTGACAAGTTCAGCTCCAGCTGCACCTTGGCCTTCCTGACCTCATCCCTACACAACCGGGCAACGTCCCTGTACTGTTCCCAGGATACCTGTCCCTGCTTCCACTGCCTGTGGAGTTCCATCCTGCCTTTTAGTTTGACCAGCAGGTCTTGACTCAGCCATGCTGGTCTCTTGCCTTCCTTGCCTGATTTCTTACACCTGGGGATTGAGAGCTCTTGTGTTCTGTGGAAAGCCTCCTTAAAGATCTGCCAGCTCTGTTCTGCTCCCTTGTCCTTAAGAGCTGTTTCCCAGGGGGTCCTATTCACTAATTCCTTGAAGAGCTGGAATTTGGCTTTCCTGAAATTCAGGGTCCTGACTGTGCTTCTCGTGTGACTCATACACCTTAGGACAGTCAACTGCACCAGTGCATGATCACTACAGCCCAGGCTGCCTCCAATCTTGGCATCCCTGACAAGCTCACTTGCATTGGTGACCATCAGGTCCAATATCGCTTCCCCTTGAGTAGGGCTGTCTATTTGCTGTGTTAGGAAGCTGTCATCAAGGCACTCCAGGAGTGTCTTGGATTGCCTACAGCTTGCCGTTCTACTTTTCCAACAGAAGTCAGGGTGGCTGAAATCCCCCAGCAGGATGAGAGTCTGTGAGCTCAATGCCTCCTGGAGCTGGAGTAAGAAGGCTTCGTAGATGGGCTCCCCTTGATCAGGTGGCCTGTAGTAGACACCAACCACAAGGCTCCTCTTGTTGTTTCAGTCCCTAATTCCTACCCATAAGCTTTCAACCTGCTCATGGCTATCCTTTAGGGACAACTCTTCACACTCTATCCAGTTCTTAACATAGACGATATGACATAGGATATTTGAAAGTTTTTTGAAATTTTTTCAAAGTTTTAGAATTTAAATAATTCCACTCATTAATATTTTGTACATGTCTTAATGCTGCGAGGGGCTGGGACAGTAATGAAAGTGAGGGATAGTGAAGTATGAATTATTGCATGCTAATATAGGAGTCATTATTCCTATCCAATAAGATAGTTGATGACTGAGAAATTGTAATGGTGCTAGTTGTTGGTTTTCCTAACATAAGGATGTGCTAGGTAAGATCTAATGAAGTGTGGTTTCAGCCTTTTTATTAACTGTAGCATATAGATCAGTAAATAATAAAAATCAGTCTTCCTGGCTTATTTTAGGATTTCTCTGCTTCTGTTCATACATGTCTTTTGGGGGTGAATAATGCATATTGTTATTGGGATTTTTAAGGCCTGCTAAATATTCCTTATCAGCTCAGAATCTTTGGGAACTAATTACAGTGCATTTCTCACCAGATATGAGTCCATGCACTGATGACCCACTGTTACTGTGTAGATTTTACATATCATACTTTTGGACACCTTTTTCTGTTGTAGGAGAATTTGTTCTCAAGAGAGCTGTTTGTAAGCCATTGAGTAGCTATTTCTAAACATAAATTGAAGACTTTTTGTTTACTTTTTTTGTTTGTACAGCCTAGCTTTGTTAAACATGGGGTAGTGTATCCTATAAAATTTTTAATTATTCCTGCTAGTACCACCTGGGGCAAATGGACAGTCCCACTACTGCAGTGGGCTGAGAGGAAAGAGAGTTATGGCCATTTGGGTAAACATAGTATGTAAAGCTTTTCACAAATAATAAGCTGCAGATAACTATATTACTTTTTTTTTTTTTCCAAGTTAGAGAAAACTTTCTCCTCCACTTTTCCCTGTATTGTTTCTACTATTTTCTTCAATGACCAAACTTTTCCTATTTGCTGAATAGGTAGCTTGTGGTTAATTTACTTCCTCCTTTGTGTATTGGGATAATTAATGGTATAGTTTGGAATCATGAGAATGGCACTGAGTAATTAGCTGGCTGCTAATGACGTGTTCATTTAAGTTACTAGCTTAAGAGGAAGGGCCAAATCCTGAAATGCCATGGCTGAGATTTTATTCCGCCCTGTAATTACTGTTTCTTCATGAGGGCTTTTCCTGAATAGAGATGACATGAAAAATGAAAGCCAGCTGTCTGCTCACAAGGTAACACTTAGGAAGGAGGGAAAATGTCTGAGGCTTCCTTTCCATCCTCGTCCCACCCGGTCCTTCCTTCTGCTCTGCATCATCTTCCCTTAAGTGTTCCATACTGAGCTCCCTGACCTCCTCATCTCTTCTTCCCAAACCATGGGAGCAGATCCCAAATAAATTAATATTCATGTTTGTCCCACACCTTTTATTTGTTTGGCAGTTGTGCATTGATCTCTTGTTGCAAATACATTTTCCCCCTTCCACATGGCTCAGAATAAGACAGAGAGATAGGAGCAGAGCAGCAAAACCCAACATGCACAATGTCAGGAGCCACACTGGAGTTGTTGACAGTGAACGTCCTGGCTTTTCTTTTTTTGCTTCACAGTGAGGGGGGGGTATGAAATTGTGAATCCCACAGGGACTTGTATGAAAATGTATGTCTGCTTTTGCATTCAGGTTTACCTTTAACGAAAAACCGTACTGTGGAGGTTATAAAATGGACTAAGCTTTATTTACCTAAGAGATAAGGAATTTTATTGCTTGCAAGGTTATTTATGACATAAGTGAAGACAAACAGAAGGATGAAAGGAAAGATAATATTTGTTGTAAGTACCCAAGGGAATATGTTCATGAATAGGGAGTTTAGTAAGTGCCAAACTGATTATCTTCCCCATCTTCCCCCCAGGAGTGGAGTTAGTCATTAGCATATGAAGGTATGGCCAGCATGTGCTAGACAATATTTTTGTGCTTTATCTGAGAAAATTAATGCCAGGTGACAATATCAATTAAAGATCTCGGGCAGGTTACACAATCTTAATGAAGAACTCATGAAGGGATTAAACTCTGGATTCTCTTCTCCCAGTTGCGTCCTCTGAATTCATACAAGAACATCTTCTTGCTGGGCTGGGACAGGGCAGGGGCTTGTTGGGGATGTGAAGGGCAAAAAAAGAAGACCAGACTCTACTTGCTGACACCACATAGGACATGAGTTTCTTGAACGGCAATGAGCTTAGATTATTTTTGGAAGATTTCAAATGTAATTCAGGGTGTAGCTGCTGAAATTCTTTTTCTTTATTTATTTGTGGCTTAGGGTGGGTTTTTTAATTGTTATTTTAGTTTGTTTAAACTTTCAGTTTTGAGATTTTCTCCTGAAACAAGGTGGTTAGAAACTTGCCACAGAGAAAACCAAAAGGCTCCCATGGGAGGCATGTTGCCTCACCCCAGGGACTGCTGCACCAGAAGGCTCATGATGAAATCACACCTAAGGGCATCTCTTGCTTGAGAAAGAGGGATGACCTCCCAGTGAGAGACCTTGGGGCTGAATTAGCTCCACAGCTGCCTCCACCACTGCAGAGGTGAGGCTTGTCTGATACAGCCTGTTGGTCCCCTTCGTTCCTTTAGTCTCCTTCCCACCTTTCTTCACCGAATTCTGCTTTAACGGGTGGGAGGGTCAGACCTGATCTCACAATGGGGGATCAGAAACATGTGACAGTGAAAATGTGTTCCTTATCTAACAGTGGCTTTGGAGTTTTGACCTCGAAAACAAAATGTCTGCTGTGTATAAAACTAAGAGGAGCTTAAAAATGAGCAGGTGGAGGACTGAGAAAACAGTGGTGTTCCCTGTTGGCTTTTTGCATCACACAAGGGACCAAAATTGTGCAGCATTTGAGGGAAAGGTGAACTTGCTGCACACTAGCAGGTAATGAGTGGTAGGAGTGCTAGGTAGGGGGTAAAATATTCTTACTGAAAGTTGAGATTTTCATAGGTAGGAAGACTTCTCTCAGTAATAATTTGGTTCTCATCTGAAGGAGACAACTGGTGGCCGACCCAGCTCTGGGAAGTTACAGTGGTGTTATCCCCAGGTGTTTGTAAATCATCTTGCTGAAGGATGCTGATCACCAATAAAGCCAATTCAGAATGAAGACTGACATAATTTTGTATACTAATTAAAACTCAGTCAGTATTGCTGAGGGCTCCAGCTGAAGCTGCCAGATGCATCACTTCCCAGCAAAGAGCACCTCTGCTATTTTATGCTTCTCTTTGCACAGGGCCAGCTTTAAGGGCAGTTGAAAGGGAAAGCTGCCCTAGGTAGCCATAGGTTAGGGAAAGCAAAAACGTAAATATGTAGTATTTACTCCTTTGCCAGCAATGATTTCCTGAGAAAATCAACAACAGTAAGGAATATAATTCCTTTTGTATTTTAATGAGAAATTAAGTTAATAGCAAAAGGTGACAAAATGTAATCTAGGCAAATAAGATAAGGCTGACCCAGCTCTTTTTATTTCCCTTTCCCTTCTCCACCTCTTTCTTTCTGTTATTCCGCATAGCTGTTGTTGAATATTACTCCTAAGCAGCACAATCTCATTGCAACTTGTGCAGAAATTCACACTCTTCTATTAGTACACAGTGGTTCTTGTGTGTGACATAAAATAATCAATACGGCCAACTGCAGCCATTTAAAAGAAACGACAAGAGGGGGATTCTCTTAAAAGGAGTAAGCTTGAAGTTGATGTGTACACATGTGTCTAGCATTATGAATGTCAGGTTTTTGATGTCAGTGTTGACTCTGGTTGTGTTTTCAAACCTTCCTCAACAATGTATTAGCCATTGTCTTTTTTTTTTTTTTTCTTTTAATGGAGATTCTTCTGTTATCAATCAACTTGAATTGTGAGGTCTTTAAAGCTCAGATATGCTTGAAACGGAGAAGCAATACTCGGAATGGTGTTCTATGCCCTGCTAACACAGCAATTGAAATTAAAACTTTTATATTTTGATTTTCAGGTTTGGGTTTGGTTTTTTTTTTGTTGCTTTGGGTTTTAGTGGGGTTTTTTTTTAGTAAAGTATGGAGAATATATTGTATATCTGCCTCACATAGTTACTTCTAAGACAAAATACTTGCTTTCCAGCCTTGAAGTTGTTTCTTCTACTGTATGTGTTTAAGCAACCCTCTGCAGCGGAGCTCAGCCTGCAGCCCATTCCATCCCCCTCCCATCAGCAGCCTGGCCATGTCTGGAGCACTGACATAATCACCTGGCAGAGTGCTGAGTTATAGCAACTAAATATGTTTGATTTTTCCTTCAGGCAGTGGAAGGGGTTTGTGATGTGTCGCTTGCTCCCCACCTGCAACATAGGATAAGTCCACTGTTGATCTTTGAAGGCTCAGAGGATGGGTTAATGAATTCATCACCTTGTACGTGGTATACGTTTAATACCAGCAGAGTGAGTACAGTGCCTTGTTGCAATCACAGTTACTTTATCCAACTGCTTCTCCTTGAAAAAACAAAATAAAATACAGCCTCCAAAAGAGGAGCTTTTGCTTAATGAAAATGACGCTGTCAAGGCTTTTCAGATGATGTTGGTCTGTGCCCCCCTTGCCTTTCCTGCTAGTGTTTCTGAGAAGTTGCGAGAGTTTCAGTCTTGTTATCAAGACAATTGTTATTAACAGCTGCTCTCGATCGTCTAGGTAGTGGAGGGATATGCCAGGGCTGACTGAGGTGACTCAGAAGTAACAAAAAAAAAAAAAAAAAAAAAGAGAGGGGGAGAAACCAGGCATTGGTTTGCAAAAGCATGACTCAGCTTCTGTTAAGTAAGCTCTCTGTTCAAGCACGTCTGGTCGACTCGTTACATAGCACACAGCACGTTTAACGCGGTATTTTGCATTTCTTTCCTGGCTCGTCTGCTCTGATTTCCTGTTTACAGTAGACTAGGAACAAAACTAGTGTGAGAGCTAGACCCTGACTGCAGGGGCAGCTCTCCATCAGAGCAAGTTTTGCAGGATTTAGCTTTAGAGCTGTCCTGGCATTGTCCTAGTCTCGAACAATAAACATGCTAATTTCATTCCGGCACCAGCTGTGTGTTCTGGTATGCATACACCAACTGTCTTCCTGCTCCTATATTCAAATCATTTTCCAAGCCTGAACACTTCATAAATCAAAAATAGGCATGCGTCATTTACAAGGCCTTTCATTTTTAATGCATTTTTTTTTAAAATGTATTATCCTTATTTCTAAATTTAACCAAACAAAATTATTCATGTAATAACTATGACTTTTAAAAGCTTTTCAAACATATGATTGAATGCATATGAAGAAAATAGAGTGAGAAAACTGATGCATTTCACAGTGCAGGTTTGTTTTGAGATTTATGGCACAAAACTTGCCAAATACCTGCTGTACCTTTGGAGAGCAGATAATAACATAAAGGGACATCTGAATCTGTTGAGTTTACTTCCAAAATCACCTTTCATTTCTTTTATATATACCAAAGATTTTGAAATAGTTGATACCTATAAGAAACTCTGTAACAATAACCTAATCTGCCAATTCCATTTTCAGTGTCTATCCAAATGACGTGCACATATATGAAAACAGGAAATTAAGGATTTTCATATGCAGTCATGCAACCTGAGCTCTATATCCTATATTCTACCAGATTAGCTTCAAGAGACATTTAAAGAATGTAGCACTATGTAAAACAAAGAGTAAAACAGTTTTTTTGTAAGGAAATAATTTTTACTTTTAAGTCACTAGGGTTTTGCTTATTATAGTCATTAACAGGGGAAGAAGGAAAAGCATTTTATATACGAAAATAAATTGCTGGTATCTTTTTTGTTTGTCCGAAAAACACCTTATTTTTTAATCTCAAGATAAAATCTTCAACTTTTTTTTCCTATCAAGTTATTTGATGTAGTCTTTTAGACTACAATAGTTGGCATGTGTTGCTGCTTATAGCAATTGCCTAGTCTTCCTTTACTTAAAAAGAAGCACATGGACTTGCAAAACCATAATGAAGGAAATCATTTGGGTAGCTCTCCCTGGCAAAGAAACCCTTCCCTTCTCTTTACAGAAAGTGCTGCTTGTGTGTTTTATGATTCACTTGCATGAAACCTCATTCAAATCCAACATGATTCGAGGCTTCACTTAACACTTTATGGTCACACGGTACAGATGTGGGAAATGGAAAGTATGTGGAATATATTGCTATTTAAAGTGTCTAATCCTCCTCAGCTTTGAAAGTCTGAAGACTCTACTGAGATCATAGTGGAAAAAGTATATGAAGGTGAGAAAGTGGTCTTCAAAATACTTAATATGTTATTATAAAGACTGTAAAATGAGAGATGGTTTTCATACACTGAATCTCCTACATACTAAGGCTTTTATGGTATAAAAATTACTCTGGATTCACACACACACAGAAAAAAAGTATGCTTAAATGCTGTATTTAGCAAAAATGATCAAGACTAAACTATTGGTAGACAGTTGACCCAGCATATCCTGCAGCAGTTAGATTAGGTAGTGCCATTTAAACTGTATATCTGGCTATAAGGATTGCTTATAAATCCAGTCTTCAAAGACACAGGTCACTGGGAGCAAATTCAGAGAGCAAATTAGAGATTTTGCTTTCTATCCCATGCTTATTTGGACATCTTTATTAACTCCAGTGCATACTGATTATCCTCATTAATAAATAAATTTGTATTCTTAAGCAAATACTTTTGTTGAAAAGCAGGTTTCCAATGCATAGCACAAATGTTGAACAGTTCCTAAAGCTTTGATCCTCAGGATGAACAAAAGATGAGCACCAATATGCTTATACTAAATGGAAGACCAGAACTACAGTTTACATTAGGTTAAAAAGATGAGGTTATGTTAGGTTGTAAGGGTTAACCTTTCCTTGTGCAGTTGTTAAGAGTTATTAGGATAGTCACTTTGTGCTTTGAAATGTCTCTCTCTCACAGTAGTGGCTAGTATGAACCCTGTTTATGGCTCCGAAGAGAAAGGCAGCAAAATGTCATATTATAAACATAACAGTGTCATTGTAAGCTGTAAGATTCAGTCATTGCAATTTGGTCTATGGCCACTGGTTTAGGTAACTCTCCAGATATTCATAGCACTTTGAGCGAACAGGTTTCACGAACAAGGGGCACACAGGACAATTGTTTTCCTTCCTTTGGCAGCCTCTTGCTAGTCAAGTGTAGAGAATGTGTTTCTGTGCACAGCACCATCAGAAGGATGCCAGTAAACGTAATTTCACATAATGGGTCTTCAAAGTAGCGATCCTCCATGCTGCCTGTGGCTTAGCTGCACTAAACAACATTTAGCCAAGTGCTCCACTGGGAGTGGTGGACACCACTGCTGTCCTTCCAGGGTGACAGGACAAATAACTTGTCAGTGAGAGCACCAGTTGCTTTAGAGAGCAATGGAAATTATAGCACTGTCTATTAGGAGACGATGTAGGTATCCGAAGACACAGTACAGGCTGGTTGGCAAGACTTCCAGCTTTCTGAAACACACAGTGACTTTTAAGTCACTGCAATGTTTCCAATATAGTATATTTTTCAGTAATTGGTTAGTTTGTTTTGCTGCAAAAAAAACAAACCCTCTTAATGTTGCCTAGTATGTTACTCATGAACTACAGAAGTTCCTCTGAAACTGGAAGAGCATGTGCAAAATTAATCGTGTCCCTAAGCCAATGACATCATTGGTGTGCTGTCAGACTGGGAGATGTTAGGCGCGCCATCGTAAGTGTAGAACAGCTGTGGGTGTGCTGGGTGCACCATGCTGGATCCATGAGGCTGGTAATGGCACATTCTGCAGTTTTGGTTGTGGAATTCTCAGGTTTGGGCCACAGAAATCATGAAATGAAACACAAGAAAGCACCCAGTAAATTTGCCTCTAGTAAGCTGCATGAGCTAGCCTGTGACTCTTAATCTTACCACCTGTCTACCTTGTAGGATGTTTTCAGTTCAGAATAGCTTAAATTTCATTACCTTCATTCACACGCATCTTTAAACCGTTTCCTCCTTGTCATTCTATGGAGGTGATGTTTTGAAGGCTAATGCCACATTTTTGATTGATTGTTCTTTGTCATTTGAGAGAGTAGTCCCCTCTTAGAACCTTTCCTTTAAAAAAAAAAAAGAAGATGAACTGAAACGAATAAATGTCATTTTTCCTTTAAATAGAACAGCTGCCTGAAATAACATCTCTGATTAAGAAACTGGACATTTATACCTCTCTGTGTCCTACTCAGAAGCTTTTGAGTTGAAAGTGACCAGCAGAACGTCATCATTGCCAGATCTGCATCTGGATCTTTGATTTATTTGAGAGACAGGTAACATCCAAAATATCTAGGTGTATCGCCAGTGTCTGTTTAGACGTTGCTGCAGGGGAACACATGATGTTCTTAAAGATCTATGTCCAGTCATTCCCCCAGAACTGCCTTTTTCTGGTTATCTTGGTTTATATTGATCCTGTGTGGTTTGAGTGAAGCACTCCTCTAGCAGTTTTCTTCCACAGAAATAAAGATGATTGAGTAAGCTGAAAATTTCTTTTTTTTATTCTAGGTTCAGTAGTCATGAATCAGAGAAGAAATAGAGTTAAAGAGCCAAAAGTAAATCAAGTCACTGAACTACAAGGAAATCAACAAAACGGAAGAAATTTTAGCTTTCTAACTCAGCAAACAAAGTCAGTGAGCCACAAATCCTACTTCTGATGACCATTTTTGCCTCTTCCACGTGCTGTGTTTACAGAATATGAAGACCAAAAAAGAAAAAAGAAACCAGCAAGTTATATGCACCTTTATAACATCATGTAGAAGCAAAAGGTACACTCAGAAAAGCAATTTTGCAGAACTGGACTTGACATAATCCATATAAGCACACAAGATGTGAAAAGGCTGAGCCCATTATTTTCGTTTCTTTAATAAGACCAGTTACTTACATGCTATTTATTTAGATAATTGCAACCATCTTCCCCCACCCTTGCATTTTCCTTTTGGAGAGAAAGAACTCCTAGAAATAACTAGTGTCAGCTGTGAATTCTGGAGGAGAAGCCAAGAATATAAAACCCGTGCAAGTGTGGACATATCTGACCCTCCCGTGGTGACACGGTCCCTTTCCCTCACCCCAGATGGGGTGAGCAGGCTGGTGTCAACATCACCTTTTACAGAAGTTATATGGGGAGCCAAGGGGCTGGTTTTCTCTGCAGCTGCTCCTGAGAGTCAGCCAGCCCTTGCCACGGATAAGAGTGCACTTTCACTATCCCTGCTTCGAGGGGATGGTGCCTGGAGCCTGCCAAAAAGACACGGTGTTCCTGTAGCACCCCTACTAACATGGGTGCCCGTGTTTATGTTGCTTGGTATGGGGTGTTCCGTGCTAGCCCAGGAGTTGTGCACTGCAGTTAGCATCATCCCTGGAGTAGCCCCGTTTGCAGAGTCTGCATTGTACCTTGTGTGCTGTACTGTGCTGTGTTCAACATTGCCAAGTGACATGGGACTAAACAGAAAGCAAACAGATGACACCCACTGCATCAGAGAAAATTAAGTAGACGGCACCATGATGATGTTCCTTGTTACATCACACTGGCTACATCCATGGCACATGTTACTGCCACCAATGCATCCTGGTAGTTTTTATTTTTCAGCAAGCTACATTGCTCTTAGGTTTTTTTCACTCTGTCTTTCTGTAGGACTGCTAGTCCAACAGTTTCTTGGGGGCCTGGGTTAAAATTTACGATTGTTAAAATTTAAAAGTCACCAGATTGCTTGCTCCTCCTGTCAACAACTTGCCTTGCACAAGGGCTGGAGAAAAGCGTTTGGTTTGGTTCCTGGGTACAATTCAGATCACCCTAGAATAATCCTATAACAGCATTTTGAAACCCCTTATTAAAACTGTCACCATATTTAGAAAGATCTATGGGCTGCAGAAACAGAACATCTTCTTATAAGGTTGGAAAACACAAGAGCGTCCAAGTTCAAAATGTCCTTGCCTGAACTTGCAAGATCTCTGTTTTGTGTAACTAGTCAACAGACTTTTGGATCACACAAATCAAAGCTGTTCCTCATCTGCAGCCTGCTTGGTCCGCGTGGGCATGTTTGGCGTGCACGCACACTTTATCCCCGCAGTCTCACGCAAGTGATGGAGGTGATGCAGGTTGATGGGGAATTTGCTCCATCAGAGGTTCCTGGAGGGCTCTCACTGCATTCGGCAAGGGACTGTTCCGTTGCAATGCACTTACAAACTGCAGATTGCACTATTGAGCTAAAGATAACCATGTGTTCATCAGGGGTGAGACGTCTGGCTTCTCTCTCGGTGGCTGCTTGGATGCTCTGGGTAGAGGGGCCAGTCACCAGTGCAAAATTTGGGTTTCTTCCTTCTCCCCGTGCTGCTCTTTACTTGTAATAACAGCAACTTCTCTTCTTTGATTCTGCTCACAGTGAGCCAAAGAGAAAGAAATGACTTGGAGTTTTTTGTATTTATCAACTAGTTGCCAAGAGAGTAAGGTTTAGCACAGCAGAGCTTGCCTTTTGCGGCAGCAAATAAATGGAAGCAGCATGCTGCTTGTACTCTGTTTCAACCCTAAGCATGCTCTCAAGCATATTTTCTCTTATTTCTCTTGGTAGTGCCAGAAGCCAAGTTAGTATTAGGACATGCAAAATCGTGGAAGAGTACCAAATACATGCCAAACAAATGAATGTATTTTATAATGACTTTCTATTTGCATATTGTAAGCAAAAAGCACAAGTGTAGGGTAATATGGCCTTCATTAGAATAGTGTTCCCATATGTTAGGTACATGAAAATGATGTTTATAAGCCATTTAAAGCTTAATTTGGGTTCTGTTTTGGGGTGGAGGGATAATTGTGAGAGAGTGGTAGGATGTGTTATTTCACAGGTAAAAAAGATATGAGTTCACTACAGTGCGTGCCAATATTAGTCATTCCTGTATATGCTTTTAATCTGTGATAAAATCACCTTCAAGGTAAGTCAATTTGCGTTCATTGTGAGATACTTCAGGCTAACGGTGCTGAAATACCTTTAAATAGTTCCCATATTGAAACTGCATATTTATTAGGTCATACCATGAATAAAAAGTAAGTTTTATACTAGGAATTCACAAGTCTTCTATCTAATCACTCCTCCTGTCGCTTTTTCAGCAATAAGATGGCTTTGGGGAGAAAATGTATAGTGGCTTTTCAAGAGAAAGCTGAGAAGGCATCTCAGGTCAAAAAGGTAGATGAAAGGAATTTTCTTTGAGGAAATCCAGCTTTATATGAGGCTTTATTGGTGGCATAAGATATAACAGCAAATACAGGCACAAGAACAAGTAGCATGTTTCAAAGCATTAAAAAGTTTGAATAAAATACAGAAAAGGGAAGACAGTAAAGGCATTAAGAGAAGACTGTTACTTCCTTTGAATTACTTTTAATTATAGAGGGAAAAAGAGGGGAAAATCAGAAAGAAAAGTAAGCACGGTTTTGTGGTTTGAAAGTTAAACGACGTTGTTCTATTTCTGCACAGGCCAGGTATTGTTTTCTTCATTTGTTTTGTTTGGGAGGATAGCTTTATGCGGAACAACTGATGAATCGCTTTATTGCTTTAGAGGTGTGCAACTCTGTCACAATAAACAGTGTGTGATGCACTAAAAAAATAACAGGCAGCAGTAAAACTGTCTTTCCTGTCTTAGCCTGTTAAAAGATAGGTACGAGGACCTTTTAGTTTAATTTATGGGAGATAATTAAATAGCTGTAAAACACTTGATGCAGATTTCTCTTTGTTTATACCACATATTTAATACCGAAATAACTTTTGAAATTGGAGCTGCAGATGCTGTGGTGGTCTATTCTCTTTGCCAACCTAACCAGGAAAAACGGGCTGCTTACAGAAGAAACGGACCAGTGTTTACAGACTTCAACTAATTTAGGGCAGGCTCCCAAATGAGAGTGTAACAATTAAAAAAACACTTGTTAATCAGTGGTCATTACCTGGTCAATACAACTTTTGCAGAGCTACTGAAACATGGAGGGATTTACTAAATTCTGTTTCTTAGTTGATGGGCAACCATGACAAATTTGCCATGAATGTTGCTATGACCACCTCAGGGGGGGAAGCTTCACTTTGATTCAAGGTAGTCCAATGACAGCAAGGCCTTGCTTACATGTGGGTGACTGCATTAATTTTCAGATAAAAAAAAAACATGATTAGGTTTTGCAGTGATTTTTCCCCTCCTCCTATGTTCCCTCCATGTATCCAGCTGAAAACAAAAGTATCATACCTCCTTTGAGAAAGCCTGAATGGCATCACGCTCATCTGTTCATTTTAGAAATAACATTTATTAAGGCAATAAACAGCTAACGAGTCCTGGCCTCCCCATCCCCAAGCATTCAGTGATGAGTTGGCAAGTCAGAGGCACGCTTTAGCCTGGTGAGACTTGTGATGGGAGGCAGGAGTCCCTCAACAGTGATGTGAGGGAGTGATGGGGACCACTGTGCACTTGGTTGTTGCCTCCAGTGTCTGCAGCTGGAAACCCTGCAGGGATCTACCCATGGTAGAGGGGATGCTCTGTGTTAGAGAGACTTTGTTTTTTCATGTGTAAGACATTAGACTCTACTGCTGGAGTGGCACAGAATTAACACACAGTGCCAGGGCTTGTGCTTCAGTATTAGTCACTGGATCTGGATTTTAATTGTTTTGGTTTTGTGGTTTTTTTTTTAAAATTGTATATTCCTACCTCCCTAAAAATACATCTCCTAAACAACTCACTTTTTATGTTATATTTAAAGCTCTCACCTTCTCTGTTGTAGATCATTGTCTTTCATCCAAATACAACAAACACTTATTACAGCAAGGTGCCTGAAGCAAACTCAAAACATAGCGTCCTTCTGAACTTGGAATCTTTCCCGTTACAAGCTGGATTAGATGAAAGGTACACTGTTCAACTCGGATTTTGTGGCAGCACCTGACCTCTACTCAGAAGCTACTGCTCTGTCCTCATGTAGGTCAGGAGACAGGGAGATCCAGCTCTAAAAATAGCACGCTGTAGCTAGGTGGGGGACTTCCAGGAGTGAATGATTGCTGGGAGAAGAAATATTTCCAGGAAATATTCCAGAAATATTTCTCCTATTTCCAGGATATGGTCTGGATGGCAGGTGGAAGGTGCCTGACAATGTGTGCCTCTATGAGAGACTTTCACTAAAAAACCCAAAATCTAGGAGCTGAAATCCACAGTAATGGTCATGCAGTGCAACTCCTGGTACCTCCTCAAGTCCCTGTTTATGTGTGAAGGGGAGTTCTGCTCAAATTCCACGACAAGTGAGAAGTCTAGACTCTCTGTCCCCAGGAGCAGTTGCCCTCCTGCAACTCTAGCCTACTGAAAATCTGTGCTGGGCAGTTGACTCCCTGCAGTTGCCCATAGCCATGTACCTTGAGTCATAGGAGTTGGTTCAAATTGGCAGCCGTCGGTTGGGCAGAGACGTTTTCCTGTGGAAAGCCTGTTGTTGGGTGGACGCCCAGCTTCACGTGCTGATTCTGGAGACCCTTCATTGGTTCTGCAGCTGGACTTCATGCTTGTGGCCGTGCTGCGGAAAGCAGAGGTGGATAGGGAGTTAGCGGTTCATTTTTGTAAAACACAAAAAGGCTTAAATCTAGAAAGGAGTTAAATAGTGCTAGATACATGTTTCAGCTAGGTAATTGCCAGAAAAGGTGTTGATCAATTTTGCAACATCGCCTTGCGTCGCTCCAAAGCTCAAGTGCTCAAGCATTGTAACTTGCTGCTCTTCCATATGTTTTCACAGACAGCTGATGTGGAAGAGCTGTTAGTTTTACATCCTGGTGTACCACAGATTTGTATGTGCACACAGGTATCTTAATGCTCAGGAATAAAAAAACATTTGTGCTTCAAAAAAAGACAATCAGATCTCAAAGAATAAAACTTTGATGATTTCCAGCTTTATAATAAGGCTGACAAAAAAAAAAGGCTAAGCTTAAACTAACCATTAAGTAGAGGTGTTGGTGTAACAATGTGAGATTTCAGGAAAATGTTGCACACAGCCGCTGGAAGTGTGTGTCCCTGAAATGATGCTGATTCTAATTTAGTTTCTAACAGTGCCACATGGCATTGGAGACTTGGTTACTAAGAAGGGTTGTGCTGGTGTTAAAGTGTGATGACTGTCACCCAGCTACGAAGGAGTTCCAAGCAGATGAACAAAATAAAAGATAATATTTTATTTTACATTTATTACTGGCTTGAACCAGAACTCGGGAAAAAAATGATTAACTGTGTTATTAATAGGGGGAAAAAAAACCCACCTTTAAAAATCTGCCTGGGTTCTCCATCATTATCAATTACAAAGTCAAAATTAAGCTGAAACACTGTGTTTCAGAGGGAGGTCCCACTCCTTCTGTTATGCAGAGTAAGATCCAGCATCTGGGTTGTCCACACTGACAGCTGCACTGTTAAACTGAGAGTACAGCACTGTGGGGATACAGTAGACCCCAGCACCGTGAACACCAACTGGGAGGAACAGGGCACACCAGCCACCGAGCCCCTGGCTGCTTGCCTGCTGAACCTTCTCTTAGGTCAAATGACATGTTGATGCCAAAGGATGATGACAATCCATTTTGTCAGAGGCTTAGCTGTGTGGTATGCGGAAGCCAGATGCCTTGTGTTCAGGCTTTACGAGGACCTTGCAGAGCTCCATCACAGCTCACCAGTGGCCATTTTCCACCTCTAGTCACACCAGACCTTCCAAGGGAAGGACAAAGGCCACCCCACATTCCCAAGCCCCAGCTGCAAACTAGACCTTTGAAGTCATTCCCCTCCTCCAGTTTCCTCCAGCCCCACCAAAATGCCTGTTGCCCCCTGCTTGCCTCCCAGCCCTGTCCTGGGAAGGCCCAGACGCCTGGAACTAGGGTCATCACAGCTGCAGTGACACACAGAGAGTGACCTGGCAAGGCATGCGTATCCTGCCGGTTACTGGCACTTTCCAACGTAGGAAACTGCGGTTTCCCGTCTGGGACCTGACCCTGACAGGTCACTGCTGTAAATAAAAGAGGCCAAGGGTGCTGAAACTGGACTTTCGTGGCACTTGGCAGTAAAGTTCTATAAATAGTTCTTCCTTACCCAACTTGAAACAGGTGGTGTATGTGTCCCTACAGCAAGCTCCTTTATTATGTGATCCAAAGAAATATATAGGTCATTTATAAAGAATTATGCCTTACGCTGAACACATCTTAAAGCCTTTTTTTTTTTTTTTTTTTACAAAAGTTTATTTTCCACAAGGAAGAGCTATAGGAAAAATTAAATTGTTTTCCACATATTGTTTTCTTGAAACAAGAGTCTACAAGGACATACTCAGCACCAAAACTAAAAACAAACAAAAAAAAAAAGTACAAACAGCCATAGAATATAATCTATAAAGCAAACATTTAATATTGCACTTTGTTTCTCTAATGTTTGGATTTTACTTACTTTTTCCTAATTCAAATCAGAATTCTGTATCAAATACTGGGCTACAACTGTGAACCTCATGTTTTGTAATGCTGAGAATTGACCAATACTTGTGGAAGAGTAATGCCTCTGAACAACTAATGACGTAATTGAAACTGAAAGTCTTTATTTGAGAAGATACTAGAATTTTTTCACTCTAATCACAAAAGGCTGTGATGCCTTGTCAATTACTATGGTATCGGTCAATCCTGCTTCATACGCAGTTTTCCATAACATTGTGATAAGTACTTTAATGCTATGTATATCAGCAATTGTTCCCTAGTCTGTCGAAAGTAACAAAAAAGGAAAAAAAAAGTAAAAACCACCAAATGCCCTTTTATGCCAACGATCCCATCAGCTTTTAAAATTGTCCGGTTCGAGAGGGTAGAGGGAAGGGACATTCACAAAATTGGCCTAATATAACGTAAGACATCACCCAATTTCCTTCTCGTCCAATATTCTCACTCAAAGCCCAAGCCTTTTAACTGAATCACTTAAAACGTGACTCATTTATCACCCTGTTGTCGTTTTTGAAACATGAATTATCGTTCATGTTCTCATAAAGGCCACTTATGGAAAAGCCCATTTTGTCACATTTATGAAGCCTTAAAAACAAGGCAGAGGTTTTTAAGAACGAGCACCATGCAAGAACACCAACCTCACCTCTCCTGCTCCCTTCTGAGCTGTTTTATTGCACAAGGAGATAGACACTTGATGAATTACATCTCAATTTGTTTTAAGTAGCCAACACCAGAAGCGTGTCCCTTTGTCAATGGTCTGAGTGACGTGATTTCTGCAAAGGAAAGTTGACTTTTCTTGTAAATCTCTAGCATCTAAGTGCTGGTATTTGTGTTAGCACATCTAACGGCTCCATTGCACTCTTTTCTTCCTTGGGGCACACTCAAGGGCAACAGCTCTTCCCAAGTATTTTCTTACATTCTGAGTGAATATATAGTAAAATCAGCTGGTCTGTGTGTTCTAAAGCTCTTGAGAGTACCACAGAAGATGCAATCGTGGAAGCAATTCTAGCTAATGGATATCTGAGTATGGCTGGTAACACTGATCTTGCCCAGTTTAATTATACTTCTAGTCTTGCTATTTTTACAGTATCATAAACCCTGAAGATAATACAAAGTGCACAAACTGAGCTCTTAGCATAGTCCAAGCTTTTCCTGCAGTTTGAAATATACTTTTACTAGAGACTCATTACATATAGAATTTTTGGTGATTAGGTAACTATATATAAAAATAAACTTACTTTCCCTTCCCATCCCTACTACTTGAGATACTGATCTGTCTAAGAATCCTCAACAGCATATGACTATTTCCTTTTTAAATTCTTTTGAGGCTCAGCTGGAGTCTTCTGGTGCTGCTTGTAATTGTGCCTTTTTTTTTTTTTTTAAAAGCTTCACAACTTCAACATTTTTTTTCCCCCAAGTATTATGTAGAAAGAGAAATGAGAGGGTGGGTTTTGCAACTTTTGTGTATGTCCCTATTCCAGATCCCCCTTCTTGAATAAAGAACAAAATACCAAAACATAATACAAAAAAAAAAAGTAACTCAACAGTGCAACGTAACAAAACAAATAGCATTCCATCAGTTTGGCAAGTGATGAATTCACCTGAGATTAAGTGATTTTTAGGCAGTCTGTAACAAAATTCTGCTTTGCGATAATAGTAGAAAGGCAACAAATTTTAGAAAAGAAATCAAGAAGGTATACAATCTTGATGAAGTCTATTAGTTTCTTTCTATTAACTCTCCACCCCCTACCCCAGTCCCACATCTGTTGCTTATCTACTACAGTAGGCTGCAAAACATACAGCAAGAAGGATTGGCTTGAAGGCATTTGATGTTTGTAAATAAATCCACAATAGGATCCAAGCTGAAGAGGTGATACATGATCAGCCTGCTAGGACAATTCTGAGCATGTGCATATGCAGGTAAAGTCCAGGCTACATTAAATTAAAAAAAGGAAAGTCAGTGCATTTGTCAAAGTCTGCTGCTGTTGTGTTTTTGTTTTTGTGTTTTTGTTTTTTTTTTTTTTTTTTTTTTGTCAAAGCTTTCTTTTGCTTCTTATTGTGCGGACCACAAACAAAAAGGGGGGTAACAACAGTCCAGCATAAATGAGAAAAAGCTGTAGTGACACTGAACCGCACAACATAAGCAATGAGCATGTGCAAATTTCCAAATCATAAGAGGAAGCCATCCCTCTCTTGCAAAATGTGGTTTGAGTGTTTTGACACACATGGACTGTAGGTTAGTAAGGCTGCCCCTAGTATGTGCCAGTATTTAAGAGGGGTGGGGGTGGGTGGGGGAAAGCTCAGGTCTTCAAGCATGTGGAGCAGTCCTACAAAGTTACTGTAGGCTTCGAAGCATGATCACAGGTTGTTTTCATTTATTCACCATACAGGCAAGAGCAAAACCACTTCCTTTGAAAGTGTGTCTCCACTATGACGCCTTGATGTTCAACACGGCAAGTACGATTCAAAACCCAAGTCAAGTCAGCTTCTTATGATTCCTTCAACGAGAGGGGCAAGATGGTCTGTCATCTGTGGGCTGATCTGGGTTTGGATCGATCTAACCAAGAGAAAAAAAAAAACACAACCCAAGGCAATTTTAGAGTCAACTTCTAGAAATAAACCAATCGAAACAAAATTCCACGAAAACTGACGAGTTTAAGATAATCAGATAAACTGCATTCCTAATCCTAAAATTATTTGAATAACTGAACAAACTCTAGTCAATCAAAATTCTGAATGAAAAAAACAGTAAATACAGTGAAAAATTTTAAACTAGTTCGACAATTTAAGGATAAGCACATAGAGCTAATAAAAAACTCAGAAAAAGTCTACTTTAGTAGCACAGAATAATTTACTGTACACTAAAAAGACAACTTGACTCATCACTGCAAACGTAGCTTAAAAAATATTTCATTTCCAAAGACATTTTGCTTCGGAGGACAAAAACTTACGAGTAAAAAGTCATTCTACTTTTATTTTATATGCAATTAACTATCAGACATCCCATAAAATGTCTTAAGATGTTCACGTGTTCCACACTTGACGTCTTCTTCCTTTCCACAAAAGGAAGGAAACAACTTGCTAACTCAGTTCTCCAAAACTGGACAGCAAGAATAGTTTAAGTGTACAGTATGTAGTTTAGACAACATTCCTAACAGTTAACTTTATACAAACATTTTCTGAAGACAAAGAAAGCTACTTTAAATCTTTAAGCACCTAAAATGAAAAGGACTTAAGAGTTGCATTCTATGATTAAGCTATAGAAGAGTCCTCAGAGAAGTCTCTAACACACAAAAAACATGCCCCACTCTGCCCAATCAATAGCAGATTAGTGTTTCAAGAGGCAAAAAGAAAAAAAACAAACAGAGGTTCGATTCAGGCAAGATTTATCCAAAGGACAGCATTTTACTTTTGTCTTATAACCGCTTTTTCCTGAGAAATATGAACATGGAAAGCTTTTGAAATTATAGCACAGTTATTGAGTGGCTTTCACAGAACTAGAAATGCAGCCAGGAATGCTGGAGAACTGCGTATTTACAGAAAATTTAAGTCTTTGTAACTTCTCTACACAGAGCTTCTGAAAGCCTTACAGACAGAGAACCAAAACCGCACAGACACAATAGTTTAAGAAGCAGAGCTGAAAAATATCGGCACATCATGCAACTGTAGACCCAAAATGTTGGTGTTGACCAATGCCATGTCTTATATATGTAATGTAAGATTTTCATGAAGTTGCTAAGAGGCTATACACCAGTTTGGAAATTTCTACAAAGCATCAAAATTGTGAAGAATCCTGAAAACTCTTGATGCAATTCACCTGCACTTTGCTAAAAGGTAGTTGCCTTATTCCCTACTCATCATTTTAATGATTTGGGGTAGCAACTTCCTACATTTATTCCACAAGACAGAATTCAGAAAAACAGTGAATTAATCATCATATTCTGCCTGAGGTACCTACTTCTGAATAGAGAGGTGGAGGCAGAAAACGGAACTCCTGGATGTATGCAAACAATGGTCCTGGAAGCGCTCTCTCAAAGTCATCACAAGCACCTATGGGTGCAAGGCTGGACTGTCTTTGTTCCTCCGTGACCACTTCTGCATAGCTAGGAGGTGCTGCAGGGAAAAGGCACACGGAGTTCGAACAAGCAGTTCTTACACATGTCAAAATACGTAACATAGTAAATATTAAACTTTTATCACTGTAAAATGCACCAAGAAGTAGGTAAATTACTTCAGTGACTTTTTAGTAGTTGCTGAAGATGAAAAAGAGAGTAGGCCGTTTTGTTTTTTTTTAAGGTTATGCTCAAACCTAAGAGAAGGCTGACCACTGCTTATTGCGGCTTAAACATCCTCTTAAATTTAATCCATACCCAGAATACTGAGTTTCTGTACAGGTAGGAATGACAGAACATTGTATTCCAGAACTCCAAGTCTGGGATTTGTACACAGAAAAAGCAATGTTTATTAGGTCTGTGAAAATACAGGGAAGGAGATACATAGTTTCTCCATTCAGAAGGGAGATTTCCCATTGAAATTATCATCATTATCATGCCAAGGCTTGTAAAGGACATCATAAACTGCTATTATGCCAGGCTACAATGCCTTATAACCAAGGAGGCAGAACTAATTCTGCAAAGGTATGATGGCACCCCGCACTTTCACTTGTGGCAGCTTCCAAGCGGCCAGATTTCACTGCTTGTCCTTGAAAGAAGGCAGCAGGAAGGGAACTCTGTTCTTCTACAGAGGACGAGCAGGTGGCAAGGAAGCATTCACAAGGGATTTCCTGCAGGCTTTATTACAAAGGATGTAAAATTTGGGTCTGTTTGCACGACAGCAATGAATAAAACAGAAAAACCAAAACAGACTAGCAAATTAACAGGATTTGTATTGTCAAGTTACCTTCTGGTCTTTCAGGCAGTGTCAGACCAAGCCAGTTCATGTTCATGCTACACTGGCTGCTCACACTTGATGTTCTGCTACCAAATGGATGTAGAGGAATGGTACCAATGACCAGTGGTAAGTTCAGGAATAAATCCATGGCACCCGGAATATCAACATATACCTAAAGAACAATAAAAAGAGGTGTATGACTAAAATGTAGGCTTGCACGAGCACTTAATTATTGGACTAAATTCTCTATTCATGGAATTTTCCACAATGAACGTAAGTTTCTTATCGTCTGTTTTAGGGCCAATGCCCCTATGGAGACAAAAGGCTTTCTGAGTCAAAAGCAGCTCAGGATTCTTAACGTGAGCCCTCACATGGAAATGTTGCTTACTTGTAACACATTCTCTTAGCTGCCACACCACAGCTGTTTTATAAACGTGCATGTCTTAAACTGAATTTATTTACAGAACTACTGTCAGGACAATACTCGGATATGTGTTTCTTTTGTAACTAGTTAGCACAGAATGCTTTATTAGCAATTGGCAAGGAATGATGGAAACTACTCGTGCTCAAGTGAGACAGACCATCCAACATAAGTGAGACAGACCATCCAACATAAGTGAGACAGACCATCCAACATAAGTGAGACAGACCATCCAACATACCATCAGTGAATACTCCACACGGATTATACTGCAGTCCAGGATTGAAGGGGAAACAGGTGGAATTTTCAATGGTTTGCCATTCCAGGTTTCTGTTCTGCCAGATGACAAGGATTCTCCACGCAGGTTGGCAACAAGCTGTTTGACTTCCTTCATTTTCCCTTTGGCATAAAATGCCTGTGTTTGGTAAATGGCTGCCTTTGGCACCACCACACGGGAAGAGCAGTTCTCAATCTCAGCAAAAATCTGGATTGATTCACCTGAAATGCAACAGAACTTTGTTTTTCTTTGTATTTATAAGGCAGCTTAAGCACATTGCCACATTCTGTGTACTGATATAATGCACTGGGTGCTGCTATCAAAGCTCTACCTTGAAAAACATCCACTGATGCTACAGGAATAGGATCAGTACGAGCTAATCTAAAAGAAAAATGCACAGGTCTAATAAAAGCAGATGTCCTTTAACAATCTAGAGACACAGCTAGCATTAGTTGACAAAATTAGCCACAGTTAAGAAAATACTGAGAAGACTGCTGAATGCAGACTGAAGTAGTAAGAATAGTTTAAATATTTTGTTTATGTAAAAGCAGTACATACAAACTGACATTTTAAAAGGGAAGGAAAAATATTTCCTATAATTACTTCTGTTACGTACCTGGGGTGTAGCCCTTCCTTTCAATTTTGGCACTTAAGGATATTGGGCCTGAGGTACAAAACCAACAACAGAGAGTCTTTTCTTTTGTGCCTGCTTGGGGTGACTGCAAGAAAAAGAACAGTATTGTCCATTTAATCAAAAGTTCCATCAATCTTTTCATCTATTTTAATCAACAAAAAAAATTGTTTTCATAATGTACTTATGTAATATTCTGACAAACACAGGTAGTTCTATTTAGAGGAAAAAACCTGAAACTATATAAATGGCACTATGCAGACACAAGGCTCATGCTAATTGCATTACTCACTGAAGCTGCGTTTTTCACTACACTTCATACTATGGTCACACTTAAAACAGTCTTTATACACAAATACTGCTATACAAACTTAAGAAAAAGCTTTATAGCTTACACATCCCAATATACTGTTGGCAGAGCTTCTTGTTTATCAGCGAACTACAACATCTTTCCAGTACACTGTATTTCAGAAACAATAACTAAGCTAAAGTACTGTAACCTTGACTCCTGCTATTTCCTCCGTTACAGAATGATCCCATTTCATCTATATTCAACAGACTTTGTTATTTTACACGATATCAGGATTTAGGACTCGATCCAAAGCCCATTAAAGTCAAATGGGAGTCCTTTGATTTTAAGGGAATTTGTGCAAGGCCGATGTCCCTCTGTAATGATTTTTCATCCATAGACACAAGAAACCTGTTTTAATGGACTTTGAAGTTTCTTTCCTCCTCCAAAGATTAGAATTTGAGGAAGAGGAGGAAAAAAAATAACAGGAATTTAAGGCCAGATTGAAGTAAAATCCTCACTGAAAGCAGCTGCGCTACTGATATTATTTTAATGAAATGACATTTCGGAAGAAGATTATACAGAATTCTGGTAATTTCTCCCCATTGGTAGGAAGCTATCCATATGGAAATTATCAGTTATGCACGCCAGTACACATTTTACTTTGCCTTTTTAAGTTAGCAGTCTCTCACTGTCCCTTCCACAGATGCTTTATTCAAAAATCAAAGAAAAACAGTTCTCAAACTTTCACTTCTTAGTGACATTTTACAGTTTAGTATTATCAATTTAAATTGACAAAGTCATTTTATGTATCTCAAAAGTGAAGCAACTCCAAGTATGCGAAAACATAGCTTTCAAAACACCAATAGTTATGGAGTTGCTGAACTGATGTAATACTTAAGACAATCGGCTGTAATTAAACTAGCAAATAAATAAGTAAAATTAGATGTGGATATTGTTACTGTATTATTTTTATGCCAGAAACAAAGAATGAGTAATTCTGTCCATTCTTACCAGTAATGAAGGAGTGTTGATATCTATATGTTCAAAGACTGTAAATTCCTTCTTTAATTTTACTGGTAGAAACCAAGGCCTATGCAATTCGGCTTTCACCCAATAGCGCACACTGCCATGTCTGCCTTCGAATGAGGTAGCAAGTGGTCTGTGCAGGACACAAAGGTCAAAATTGAGTATAGTCTTTCTGTCTAGAAAGGACACAATTGATCAGCTAATAGATTAGTATGCAGAATTGCATTTTTAATGCACAGCAGTATTTAATCCAGCATAATTTATTTGCAAAGTTTCCATATCTCAGAAAAATTCAAAGATGGGAGAAAAAAATCATCACCGATTCATCCTGCTATAGTTTTGCATAGTTTTTAAGAATCAATTAAAGAATAGTACTAGAAAATGCCAGGGGAGTACACATTTCCTTTAAACTCAAGAGGCTACTTTCAAATCTACAGTAAAGCACGCCTTTTAAGGCCAAATTAAGACTACCAACTTAAAATTAGCATTAGTATCAACCAATTATTATTTTGGGTATCATGTTATATAAATCGTTGTCTATTGTTTACTTGGCTGGTATCTCAGTGTCAGGTTAATTTTAGCTGTAACTCAGCACTTTTTAGTTTGTTTCACCTTAAGGAGAGTAAATATTTCAATTTAGAGTTCTGAAGAGAGACTATTTTGAGTTCCTTCTGATTTTCCTCTGCCCTGATGAGACCAGCTTAGAACATTTATATTGTATATGAATGTACATATATAAGCATATATATACATAAAATTGTCAAGCCTATTCTGCTCTGAACTTCAACAGATGACTGAAGTCCTTTTTGGCCACGTGGAAAGGATTCCCAAGCCTTTAAGTGTCAGCTTTTATACCAGTTATCTCCAATTAACAGTAGTCCTCTGTATGTTATTTTTCTGTACTTTTATGCAAGTAGATATTTTTCATAGTATACTATGTTTTGAGTACACCAGAACCTATAAACATAAAAAGCTTCCATATCTTCCATAGGGAATAATATTAGCCATGCTAATACACTCCTAGAATGATTCTTTGTTACTGGAAAGGTGATGGAACAACTTATCCTTGATACCGTCTCTAGGCATATCAAGGATAAAAGGGTCATTAGGGGCAGTCAACATGGCTTCACCAAGGGGAAGTCATGCTTGACCGATCCAATAGCCTTTTAGGAGTACATAACCTGGTGGACAGATGACGGTAAAGCAGTGGACATGGTCTATCTTGATTTCAGTAAGGCATTTGACAGTCTCCCACAGCATCCTTGCAGCTAAACTGAGGAAGTGTGGTCTGCATGATTGGGTAGGGGGGTGGATTCTGAACTGGCTGAAGAAAAGAAGCCAGAGAGTTGTGGTCAATGGGACAGAGTCTAGTTGGAGGCCTGTATCTAGTGGAGTCCCTCAGAGGTTGATACTGGGACCAGTACTATTCAATATATTCATCAATGACTTGGACAAGGGAATAGACTGCTCTGTCAGCAAGTTTGCTGATGACACAAAAGTGGGAGGAGTGGCTGACACACCAGAAGGCTGTGCTGCCATTCAGAGACCTAGACAGGCTGGAGAGTTGGGCGGGGAGAAATTTAATGAAATACAACAAGGGCAAGTGTGGAGTCTTGCATCTGGGTAAGAACAACCCCATGTGCCAGTATAAGTTGGGAACTGACCTACTGGAGAGCAGCGTAGGAGAAAGGGACCTGGGGGTCCTGATTGACAGCAGGCTTGACCATGAGCCAGCCATGTGCCCTTGTGGCCAAGAAGGCCAATGGCATCCTGGGATGTACTAAAAGGGGTGTGGTTAGTAGGTTGAGAGAGGTTCTCCTTGCCCTCTACTCTACCTTGGTGAGGCCACATCTGGAATATTGTGTCCAGTTCTGGGCCCCCCAGTTCAAGAAGGACAGGGAACTGCTCGAGAGAGTCCAGCACAGAGCCACAAAGATGATGGAGTAGAACATCTCCCTCATGAGGAAAGGCTGAAAGAGCTGGGTCTCTTTAGCTTGAAGAGGAGACTGAGGGGTGACCTCATTAATGTCTATAAATATTTAAAGGGTGAGTGTCATGAGGATGGAGCCAGGCTTTTCTCAGTGACATCCAATGATAGGACAAGGGGCAACGGATGCAAGCTGGAACATAGGAGGTTCTGCATAAATATGAGGAAGAACTTCACAGTGAGGGTGACAGAGCACTGGAAGGTTGTAGAGTCTCCATCTCTGGAGACATTCAAAGCCCGCCTGGATGCATTCCTGTGTGACCTGATCTAGGTATTCCTGCTTTGGCAGGGGGATTGGACTAGATGATCTTTTGAGGTCCCTTCCAATCCCTAACATTCTGTGATTCTCTATTTACACACCTGAAAAGCTTACATTTTTCCCCTAATAATACAAATGAAAGGGCTTCCTAATCAGTCTTCAACATTTCATCCTGCCCCATACTCTTTAGGACAAAAAATCATCAAGGCCAGTGTGCATCTTCTTTCTTTTCACTGTTGCTCTGTAGTTTAAGTGCATTTTTCAAGTATTCGATGGACACAGAATAACAAGTAAGCACTGACAAATTTCAAGCTTTTAATACCAGCCTTTGTTTTCTCAGTATTAGCAGCAGCTGGTTTCACAGTTATTCCACAGCTACTCCTTCAGGTCACTTAAAAAGAACTTTTGACCAATGCTTTTGATATTTTGCTGGCTGTTCAGCTTCACTTTAAGCTAAGCACTTCACATTCACGCGTTATGTTTTTTCATATTTAAATGCTCCTTCCAATTCATGGGAAGATCAGTATTAGCCTTTTGTATTTTTGTAGTTGAGATTTTCACAGAATGCTAAATTGCTGTTAAAAACGCCATGTATACAGGTCTTCTCCACTGTTTCAGTAAGATCTACTGCAATGTCTTGTGCTGTTAAATTTGAAACTGACCTGTAAAAGTGTTTGTCATCTGCAGGTTCTGCTAAAACCAGCACCTCTAATAAACTGAGGGTTTATTAGCTTTAATATTAGGTACTGAGCTCTTTCACATAACACACTGCCAAATTTTTTCAACCTTAACGACTTCACTGCTTTCCTTCTACAGCAAACAGCTACTTTTTCCATCCATGTCGAGACTCCTTCTGTTCCTGTGTATTTAATTTTATTGCAACTTGCATTTTTAGCCGATTTCCATATTGGTAACTCCTCTATGGGTAACTCTTCCATTCACAATGTCTGTCCTATGCATTTCAGACTTGGGGGGGCGGTCTCTATTTTAAGACTTATGCTCTCGCTCTTGCTTCACCTTTGCTTTCTGAGACAAATGGGATTAGGTACAGGAATTTTTCTTGCTTCATCCACCCATCCTTCTGCTCACTTCCATCCAAGCTTTCTGCATAAAAGCAAGCCTGGGTACACATCTCCTATTAAACAGGAACAACTTCCTCTTTTGTTTAAAGTAGTTAAACTTGCCACATCTGTTTTAGACTGAGCCCAAACATATCAGCTGTGATCCTATCCTAGTTCTGCTGGTCTGCATGGCTCTGGTACACTGTTAGTTGGGTTAGAAGCTATCTCAGCCACTCTGCAGTACTCCACTGACAGTTTAAATTTCTCTGCCCCCTCTTGGGAAGGTGTAAAATACTGGAAGACCTAGTAAGTCAGTAGGACTTGGTCAAAAGAAGGTGAGCAATGAGTTCCCATTTTGTGGAAATTTAAAAAAGAGGAAGCCTGTATCAGTTTAAAAGCAACCTCTTCAGTTAAATTAGATTATGTCCTCCACTGCATGTCAGAGCACAACTCCTACTACCATTGAAGAGGTTTCCCCTCCACCCACAGCAGGAGTTTTGCTCAAGCAGGTGGGCAGCAGGCACTCGGGATTGTATGCAGGTACTTACGTCTGTGGAAGCTCAAAGCTGAATGCATATTCATGCCTTCCCGAATGGATGGTGTGAAGGCCTTCTTCTGAATTGTCATCGTCTAGGAAGGAAAAAGAACAATACGCTATTCCACCTGCACACATTTCATACATTACATGGGCTTCTCTCCTGGAATAAAAGGTATTTACACACTCACTACAGGACTTAAGAAAATCACAGAAACAAGTATCTCTGATCCATTCATATGACCCGCTGTACGCAGAGATGTATCTTACCTACAGAGGGCTAAATGAGATGGCCAGACTCGCCTTACAGAGAAGCATACGTTAACTTGCTTTAATTTGTAAACCCAGATCTGAACACTGACACAGTTGCAACTGCTGCCATTTCAAGGCCTGCCTGCGAGATCTGTAATGGAAATCATGTTTCCTACTATGATTCCTGGTTAAAGTGAACTAGAGATGGCTCTTTAAACAGTATTAATTGATTTGCACAAAGTCTGCTGAGTAAAATGAAATGTGGTAATTCGGCTTCTTTTTATCCTGCCTGGGAACAGTGTCCAGAAATTATTCACCAAAAGAGAAGGGGGAGAAAGAAGGGTGTACAAGCACCGCCTGGAAAGTACCAGACAGATTCAGGGGCATGGAAAATGGCAAGCTGCCCGATTAACTCTGTCTAGAGCTCAACTTTATTTTTTGATAGGTTAACTCGATCCTGCTTGGACAGCCAGGCTGGGATAGTTGCTGGTTCCACCAGGAAAGCCGACCTTTATTTACAGTTATGATTTCTTGTGTGCCTTTCAACACTGCAAGAAATTTGCAGTTTATTCCAGCGTAACTACCATAAAGCCAGGGAAAAAAAAAAAAAAAAAAGTGACTGCTTCAAAATAAGGAGAAAAAATAACTTGCATAGAAAAAATGGCTGGAGTAACAAAAGGGGATGCAAGTGAAACAATGTGGAAGGCAACCACTTCTATTTGATGGTGTGGAGCGTTAATGGAGGCACACAGGAGGACCTGAAGTTCCCATTGTCCTACAGAAACGCCGACGCGGTGCGGTACAGGAAGGGGAGCAAACATCACACATCTTTAATAAAAAAAAAATAAACAAAACCAAGAGCTATCGACACAAATGCGCCTTCAGCGCTGCTGCTGGAAATAACCGCGCCGAGACAATGCCCATCGCTTTGAGGGGTCTGTGTGTGTGGGGGCGTCAGTCAGTTTTTAATACGGGGGGAGGGTCGGTTCGTTTGCAGCCGTGTTCCCCAGCAGAGCCACCTCCTCCCGACAAGAGAAGTTCCCCTGCTGCCTTCCACCTCCCCCGCCCTTTCTGCCAGCTCAGCAGTCCCGCCGAGCCGGGCGGCCGCGGCGGAGCTGTGGTAAACAAGTGCTGAGCTGTCAATCAGGGGCCCGGCTGGAGCAGGAGCCGACCGGCCTAAACCGGCGCGAGCGGATCCACCGCCAGCCAGCCGCTCATATACATACGGTATACGTTACACCCGCCGCATTCGCTCAGCAGCTCCGCTCCCCGACTGCTGAGGGAAGCGGGGAGGGAGGGAGGGAGGGCGGGCGAGCCGCCGCCTGCCACTCGCCTTCCGCTCCCCTTGCCCCGCAGAGACCCCTCGGAGAACGTTATCGGGGGGGAGGGGGCGACGGGAACGTGACTGGCCGCAGGGCGTCTCGCCGCCCGCCCGCCGACAGGGGCTTCTCCCCGTGCCAGCTCCTCAGGGGAGCGCCTCCCTCGCCCTCCCCCCGCCCCCCCCCCCAGCTCCAGCGCACGCCGGCTGCGGGCTAGAGAACCTGCTTCCTCACCCCCGCGGCCAGCGCCCTCCAATCAGCGGCTGGCATCGCCTTAGCAACAGACCAACAAACCCCAGCCGGCCAATCAGGGGCCGCGCGGGGGGCGCGGCCTGCGCCGCGAGCTCGGGGGAGCGCCGCCCGGAGCGGTCATTGAAAGTCGGCCGCGGGCGCCGGCGGCCACTCGGTGGGCAGCGGGGGTGCGCCTCGTCCTACCCCACCGCCGACCCCGCACACCCCCACCCGCGGGCACGCATCCCGCCTCGGGAGGCTCGCCCGTGTCTGCCGGCTTCTGTCACCAGCCAGCCGGAGGTGCGCCAAGTTTCGCTAGGGCGGGTGACTTCCAGCACGTCCCCTCGTTAGCGAGCTGTGCACGAGCTGGCAGTTAAAAAAAAACCACACCAAAGCCCCCAGAATCAGTGGTGATGGGCTCGGTGCTGCCTGCAGCCCGAGTTCCTGAAACATCGGGCTGTTTCCCTCCGCACACACCCCGTCCCAAAGGGAAGGGAAATACCCCATCCCTGCAGTAAATATGCTGCATATTATTTTTTAAAGGGGGGGGGGGGGGGGAAGGCAACCGGCACCAAAATTACATAACCGGGGTTTTAACATTATTTTCTTGCGCTAGGGAATTAAGTCATCGCCACCACCTGACGCGTCCGGCCAATCTGCGCCGAGCAGGCGGCGCCCCCCCCCAACCGCCCCCCCCATCCCCGACCGGTCCCAAACAGGATTGAACCGCTTCGAACAAAGGCTGCAAACTTCGGGGGAAAAAAAAAACCCGCACCACCACCACTTCCCCGGCTCTCACCCTGCCGGCGAGGGGGGGGGGGGGGGGAGGGGGGGGCTGCACACCCTGCAGCGCGGGGACAACCCCCTCCGACCCACGGCGTGGGGGGGCTCTGCCTCCCCACTTTGGGGAGGGATGCTCCCATTACGCAACCCCCTCCTTGCTTCCCATCAGGGTTGGTTTGGGGTTTTTTGGGGGTATATCTTTACATCAAGGTGTGCGTGTCCCCCCCGCAGATGCGGGGAGAGGGAACTTAAGGCGGTTTTACTTGGGAGGGGGGTTAAAATAAAATGTTACTACACGTGGGGTGGCGATAGCGTATGTCAGTGTACGGCACGGGGTATCTTTTACCGGGGAACAACGAGACATCCTTAAAAAGCCCGGCGTGCCCAAAAATAAACCCTTGATTTTAGGGTTTCATTGTCATGCCGGGATCCGATGGGATGCTGCCGGCAGAGTCACTGGCTTGGGGCTCTACAGCCGCTCCCGCCCCCCCAGAGGGGCTGTACCCCCAGTCATGGTACTGGGGGGGGGGTAATACGGTGATGCATTTAAACCCCGATGTGCTGAACGCGGTCCTGCCCGCAGCCCTACCCCTGCACCCCCGACACCCACTTACACCCCCCCCAAAAAAAAAAATCCCAGAAGGGATAAACCCAAGGATGCATCCTGCACCCCCGAAAAACACCCCGACCCTCTGAGGGCGAGCCTCACCTCTCTCGTGGCCGACGAGGATGTCCTTATGGTTGAAGTACTCGACCTCCTCGGTGTAGTTCTGCGTGTAGGCGGTGTTGGACCCCGCGTTCCGCGACTCCGTCCAGCGCACTTTGGCGTGTCCCCGCGCGTGGATTTTCAGCGATTTCACTCGGATTTCTCCCGTTACTTCTAAATTGACCCTTCCTGAGACTGTGTCCCCGCTGGAGTAGACGGGGACATTGCTGTCATTCAGACAGTCAAAGCTTATTGTCAAACTCTTCACCTTCCCCAGCACCATGTTTTTATAGCAAAGCGTAGAAAAACAGACTGTACGAAAAAAGTTAAAAAAAAAAAAACAAAACAAAAACAAAAAAACCCAAAACCTAACCCCCTCCTTCGAGCAAAGGGCGGCGGTGGCGGCGCGTACCCTACAGCCGGCTCATGGGGACGGCGGGGAGCCCCGGCCCCAGCCCGGGCGGCGCGGGGGCGGGGAGCGCGACACCGACGCGGCGCTCAACTCACAAAGGCGCTGGGGCTGCAGCTCCGCCGCCCGCCTTATAAGCCCTGTGACAAACAAGACCCAGCGCGCATGCGCCGACACCGCCCGGCCCCGCCTCTCCCCGACGTCGCCCCGCCCCACCCGGCAGGGCCCCGCCCCTCCTCTTCCCGCGCCGTGGCCCCTCCCCTCCCGCTGGGCCGGAGAGGCTGGAGCTGGGGTGACGGTGACCCCGCTGCGGACCGTGGCGGAGCTGATCGCGGCCTCAGCGGTGCCGTTCTGGCTGGGGGTGGATTCTTTCCCCCTGCTGCTTGCTTTGTTTTTCTGTTGCCCACCCCCGTGGTGCCGGTTCTTTGGTGAACGCTCTCGGTTCGCTACCGATGTTTGCTGCCTCCCCCAGTGACACCAGGGCAGACGGGAGATGGGGGTGGGTGTCTGCGCTGAGACGTGCTGCTGAAAGTTCGGACCAAGAGCTGTGTTGTTTCAAAGCCTTGATTTACCAGTTTTCTCAAGTTTAAAAAGCCCCAAGTGGCTCATGTTTTCTGTGGCCCGACACCTGGTGGAGGTTCAGATGCTTCGGCTCTGTCCTGCGGGTGGGTTAGGACTTTTTATGTTTTTGCACCATCTTGTGGTAAGCCTTCGTATTTCCTGAAATCATGTAATCGTAGAACCGTTCAGGTTGGAAAAGACCTTTAAGATCATCGAGTCCAGCCGTAAACAGGTAACTTGCGAGAGCAGCAAGCGTGTTTTATTCCTCCACTACTACTGCTTTTCCTATTGCTCTCGGGTTTTCGGATGCAGGCGGCCTCATGCACATGCTTGTTTGCACGTTTTTCCTCTTTTCTGCAGCACAGAAGATAATCGTGTCCTCCACGAGTCGTAGAAACCACAACTCTGTGGGCTGCGGTTACTGCAGGACGTGTAAAAGATGGCAGCCAGGTGAGATGCAGCTTCCATCCACAGAGTTCAGGCCACAGCTCCTGTCCTTCCAGTTCTGGATTGGTTCTCACCAGCCACCTCTCTCAAGGCCCAATCTGCAGAGAGGATGAAGAGCACAGCAGTTGCCTTTTCCGGGAAGCTGAAGACCCAAATCTTACTATCCCAGTGGATGTTCATGTGTATTTTTTATTTATTTTGTTTTAATTAATATACGTAACGAATTCCTACATAATTTGGATACAGTGCTTGCTCATTTATTTTCTGATACATGTGATGTTTTTTTTGTACCAATTGCGTTTGCCCATTCTAGGCTTGTTGGATAAAATACTTTGCTTAAACTGCTGTAAAATCTCCCCCATGTATCACCTGCAGCCCTTGTAGCCCTAACTTGCCTCCCTGCTCGCTAGGATTCCCATCTTTTGCCAATCCATTTCTGGCTGCAGAACTTGAGAATACCACAGCTGCTGTTAGAGCATGTCCTGCGAGTAGGCTGTCAGGAAGACCACACCATTGGTGAGCTTGTGTGTCATCCTCTAGGACTTCAGGTTTCACTGATCTGCAGACAGTTACGAGTCCTGACCAAGCACTATACCGAGTAGCAGACAGCTCTTTCCTCTTCCCGGATTGCTGTCTGCAGGGAAAGGCAGGGGATGGTAGTAGCTCTTAAGGCATACTGGACATGTTGAAAACTATTTTTTATTGCAACAGTGAGACACCTCCAATTTGGAGCAGCTTTTGAGGGCTGCAGGCATGATCGAGCTTTCTTGGATGTTTTTCTGAACACATAGAACTGAGTCCACTGAAATTAGTGGAACATTTGGATACCCATGCAATGCAAAATCCCCAAATCTTTGGAGCTCTCTAATTTCCATATATTCCTATGCTGTTGTTCTGAGTTAATTACAAAATATCCTGAGTGATCAAATGTGCTGATTCATATGAAAGTTGACCCAGTTTTCAAGCCTAATTCTAAATTGCTGTTAAACCTTGTTGAAAAAAAAAAGAAAATCTGTTTCATATTCACTCTGCACTGTGTACTTATGTGTACCCGAAACATCTGAGCTGAGATCTGCTCTTGTTCAAAACAATGACCCTCTTTTCCTAGTGCCTCAGTCAGGAAACTTTCCTGGTTTGGGGTTTTTTTTTCAATTAATCTCTATTATATCTTCCCTAAAACACAAGTCTCCTTCCTGCAGCCCTTCACCTCCATGTCCTTTGGGTCAGGGAAATGGACTGGGAAAGGCATTTCTGTGTTGTATCCTGTCAGTTATCGTGGGCACAGCTATAAACTCCCGACTCACAGTGTTTTATAATGAATCTGGCAACGTTTGGTATGTTATCTTAAAGTCTCAGATTCAGGTGAGGTAAGAAGCTCATTTCTAGCAGACACTTTTACACCTGATGAGTTCAGAAAAGAGTTTTGAGTTCAACAGAACAGCCCAGGAATCAGCACACAAATGAAACAATCCGTATCTCGATCTCTTGTATAATATACATATTTTTATACAAAAATCTCCCTTTAAATCTGCCTTTTACCCACTTTCACTTGCTCTCCTACCCGTCCCTCACCCCTCTGCTTCCCATGCCTGTGTCTCTAGCTGGGAGTGATTCAGCCTGAGTGGATGCCCGCTGCTCAGCCCTCTTCCTACCTGCCTTGTCCTGGCTTTTCTTAGCCTGTTTCCCACCAAAAGTGCCATCCACCATCTCTTTTCTACTCTTCTCTTTGGTCCCACACCAAATTGTTTCCAGCCACCTTCTAGATCACTGCACCATTATGCATGGTTATATGTAATTTAAATTTGGAGCACCAAACAGGCTGCCACGATTTGGTTAAGTGTGTGTTATGAATAATAAACTTAAGATCATCAGTTCTGCAGAATGATGTTGTTTGTGCGTGTATTCATGCATTTACCACATCCTGCCAAAAGTCACACATGAGTTCAGTCTCTGCAGCTTTTATGTATATGTACGTATATATATATTATTTTCTGATAGTATGCCGTTCGTTTTATTTTAGTCCTCGTAATTTATATGTTTCGTGCCATCTTGTGGCAAACGTGGTGAACTGCGTGCGCTGCCTGTCACCAGCCTTTTGCCCGTGTATGCCTGCAAACTTGCCGTTCCTCAGTGAAGTTCTTTGTGTCAAAATCAGATCTTTAAAAAATATGATTCTGCTTTTATTTAAATGGGGAACGTGCTCTGAAGTGTAAATAAAGGACGTATCCAACAGTTACTTTCAGATGTTTAACTGTAAATATTAGTTAATTTTCAGGAGCTGTTTGTGTTTTTTTTTCCGATGAACTGCTCCTTAGTTCAATATTGAAAGTTTTGTAGATCCTGAAACAGGATTTTAAAGTTGAATGGAAAGATGATCAAGTCTTATCATCTTAGATCAACAATAGGCAGTGAAGAATTAGTTTGTACACACATAGAGAGGTTAGTATTTGACAGGAGCCTCCAATAACCTTTCTCAAGCCTTGTACAGAATAGACTCTACACAGAAGTCCACATAAAGTTTTTTAAAATTTAGGTCTGAAACTTTTTTTTTCCTTTCGCTGATGAAAACCATGAAGGTGATGCTCTGTCTATTATTGGAGTCAGCAGCTCGAAGGAAGATGGCAATATTCCAGCCTCAATAAAGAGATAAAAGTTAGATCTCACTTAATGAACCATTTCCTGAAACTAGCAAGCTCTCATTTGTATGTCACCCCTTCCCTTCTTCCCCTTCCCCTTCCCCTTCCCCTTCCCCTTCCCCTTCCCCTTCCCCTTCCCTTCCCTTCCCTTCCCTTCCCTTCCCTTCCCTTCCCTTCCCTTCCCTTCCCTTCCCTTCCCTTCCCTTCCCTTCCCTTCCCTTTCCTTTCTTGAGATGCAGTAGAAGGATGTAGATGTAGAACAAGGGCAGAATTTAGGTCACCAAGCCTAAAATCAATATTCTAAAAGTTCTTGATGAGTTTCACCCAGCCTTGAAGTATGTATGCATGTATGTATGTATTTCTTTTCTTTTCTTTTCTTTTCTTTTCTTTTCTTTTCTTTTCTTTTCTTTTCTTTTCTTTTCTTTTCTTTTCTTTTCTTTTCTTTTCTTTTCTTTTCTTTTCTTTTCTTTTCTTTTCTTTTCTTTTCTTTTCTTTTCTTTTCTTTTCTTTTCTTTTCCTTTATTTTATTTTATTTTATTTTATTTTATTTTATTTTATTTTATTTTATTTTATTTTATTATTTTATTTATTTATTTTGGAGTTTATTGGGTTAGATTTGCACTTTTATATATGTCTAGACCTGTTCCTGTGTCAATGTGACCAATGCATTCATGCTGAAGACCACCCAAAATCCAGAGATTAGGAATTATTTTGGTTTTGGCCCATGAGTGTCTTAATCTTATCTGACCTTCACCATGTGCTTGATAAATCTGCAAGGACAAGTGTAACGCGTAATTATTGTGAGGACAGTCATTACGTTTTCTAAAAGCAAAGCCAGGAAAGCTTGCAATGCTCTCCTGACTGATCAATAAACTAGTGTTAACAGGAAGATCCAGATTCTTCTCCCATTTCCTTAGAGACCATCTTGACATATTATCTGGTTTGGGGTGAAGACAGTGTTTGCACTTTTTTTTGAAGCTGTTTCAGTCTGTAGCAGACGATAGTCTAGAGTGTCAAAGCAGATGTTCATGCGTTGTCTGGTGGTGGAGCTGTTCATATCGAAGGGAGAATCCTGAAAAGAAAAAGCATACTCAGTTTCAATATTTCATGCAGTGAATGCATGGAAAATGTGAAATATACTTAGAAAGGTCTCTTAATGGACTCATTTCTGGTCATCTTTTGTTGTATCTGATCCTCAATCCATCCGTAAAAATAAGAGGAAGAAAATTTCCCCTCCTCATACCTGTTATGAGGCTACATCTGTGAAATAGTGTCACATTATGGTGTGGAACCGTGACATACACCGTCATGTTACGAAAATGTGAATCTATGCCCTGAGGAGCTGCTTCCAAAAATCCTGGATGCAGAGGGCCATCTACAACATACCTTCCTTTTGATACCATCTGTGTGGGACTGTTCATCTGTCAGTGCCATGGAGACAGAAGAGAAAACTTTACTAAGTAGCCTTATTTTGGGTTTGGTTTTATAATGGAGAATGCTGTTGTCAATGATGTAATGAAACTCGGAGTCTGTGAAACTGGTTCCTGAATTTGAAGGAATTAGGAGCAGCTTCCCCGAGTCATATCTATATCCTTGCAGAATAATATTTGTTAGTAACAAAGAATGCACACAACAAAGACATCCCTGACTCAGCCTCATGGTTATGTACAAAAAACATACAAAGAGCTATTTCTTGAATAATGTGAGATAGCCGCTGTTTATCAGTGGAATTTTTTTTAAATGAAAACTCCCTAGAAGTTCTTTGGCAAGGATATGAGAAAAGGGAACATTGTGAAATGGCCAAATGGCCAAATGGCCTAGGAGTGATTAAGCTACAAAATAAAGAAGGCCACAAACCATACCAGGAGCCCAGGAGGCAAAACATGTTATGTAGGTTTTCTGGTAAGTTTAGACCATATGCTGCCAGGGAAGCAGGACTTGGCTTCATGTTTGGGTCGTGGTGGTACTAAGGACTGTGCTCCACCATTCTCTTGTTAGTACTGCTTTTGCATCCTCTCTTTCCATGTTTATCTCTTCTTGCTAGCATTTTAAAGACAAATCTTGTAATAGATGTGACTATACAAAGTCCTTGTTTTTCTAATGTTTTTGTCCCAGGACCTTTCTCAGCATCCAGCAAAAGCAGAAGAAATATTTTGAAAATATTTGGTCTGGAGCTTTGTAAAAATCTAAGAATTTTTTTTATTCCACTTTGTTTTGATTCATCAAAGGACACTCGTCAGCTTTGTGGTTCAAGATGAGAAGTTTTATACTGTGATTTTATCTCCAGAAATAAGCTGTCACACTTTTTGGTAAACGAGGATTGTAGGAGAGGTAATATCTTTTATTAGACTAGTGTACAGTCCAGAAAAATAACAGACCAGTTTCCAGCACACGAGCTCTTCTTTAGCTTAGTTTCAGATCATTAGTAAGGCAGTTTTTTTATTGTCCCAAAAGTGGGGTTATTTACCCGGTGTGCGAGATGCCAGTACAGAGCAGAGGGATTTTATTCCCATTCTGTTCAGGGAGGGGTGAGAGGGGGTATTCTCACAAAGCCAGCGCACCTCACACTGATTGGTTTTACAGTTTGTAGTAACGAAGATCAAGCTAATTGCATATGTATGATTTACCAGTCTCTGATTGGTGCTTGCTGGCTGCTCATTGGCTGAAAGTTCTCTCTCTTCAGTTTAAAGGCACAGTGGTTCTTTATTGTCCTGTGCAGGCCCAGTGGTGGGGGTCTGCTGGCAAAGATGGGCTTCTTCAGCTGCAGAGGTGGGGGTTTCATAGTATAATTAGGGTGGCTTGCTTGAGGATAAGGTTTTCACAACACTTCTGGCAGTTATACAAAAGCAAGATAGGCTTAATACTAAGTAGCATCCTAATACTGGGCATGAATGTCTCTACTGACCATCTGGGCACTTTCAAGGATACCTGGCTTTAACAAGCCTTTCTGTTATGATCACTAAGGCATGCCTTTTTCTATGGGTTGTCGCTGAGTTTGACTACAAAGTTTCAACTAGTGCACTCATAAAAGGCAACATTTTTAGAAAGAAAGAGACCCAGAGGCAAGATAAGTTCAGTTTTAGACCATCTATTTTTCTTCAGCTTTCTGAGCTAAACTAATAAGTACATCCAACCTGCCTTTATTAGCGAGATAAGCATTTCAGCAACAAGAGCGATGGCTGTCACTGTTGGAGTAGCCATGCTACTGTCTTTATTTCTGGTCCCCCTTAAGTGAAGTGGAAGTGATGCCTCTCACCAGTCTGCTGGTGAGTGCTGTTGTGAAAACATGGATGCTGTGCACCCTTTGTTAGCTCAGCAGCTCGGCAGGGAGGGTTTCCAAGGCGTGCAGAAATACACAGGGCGCTCAGCACTGCAAGTCAGACCTCACGCCAACACCAAAACCAAAATGGCAGGGGGGTGGTGGCTGTGGGTGTCACAGACATAGGTGACTTTGGGCTGGAACTTTGGGGTGTGAAGATGCTCAGACAGGAGAATGCGAGAGCGTAATGATGCAGGACGATCTAGTGAGCACAGGAGTTTTCAGGATCTTTGAAGTGGTCACACCAAAGTGCTTGTGAGCTGAGGAAGAGTACAGAGGAAATTATGGGAGAGGGAGCTGTTGCCAGAAATGGTTCACAGATGAGCTGGAGGTATGTCTCACAGTCAGCTCCTTGGTGCATCTTGTGTTACGCAGGGTAGGCCAAGCTTGAGTGAAAGAAAGGATTTAGGTGTTCAAAATGGAGCTTTGGCAGAACTGTGGTCATGGGAATATCCCTGCCTGATTCATGCCTGTCCTTTAAAATACTTTGTTTCAGAGGCATCCCAAAGGTTTATTTGAAAGTTTTGCATGGCTCATTTTTGCCAACATGAGTAGCTTGATCTTCCTTTTGTTCCAGCTCATCAGTATCCAGGAACTGGGCATTTGTTACCTACCAACCCTAAGGAACACAACCTGAAAACATATCACTGTTATGCCATGATGGCATTCTGGTCCTATGGCAAGTATGTCTGTGAGCACGTGCATGTCAAGTTTGTTAGGGACAGTTTGCAAGGTGAGTCTTCTCCTCTTCTCTGCTCCAATCGCAGCAGCCATCTGGCAGATGATAGCACTTCATCATGCTGCATGTTCCTGTGGGAGGCAACCCCTGGAACTCTGCTCTGTGCTTGTGGGGTTTGGGCATCATTGTGGAATGATGTGCAGTAGGGTCCCCAAAAATGACTCTTGCATACTGAATCTGAAAGTTTGTATGTCTGCAGGCTGTTATAGTTGACAGTTTTACTGCTGAGTTCCTCTCAAGTGCTCTGAGTTTAAAAAAACAGCAGACTGGCCTTCATAGTTCTCTTATGTTCTTATGTTCTTTTCTCTTATGTTCTTTTGTGGCATCGTAAGGCATGGTCTCTCCACGAAGTTTGAAGGAAAAACAGTTCATTGCTACAGCAGTGCATATTTATGCAGTGGTTACAAGCTGTTACCTCATAATTAACAAATTGGCAACTAAATAGTTATCCACCTTTGACCTATCGGTACTAGACAACACACAGCTCTAGGCTTCTTCACCTATTAGCACAAGTTTACAACTTCTTCACCTATTAGCATCAGACAACACAAATCATACAACAAAGACCATCACATTCTAGACCCAAATTCTTTTTTGTTTATTCATTTGTTTGTTTTTTGTTGGGGTTTGTTTGGGTTTTTTTTTTCATATAAAGGCCATATGAAAGCAAGAGGGGCTCTAGGCAGATAAATAAAATTGTACCGAATGTAATTTTTATGGGTAAACCTGTACTATTCAATTTATGTGGCACAGTGTGTGTACAACTAATCTTTTCGTGCAACCTGACATGCCAGAATATGCACTTTTTTTTTTTTTTTAAAACCTGTCTGAAGTTTTCCTTTCTCCACGCTGTGGATCTCAAGCAAGAAGATTTGATTCCCTGCCACCCCAGCTGAACAGCTATGCTGCAGTGAGATAAGACTGATCTGTGTCCTTGGGACATATTTGTGGGCTACCACAGATAGTTGTGGATTCAGCATAACATTACTTATGGGCCTCATTCTCAGATGCTTAATTCTCCATACATACTATGTTTGGTCCTAGCAGAAGTGCCTGGATTCGATTCTGGAGCTAGCCATTTAAGTGAAATGTGTAGTTATTATTTCTCTGTTTTTCCATGAACCATCAGCTTTGGCAATGGCATTTTTCATTTGTCTGGACTGTGAGTTTCTTGCTCAATTGTAGTGACTCATAATTTTTCACTACCATACTGAGTGGAGTGTGAACATGAGCAATGATTTGGGGATTATTTTTTTTTTTTTACCTGAAGAATGCCTTTGTTAAATGAACAGCACTTTGATGAAGACCCAAGATGATCCGGGCAGTACTGATCTAGATTAACTCATACACTGAAGCAGTAGTATTACCATTTTCTCCTTCACTCCATTTTTTTCTGTGATTTTGACACGGTTACTAAGTAATGGAAGAAATGCTTCAGACTTTTCTCTTACTCCAGCAGATTAGACCTTTTTTAGAGGTTAGATTTTTTAGATTAGACCATCTAAATGTCATGTATGTTTTACTGAAAATCACAAACACAGTAGAATATAGAACAGGGAAATTACAAAGAAGTGAAATATTAGGTGACAAAACTTGTAATGGCATTCATATGTTCAGATCAATATCAGTGATGCAGTTTAAGACTATATTTTTTGCTGAAGTATCTGTAACTTGTTTGACAGGTAAATCGTTAACACATGTGAGTTTAAGTGTCTTCCACCAGTTAATCTTGCACTCTGTGAAGATTGCAAATGAAGAGTTCTTTCAGCAGGATGGCAAGATTACATTGAGAAAAACATTTGACTGAGCAGGTTTGAAGATGGTGCTTTGCTGAGACTGTTAATTGTTATTTCATTGGCCTGCTGAGAATGCTTGAAATCACCTTCACACTGAAGACAGAAGCTAAGATATCTCCCACTCAAAACTCCTTAAGTGGACCATCATGTGTAGCATAAGTGTTACACTAAATTTCTGTAGTCTGTGACTACATCTGAATCACAGATCTGCTACATACTGCCTTTTCACCCAACACGGGTAAGCACTAAAAATAGCTACTGAAGAAGGAAAATGTCTCTTGAGTTTTAATGACCTGTGGTCCTTGATGAGAACATGATCAAGAAAAATATTCTGTGCTCTGGTGAAGGGACACACAGACATATTTCTTGGATTGATTGTCACTGGTGCACAGGAGTCCCCATAGATGGGGACTTCACTGGTAGAGGTGTTGATTTATCCTTCAACAACATCTTAGAAATTCTTGCAACTTCTCTACTTAAATAACTCAGTTAAGGAAGGAGCTTGCTACTGTGTAACATAGGGAGTTGCCAGTAGTTTTTATCTTTGCAACTGCTGTTGGTATCTTCACACAAAGAAAGCAGCAGAGTGGTAACATTAAGTAGGGACTGTTTAAGGTGCTGTTAAGGGCCTTATTAAATGCTGCAGTGCAGGGACGGGTAATGTTGAGCAGCTAAATTATGGAAAACATGACAAATGTTTTTGTCATATTTTCATTCTTCAGGGCCAAACAACTCTCAGCCCTTCAAGCCTAAGTTCCCCTCCAGGGTTTGTCAGTGAGCCTTGTGTGTCTTCAGTAATGTGGTTTAACAAATTAATTGTTGCAGCAACCTCAGCAATGATTCTCAGGAAGAGTTGCAAACAGAAAAAGTCCAATTTTTCTGCTGAGGAAACAGAGGAATGCAGAGAATCCCAAATCACCCAACAGTTTCACATCTCCTGCTGTTCAAAATAACAAGATACTTTAGCTTTTTTCCCACTTTTTTCGTCTTTTAACTTTTTTTTTTTTTTTTTTTTAATTGGATAAGGAGCAAAATCCCCTTAGCACTCTGCTGTTCTGTGAGGAGATGAAGAATTAGCTGAACAGAAGATCCAAGTGGCCCAAATTAATGAAGAATTAGAAAAGTGAACAAGCTTGATTAATGTAATATGCAATTTAGTAGTTCAGCATAATGTCCTTCCCAGCAGACAATGTAATTGTTATGAAACTAACCCCGAGTGATAAAGTGCTTAAGAAATACTTTTTGGAGAAATTGGTGAAGAACAAGAAGTGCCAGTGCAAAGTCTTTGGCTGGTATACACTGGCAAAGTTCATATATGTCATCTGTCAGTTGCAGAGCTATTCACCACGACTGTTTTGTTTTCATGCATGACTGTGTGTAGTTCTGTATGAAAATAAAGCCTAGCTAGCAATTTTTGCTTAGCTAAATGATACTGAGAAAGTTCTGGAGTTTTTCTCATCTAACAGTGTAGGATTTTTATGTAGATGGATTATTTTTTCTTTTTAATCTAAAGTAAATTTCTTATGTGCATGACAATATACTCACCAAGAATAGATTCTTGCATATGTAACTGAGTAAACCCATTAAATAACCAAAATAAGATATGTTTGATGGCATCACAAGTAATAGGGGGAAAAAAATAAAATTATCTGAGGAGAAAAAAATGCTCATACGTCATCTGATAATCCATATCAAAATAGTGTTTAATAACACTCTCCTTGTTGATAAAGGAGAGCAGCTAAAACTGGTGATAGCATGTATCGTATATCCCAAAGCTAGCACTTATACTGAAAACATCTAAAATTACAAAATATTGGAAAAAGAACGATGTAAAGTGGTAGTGATCTCAGTCATACTGATTATAACTAAACTTGAGTAAATACTAACTGGATAGCTAAAGAGAAAGAAAAAGAATGAGGATATGGTGGAAACTGGAGACATTATGAGAAGTTTTTATGGCAATTCAGGGGAGCTATGCTGAATACTTACTGTTTCTGGGCAGTTATACTACCGTTTCAAAGAACTTAGTCATACTTGTGTAATTTGTAACTACTCTCAGTTTTCATATCAGGTGTTTATGAATTGTGCTAAGCACTTGAACTATGGGCGTGAATTTTTTCTGCATGCTCACTAGGCCATAAGAATGTAAGGCCACAATTAAAAGTGATTTTGAGCACTGCATAAAGCCAGAACTTTGCTCATTAGCTGTGTTTTATTGCCATCCGGTGGCTGCTTCTCTATATTTCAGAAAGAGCAGTTGTGAATTGTTCACATTTTGTGTGCTGATATTCATATAATTTCAAAAAGAAAGCATAAGCAGCTGTATCAACAATGTTGAGGGTGTTTAGGAAATGATCTGGTATTATACAATATAATGCTTAGGGACATGGTTTAGTGGTGACATGGTACTGTTATGTTTATGGCTGCAGTCAATGATCTTAAAGGTCTTTTCCAACCTAAATGATTCTATGATTCTATAGTAATATTATATACAAGACTCCATACTAATACATGTAAATACTATGAGATAAAGATACTTGTGACCACATGCGGCCTAAAATTCCTGTTGACTTCAGTAGTAATAAAAATACAATGTGCTGTACAGTGTCGGGTATTTGTAGTTCTCTAAAATTGTAACATAAAGGCCAAAAGAAAATTTCAGTCATAAAATGAAAGAAGATGCTTGAGATCCCAAGGTGCTCTTTGAATTAACTTCTTTTAATTCTATGAGGATGCATTTGGTAGACTATTCCTCAAACACATGTTCGGTTACTGTGCTGCGAGTGTTAATCTCATTGATACATTTGTGTGTGTTACTTTGCCGTTTAGTTTCATCCATGGCTGTACTTTTCTCAGAAATGTATGTTTCAGTTTAAATACAAGGTTCACCTCAAGACATTTCAGTTTTGTCCTGCATAAGCAGAAGTAAGTGCAACTCCTGTGTAATGTTTGTGATTTTTTTTGGTGACCTGTTAACAACAGTCATTAACAGCTTCTCTGTAGTCCACCTTCCATGTGTTGGTAAGAGAAGATCCTCTAGGAGTATGTTTAGATCAGTATCTTGATCAGGTTGGGTGTAAATGTATTTTAGACAGTGGAAGGAAAAGATGTTCATTTCAATGAAAACTCAGAAAAAATGTTGCGCGAGTCTTATATCTGAATCCATTTATCTGGACACAAACTTCTGGATGGAGATTTAATGGGATCCTCAATCTAACAACAGGGAAGGTGAAGAAAGAGCAAGACCGTTTTCAAGGTGACAAATCTAAATGCAGGTTAAAAATATAATTTGTACGTTTTTTAGTTCTCTATGCCTCCCTCATGACACATGCCTGTGTTTGGAGTGTATGAACTAAATACTTCAGCATAAAGCTTGCCTGGTGTTTAGAGCTGGCAAGCACAAGGGCTTTCCCTTGCCTCAGCTGGCAGCTGCTGCAGCCATCTGCAGTAAAGCACAGCAGTGCGATAGGCTTTGTCCAGAAGATATGGCACTGGTGGTGCCATCAGCAGTGCACCTGAAATGCAGGAGGTGGGCATGTGTCACCTAAAATGAATCAAAACAGTTGAAGAAAGCCTTCACTATCCCCAAAAGTCATTTCCTCTTCAGTTATATTGCTGATGCCATGTCCACGTTCCTCACTGTGCTCTCGCTTTGGCTTGCAATGCTATTTTTATTGGGCTGTTCTCTCCCAGTCCTGACACAGAGGTTATTGTCTGCCAGATTTTCCTTCATGCAAACTGTAGCCTTTATTTCTGCTGCTGTCTGCAGTGTTTGGTACTTTAAGTCTCATGTTCTTGTTTTGTCTTCTGGACTGTCATCTGTGTTTCTTCAGTCTGTACTGGAAAAAAAAAATCTGCCATGTCTACCACTGTTAATAAATCAAATCTTTAAAAAATGCATATCTTGGGGTTTTCTAAACATTCATCACCAGGACAAAGAAAAATTTTGTAACAAGCCTCTTCCTGCTTTTTTTTTTTTTTTTTTTAATAATGTATTTTTTTCCTGTCTCAGAGCACTATGAGAAAATGTGCTCTGCCCTTCTCTACCATGAATTTACTCTTATACCGTCTCATTCTAGTAATAAAGAGGATGTCAAAGAGGGCATCTACGTTTCTCTGAGTGTTGTGAGTATGGCGTTTTTAAAGCCTAGCTTTCCACCCCTCTATATTTTACAGAAAGGTCACTATCTTGTAACTTCCAAGACCAACGTCTTCAAGGCAGCCTGCTGAGATGATCAAGTGAAGCTGGTGGAAGCTAGATGCGGGTGCACGGCCAGGGTTGCCTCTGCCAGACTGATTTCATACAACTCCGCCTCCCTCACTACGGCAGCTTGTGAGGTTGATTTGCACCTCAGGACTTACCTGCCTAGGGCGTTGTGGACTTTGTTCACCCTTACACAAAACCTCCTTATATTGCCTAACGGAACACTTTTGGGGTCCTATTGTTTTTACTTTTAGAGAAAGCTGTGGGACTGTTGATGGTTATGGTCCTTTCACATTTATACTGAAGTTGTTACCTTTTTCTATTGAAAATATAGAAACTTGCAAAATGTCTTTGCACTTCAGCCCTTAGCTGGAATGTGTCCTGGCCAAAACCAGTACCCTCTATCTCAGACTGAAGAGTGAGGCTCTACATTTCTTTTTCCAGGTCCTGCCCTAAGGGAGGAGCGAATACTTGTCATGAGTCATTAGGGGAAGGAATAAAAGAGAGCAGTACCAGATAAGAAGTTGTTAAAGTAGACAGGACAAAGTACAACGCTTTATGTAAACCTTGTAGTTTGATGCCTGAAGTGACACATTAGGCTAAGGGTAATTAATCTACCACTGGGAATTGCAGGATATGTAATGCTTACAGCGTTAACTTGTTAAATTACATATTGGTCCGTAATAAGAGGGGTAGACATGTACCACACAGCTCAATATTGTAGGTCTATGGCAGTGCCTTTTTCCAGCACATCAAGGGCTAAACCAGTACCCTTTTAGTTCCTACTAGCATCCAGCTAGAGAAGGAGTATTTCATGCTGCTGAAATCTTTGATAACTAGAGGTTATGCTGCTACTCAGCAGAGGAACTGGCTCAGCCACCGCCAGCCAGCTGGTAGAGCATTTGTAGGAGCATTAATGCCAGCAGACACACTTTGTACAAAATATGTAAGACCTTCCTTGCCACTTGTAAGCTAGCTTTTTGTAAGTTTCCTTCAAGAGAAGAAATATGTTGATTCATGCATATTGTTCTATGATTACATTCCTGGTGACTATAAGAGTGTTACCTAAGCAAAGACGGCAGAAGCTTTGAATTTTAAAGAAGTTGCAAAACAGCAGTGTGGTGAGATGTAGTGGCCCTGCTTGACCCTGATGACCAGAGGAAACTTCCCAACTCCATCATTAGTTCAGGGATTACAAAACATGGGTGTGGACCAAAAACTCAAACAGGAATTGTATAAAAAACAACTGCCTGAGGAAGCATTGCTGTCCTGGCAGGAATGGGTGGTAGCCTTAAGCTATGCGGGGAGGGGAAGTTTAAGTATTAGTTTGTATGAAACAATTTATGATACTGACAGCCTAAGATTGAAGCAAAACAATTCCTTGAATAACAGGAGGTGTTATGAAATACTTTTTCAGTGCCACTCCTGTTCAAGGAAGTTTTACCGAGAAAGTGTTTTTACCACAGGTGTCAAAACTATCTATCTCCTGCAGGATATCAGTAAAGAGATCAAAGCAGGATTAAAATGACTTATATAACATTTTAATAGCAGTTGAGCTCTGTTTTTAAGTTAAGAAATGATTATAATACTGATAGACTGAAATTCTACTGGGATCAAAGAAGCTTCTACTGCTTGACTTTCCAAAACAGTCGAGTATCCAGTATGCTGTGGTGTTATGGAAATCGTCTGATTTACCTAGAAGCATAAAATAAAAACCTTAATTGCAGGTCTTCTCCTAATGATCTTGTAAACTAGGTAGAAGTAAATTTCTTTGTAGTCATCATATTGCATGAACTTCCCTGTGTTACCAATCTAATCAGATTTTGATGATTTTAGTTTAGCCAAAAGAAAGTTAGGCCTAATCAAATCATGTGAGGGAGTGACTGTGTTTTACTTCAGTAGTCACAGAAAGCATATGAAGCGAACAGGTGGTACAAGTAGCTAGGGCCTAGGATTGTATTTAACTAGAAACAGTACAGTCAAGAGAGTAAGATATTATGTTTAAGCAGCTACCGTGGAAAGAATAATACAATAATTAATCATGTAGTGGTTAAAGTCACAGTGACCAGATATGTTGCTTGCTCCCTTCCCATCCAGATTTGAATATTAGGAACTACAATCAATAACGCGACTACGGCGTGACTATAGGTGGCCAATGATTCATATTAGAAATGAATATACATGAAGTGATGTAAGTCGCAAAACCATTAGAGGCCAATCACTGTAAAGGTTAAACTCAATGAGTAATTAAAGGTGAGCAGTATGTGCATTTTTATGTTAAACAGCCTATGCAATGGAAATGGAATATATAAAACCCTGTTAAATGTGATGTAACCCAGGATACGCTGGGCGGAGTTATCCCCCATATCCTCTGCGCGTCAATTAAGAAGTGTCTGCTTATCTACATCACATTGGTGTCAGTAAGTTCTTTGTCCTGTTTGGTGACAGTTTTGGTGACCCAGATGGGACCTTGTTTAAAGAGACTGGAGGAGTTGGGGACCTGATCAGTTCCAGCCAGCACTGAGGAAATTCTCGGGGATACCCATCGATCCCCGATCCACAAGGCTCTTCACGATGTCCCCTGGAATTGGTAAGACACTTCTTAAATTATCTGGTCTGGGAAAGGGATTCGAGTCCCCTAGTCTGCCTGTCAGATTCGGCGAAAGCTGCACAGGGCTGGACTGAGAGGGTACCCTTCTGTGGAAGCCTAGGCGCCGCCTGGTAAGACGAATACGAAAGTATCGCAGGGTTGGCATCGGTCTATGCAGGTTGGAGTCCTGCCATATCTGGTATCTGGGTAATTTGAGTTCTCTCAAGAAATTGTCATGCACACATCTGGTATTTCTGTAATAACTGTGGAGTGTGATTGAGTCTGAGACACACAATTGTGTGTAAAGTGAGAGGGAGCTTTGGTCCACGGTTTTGTTATCCTGAGAGGGGTGCAGCTGGAGATAAGCAAACCGAAAGGATAAAACGAGTGTTGAACACATTATATATTATTATATTATTATATTATACTATAGTATTTTATTATAATATTAATACTGTTATATTATAATATTATACTATATTGTGGTGGTGTAACGATGGCATTTAAGTTCCCAAAGTTGTTTAAGGAGGGAAATGAGGGTCCTATACCAAGGACCTCTTCTTTTGGTTGCCTTTTGGCTCAATGGAAAGAGATGCGTGGATTACGTAAAAATCAATGTATTGAATATTGTAATCCTGTATGGCCAATGTATAAGTTAGAAGATGGGACAACCTCTGTTTGGTTGCAGGACCCGCTGAGAACAGGATTTCCCAGAGGGTCTCCTCGCCTCACCTGGGTCACTGCAGGAGCAGACAGGGACCATCTACAGGAATAAGGTATTCTTTAAAATTTGTTTTGGAGTCAGGGACCAGTCGTCCGGGGCTTCCGTAAGTTGTAGGAGACATCCTAGGCAGGGCACTGTATATCAGGCTATTAGTGCCTGAGGGTATACATCTGGGCTCCTGAAAGGGGCATCTGGGTATCTGAAAGGTACAGTTCTGGTTGGACGGATTACACAGTCTAAGATGTTTTGATTTTGCATCTGGACTTTAGTTAAGAAATTACTCCTGAACCTCAATGGATCCCAGGAGCATTAGGCCTCTCCAACTAGCACTGAGCATTTCTTGGGGAGAGTCTTTTGACCCCTGGACAGGAGAGCCAGGAACAGGGTTCCTATTGTACTGTGCCCCCCCCCCCCCCCCCCCCCCCCCCCATTCAGGGAATTCTTGCCTGTAAAACGCAGCAGCTGCTTATAAATCGTAGCAGGAGCCACGCAGGGTTGGAGTAAGAGTTAGAGTTTGTTTGGTATTCAGGGTTAGAGTTTCCTTTAAATGGTTGTGCTATCAGAGCTGTGGATTTGTGTTATTGCTATTGTTTGTGTTTTAGTTTTAGCTATTTTGTGGTGTTGTATGTGTAAGCGCTGTCCAAGACACCCCTCTTGTGTGTGTGTTTAAGATAGAATGGTAAGAGAAGGCAGAAACACAAAGAGGAGAGAAGTTGGAAATTTGATATTTGGGGAAGGAGTTGTGGCAACAATATATTTTATACTCTGTGTCAGCAAAAGTAATGGTTCTGAGAGAGTACACAGATTGACAGGGACCAGAGGCAAACCCAGCTGAGCCTCTGGTTACCATCAAGCTGGGAGAAAAAGAGGTTACATTCTTGGTAGATACGAGAGCAATGTTCTCAGTTTTGAATACACAGAAAAGAATGATAGGAGCAAAACTGGCAAACATTATTGGAGCCATAGGGAAAAAGGAAAACTGGCCATTCCTACAATCCTTGGATTTGAAATTTAGAAACAAAATTATAATGCATGAATTTTTATATGTTCCAGAGTGTCTGATACCCTTAATGGGAAGAGATCTGTTATCTAAATTAAATGCACAGATCATTTTTGAAGATGGGGAGCTGTTGTTAAAAGTAGCTGAATTAAAAACAGAAGAAATTTTGATGATACAAGAAAAACCAAAGGTACAAGAAATTCCCCAGAAGTGGATTATGTGGTAATCTCCATGGTACAGGAAACTGATATCCCAGAAAAATCCAAATTAGCCCAACCTGTGAAAATTGAATTAAAGGAAGGTATGAAGCCGATAAGGATTTAACAATATCCAATCAAACCTGAAGCAAAGCAAAAACTAAGAAGCTGATTGATAAATTGTTAACGTATAAAATTTTAGAAGAGTGTGAGTCAGAGTACAATACTCCTAGTCTACTAGCATGGAAGCCCTCAGGTGATTTTAAATTGGTGCAGAATTTGCAAGCCATAAATCAGACTGTAAAAGATATTCACCCAGTAGTGACAAATCTATATACATTGTTAACTACCCTCAGAGAGACATATCAGTGGTTTACAGTGCTTGATTTTAAAGATGCTTTCTTTTGCATACCCCTGGAACAGGAAAGTTGTAACTTATTTGCTTTTGAGTGGGAAGACCCACAGACAGGGCACAAAACACAATTAACATCGACACGGCTACCCCAAGGATTTAAAAACAGTCCAACAATCTTCTGTAACCAGCTGGCAAAAGAATTGGAAATTTGGACAAAAGAGAAGACAACGACTCTACGACCAGATCACCTGCTCCTACAGTATGTAGATGATATTCTGATAGCTACCGAAGAGAAGCCTGCTTGTATCCAGGTAACCATTGAAATTTTAAATTTCCTGGGACTTAATGGGTATAAGGTGTCTAAAAAGAAAGCCCAAATAGCGAGCCAAACGGTAATATACTTGAGCTTCGAAATTTCAAAGGGGCAGAGAAAGTTGGGAACTGACCGAAAGGAAGCAATTTGTGCCGTTCCTGAACCTCGGACTATGCATGAATTAAGAGCATTTCTGGGAATGACCGGGTGGTGCCATCTTTAGATTATGAACTATGGGCTGATAGCCAAACCATTCTACGAGGCTCAGGAATCTACCACTCTTGTGTGGGGTTACCAACAACAACAGGCCTTACGAGACCTTAAGCAAGCTCTAATGTCAGCACTAGCTCTAGGATTGCCTGACCTAATCAAAGACTTTCAGTTGTTTGTCCATGAGAGGCAACACCTTGCTCTGGGAGTCCTGACCCAAAGGATGGGAAGCTCGAAAAGGCTGGTGGGATACTTTTCCAAACAACTGGAGACAGTGAGTAAGAGATGGCCTGCCTGCTTGCGAGCAGTAACAGCAACAGTAATTGATACAAGAAGCCCACAAGCTCACTCTGGGGAGAGTCATCACAGTTTATGTTCCACACATGGTTATTACAGTGCTGGAACAAAAAAAGGGGGGCATTGGCTCTCCCCTAGCAGAATGACGAAATACCAAGTAATCCTTACCAAACAGGATGATGTGGTCCTGAAAACAACTTATCTTGTGGATCCTGCAGTTTTCTAAAATGCTTCACAGGAGGAAGAGAGACCTGAGCGTGACTGCATAACAACTATTGAGCCCACATACTCCAGCCGAGAAGACCTGAAGGATGTTCTGTTCGAGGACCCCGAGTGGGAGCTGTTCACAGATGGCAGTAGCTTTGTGCAGAACGGAACTCGATACACTGGATATGCCATAACAACTGAAAATTCTGTGATAAAAGCAAATGCATTACCCAACACGACATCAGCTCAGAAGGCAGAACTGATTGCCTTAATACAGGCTCTAGAACTAATAAAGAAAAGAAAGTGAACATATGGACAGACTCAAAATATGCTTTTGGAGTAGTCCATGTCCATGGAGCCCTGTGGAAAGAAAGAGGACTGTTGTCCTCCCAGGGGGCAAATATTGAGCATCAAAAGAAGTCTTACAATTATTATTAGCAGTTCAGGAACCAGCCCAAGTAGCAATCATGCACTGTAAAGAACGTCAAACTGGAAATACAAAAATAGCCGAAGGAAATAGATTGGCAGATCAAGCTGCTAAGAATGCAGCCCAAAAACGAGCCCTAGAAATGGCTTTAATTCCTACTAGAAGCATTACACTCCCTAAAGAACTTCTGAAGTATTCAAAAGAAGATGAAAAATTAGCTCAACTTGTAAATGCAAAGACAAATCTGGAAGGATGGTAAACAACTTCTGAAAGTCAGGTTGTAGTACCCCCCATTAATTATGAAAGAAATTCTACAGATAAAACATCAGGAGTGCCACTGGGGCATGGAAGCCTTGGTGACATTCCTGAAAAGGCATGTAATATCAGTAAGAATGTTAGAAATGGCTCAATCGGTTGCTGGTGTGAAGTATGCCTAAAGAATAATCCAGTCATACAAAGGAAGGTTCAAATGGGTAAATTAAAAACTGGAATGGAACCTGATGATTACTGGCAGATTGATTTTACTGAATTACCCAGATGCAGAGGGTATCAGTATATTCTGGTCAGGGTTGATACCTTTTCTGGATGGCCGAAGGCCTTTCCCTCTCGTACAAACCAAGCTAAGGAAACAGTCAAGTGGCTTTTAAAAGAAATAACCCCAAGGTTTGGAGTGCCCCTCACAATATCATCAGATAGGGGCCCACATTTTGTAGCAACTGTAGTACAAGATATGAGCAAAACTCTGGGAATAACCTGGAATTTACATGCCTCTTGGAGGACACAGCCTAGTGGAAAAAGTAGAAAAAATAAATCAAACTTTAAAAAGACAAGTTAGCAAAATCTGTCCAGAGGCTAATTTGAAATGGCCTCAAGCGCTCCCATTTGCATTATTGCATATTCGAATATGGCCAAGAAGTGGGATGTCAGTCAGCCCCTATGAACTAGTGTATGGAAAACCATATGAAATGCCTGAACGCAATCCAAGTATGCATATAAAAGGAAAACAGGATGAGTATAACTATTTGCTTTCTCTTGGAAAAAACTTTAGCTAGACTCTGGAGCGCAGTGGTGTAAAATCGACCCTTAACTTTGGAAAATCCTGTCCCTAACTTCCAGCCTGAAGCCTATGTCTACATAAAGACCTGGACAACGGAACCTCTACAAGAAAACTAGAAGGGACCTTATCAAGTGCTGCTAACCACGTTCACTGCAATCAAGATTGCTGAATCCGACACTTAGATCCATTACACCAGAGTGAAGAAAGCACTGTCCTCAAACTGGAGAGTGATTGGAGATCCAGAGACTTTAAAATTGACACTGATGATTAACTGCCTGAATTTCATTTTTCTGTTACAGTCTATGATGGTGAAAACCTGGATAGAGGAGAGATCGTAACCAGACCTAGCACAGCGCTTAGCCTGGTATACAAATGTTTGGATCGACAATTGACTTGAAGAACAGAATTTAATTGGATGATTGTACAAGCAGTTGCAAGACAACGAGATAAACCATCAAAGGATCCATCATCATGCGACAACCCAGGGTTCAGCGAGATCACACTATGAATAAGTGAAAGTATTGAGTATGATTATCAGTACTTTCAAAGGGGGGAAATGTTACCAATCTAATCAGATTTTGATGATTTTAGTTTAGCCAAAAGAAAGTTAGGCCTAATCAAATCATATGAGGGAGTGACTGTGTTTGACTTCAGTAGTCACAGAAAGCATATGAAGCGAACAGGTGGTACAAGTAGCTAGGGCCTAGGATTGTATTTAACTAGAAACCTTACAGTCAAGAGAGTAAGATATTATGTTTAAGCAGCTACCGTGGAAAGAATAATACAATAATTAATCATGTAGTGGCTAAAGTCACAGTGACCAGTTATGCTGCTTGCTCCCTTCCCATCCGGATTTGAATATTAGGAACTACAATCAATAACGCGACTACGGCGTGACTATAGGTGGCCAATGATTCATATTAGAAATGAATATACATGAAGTGATGTAAGTCGCAAAACCATTAGAGGCCAATCACTGTAAAGGTTAAACTCAGTGAGTAATTAAAGGCGAGCAGTATATGCATTTTTATGTTAAACAGCCTATGCAATGGAAATGGAATATATAAAACCCTGTTAAATGTGATGTAACCCAGGATACGCTGGGCAGAGTTATCCCCCGTATCCTCTGCGCGTCAATTAAGAAGTGTCTGCTTATCTACATCACATTGGTGTCAATAAGTTCTTTGTCCTGTTTGGTGACACCTGCCCGCTGCCTATTTTTGTTCCAAAGCATATTTTACCCAGTTTACCTGGAGAAATACATACTGGGCAAAAGGCAGTCCTGTCTTTGCTGTGCTGCTTGGAGTTACATTAGGTGCTCCAGTAGCTTTTTCACATTGCTGTTCACTTTGTTCTCTAGAGGCATTTGATATAGATACTGTTTGGAGAATGAAGTTAAACTTCAGAATTCCATTGTTAATAAAAATAGGTGGTTGCCTTTGGGGTCACCTCAAAGCACCTAGGTAGATTTCTCAATAAGATACTGTAGTGAAAAATACATGAATACAAAGCAGGAACATACAATGTATAGTATTAAAAACCAAAATTGTATCAGCTTTTCTAGCCTTCTAGATATGTGAAATAGGCGGAAAATTAGCTTACCACAAAACATGGCAGATTTTTCGAGGTCACCACACTGCTAGTCAACAATACCCTTGTCAAGGTAGGAACTGCAAAAGCCTTGGCTAAAATGTAAAGCTTTCTTTTATGTGCTTCTTTTACCTTTTCTTTTATGAGCTCTAAATGTTGACTGTCAGTGGTGGGACCTATGGCTGTAATGGAACATGTGTTTCTAAAGCACACTGTGTCCCTTGAATGGAAGCCACAATAGAAATGCAAAAGCAAATAGTTCAATATAATTCAAGTGAAACACTTTTTTGTAAAGCACATTGTGTTCACTGAATGGAAGTCAAAATGTAAAGCTGAAAGCAAACACCTATTTTCTGAGCACACAATTCTAGAGTGCATCAAAACCCAAAGTATGCAACAATTTTTAGTTGTTCTTCTAACCCGATGCTGGCAGGGTTCTGTCTAAACTGTTTGTACCTGTACACTGTGCCACTAGGAATCAGTAACTACAAAGGCCAAAAATACTTCTTTGTCACCTCCAGGGACTTAGTTTTCTGCGTGGTCTTTCAGGAACTGATTTCTCTCCTGCTGTGCAAATGACATCTTCTTGGCCATTCCTTATCTACTCGTCTGGCCAGTTCTATTTCCTTCTACTAAATAGTCAGCCAAATGTTTCAATATACCTTATTTGCATACTTTTGAATATATATTCATTCCTATTGTGATGGTCTAGGATAATTGTCCAGTTTTTCCAAAATGGGTTTATAAGCATCACAACAGGAAAAATACCATACAAAAGCAAATTAGATTCTGCCTTGGTTGGTCAAGATTGTCCCTCACTTGATTACAGGGATCCTTTTTGATGGTGTAATGTAAATGGACCCAAATAAGTTTTAATTTTTTACAGCTGTATTTGAGCTGTATTGGAGTAGGTCTTTATTAAAAATTGCATCAGTATTTTTACGACAACTAAGGAAGTGGTATCCTGCTTACTTAAAACTAGTGTCATAGCCTGCTCTGAAATTTATGGTATAGGCTGCTGATTTTAAATGTTCTGCCCCAGAAGGCTAATTTCTCAGTAGCAGCTTAACTTGTACTAGTAGGAAGGAAACGGCAAGATGTTTGTACTTAGGTGCCCACATTTATAAGCATGCATGTTTACTGTATGCAAAGCCTTTGTGCCTCTGTATTTTGCCTTTAGACTCAGCAGCAGTTGGGTAGCCAGTACCACAGAGGTATATGTGAATCCTTCTGAAAATGTGGCCTGGGGACTATATCTAATAATAGTGCTGCTATTTGCATGCCAGCAATGGTAAGCTTGGAGCATGAGTCATTTAGTTAGGACTCAAGTATATCATATTCCTTCCCACACATGCTGTTCTCATTTGTTTCATTAGCTGCTTTTGGTATGTTACAGGGATTATCATATACTTAGTTACCTTTTCTGTTTTGTGATTTCTATGGGTTTTTTTTAAATTATTATTATGATTCCAGACTCATAACTACTGTAGTTACTTTGGTTTATAAGTGCTTTCAAGCTGTACTGTTATTGAACCTAATATGAAGGCAGTCCCTGAAGCCCTGCTCCTGCAAGGTAGAGGAGCACGTTGATGATTGCTTTTCCAAAATGTTTTCTGAACAAGTTCCCCTGTCAATTTTGATTTGCTACAGCTGTTTATGGCACACTTATGTTGCAAAGATAACTGTTCTTTTGAAGTTCGAGTACTTCTGCTGGAATATCTTCATAATTTATTAACTAGATATTGATTTAAATATCAAGATTTATTGAGTACAGACAGTTTTTTATCACTGTTTAGGTTCAATAAGAAGCTGCCACCTGTAAGCCAGATGAAAGATAAAGACAAGAATCATGTTTCAAGAAGACCTTTGGTTAGGGTTTGAGCTTATATCCTCCATTTTTGTGTGGAAAAGACAACAAAACAGGCTTTTTAAAGGCAGAGGAAAAGGTACCACAGAGATAGTGCTACATTAGACAGTGACATAGAAGAGGAAGCATAAGAGGAATAATAGCATCAGATTGCTGCTTGGCCTAATTAAGGTTTTGGATGTCATCTGCATAGGTGGGAAGTTATTGCATCTCAGAAAATTTAAAAATGCTGCCTTTGAATTATTGAAACACATGAACTGGAAGTGAGGTGGGGTAGTTTTTAGGTGGAAAGAACTAAAACTTTCTTCTCCAGCAGCAAGACCTTGCTGAGCAGATCCTTGCACAAGAACCAGAGCTGGCTGCTGACTTTGTATGTGCTCAGAAGGCAGGGAGGGAAGGTGCAAGAAATACTTTACCTAGGGGCTGAAGCTTCAGTACTATCTGTAGCAGCAGCATTAAATAGGCAGATCGGCAGTGATGGAAGTGTATGTATGTGCATGCTACAGAAGAAGGCAGGAAAACAGAGCCTATTTTATTACTAAGCACAGTTCTCTTTTTTTCCAAGTTACGCTTCTTTCATGTTAATTAGACCAAAAGCTCATCAGGGGAAGAGACTGCAATTCATCTTGTATGTATATGGCTTAGGGCTGCGAGTCTTGGTCTAGACATGGGAACGGAAGAAGGATATATGTCTTGGGGTGTGTGTTATTTTTATTTTACAGCTAACAAAGTTCAATAATTCATTCAACTGTCAGCCTGATTTTCCTTTCAATGAATCCTGGCATACTTTTTCGTTCCTGTTTTCCTTCTTTTGGATGTAGTGTTTTCTGTCTAGATCATCCCTGGGGACACGTTTCTGTCTCTACGTATCTTTCCCACTATAGTATTGTTTTCTGTTTTTTCCCATTCACTTTTCTTATCTGTTTGTTCCTGAGGTGGGATCTCCTGTGTGGCTTTTCTCCTCTGCCATGACTGTATTTACCTTTACTTTTTGTCTTTAACTTCTCCCTTTCTGCCTGTCTGTCTCTCTGCCGGTTCTACATCTACTGCCACTCTTCATCTTATCATATGTTATTTCTGGACTAAATCCAAAAAATTTACTGTGGTGCCCCAGCAGCAAGAGCGGCAGTGTTTACCTTCTGCATGCCTGCTGTGGGATGGTGAGATGGACCCTTTATTAAGCCCAGGAGAGAAGATCACCTTCCTTGGAAGGACCCAGAACCACTAAAATTTTGAGCTGCCTGCAGCGTTAGTAAGGAAGGACCAACATAGGAAGAGGTAGGATTTCAGACACAGCATACATACAAATGTATTTTGTAATTTTTTATATGTGTTTTGGAATTTTGTAGATGTGCTTTGGAACCACAACAGAGCTCAGTCTTTACTTTTACTCAGCATGAGTGTATTTTCCACCTGTATCATGACCTTTTTATACAGCACACTCACTTGGCTTGGCAGTCCCTTCCTCACCCTAAGGTGAGGAAGCTCTTACAGCTCTCCCCTTGGGTGAAATAAGGCTCCATGTACCAGTTACTAGGAGATGGAGGTGCTTTTTGCTCCCTTTTTTTTCATCTGTGTATGAAATAATTAAAGATTTGTTGGGTCAGAGAAGTTAGTGCAAACCAATAATGTAGGGCAGGGAATCTTATTGTGGCTCCAGGAACTGCTGAGGTAGTATGTGGATAAAAGGATCATTGGTTTAGATTGGGAAGAAGAATGGTTTCTGACATGAGCAGGCAGGAGAGACCATGTGTCACGCTTCATTTACATACTCCACTTTTCCCTTCCCCCAGCCACCACTCCTTGTGTCAGAATAGCAGAAATTTCAAAATATAACCCTCAATTTACACATTAAGCTTGTGCACAGACTGTGATGCTTGTAGAGTCACTCATGTACTGAAATCTGGATCCAAATGTGGTGCATCAAGCTTGTATAAAAGAGCTCTGTTGGCTTTTGTTCGTTTTTTCCCTCCCATCATCCCTGCACACACACCCCTCCCCCTTTTTCCTCGGCAAGAAACAAGCACAGTCAGCTGCTCGCAGTCCCTTCATCCATTTGATTAGAGTCAGGTATGTCATTCTTTACCAACAACAAAGTGTGCGATGGGCATTGGTATTCAGGAACCATCCGTGCCACCAGTGAAGGTTCAGCAGAGGGCACCCAAATTACTATGAGTTGGAGTCTTGGTTTCTATTATGTATTACAGGGTAGGTCATACTGATACCAGACACACACACATACCGTTCCCCACAGGACCAGACAAAGAGCCAAAGATTTAAATTATTTAAAAAATCAGCAGTTCTTTATTCTTGCCTTAAAGATTTGACGGGATGTGGGAACGCACCAGCCAACTGTGTGACAGTCATGCCTCCTCTGTCTCCAAGAGGTCCTGTTCAAACCCTCAAAGCAAACTCCCATCCCTTATGCTGAAGGTCAGGGTTGACAAACATGCCAAGGCAGTTGCACTTGAAGTGGTCTGCTACCAGGTGGTTAATTTCTGTTAAGCTTTATAAAAATTTACTACTTGTTGTGACAAAGTGTATCTCAGTGTTTTTTTTTTTATGAGTTGAAAGTAGCACATTAGATGTGTGCCATTTAAAGACTTGTGTATGGTGCAAGCAGAATTTCGGTATATCTTACTAAGAATTATTCTCAACAATCCCCTTAAGTGGCTTGGGTTGCAATGTGGTCTCCTCTGGAGAGTCTGGATCAATCAGCTTTAATTATCAGTTGTCAGTTAGTCAGGTAGCCTTGCAGAGAAACTTTCTACTCTCATCAACTTTTTCTTCTAACATTAGCATGAGTGTCTAACAGTCCTCCATGGTTCTCATGAAAGGGTATTTCAATTGTAACCTCATGAATTGCTAGTATATGATACTAGAAATGAAAGTAGAACCAGAAGATGGTAGCTGAAAATTGCAGAGAAAGTGAAAACTCCAAACCCAAATTCTGTATGTTGCAGATCTTTTAATGAACTCTGAATAAGAAAATTGTTTCTTTATGAAACCAAGTGTTGTTAACAGATAAGATTGGGAGAAAAAGGTATTTTATTGTTCTGAAAAGTCCTAGGTAGACGATCTTTGTTTACTCAGCAGTATATGTTTAAGTAAGGGAAAGCAGATTAGTTAATAGACCTAGCTTAAGAAGCCAGAGCAATTTTAAAATGGTAGAAGTGCCTTCAAGACAGTTCTTTTGAGTTCTGGTATTGATCTTCCTCTTGAGGGAAAGGCTTTCAAGGCATTTATAGCACATGTAAAGCTGCTAAGCCTATTTGTACAGCCTGTGGATTCTTTTTTTAAACAAGGTTGTAATTATGATCATGGATTCAAGAAAAAGAAAAGAAAGAATATTAAGAAACAGAATAATAAAAGTTCCTAACTAAAATCTGTGGGAGGAGAGGAAAGGCTAGAGGAAAGTGTGAACAAATTGCTACCACATTGCAATCCAAGCAATTTAAGGGGATTAATGATAATAATTATTAGGAATATATGCTGAAATTCTGCTTGCGCCAGGGGCAAGGAAGTGATTTTACCCCTGTATTCAATACTAGTGAGGCATAACCTCAAGTACTGTGTTCAGTTTTGGGTCCCTCACTACAAAAAAGATACTGAAATACTCGAGCATGTCCAAAGAAGGGCAATGGAGTTGGTGAAGGGTCTCAAGCACAAGTGTTTATGAGGAGCGGCTGAGTGAACTGAGATTGTTTAGTCTAGAGAAGAGGAGGTTGAGGGGGGACCTCATTGCCCTCTACAACTCCCTGAAAGGAGGCTTGGGAGAAGTGGGGATGGGTCTCTTCAACCAAGTAACAAGCAATAGGATGAGGGGTAGTGGCCTCAAGTTGCATCAGGGGAGGTTTAGACTGGATATTAGGAAGGATCTCTTCACAGAATGGGTTGTCAGACATTGGAACGGGCTGCCCAGGGCAGTGGTGGGGTCCTCATCCCTGGAAGTATTTAAGAGTCAGGTTGACATAGCGCTCAGGGATATGGTGTAGTTGAGGACTGTCAGTGTTAGATTGATGGCTGGACTTGGTGATCTTCAAGGTTTTTTCCAACCTAAATGATTTTGTGATTCTGTGATTGTGTGAAGACAGTACCATGCTGGACTACAAATGTCAAACCCACAGGAATACACTAGCCAAAGCAAAAGCTGAGACTTCAGAGGAGTCTGGAGAATGTAGATGAAAGTGTTTTCAAGAAGCAGCATGAAGAACTGTACTCAGGGCAAAGAGCTGTAAGGTCCACAGGAAACAGCAGTATTTTGCAAAAGGGCGTAGACAGGTATTTTACTTGCCTTAAAAGAAACTATTGATACCTGAAGAAATACATAGCCAGTGAAAAAGGCAGTAACTGCAATACAGATGAAGGAATATTCTTTGTGGGAATTGTCCAAAGATCAACTGGAAGTGTTAACCTGAACGAGAATATCACCCTTATTATTTACAGGTTGGGTATTGATTTAGAACCTAATATCTTAAGTGAAGGTTAAAGAAAAGCCTTGTTGAGTACAAATAAATGAAGTTGATATCACACAATAGGAAAATTGCTCATACCATAAATGCATCAAAACTGTATATAAAAATTTTACAAGTCTCGAAAAGATAATTTTGCACTGTTTCATGAAACAGACTACTTGAATACAAGGAAGCTGGAAACTAGATTTTCCCGAGAGTTAGTAACTCTTACTGCAGAGTTTGGGAAGCTGGCTATATCTCAAAGAGAAAGAGATTGTAGTCATGGAAAAGGAGAAGAAGGAAGCCAAATCTATTTAATATTACGAAGAGTCATTATCTTATTTTCTTGATTGCATGACAGAGAAAAGGTAAAACAAAGACTAGGGTTTGATTTATGTCGCAGCTCACTTGGGCTGCATAATTAATGTTTGGGTGACTTAAGCTGGCTGTACTGAGTCCTGTTCTGAGCTAATACCTGCTCTCCGAAAGACTGGGCAAAATGGCTATGCTTAAGTTTCTTGGTCAGGAAGTTGGTTGGAGGAGGAGGAGAGGTTTGTTCCCAGCATGAGAAAGATGTTAAAAGGCCAAGATGCAACCATTTCAAGAGGTCCAAGCACAGACATGTTCCCCAGAGCAGAAACTGTTTTCTGACCAGCTCAATTTAGCAGCTCATTAGAAAGGACAAAATTCAGTTTCTTGTCCATGTGTAACCACCATGTAGTGAATGTGACTGGGTAGGCTCCCACTCCACCTGTATTTCAACTTTTTGCAAGGGTAAACTTGCTAAAAAATAGAGTATATGGTTTTATTAGTTTACAGTACTGCATCTTCCCAGATGCAGAAGAGTCTAAGTACATGTCACTCTCAATGCCTAACTCACATTTTCCCTGTAATTTTTTTTATGTGGTATTTGGAATTAACTAGAACATTGTCTGAGGGTGTTTCTGTTGCTGTTCCTGGATATTTCACATCTCAAGTCCTTGATGCATCATTTAAAACATACACCAACTGCTTTTGGGTAAGCTCCTGGGTTTAAAAGTAAATTACAGTAAATCACAAATAATTGGTATTCAGCACTCAAATAGCAATTTCACACTATGGCTTATCCCTGCGACACTTCTCCCCAAGGGTCTTGAGTACCTCAGAATATTTATCCCATCAAGTTAATGCAAACTATTTAAAATTACTCCATTTGTAGCTATTATTAAGTGTTGTGACGTGCTATGATTTTTCTCTGCATTTTTTTTCTTTTAATATTTCCCATGGGAACCAAGCAGTCAGAAGTCCCTTCAAGCTTAAGAAAGGGTGGATTTTAATGAACTGACCAGAGAATGGCTGTTTGTGCTCAAGTGGAGTTAATAGCTTTCAACAGCAACCCCACAATGGCCTGAAACAATGAGGTGTTTGAGTCTAAATGGATTTTACAGTACTGTACATGAATGTGATTTTAAAATTCATATGAAAACTTTCCCATATCATGTTCATGCATATTTCATGCATATTTTAGTATTGCATCTTTTGCTTCTCTATGCTATTTCTGACAGAGCTGAAGCACTTGCTGGAGCTGTAGATACTGTTGATTACTACTGGCAGAGTAAGAAAAAAAATGGAGTAATGAAGATACATATGGTTCCTTATTTTACTGCATGGCCTTCATGAACACTATGATGGTAAATGAGAGCATGTGTTGCCAGGCATTACAATTGCTTTTTACATTTTTTTTTAAAATTATTGTTCTTTGTTTTTTGTTTTTGGTTTTGTTTTGTTTTGTTTTTAAAGAGTGTGGTTCATCCAGATGTGAAACAGTAAACAACACAAATTTGTTTTCTGGAAAAACAAATGTAAGGAGCATCTCCTCATATGCACCAGCATACCTTTCTACTGCCAACCCTACCCCATCCCCAAACCTGAGACTTACCTTGTCTCGACAGTGCTTTATTTTTGTATAAAATCACCGTTCCTTTAGATTCATTTGGAACAAAGTCTAAATACTATTAGTCTGCCAAGATTTCCAGAGGATGTTACCTCTTTTGTGCTTTTTGTTTTTCTGGGGCATTGGCTGACACAAGGTTGCATGTGCAGAACATCTTCAGAGCAGCTAGCAAACAAACTCTTGCTAGTACGATTTCTTTGTCACTTTCTTCCATTTTCTGATCAATTTATACTTCCTATGAATTCTCTTATCCGCAAACTTACTTTACGTACTCTATTTTTTTTTTGTTTTACCTGCATTAGACAGTGACAAATGACTCCTTTATTCAGCATAGCTCTCTAACTGTGTTATGCTTGACACCTCTTAGTTTTTCTGTAAATTATGGTAAATGGCTCTGAACAAAGTTAACTGTGACACAGTGTGTCAGCTTTGGCTGTGGGATTATTTTGCATGGGCTAAGCGTCACTGGTAAAGTGGATGACTATAAAAAAGAAGTCATTGTCCCGTTATTTCTCTCCCCCATATTTTGTCCCCATCTAAGTTGCCATCACTCTTGATAAACAAAGGATGGTTCACCGCGGCAAAGGCTCTCCATGAAAACCCGTGCTCTCTGACAGCTCTGAAGATGAAAGGTCCCCACTGGCACACATTGTAGCTGTGCTCGATCAAATTCTGCAACTGTTTTCCTTTGCTGCTCGGCAGGACAGTGGCTGCATACCTCGTGTCTCCAGCCTGCATCACCAGGGAGCTCTGGCATCTTTCCAGCGTCTTCAGCGTTTGTATAATATTCTGCAGCAGGAGTTCGTCTTTTATCTACAGCTCAGGCACTTTCTTCTTGCTACCCTACAAGATTATCTCCTACCACTGGTGACAGACCTCAAATCTCTTTTCCTCAGATTAAATTCTATAAAGGGATTTGTTTTAAAATGTTGCTGCCTGTTTCAATGCAATAACTCTCACGCTCTTGAGAAGCAGGAGAAATGGGTTGAGAAGTGGGTTGGAATGTCTGGTAGTGAAGATGGTGGCCATCCCTGCTGGTTAGGAATACATATTTTCATATTTAATTCATATTTTCATTCCTGAAACTCTAGTTAATGCTAACTAATGTCTACACAAAACACATTTTAAAAAAATGTAAGCTGCCTCCAGTGACCTGAGAATATCTTGGCTTTTCATGTTTTCCAGGTGCTCTTTCACAACCACATGTGGACAGAGTGTCAGTGGACAGGACTGGACATTGATGCCTTGACCTTGCCTTTAAGAGTTTAATTCTGGATGTCACCATGCAACATATGTGTCCTAGTCAGCATACGTATAGTGCATGTGTTTGTTTCCATAGAAAATAAGGAACTTAAAAGCCGATGACTAGAATATTTTTTTAAAACCTGTAGTTTGGAAAATATGTGATGTTTTCCATACTGTGACTTATGAGAGAAGGTTCTCTGAGTTTATACTAAGCAATGGTAGAATTTGTCTGGTTATTTGTGGGGTTTTTTTAAACTTTGTTTCTCAAGTTTGCATCCACTTTTTTAGATACATAAATTTGTATTCTCATTCATCTTATTTCTTCAAGGGCTAAAAAGGAAAAATGTTTTATATTTTAAGGAGATTTTTACTTTTAAGTAACTACTTCACTTTGATTTGTGCCCTTGAAACTGGGAATAGTACAGGAGTGTAGCTGTGTGCATAAAATTAAAAAAAAAACTCAACAACTGTCAACCTCATGTAAAGAAACTGATTGGGTAGCCAGAACATAAAAGTTAAAATCTGTTTTAAAAATCTATTATCCACTTGGACTGCTTTTTCCCCAAAGAGTCTTATTCTTTCAAGTTTTGAAAAGAAGCCATTGATAGTAGCTTCAGTAAGAAATTTTTGCACTACTGCTAAGTAGGTGAGTAAGTACAAATTAAAACTACTGTCTTCATACTTGTCTCTATGGCTTTTTTACAGTTTTCATTACAATGGGACTATTCACATGGTTAGGGACATAACTGAATCAAGCCTCCTGTATTTGTTAATGTTTGCAAATCAAAAAAAATATTTCATAATTAACTACTGCAACTTCTATGGGAAATAGTAACTTAACCCTTATGTTTATGTCTAATTCATTTATTAAAATAAGTGTGAGCTTCTATTAGACAAGCTAACTGATGTTCATGTTGTCCCTGCCCATGGCAGGGGCATTGGAACTAGATGATCTTTAAGGTCCGTTCCAGCCCAAACCTTTCTATGATTCTATGTTCTTTGAAACTTAGGCTATAGCATGACAAGTTGCTTCATATTCAACCAAAACTTCCTTTCAGTGAACTAGCTGAGAGCCTGAAGAACAGACTTCATTTTGACATGTGCAACTGGGAGCAGGGTTACATGTCTGTTTTATCTGTCTCAAAAAATGACTTCCAGCTGAGACAAACTTTGCACAACTCCTGACAGTCTGATGGGAGCCTGAGTGTGAGACCACATGGAAAACTGTTCAAGCACCACAAAGCTCCTGGCTTGAATTTGCATGACACAGAGTATAACTGGGCAGAGACACAGAGTCACTCCTGTGCATCGTGCAATTTCAGCCGCCAATAGACAACTCTATTCCTACATTCAACTAGTGATCAAGAGAGGCTGCGACACTGAACTCCCTGATCAGAATTATGCAGGTTTATTTTGCAATAATATCACCTTTTCTATTAAACTCTTTAGAGACGTATAAGTGTTCATTATCTCTTATTGACTCATAATCCATAAAAGGCTTTCAGAAGATCAGACCTACAAGGAAGCTTTTGGTTCCTTCTGGAGTTTGATTCTATTATAGTTTTAGATAAATGGTGTGATCTCACTTTGAACTCCTGCAGTAAATAAACCTGGGAAAAAAAAAAAAAGAGTCTTACTATAATTAGGTTTTCCCATACCCATAACATTAACTATAGGATTAGAGCTCAATCTAGCAATTTTTTGAGTACTTATGCAAGTTACTGAGCACTCTGAGCTCCCACAGACGTCAGCTGGATTTGAATACTGATGGCTGAATTAAGTGCCACAAGAATATTAAAAGTAGGGTTTATATAAATCACTCATTTCCCTTATTACTGATAGTGGTTTTTGCCACTTATCACACTGAGTATTTCTTTCTTCAACCTGAAATTGGCACGGAATGCACAGACAGATTTAGATAGGGCATTATGTTAATAGAGAGCACCTATCTTATGGAAAGCCCTATAAACCATCCGTGCAACTCCTTTTAGATGGAGGAACAAAGGAATTAGATAACCTCTTCCTTAATTTTGGAATAAAAACATCCTCTCTCAAAATTGGTGGAGAAAACACTTTTGCAACTTGTCATGGGCATGGTGAGGAAAGTTTATTTTTGTCTTTTTTTTTTAGTGTCAGCTAGGAAGGAAATCAATTTTATTCATGAAAAATATCAAGTGTACTTGAAAATAGAGTATACATATATTTATATGCACATATTACTTCATTTTAAGGAGAAAAAGCATCAATTCCACAATATTTTAGTGATATTAAATGGGGTTTTTTTTGAAAAAAGTTTTGATGTGAAATTTTCAATTTTTTGAGCTAAGGCATGCTAATTATATTAATAAGAAAAATACAAATTTTGAACAAGAATCCTAAAGTGACTATACGTAAACACCTAATGCAGTGTTTGACATATTTACTTTTAAGTGGTGACTGCAGCTAGAATATTTTGAGGGTTGTTTGGTTGTTCATCCCAGAAAGGAGAGACAGGAAAGAAGCAAAAGGAGGAAATATTTGACAGTCTGTTCATAGTAGTTTATTTTACTGAAGCTTAAAATGTGAGACTTCTGGAGTATTTTATTAGCTGCAGTGATAAACAATCACTGGCAGAGGTGAATTAGCAGAAACCAGAGGGGCTAAACAAGAAAAGACAAAAGAAATAATCTCAAACTTTGATACTGCAGAATTTTGGCATGACACTCCCAAGGGCCCTGGAAAGCATCTCCTCCCATCACCCCCTCCCCACCCATTGCCAGTCAACAGTGCTTTCATACACCTTATTCATGAATTATGAGCTGAAATATATTGGGCTGTGACTCTGTAGCAGATGCAAATTAGCCAAGTGTCATGGAGGTTCATTGCACTTGGATCATTCTTATGATCTGGCCTTTTGTCTGCCTGTTTGCTTTGTAGCTAGATGTCAGTGAATAATGCAAAAAAATCCCTCACAAACAACGCCCAAAATAAAACAACACCCCCCCAAAAACCTGCCTGTCGAAATCCCAAACAAATATTCCTATGCATGTTAAAACACATTCTACTCCTCTTTTATATTTTCTTTCTGTAGGTGCTGTGAGACTTGCTGGCAAGCGACTGAGAAAAGCAAGTATCAGTCACATGCATGAATAGTTATAGGAACTACATCTTGAGCTCAGCCTTGCACGTACTCATCTGGAAAGGGCTTACTTATGCAGTGAAAAGCAGAAGCTACTCCATTATCAATTGAAGCTCAACAACAACACTTGATCAATATTAATATCAGATAAATTCATAGAACAAGTGGCTAAAAAGAATAAATATTAACAATGAGCACAGCTGAGGACCTGTAACTGTTTTTTGGAGAGTTATATGAATTGATTTAATTATTTCCTCTAATTTTTACTATAATTGCTAGAAAGTACTTCTCTCTGGAACTGATATAATGTCCATAAAAGATACAGCTTGTGGGAAGGCATGCAAAGATGTTGATTGATTTCAGTGAATGTGGGGTTTTGTCTATAATCAGTTTCAAGAGACAAGATTACTTGTTACATGAAATACATGAAAATGTTGAAATATGTGGAAAACCACTACTAACACATGGACTGGAACTATCTATTTCATGCAGTCAGTCTTCAAATAAAACAAAAGAAGTGCTGTTGCAAAACAGTGTTCAGGCCTTAGTAGCAGGAGATGATGACACTTGTCCTTACAAACCATCTGACTCACACGGTAGATATAAAAATTAACTGTACAGGTTGGAAATTCTCAGCTGACTGTGCAGTTTGAAAATAATAATCTGTTATATCCCTTTTGATTTGCAGCTTGAAGTGTAACCTTTAACTTTTCAGTAACTCGAGATCCTAGATCACTAATGAACGTAAAAAGGCTTGTTCTATGAGTTTAAAGAAAACTTCATCTAATCCATCTAACTCAATTTATCAGATGACTTTTAAGCATACAGTGTTTTGCTGACAGCTAATTGAAAAACATCTGTGGTCATAGACTTGGCAAAAAGACTGTTGCTGCCTTCTGTGCAATGATTTTAAGATTGACAGAGTGCTTGTAACACTTGAAGGTTACCCCTACATTAATTGTTTCTTCAACAGGTTCCTCTAACGTACTCTAAGTTAATATTCTCACTGATGGTGCATATATTGATTTATAAACACACTTTTCAGCAGAGCTAATAATCTTATTAGCTTTTGCACAAGATAATCAGCACTGCAGCAAGTAACTCATGAATTTTATGAGATTGTTGGATTTCTAACTGTCATGGGAGCTGCAGACTGCATGCACTTGATAATGCATGCATCACCACATGATGACTAATGAGGCAAGGTAAAGAAATTGAAAATTTTTTCATTCCCTCAACATGTAGCTGATGTGTGATGCCAGATGTAAAATCATTGATGTACTTGCCAAGTTCCCAGGATCATGTCATGATTTATTCAAACTTAGACAATCAGGATTAGGTCAGTCTTTTGAAAATGGTCAAATTCAAGGAGACTAGTTAATAGATAAGTAGGAGCATTGCTTGTAAATAAAACATTGAATATATATTAAAAATGAAATTATTATTTACAACTTGCCTTTTTTAGGTCACAGTTGTTCTCCTCTGAAGAAACAGCTAATGACTACAGTTCTTAATCCCCAAACTCCATCAGAATGACTTTATAATGAGACACATAAATTCATAAGAGCGATAATTGAAAGAACCATGGCATTCCAAGAAAATAATACAAATGTCTCTCTCGATGTGCAGTGTATTATGAAACAACTGTTTGAATATTTGTGAATCTTTTCTTGTGTTCTGCATACAACACAATCAAACTGGCTGATGTATAATAAATATCTGAGGGGCAGAATGAGGTGGAATACCAAAATATAAAGGTATACTTAGGTAATTAAAGTGAGTTTGGTAATATGACTTTCTAGTTTGTTCCTAAATAGCAAGAAACATTTAGAATGATTGAGTCTATTATTATAAAGTATCTGGTAAAGTTTGGGTTTGGTGTCAGTGCAATAAATTTCTTCTCAGAAGATGCATCTATTTTCCATCAAGTGTTATTTTTAAAGACGTTTCTCACAAAAATGCATTTTTTATGACTATGGCCTTTGGAGAGTCAGTACGTACATGATGACATTCTTGTACCCTGCGTACAGGCATTTGGCTTGCTGAAATTAGAGCAGAAGAATTTACTGTCTTATCCTTTTAGGTGAGATTATGCTTTGACAAATTATTTGATAGACCATTAACTGGAAGAGACATCTAAGTTGTCATCAGGAACTAAAGATAATTCAGGATTTTCCTCCAAGTTCCTTCCTTTTTGACCTGCTCCTGTAGAGTAAGAAGCCATTGAATTTCCTCCAAGGTGTTTTTTTGCTGCATGATCACAAGTAAGCATTAAAACTGAGGCTGACCACCTTTCACAGAATCACAGAATGGTTGAGAATGGAGGGGATGTCTGGAGGTCATCTTGCCCAAACCCTCTGTTCAAGCAGGGACACCTAGAGCCAGTTGCCCAGGACCATGTCCAGATGGCTTTTGAATATCTCCAATGATGGAGAATCCACAGAATGTCCAGGCAACTTGTGTCAGTGCTTGGTCACCCTTACAGTGAAAAAGTGTTTCCCGATGTTCAGATGAAGCCTCCTGTGTTTCAATGTGTACCCATTCCCTCTTGTCCTGTCACTGGGCACCTCTGAAACCACCACCTGACTCCATCCTCTGCACACCCTCCCTTCAAGTGTTTATATACATGGCTAAAATTCCCCTGAGCCTCCTCTTCTCCAAGCTGAGCAGTCCCAGCTTTCTCAGCCTTTCTTCATAGCAGAGATGCTCCAGTCCCTTTATCATCTCAGTAACCCTTTGTTGGACTCTCTTCAATACATCCATATCTCTCTTGTACTGGGGAGACCAGAACCAGGCACAGGACTCCAGTTGTGGCTGCAGCAGTGCTGAGTAGAGGGGAAGGATCATCTGCATCAACCTGCTGGCAATGCTTTGCGTAGTGCAGCCCAGGATACTGTCAGCCTTCTTTGCAGCAAGGGCACACTGCTGATTCACGTATGTTGCACCTTTGAAGCTGTAGTAACGGTGATTCAAAATATCAGAGAATTGAATTTAATGAAATTTGTTTAAAAGTATGATAGCAAATAATATTTCAGTGTAATATATCCACAGGTAGAAGTCGGCTTTTGGTCCCTGGTTGTTTTGGGTGGAGTTCAGCTGCTTTCCCAAATTCAGGCTCCCTGCAAACCTTGAGGAGACTCCTTAGTTGTTTTTCCTCTTGATATGTTTCAGCACCCCCATACACTGCTATTAATTATTCCTTTTGAGATAAGATACTGTTAAATAAGTTTTGTTCAGTAGCTTCCTCACATACTTAAATATTTTTCTTCCATTTCACTGATTTTATATGTCCGAATTCACTTTGAGTGTTACAGCTGAATCCCCAAATGTAGGAGGCTGGCTCTATTTCCTCACCGTATTTAGACTCGTGTAATTAAATTATACATATTAAAAAAAAAAATCCTACAGTGGCTGTGTTATATTTACTTTCTTAACAGAGCACAACTAGTATTGGGATCCTTTAGTGAAATCTAGAATGCAAGCCTACAAGGAGTTTGTTATCATGTTGAGATGTTTATAAAATAAATATATATAAAAAAAGGTGAGAAACAGGAAGCCACTAATACCATTCTTTAAAGAGCAAAACTTACACAGTAGCATTTCATGTGTCGGTGTCTCCTGTTTTTTTTCCCTTCCATGGTGTTGTTTGAACACCTTGATCATCTTCAAAGAAACCAGAAAGATGCGTCATTCAGTCTCTACAGATTCAGTAGGCACTTGTGAAGAGGGGAAGGAGTTTCATTGCCCTTACACTGCTACGTAAACTTAACACTTACTAGGCCTCAGGAAAACCTAGTCTCAAGACTCAAATGCACCACAAACCAGTTTTTGTCAGCATTTTTGTTTGTTTTTTTCAGCGAGGGAGCAAGTTCTTGGGCCTTGCTCCAATTTCCTTGCTTCCATGGGGAGCCCTTGCTCAGAACTGCCTGAATATCCTTGTCTGTGCTTCTTAAACAAATGTTTCACTTCAGCATCATCTGTGTAAAAGTTCTGCTAAAAACTTATTATTTGGGAGATGAAAAGGCAAAAACACTTAAAGTCTCAGAAGAGCTTTAGTTTGCATAGATTTTCAGAAATATGAATTTTTCTGTAAATTGTTTTGTCCTATAATTCATTAGTGAGGCAAAAGTCTGGGAGGATAATGGGGAGGAGGAAGGTTGCTTTTCTATTCCTAACACAAGAGGTAACTTTTACTTTTTAAATCAGATTTTGTTATGTAAACTGTTAAGAAAGAAATGGATATGTTACTGTAGAAGAAAGCAGTTCAGATGGAGCAAGATGGATGAGCCAATATTTGTTTATATTAAGGGGTGACTACTTTTCAGCTTTGTCTGAGTCTTACCCATTACTTTTATTTCACAGAGATTTTCTGTTTTCCATTGGCTTTGGTCAATTCTTGCCATTCCTAAATGTGGCAGTGTTTATGGATTAATTAGGATATCTGTCTATAATATGTACAGTTTATTCATTATTATTCTTTTTCTATAAAAAAACTTTATTTTTCTTTTCTTTCTTTTGATTTCTGTATGCCAGATAGAAGCAACATCTGTTTTAGCTGGTCAGATATGCATTGTTGTCGTGGTTTGAGGCTGGGCCGGCCACTAAACAGATGGCAGATGCTCTCTGTTAACCCCTCTCCCTTCCCGGACAGGGGAAGGGAAAGAAGGGAGAGAGACTTATGAGTTGAAAATAAAACTAAAACAACTTTAATGAATCTATAACAATAAAAAGAGAAATATAATAACAAGAAGAAAAATTAAAAACTAAGTACAAATATGTACAAAACCAGTATTGAGCTTCTCCCCTTGAATCACACGCTCCCCCGATAATGCTCACATCACTACTGGTGGTGCAGAGCAGCTCTGGGAAGATCCCAGGCTGGGCTCCTCAATGCAGTGGCAGACAGGAGCTGGATTCAGGAACGCGCAAATCACAGACAAAATTCTCCTAGGACGCCAGTCATAGAAGACGAGCAAGGGCAAGAAGAAGGGCAGGCCAGAGAAGAGTATGAAGGGCAAGTATGCCTTGCCCCTGTGATCCTTCATCTTTATACTGAGCTTGACGTGTACAGGATGGAATACTGCGTTGGTCCGTTTGGGTCACCTGTCCTGTCTGCTCCTCCCTGCAGGTGCCACCCTTTTGCTCCCTGACACTAAGGGGGGCCTCAAGGCGACACTGAGAAAATTCAGCAGTGACCTTGGCTTCTGTAAGATTAAGTATAAGCAAGAGTCTTTCTGCATGCCATTGTACTGTGAGCTCCGTACTAACTATAAACATCGAGCGTTATCACTGCCAGGAGCAGACAGCGTCTGAAAAACATGTTGTTGACTTCAGAAAGCGCAGTCTTAAAAGAGGCCTCACTGAAAAGTAAAATCACTGAAAGGAAAATTGGTTCTGTTTTAGACAAATCAGGGCAATCAGAAAAAACAAAGAGCAAAAGAAGTGAAATGATATTTGTGAAGATCCTATAGGTATGTGTTTACACTCTCTTTACTAATTATCGCTAGAATAGACCGGAATAGACTGGAATAGACTAGACTAGACTAGAATAGGATAGCATAGAATAGAATAGTTCATCTGGAAGGGACCTACAATGATCATCTAGTCCAACTGACTGTGATATATATGATACATATATATGTCTCGTATATTTATATGATATATATAGTCAAGAATGGTTGGCTTTGCAATAAGACAGACTTACTATTTACTTATAATAATAACTCGTCTGTTTTTCTTTGTGAACTTGGAGTCTTCTTATGAACTCACAGTAAAGTTTGAACGTCTAGCAAAACTCAGTAGTCATGCTCATTCACCTGTAGTAAAAATATCTGCCACATTAATGTAGAATTTCCCCTGACTGGCTGTGATTGTGTGGAGCATTTTATAGTATGAAACATATTTCTGTATAGCTGGTGAAAACTAGAGAAGAACTTTGTTTGAACTCTTGTTACTGTTACAAAAATGTTTAATTAACCTTTGTTGTTAATGTCAATGTTTTTATTGCATTCTTCAGCTCCCCCTTGTGCTTAGCGAAAATTCTTGATTTCCTTTGCTAAAGAGACTCGGTGAAAAATGATAAATAAGGCAGCTGACCTGTAGGGTTTGCCCCTGTCCAGCAGTATACAAGAAGATCTCATTTTTTAACCTTTTGTATGAATAGTACAGTCTGCAATGAGCTGGAGTGGCTTTCTGCTGCTTTTGTTTAACTGTTTGGCCCATCCTTCACATAAAAGCTGTTTTTCCAATACTCTGATCTGTCGTTCTGTCTGCTGAAGACTGTTCCAGTCACAAAAGGCATGTTAGTAGAGTGCTAATTCAGGAAGAATTAGAGAAGCCATAATTTAAAAGACCTGACCCAAACTAAATGGAAAGACTGCTTTCAGCTTTGAAATGAATCACTCCCTTCTTTTTTCCTTTGCTTATGCATGGCACATTCTCCTCAGATCTTGTCTTTGAGTTTATTCATGATCTTGTAAATTAATAGGACCAGACTTTTCTATTTATTAAAGAAAAAAAAAAATGGTTTGGGGCTGCATAGAGAAACTAACTTGAACAGTTAAAATAGGCTGAATAGTTAAAAAAGAAAGAGGACAGATACTTGAGGACTCTATAGATTCCTAGCCTGATAATATTTCAAGCTAGTATTTCAAGACCTACTTTCTGTTCATAGTTCATTTCTTTTTAGTGGCTTTATGAATTGTTTATTGATTTAGGTTTCTGTTTGTATATTGGCATTAAAAGGTAAAACTGTATCAGCAACACAATTGACAGTCTTTGTTGGAGTCTCTTCAAAGCTATTGATTAACTGTAGAAGGGGTTCTAATTTAGCCTTAAATGAGTCTTGGATAGCTACATTTGTTCCTCTGTGTTTGTAGCCTGTACTTTGACTTGCTCTGTGTACCACCTTTGTATCTTTCCTCTGCATAAAGATGTGCGTGTTTCTTAAAGTGCAAATATCACTAAAATAAGGGAAAAATATAACTTACTTTATATTCTACTTCAATGCAAAATGTTATAAAGCATCACCTGTGATCATAAGTCATGTTTGGTTTTGTATATACTTGTATTTATAGAAAGAAGTGTTTGTTTATAGCTTGGATATTGACTTTGGAAGAGTTTGTGTAACACCTGTCCTGCTCACTTCACGTAAAGACAGCATAACCATAAACACACACACATGCTTAAATTTATGATACCTTTGAAAACTTACAAATTTACACTTACCTTTGCTTTTAATGTAAAGATTTGTTTTAAAAAAATCCATGAACCATGCATTTCTAGAAAAATCTCAGGTCAAGAGCATAAAATTGAGTAAGGTATACACAGTTTTTTATTAGAGACAGACTTTTACTGTGCAGTCTGTGCTTTTTCTACTCAGTTCTTAGGAAACGGACACATGTTTTTACATGTCTCCTACTAAAAAGTACATCTTATTATTTTTCCTTTGAGGTAGAATTCATATTTATACAGAAAACACAAAACAGAATTACTTACTAATGATGTTAATTGTATCTGTAAGTACAAAAAAATTTGCAAGTGTTTAGCAGCAGAAGAAGGTTCAATACTCGTTCATAGTGACCAAAAGATATTTCAAAGCACCAGAACATTTTTGTGTATTAATTGAAGTAGGTAAGAATTTTAAACAATTTTAGTATTTGTATATCAACTTCATACATTTCTGAACACTTATTCCTTTTTGTATTGCTAGTATAAAGTTTTAGCACTACTCCATAGAGAAGGAGCATGCATACTAGCTCTGGAAATTTCTCATCTGAGGAACCTCCTCTGAGGACATTCTTTTCATAGCTTCAACAAACGAATAGAGGAAGATAAAATTTGGGATATATAATTTTCTTAACTGATTGCTGAGATACATAAGCTTGTGTAAGCCAAATGCTTTCGTCACTCTTCCAACCGAGACAGAAAAAAATGAGTAATAGTCTTTCTGGGCTTTGTCTATTGAAATAGTAAAAAGTAGACTCAAGCCTCAAAAGGCATCCAGAAAAGGTCAGGCGATTTGTGTAGTTCAAAGGGTAGTGCCATGGTTTTACTTAGAACATAGGGTAATGATGATTTTGTGAGAACTCTTAGTATTCCAACTAATTCACTTTGGCCTCTAACATTTAAAAACAAATATTTAATTCTTTTTTTTTTTTTTTTTAAATACTTATCATGTATCTGTCCACTCTTTGAGGTCGATAATCAGAAATAATAATTGCAAAGCTACTTGTATCTATCTGAATTGCTTCATCAGATTGGTTTGCTGAGTGTTCATGCAGTGTTTCCAGCCCAGTATTTGTGCAAGAGAGACACAAATTCAGAGAAAAATTCAACATGAAGGTTTCTCACTTGCTCAAACCAGCTATTAATTTTCAGCTTTTTTCACTGAACTGTTTGTGATCTTAGATTTTTAAATACTTACTACACAACATAATGAATTACAGGTGAGTTGTATGTAGCAGGATGCCAGTAATTTAAAATGGGGTAGCAAGAAAACTCTTAATCAACTGTTAATTAACTGCCACTTCATAATTTTTTGGAAGTTTGGCATTAAGGAACCAAAGGACTTGCCACTCAAGGAAAACATATAAAAAAACTCCAAACCCTGTCCCTTTCTGCCTCCTGTAAAGTACCCCTGAAACAGATATCAAAATTTGTCATGACTAATCTAGTCAAGAACTAAATGTTTTGTAACAGAAATCTGCATTGTTTTACCAACAAATCTTTAGCTGTTGATTGTTTAAATTACTTGCTAATTAAATTCTCTTTCTGAGGTGGCTAAATAAAATTTATCTGTGTTATAATAGATTCAATGTTTGGCATTTTAGACCACTGCCTTTAATCAATATCTTTAATACTTACAAGCATAAGTAAGAAGAACAGTATAATAAACATATTGTTGGTGCTGTAGGGTACATTTATATGTCTAAATAGTAATCAATACTAAGAAATTAAGTATTGACTAAAATACTTTCATAATAAGTAATTATTAGTTTGCTCTTTTGAAAATTAGACATTTTCACTGTGGGAATAAAGAGTAAATATATGGTCATGAAATTAGACTGTGACCTTTTGATACAACTTTCTTCTTTCTATGAGATCATAGGTTTAAATATGGTTGTACAGCTGTATTATGCTCTAAACATCAATTTTTAATTATTATAAGGTCAAGATTGTAACATATGTGATTAGCACAATCTTTCGGCACACTTTTGGTTTTGTTAAAGGACCTTCACCTTTTCCAGGTTATACTGCCAATACTGCTGACCTTCACAACTGAAGTGCTGGGGTCTGAACCCTGAGCCCTGAATTATGGGTGGTTCCCAGAGTCTTTCAAAAGGAGGGCATGAGTTTGCCTTTTGGCTTTCTTCCAAGGTGCGGCTGACCACGCAGGGAATGCCATTGGGTAAATGAGCACCAGCTGCCCTGCATTGAGAGTGTCAGGTGTCCTGCTTTGGGGATGAAAGCTGGGACCACTTGCAGGAAGGGTGGGGTGTTTGTCTGTGAGGTGGATGCACTTTGCAGAGTTTCCCTGTTGGGGAAGGACCTCCCAGCTCTCCCTGCAACTGGGCTCTGGTCAGGTTTGGCACTTACAAACACGGGCTCTGAGGGAACAACATGAGTTTGCCTCTGTCCTATGTTATTAACCTCTTGGCTTGGCTGTCTCCCATCTTTCCATGGGAGACTTTGTTGCTTTGTTTGTTCCTCCGGTTGTTGGCCGTGTTGTATCGTTCTTGGGGTCATTGGGGTTGATGTCTGTTATGTGTAACCTCATTGACTTGTTTGTACCCCCAGCGATCACCCATATACTGACACTTTTGTGGATAATAGAATCTGGTTATTGGTTTGTTCTACTGCTGGCTGAGAGCTTTGAACTAGGCCTAGTAATTGGCAAAACAACAACATAGTGTCATTTTTGGTCAGCATTTCCTGAAGTATTCAATAGTTGTCCAAATACACTTTCACTACTATCTTTAGCAAAACTTACATGGACCTCAGAAGGAGCAGGCCAGTGCTGGAAATTGCCACTGGAATTCATCACTGTCATTTAGGTGTTCTGTCCACTGATTTTGTCCACAGTGCACCATCATTCCCATCTGACAGCATTACAGATGTCTCAGCCTGGAAGATTGCAGCATACAAGCTTACACTGTTCATATGTTGCTACTTTTTTAGTTTTCATAGGCAAAGTGAGCACTTTTTGATCACACACACACACACCCCCCCCCCCCCCCCCCAATTTTTATGTTAAACTGTAACTCTTTTACATAAAAAATTTAGTCTAAGGATTATGGGGAAGTACTTTGGATATTATCCATGTCTCTTTTTATTACTTAGTCTGTGGTAAGGGTGTACCATATCATCATGACAAGACGTTCCATGCACATTACCAGAAAAGCAATAAAATTTCTCCTTATATATAGCATGTGCCAACACTTCTGAAACAATCCTTGAATGTGTTCTTTAATGGTGTATTTCTATCAAGTGGTGCATCACCAGCTCGTTTAGCAAGGAGGCAAGGACTATGGTGGCAACAGGTAGGCTGCACCTTTCAACTTTGCCAGAAACTCAGGTGATATGGAAAATACAGTATCAGTGTCTTCAAGAAAAGGTTCAATATACGTTTTTAACAGAAACATGCTTTTCTCAGCCCTTCAAAATAACTGAAATGAATGGAACCTAAATGTGGTAAGAAGTAAGGAAAAAAATTGTTTTAAAAGTTGTGTTTTTTGTTTGTTTCTTTATTGGTCCAGCACAGTGCATAACTCTGGAAGCTGCACTGAATTCTTGTAGGACTCACCAATTGCCCTGAATGCAATATGTGACACACATGTGATGCCATGATCTGTGGACCTTGCTGGAGATACAGGACTCCTCATTTGCATAGGACAGCTGGGAAAGGCAGAGATGGTCAAGGGAAAAGGTGTCAATAGTGAAGCTGACTCCTATAGCAGCAGCTTTCTACTTTTTAAAGAAGAATTAAGAGAATATGGTAGTTTCGTTAAACTCTTAAAACATAGGCTAAAGAATTTATTGCTTTTACTTGTTTCCAATATGAAGAAATATTGGTGCCTGTGTATAGATTGAGAACACCTTCCTTAAGTCCATATTTTTCCACTAGGTTTCTCAGTCTCTGATTAGAATGCCCTAGTGCAGGATGCATCTCTCTCTAAACATATGAACTGTCCCTTATGTGATGTTGAAATTAACGAAATTTTATTGTTACCTATCTAATTAAAGTACTTATGGCTTTGTTTTGGATAAAATCATAACTTCCCATTTTTCTGTATGGGGTGCCTCCCGCCAAACATGAATAGCCCAGAGAAGGTAATACATGCTGTGTATGTTGCATTCATAAGTAATGTAAAAATACTTGAATTCACAATTCCTGCTTGAATGTCACAACAGAAGATAACCATACTTACGTTAAATCTCAGCTGCCTCTAATGGCTTACACTAACATTAATCCTTTATCACTTGCAACGAGTATTTCCATACCCATTTTTAACAAGTTTGAGCAAATATGTCAGACTGGTTTGATGTAATCACAGACAAAATTTTAATGGACAATGTAGACGTACTACTCTGAAATGTTGCTGACATTGAGGTCAATGGATTTATTTAACAAGGACCCAGCTCCATTATTTAGAGGGTAAAATCTGCAGGAGTCTGTCTCAGCTTTTAAGCATCTACGTAGAGCATATGTAGAGCAAATTAATTAAGTGTATACACAGTGTGCACCAAGACAAGCTGAAGCCCCTCTTTTTCCTCCCCACTATCTGCTGACACCCAAATAAAACCTGAAACCGATTGCTATCTATTAGGTAAGCAGCTTTTTTTAAGCTTTTTGAAAGGCTATGCATTTACTTCTGTATGCCTGGCCAGTGCTTTTCTGAAGTGGTTTGTAGTAAGGAAATAAAATAGTTCATATAAGCTTTTGCTTTGCATATCTGTACACTGTATCTACACAGGTGTAAAAAAAAATAAAAATAAAAATCAATCAAGTAATAATAAGTTAGTGACAACTTGATTTTACACTTAAGAAGGTGCTTTCTGCTGGAGCAGTGCCTGTTAGCAAGTTCGCCGTTTCATTTATGCTTCTGTATTGTTTTGAGCTGAACACAGGCAGAAGAGCAGCTGCAGCATAATTCAATAAAAACCCTAATTTACAGAAGGGAGTATACTTGGAAGTGCCTGCTGGATGTCATTCTATGGAAGTAGTGCTGTGGTGTATGCACCAAGCAGTTATTGTCCACTATTTCATTTTGTTCAATATAAGCAGAAAAAATATAAGATATTGTAAGTGTAGGATGCTGTGCTGTACTCACAGAAAGGCAGCCTGAGGGACAATTACAGCTGCCTGCACTGTATCTACCAGCTTCTGAATTACAATAATCTGATTAAAGTATTTTGGCTGTTGCTTTAACTGTCTGTTTATCACAAACAAGTCCCAAGCCTGCACTGAAGAAGCAGTGTGATGTGTGCATGGGAGATGCAATTCCTGAACATTAATGACCAGAGGACACTGGCCAGATATTGACTGGGATACTGTTATTTTTTCCTGTGGTCTGGGTATGGTTATAGCTGCCAAGCCAAGTCCGATGGCACAGAACCAAACTTACTCTTTCCGTTCAGGCCTGAAACCCTTTATATTTGCTCTTAAAATGTGACTTTCTGGTGTCTGTAAAGGGATCTGGTGGAAAGAAATATGACCTTAGCAACTAGCCTGGATGTCTGTAATCCAGTATAAGGCAAAGTGTTTTCTATACAGTTTCCAGCAGTCCAATTTTATCAGGGAAGGATGCATTGAAAAGCAATATCAACCTGTCATGGTTATCAACCTGATCTTGGCTAAGTAGATGAAACCCTCTTTGTGTCGCTTGATTTGTGTGAGCTAAAGTGCTTTGCATGGAGACCTGTTTTCTTTTAGTGGTAATTTTGACTTGCAGAATTGCTGAGCCCTAGACATTCAGCGACTGATCTGCTTGATATGACGTTATTGAAGAAAGTAGTGTTGCATACTCATCTAAATTCTCCAGGTTAATCTTGAAGCTACATATCAATCACCTGACCTGCAGATGTTCTACAACAGCTGGAGCAATGGGTTTAGAGTAAGGGATTCTGGTTTTGTTGTGGTTTTTTTTTTTTTATTTTCCTATCTCTGGACCATTAAACGACCTTCAACTAGCTTCGATACTGCATTATATGGTGCTCTAAAACTGGGGAACTTTCCAGTCAGAAGTACCAATGTAGCTTGCAGGGCATTCTGGTGCTCTTACATGTAAAGGTATGGCTTGATTCTCCTCCCATTACTTGTCTGCACCTGGGACTCAGGCAATGCTTTCTCATTAGAGTTAAGGCAGACGGAAAGAAAATACTTGCGAGTTTCAGTAGCCCCTAGTAGTCAGTTCAAATTGTTTAGCTGCAAGAATCTAAACCTTATCTTGACTTTAAGGTTCTAGGGAAAGCCAGAAACTCAAAGGAATATTTTAGCAAAATTTCATCAATAAAAATGGGTTACAACAGCGATCTTCAAGGGACAGGACTCCTTCATCTCCAAACTGATGCTCCAGAAAGAAAGTTATGTGTGTCTTCCCCTGGCTTAATGGAATCTTAGAATTGATAACAGAACTTTTGGGTTAATTACTACAACTTCATCTTCTACTATTTAAGATGGAATTGCTCAATTCAGACTGCACTATAGCAAGAGGGAGTCTTTGTGCCAGCCACGAGTAACACAGAACACAATCCGTTTTTTTTTGGTGGCCATAAAGAATAGATCTAACAGATTATCTTAAAATCCTATTTTGTCACTGATTTGGGAGAGTATGGGAGCCTGTGTATGGCTTGTCAGCTAGATCTAGCCCTAGCACTTTTAATTACATTAGCCATTTTTAAGTACTTTTATTATGTACCATATAAGAAAAACACTTGGATCAAAGAATTATAGAAAAAAAGGTAGAGAGACTAAGTTTATTTGAGCTCTTCATAAGGGCAAGAAGCCAAAGGTTTATTAAAATGGAATTCAAATCTACTGCATTTTAATTTTATTTTATTTTTTTTTAATGTAATAAAAATATTATCCACTTGCTGAGGAAATAATCTGCTATTTTCCTCCTGATGCATATTTTTTGATCCAGGGGGTTATGTCTGAACAAGGCTCTGCAAGGTGTCTACAAATTAGGCCAAGCTCTTCTTCCAAAGCAAATATTTCTAAAGGAAAGCATACTGAGAGTAATAACCCCAAAAATGAAGAGCATAACAATGAGATGATAACAAGGAAGAAGAGTGTTAAATTATCACAACACATTTCAGACTCAAAACCATGCCTTGCATGAAACTAATGAAAGCTTGGATGTGACATACGGTATCTTCTCCCCTTTAAACAGTAGAAGGTATTTTGGAAATTGTGATGTGGGAGTGTGTCCTCTACAGACTGATAGTATTGTGCTGAATTGCATCGTAGGTGTATTTAGCTCTGAGTGCTACAGACTAATTGCCATGTATTTAGCTGTAGGGTAGGTGTTTTTAGAAGCTGCTTTAGTTCTGAAATATTTTAACTCACAACTTGCAGTAGAACCCTTTCTTGAATAAATGGTGAATGTTAGAGGCAGCAGGTTTATCCCTAGGGTCAAGAGAGAAGGGATTGTCTTCTGCATTCACTAGTCATATTTAGTAATTATGTATGAGATACAGCAGCATGGGTTTATGGTAGGAATTGTACCAGACCAGACTGCGTCACGACTGAGACTGCGAGTGTACTAAAGACTCTGGAGAAAGATGAAGAATGTCCGCTACAGAAAATTAGAGAATAACCTGAACACATAGAAAGATTCTTCCTAACTTAAGTTGACACCATTTTTTTGTTTGATTGTTTCTGTATGATAGATAGATAAAAGTATAGGCTGTGTATGGAGAAACGGGAGTAAAGTGGTTCCTACTGTGAAATTCAGCCTAAAAGAACAAGAAAAACAAAGAATTAATGAAGGAGATACTCCCCAGTCTGATGTTATACCTTGTCTTTTTTTCCAAATCTACTTTTCTTGGGGAGGCTGGCCAAGCTATTTGAACATCAAATAGCAATATCATATGCAGCATGTTCTGGTAAGTGTGAAGGACAACAATGTGCTGCAGGTCGGGGTGCCCTTCACAGGAATACCCTAGACTCAGCGGGGTCCAGGTATGGATTATACTTGCCTACAGCAGCTGTGAATTATCACTTGACTGCATGTTTGACTACAAAAATAGTTCCGACTTCTCAACACTTGCAGTTTAATTCTTTTAATTTCCCATTATTTTCTTAGTATTTCCTATTATTCTCCTCTGGTATTGCCCTATCATTTCATCTACTCTAGGGTCTGGCATCTAAGCCATTTTGAAGCTGAATATGACTTCCTACCAGATATAAAACTTTGTCACAAGAGGTGTAAAATACATATGGAAAAGGTGAATTTGTATTTATAAGGGTTTAATCAAGGTGCTCACCATTCTTGTTCAACATTACTTACTTCCAGCACGTAAGAACTGAGTCTGTAGGATCTGAAGGCCACTGTGACACTGCAGATAAGTTTATTTCCACCACTGAAGTTGCAGGGAACTTGAAGACGAGAGGAGGTTATTCAGGAGGGCCAGAGAAAGCAGTTAAACAACTCAAGACGTGCCATTGACATGGAGTATTTTAAGTCATGCCATGGACACGGAGTATTTTAAGAACAGTAGGAAAAAAAAAGGCAAAACGTAATGGTATTTTACATAATGGTATGTAATGTAATGTCCGTTCATGCTGGAAGACAAATGTTTTTTTCCCATAAAAGAGGTGGACTAAGACCTACAAAGTTCTCGGTAGAGTTTTTCTGCACTCAGGAAAATGTAATTTGTAATTTGCGACTAGCTTTTATGACTTTGGTTGTGATTACTCATAAGGACACTTAAAAAAACCTAGGGGTTATGAGGGAATTCTGTAGTCTCCAAACACTGCCAAAGTAAATTAAATTTCTGCATTGCACAGTAAGACACAGCTAGGACTCTGGCAGCTGTCACTACTTTTTTTTTTTTAACTTTTTTTGAAAAGTTGCAGCGTCCTAAGTTGAGTAACTTTCATCATATGTTTAGAAGAAAGAATTTATGAAACAAGAAAAAGTGCATGGAGTATGGAAAACATTTTACACATTTTCTTATTGTGAAAAATGAGCTTTATGGGAAAAAGTATTCCTAAATATCTTTGCTCTTCCACAGAAAAAATGATGTTTTAATTTCTCTGATTCTCAGTAGGATATTGAGTATGTACCCATTTCCGAACAGATGAAAGAGACTTCATGTCTTCTTGGTTAGCTACATGATTTGTGATGCCACATAAATGTGTCATGTCACTTCTCCCTGTGAACACTATTTGTCACACCATTTATCTTACCTTTGTTTCTTTATCTGTCACTAGAAGCAGGCTAATTATTCCTAAAGAATGAAAATGATTCATCTCAGCTGGCCTATACAAAGCCCTTCTAACTTTTGTAGGAGGACAGGTGGCTCCTCAGCCTCTTGTTTATTGGATCAACAACATAAAATTGTTGATTTTAAAATTGACACCAGAAAATCTAGGAGACCAACCCACGGTTGTCCTCCAAAGAAGGTAGGTGTGGAACACTCTGGTGTGCATTTCTTCCTGGGCTGACAGTCTACATGGTGGAGATTTAATCTTTCTGCTGCCCCAGAGCCAGGTGTATTCACAATCTTGAAAGCCTGGTTCATCAGTCTTTGACCTGTCCAGTGTTATATGTTTATACTTGCAGAGCTGTTTACTTCAGTGGAGTTTTTAATGTAAATACTAGTTAACAGGAATGAAATTTGATGGATTGAGATCTCTAAAATCCTCAGACAAAGAAAGGAAGGGTTTTCTTGTCTCCTTTTTTGGTTTGTGATATATTTATTCTGTTTGGAGTGATTTTGCTGCTTAAAATTTTACGTCTTATGCATTGCCAAACATTAACTGACTGAGGACACTTATATGGAACCTGTTGCCTTGAAATCTAATAATTTCCAGCCACTCCTTTGTTACCTGAGCAAGTGCATTTTTCCATGTATAACTGTATAGTCTTTCTGGTATTCTACAAGAAAATATAAAAGCAAAATTTTCATATTAAAGTTGTTGTTTAATATATTTGATAGCTCTAAGCATCTGCACTTTGCTGCAGCCTAATGTAAAGATACTTTTTAATGTAGGTTGGTTATTCCAATCGTATATTGGACAGTGTTTGAAAGAGCTTTACAAGGACAAATTGTTTTCTTGCAATCATCTAAGAAATAAATGCTGTAGTTTTCTGTGAATAATAAACAAAAAGACTATATAATATGCATAGAAACACAATGAAAAGAGCTTCTTTGCTTAGAGAAACCTGCTGCACAGTTTGGATTGTTTTAAAACCAAATTGTGGAGCTCAGCAATTGTATTATCTAATTAGGGATGCCTGTGTCCATCTCAGTACACTGAAGACAGAAAAACTGCTCCTGCTTGTGCTGTACTGCCTTTAGCAAGAAATTTCCTTACAGGTCTTTTATTTCACAATATTTACTTGCCTTTCTTTTCTTCCAGGCATCTTTAGTTTGTGGTAAAAATAAATTTGTATCTTCCAGTTACATTCCACAACGATTAGCTCTCCAGTAGTACCTAAAACAGTACTTGTTTGCTAATTCCAGTGGTGTCTGAAGGAGGCAAGAATGGCCTTCTGAGCTGCTAGACTTTGAAATGAAATAGTAAATCAACTGCTGATAAGACATATATATCATATTAAACACAGGGAATCCACCACTAAAAAGCGACAATTTTGATTGATTAAAATGGTATGGGCTGGATAGTGTTAAATCATAGTGAGTGATGTGACATTACAATTTTACATATCATATTTCTGTCAAGACAATGAAGGTAAAAGGCATTGTCATCAGACGATAACGGACAATAAGAGGAATCCTGATGCTAGATTTATTACTTGGTTTAGATTTAGAAAGAAGTAATTCTTGTCTTGTGCCACTTATCAAATAACTGTAAATTTAGTGATGATGTAAAATTCGAAGGCAGAGCCACTTATAGTTTTGACAAAGTGCCAGCTATAAAGTATTTACTGTTCTCAGTGGTTCTGCCTTGCACACTTAAATATTTATCAGAAACATGAACTCTTCTGATAAATGTTTCTGATCTATGCTGTGGATTTTTTTTAACATTTAGATTTTTCATCAGAAGCTGGCCTCCCATATTTCACAACTATAACAATCTTTTGCTCTCTTTTAAATTAAAAGGACAAAAATATATTATTTTTCATAAAGCACATTCTCAGCATATTTATTTCTTAGAGTATGAAGTGCATAATATTTACAAGACTGCATTCCTTTCATTTTTGATGACCATTTATAGAGATAATTGGTGTCACAAATGCTAAGGACAGTCATAACTCATGTGTACTTTTTGAAGCAGCAGTCACAGAGCCTTGTCACTGCTTGTGTGCTTCTGTTTCCTCCCGCTGATAGGTTAAACTTTTTCTCATGCTGTTATTGTATTTGCTACCTATGTTTGTGGCAGGAAGACCACAGTAACACCCATATTTGTCACCTGTGGCTCTTGACCTCCACTGAACTGTCTGCACCAAGGAGCTTGCAAAGCAAGAAGAGACATAGTAGGAAAGTGCTGGGTGTATGTGTGAAGCCCCTCAAGGTTTCACTTGCTTTTAGTATTACTGTGACAGAGTCAGCAGAGCGAGACAAGGTGAGAAGAACGCGGATACTTCCAGTCAGTGGTGGAAATGCATAAAAAGAAGCAAGGGCAAAAGCTCTGCAGGTGTTGCTGAGAGCGTTTGCCACCACACCTGCCTTCTCATGGTCCGCTTGCATCCTGCACTGCTGAGAACAAGATGGTGCATTCAATTATGCTAGCTCCCAAATTTGTCCGGGGTACGAAAGCAGTGGCCTAATTTTGGCTTCATTGTGGCAGTGATCCCCCCGCCTCTGCCTTTCCTTTCAAGATTTCATTACAGGTTTAGTGCAGGATATAAGTGACAGACCATTGCCTTTTATACCAAATGACTACAAACGTATTTAGCTGCAGAGGATTAATTTTTTTTCACATTCGTGGTCAGGGCATGTGAGACTGACTTACATTAAATTTCCCATGACATTTGGCTTTCTGAGGCCTGTGCAGTGAAAATAAAAAAGTTTCCATGGCCTGGATGAATTTCTGATGGATAGATAAGGCTGGATGTGGAGCAGAGATCTGCGACCCTCTGCAGTTTGCAGTCAGCCACTCCACAGCTTCTTTGACATCAAAGGTTGCAGATTGTTGTGAATGAATAGAGCCTTTGCAAATCGCGTCTGCTAAACACAGAAGAGCCATCATCTTAAAAAAAAAAGAGATTGTGAATTGGGGCAGATTATTAAGGCCTTCTTAAGGCACCTCTGCAGCCTAAATCTGTGGAAGCTACACAAAAGTTAGCTCCTCCCTTAGAGGCATCTTTTCTTTCCTCACACATCCAGTGAATGCAGATAGACATATACTTTGTTAAAAGGGAAAAAAAAAAAAACAATAAAGGTGTCTCATAATTAAAAATACCGAGCTTTCCCATCTACAGAGTGCTGGAGAAATATTCAAATTTCCCGTAGGAGCCGTAAATTTTAAAATGACAACTGCACCTCCAGATATATTTATTTTTTGCAAATAGTTTTAGAGGGCTAACATTTTCTGTAGGTGGAGGGAAGTGGGAGGCTGGAAAGCTGTCTTGTTTCAGAGAAGTTTTCTTTCCCTCTTACACAATCTGATTACTCTAAAAGCTTATTTGTCTCAAACTTTCTTCTAGGTTGTTACGGGCCTATCTTTGGAGGGCGATAATTGACCACTTTGTGATCCTTCAACAAGAATTTAAGGGGTTTTGAGCATTCTGGTGGCTTGCCTGTAATCTGCCTACTCTGACCAGTATGTTCTGGATTTATACAGCACATTCATCCCATTATCAACGTCAATGAAGAAATTCCCAAAGTTAAAAAAAAAAAAGTCTTTCTTATAATGGACTGTCATGAAGCTATTTCTTCTATCCCTGACCTTTTTGTGCAGAATCACATGAAAAAAAAACCCACAACAACAAAACCAGCTAGGATCCACTGCTTTTGCTATAATCATCAATGCCAGTTCTTCCAAAGCGTTAAATGTGGGAAAAGTCAAGTATTTTGCTCATGAATTTACACTCCATAAGTGTTGCCCGTTTTCGATTAGTTACTCACAGGAAATTCTCTTTGTTCTGCTTACATGTTTATAGAAATTGCTTTCAATCTTGGATGCAGCATCTATGCCACTTTGCAGTTACCTCATTTTTAAAGAAAGCCCTTATCCTGAGCAGTACCGACACCCTGTCCTCCCTCCTTCCAAGGAGGAAAGTGACGCTGGACAATACCTAAAAAGTGCGTTCGGAAAGGAAAGCAGGGAGGAGGGGCAGAGCGCCGCTCCCGAGCCGGCTGTGCCGGTCCTGGACGCTGGATGTCACTGCAGGACCGGGGACGCGGCGAAGGGAACGGGGCTGGTGCATTTTCCTGCGGTGCTCTTCCCTCCTCTGCAAGGGGCAGGGTGACAGGAGCTGAGGTGCCTGCGCTGCCTGCCAGTAACACCAGGGCGTAATGTGTTTTTCTGCCTCGGAATTCAAGAATTCCAGCACATGGCAAATGCAACAAATCTAGCTTTCCATTAGAAAGAATCTTTTTGATTTGCCTTGTAGGATATTGCTTTTTTTTAGGGCCCAGAGCCTTTCACAGAACTTGCTTAGGTAAAATCAGAATTATAAACTATGGGATGCTAGTGTGTTTATTTACTGCTGTGTTTAACACAGTCAAATACAAGACTTGGGACCTTGCTGATTTTTAAACTTCATCTACAGTTTTTTACTGAAAGTTAACCAAGCTGATCTCAACTTGTAAATTTTATTTTTATTCATTTTATTTTATTTATTTTTTTAAAAAAAATTTTAATCACTTTTCACCCCCTATATATTCTCCACTTTTCACTTTCCATGCCTTAATGTATCTTTCTTTAAAGTATACTTTCTCATCATCAAAACACACTTTCACTTACTCTTTATGCACTTTTTCAGTATTTTAAAAAAACTTTTCGCTCTTTCTGACTTTTATTCCAAACTCTTTCCCTTTCTAACCCATATTCTGTTTCTGGATGCAACATGACCTTTAGACTTTGTTTTTTTTCAGCTAGATTCTCTTTTCTGTCATGTTCCTCTTCACTCTGTTGTGTTAAACATTTTACTCTGCCCACCTTTTTCCCATGGTTCATCCAACTACATTCTCTGTTCCTTTTCCTCCCCCCTTGGTTTTCTTTTCCTATCTTACTCCTGTTTTGTGTTCCCTCTGAATGTCATCTTTTTTCATTATTTTTTTCTTACCTGTTTTGTCCCTTTGTTCTTCTGTCCTGGTCAGATGAACTCTCCCCATCCTTACTGCACATCTCTTTGAGAAAGTAGATGTGTACTTTTGGACACTTTGTTTTTCTCATCAGTTCATGGACAAGAGGAAAAAGACATACAATGACAGACCACTGCCTGGCCAACTGTTTTCACCATTGCAGCCAGAGCTGACTTTGGCTGCACTTAGGTACTGAAAAGTTAGTAGCTTGTGGTTTCCAGTGCAGCTGGTAGACTAATATCTTACAACCTGAACTGTGAATTCAGTCTCCTTTGCTTACTGGCTTGCTTTGTAAGTTGATTCTGTTTTTCTCTCAAAGACTTTATTATTCCTCATTGTTAACATTGGAGTCCATACAGGAACATAAAAGATGTATACACCAAATGTCTTTGTTCCATTTAAGTGGCTGAAATTGAAAAATCGGTAGGCATCAGAGTGAACATATGATACACAGACAGGAGATATGGGCAGGGACACCCATTTATGAGTTAGAAAATGGTTCCTCAAAATGTTTCATACCATTCTCCCAGAACTGATTGCTCAGTTCTGAGCCTCATTTAAGACATATGAAGTATCTTCAAAATACCTAAGCCTGGAAGCTGAAATTTCAAGCTCAAATGGAAGCTGACAGTATGTGAGTAAATACAAACCTTGGATTTACAGTGTCTTATGTATGTTCCAATGATCTCTTCACTTGCTAATATCTTTCTATGCTGTACGTCTTAACTATTTTTCTTTCAAGCTGATTACTCAGTGTTATAATCACTAGTCTAAACTAATAAAAGTTATTTCTAATGTCTGCCCAGCATGGATTTCACTGTTTCTTATGATGCTTGATAGAGAAAATTCAAGCCTGAAAGCTTGCACATTATTTCCAAACATACCAAATCATTAGGCCAAATCCCCCTACAACCTTGGTTATCTCCTCTTTAGACCATCATCACTACAACACCACTAATATTTTCTTATTTGTAACTTCACATAGAAGAGGCTGGATATAATCTTTAATGACTACGGACTCTTTACTGATTTTTTTTTTTTTAGCTATTTGTTCTGTATTAATTGGGATTGCTGATTAGCCTCTAGCGTAAGGGCATTGTTTTTGCTTACCTGCCAGAAAACTGATCAGACAATAAAGAAAATGCATACAAATAATTCAGCTGTGCTCATAGAGCGGGAAAGTGAGTTGCAACATGTGATGATACAACTCCATTCTCATCTTCTTTGGAAGACTTAATGGTTGAACAGCTCCTTCACTTCCTTTGCCGTACCCCTCAATGAAAAGCATTGCAGCTCTTCGGCTTCTTGTTATTCATGTAAATGTTTTTAGCTCAAAGGAGAATTTTTAATTTTTTTTTTGGCATTGATGGAGTGTATCAGAAGAGTCTTTTTTAGGTTGGGGATACTGGACCAAACAGCAGCTAGAGTCAGCGGTATCAGAGTATGAACTGCAGTATGGAATAAATTGCCCTCTCAAGCCGAAATAGTGTTAAGCTTGTGTCCTGAAACCTCAGGTTTTTTCTCCTTCCAGCACTCTTTCCATTGATGTTTGTTACAGTAGCTCTTGATATATTTATAAACCATTTAAATATTAACTTTTGAAGTCCTGGTAACATCATCTACCACTCTACAAACAGCTTCCGGGTGGGCTGTCCTTGAAGTTCAGTGGTATGACTGCAACAGGCAGCCTACCAGCTGGACTACATTTCGTGACACTGTAGCAACAACCCCACGTTGAGCACTGCTGCATCGTGAATGGTATACGCACTCAGCTGAATGTAAAATGAAATTAAGGTTCTGTTTTCAAGTGTTTCTGATTAGTACAGTGGTGTAGCCCAAAGAGTCCCAAAGGCAGAATTGCCAGTGAAGTAAATCTGTCTTAATTAATATATTGCAGGTACACCAACTGTAAATTTGGATTACACTGGAAGCATACTTTTCGATGTACTAGACTCATAAAATGCTAATGGGGCTGTGCAGGGGCTGGCATATTCTGACTTGCTGCTCTCTCTCTGCTCAGCAGGCTGCTAGCCACCCATAATTAAGGGAAATAAAATCTACTTTCTCTGGTATTGTTTTAAGTGTGTTAGCTGTTGCTAAAGCAGCATGGTGTGGTATGGAGGGATTTGGCAGAGAAACCATATCAGGCACTGCAAGGCATAAGAGTATAAGACATAGCTTACACTTAGCTCAGGACACCTTGCCATGCAGGTAAGAGGTAAGTTCAGAAAAGAAGTTAAAAGAACATGCCAAGACTTCTCCAGCTGTGAAACATCCTATTTTTCTCCTTTTCTCCCTCTTTTTCTTTCTCTCTCTCCCTTTCTCCCTCCTTTCCTCCTGCTCTCACTCCCCTCCCCAGCCTGCAGCTGGTAATAGTTTACAGGGCATGTTGCTGAGTTAATGCCTTGTTAAGGCTGTTTCAGCTGCTGGGTCTTTGAGAGGTCAGTGTCAGGACTGTTTTATTGTGAACCTTTGATGTGCGGGGTAAAGCTGGGGACAGGTAGAGCTTCCACCCTCTCACACCACAGGGAGCTGAGCTGCTGCAGGCACCCCCTCCCACAGCACCGTGCTGCTGGCAGCACAGGCAATAAAAAATAATATGTTTCTGGTCAAAAGTAATTAGTGCAACTTAAAGAAGCACTTATATTAATGGAATAGACATCACTGGCATTGCTTCTTATTTTTCGATTCAGCTTGGTAAGGTGTTAAAGAGCTGTTGAATGCTGTTGCCTGTACAATTTCTGGCAGGTAGCAAAAATCATTCTGCAGCTCATAAAATAAAAGTGTAAATAGGAGCATACAATTAAAAATATAAAATGTTAGTATAGTTGTACGTCTGGCATTACATCACTGGTGTCTGAGTCTGCTGGGCCTCTAGCACAAGCAGATAGTATTGTGGATAAGCCAAGAGCTAGGTTTGAAAAGGCAGGATTGAGATGTCATTTCTCAGTTTAAGAAAATATTTTCTGTTTTCTAATAAAAATTGTTTGAAAAAATAAATGCTGCTTAGACTGCCAGAAAGAAAGAAAAAAAAAATTATATTTGAGAGGTCAAATGCAAAAGAAAGAGTCCACTTTGCATTCCTAGTATTTCTAGCACAGAGGGGAAAAAAAGGTGACTCAAAACACAGCACTTTTCTTTCTTTTTCTGTTTAATTTTAACACGCAGGTTGAGTGGTCAATTTTTGCACTTGATTTGTTACAAGGTTAATCATAGGCCAGGTATACTTATGGTTTTGTAATACCAGCCTTATTAACTTGCTCTGACTACCTTTTTAAAGATCTGTTTATTTTATAATATGTAATTAAGGAAAATTAATTCTCATTACTTAATTATTAATGAGAAATTCACGAGAACCGATGTAACAGCAGTATTGTGCTCAGTGTATGCAGGCACATCCTGAACAGTAGGAATACAACCAACACTCAGAATCAGAGAATAGACTCTCTGAAAGTCTTCTACTGGAGATGTGTTTTTAATTGTCATACAAATCAATATTTCACTTTCAGAAATAGAACTGGGAATATATCTCAGATATAGTCACACATTTTACAAATTCATATTTCCCTTTCATTTTCCTGACTTCATGGTGTTTTATTGAAGCAGATTTATTTCATCTAGTGTCCCAGCTATGCATATCATCTGTTCACGTGAAAAAAAAAGGTGTAATTGCTTTTAATATGAACATAACGTAATCCTTCACTTTCTGCTAAATACATGCCAGATGTAAGTTAAATTCGACAGCAAAAGTACAACCCTGACCTAGACCCTGTGAGGAAAAGGCAAATTCTGAGAGATAAGCCTGGCAGTGTCCTCTGAACCCCGGCAGACTTCAGCTTAAATGCTATGTAATCAAAATACATTCTGCTTCTAAGGGTGGGCAACCAAAATACTGAAATTTGCTGAACAGCATGAACATGAGCAGTACTGGGCAATCTCAATTAGAAAGCATATTATTGCTGGATATCTGCAAGCGCACACACCAGAACAAGGTTACTGGGGGTTTTTGAGCCTCATGAACCTCGTCAGAAATTAAAGGGGAAAATCATTATTTTTGCAGTATCGAGAAGCTAGAAATTGCAACAGATTCTAGTGCCTCCTATGATAGTCTGTTTGGAGATAGAAGAGGGGGGGATTAGGCAGAGAAAGCCTGCTAGTTTTTCTCATTGTTGATTGAATTGTTAGCACAGGAAGAAAGGAAGAGAAACACATATGCCTCAGTAGTACATATTTGACAGGTTGCAGTAAAAATTGATGCTTTCATTCTTCTTTGAGAGTCCATTCAAGCTGTGGTGTTGCTGCTGAACCTAGTTTTCTGTAATTTTAGACATTTGGTACATCTGTTTTTAAAGGAATTTCAGAGGCAAGAAGGAAAACTGTAATAAGACTTGCACTGTGTTTGCAGTGGATCGAGTACCTGCTGCAGATCAAGTAGGTGTATGTGCAAACAATTTGCATTTAGAAGCCTTTTTGGTTATTTACTCATGCCTTAGTATGATTGATACATGCAAAGTAGGCTGATAACTGTACAATTATGGTTTTACAAAGCTGTCTTTTGTCTCTCCCTTCTGTGGTTTGGAAGTAGGGCTCTATGCTATTGTTACAGTTCAAAAAGACAGGTTTTCTCTTGTTCTGCTTTAGAAAGTATATCAGAGCAGTGACAAAATGCTTCCCTGTACTTTTAGTCTCATTCTGGTGGTCTTTATCTATCTCCAGCAATCTTCCACATCCTTCCCTTGCCAATTCCTCTTCCATGATTTCTTCTATTGCGTGAATGTGACCTCATCCAAAGCTATTTAGAACAGTATGTGGTTCCTCCCTTGTCTATTATCTCTGTACAATAATGATACTGGATGGGATGAGAGGGACTAGCTTAAATGAAGGAGGCTGAAAAAACAACAAAGTGCCACAACACTTTTTGAGACTGGAAGTTTAGACTGGAATAAAAAAAAAAAGGAAGGGACAAAGTGGTGTTCATTGTCCCCCTTTTGTATTTTGGAAGAAAAATCTAAGCCAGTATCAGCTACAAAGGCAAAGTGGAAAGGAGGCGATGAGGAAGAAAACCAATTAAGGCCTGAGTAGACAAAAATGAGTGTCACTGTTGGCTCAAGTGCTCATCCTTCCAAACTTTCCTGTTCAATCAGCAGAGAAGACAGAACTGTAGATAACCTCAGTAATAACATCTGTTCAGGATGGATATCAAAGAACACTAACTGGAGTTGCTGAGAATGCTAAAAGAGCTGAATCCTGCTGGAGGTATGCTAACAAATGATAATGTGTCAGTCTCTTCAAGAATTAATATTCTTCAGGCATTGGGCTGTCCTTGTCTTGTGTATCAGCTCTGGTGGCTGAGACGCTGTATCTCCCAAGACAAGACTGCATCAAGTAGGCAGCAGACATGTGGCCAGAGAGATCGAATAATCACTTTCTATGCCTTCTCAGCAACTTGCTTTCTCTCCTGAATCTGGTAATTAAATGATTTTGTATCTCAGAAATGACCATTTTTATGTTAATTCACTCAGTTAAAACAGGCTATTTTTAACATGGATTGAACACAGTTTTTTGGTTGCAAACTGGAACCATGCCAATGATGTGATGCATTTTCTAACTGTGAGCAGAGGAAATGGTTGCCATGTAAATCCTTTACCATTATTAAAATTCTACAAAAATTTTGAGCTAGCATTCACTTCCTCTGAAACTAATATAATGGTACTGACTAAGTTATGATGATCTTAGGCAATGTTAGGAAAGCTCTGTAAAATTATCTTGAACAGAAAGAAAGTATGAGGAGTGGACTACTTTTAGAGCACAAAACTGGGAATCATGTGCTTGACTTTTAGTTCACTCTCTCTACTTTAGAAAAGTCATTAAAGCATTAGACAATGAGTCAGTGAGCCTAGATTTCTCCAGGAAGGAGAGCGTGTACAAGCTAAAGCTAAACAGATATTGGAATTCCTATCCTCTGGAAATTAAAAATAGTACCGTTCAGAACTGCAACAAAAATGACATTTTGAAATTTTCCATGTAATGATAATTCTGACATTTTGCTTAGAGAAGGTCAGAGTGACATTTCATTGTGAAATACTGAGAGCGTTTCTGAGGCTTCTTGGGTCATCTCCAATGACCTGCCAGGTAGAAACCCAAGGATTTGGGAGTCCTGTGTAGTGCGCTGCTCCTGGGGTGCTGACGGGCAAAGAGCTTGGATGCGTGGAGTCTACAGCAGCCTGCCTGACGGATTGCCACAAGGATAGATGGACAGGCTGGTGGGATGTCAAACAGATTCTTCTTAGTTTTACTGGTATTTAGCAACAACCATCATGTTATCACCAAACATTTTGATTTCGATAAATTAGTATGTTAGAAAAGCACAAAGAAGGTCCTAACTGCTTATGTTAGTGTTGTTTTGGTTTTTTGGTTTTGTTTATCTCATAAACCAGCTACAGATCCTTGTTCTTTCTTGTTTCCTGCTCATGAATTATGGCATTACTTTATTAAGGCAAATAGAGAAGTACGAGCATTATATATATATCTATATATTTTTTAAGCCTTACCGTGATTTTACATTGGCTTAGTCATTCTGTTTCTGAATACACTTCTCTTTGTCCCTCCATTATCTGACTGTTGCCTTACCCTTTAGTTTCTTCTTTTTTTTTTTTTTTTTCCTGCCAGTTGTGGCATACAGTATATTTGGGATCATTCCAGAGGTTTAAGAGCCTCTCTTCCCATCTGTTTTCTTGAAACTATGCAGTCTGAATCGGTACTGCCATCTGGGTTGGAATATGATCTTCTGATGGAATGGAATAATTTTATGTAGACTATGATGAATACATTATATGAATGGGAGACAGAGATGTCAATGAAAATCTAGCCCCACACTTTGATTGGAGAAATCTTTCCTTGACTAGAGCAACTAAACCGTTTCTCATTCGAGTTGTTGGGTGTTAAATCAAGGTCTTCCAGTGTGCTGTACTTTTCACTTAGAGTCCTAGAAACTACAAAATGGAAGTTATCAGGGCACAAGAACTATAAACATGATCTATTTATTGTGGACTTATACATGCAAAATCTCATCTGAAGCAACGTGGTTGTTGCTAGGTGCTACATCCTCTCCAGGACACTGATGTCAAATCCCTGATGCCAATATACAGTTGAATACAGGTCTGATATGAGGCAGAGCTTTCCTTCCTTTTTTGTGGTCACTTCTTCCCTTTTTGTAAATTGCAGTGGAGAAGACAAGCAGAATATCCATGTTCTGCCCTCAGCAGCAGTCCCAAGGGACATCATGCTCGTTTTTTTTTATTGTGTTCCTACCCTTCCTTCCTCCCAGGTAAGGAACCATGGATATAGGGCATGCTTGATCCCCAGGGTACTTGATCCTTCAAGGTACTTGATCCTTCTTTTCATATAGCAGAATTGTGCCTGACATTTGCAAGAACCAAGTTACATTTGAGCCCATAAATGAAGTGAAATGTTTGAAAATAAATGCTGGTCCTGGTCCAGCCTTTTGACAGTCCATAAGACTGATCTCAGTGCACCTGATTTAGACTCTTATACAACAGCTAAGTTCCACTTGGAGGACCACATATCTTTATGAACAAAATGAGTATTTCCATCTGTTCTCCAACTTCCATGATTATTTTGGGTGAAATTAATACTAAAAAAAGGCCTTCTAAATTATTTAGGTAAAAAGCAATATAATACATATAACCTCCAGAGAAGACCTTAGTAGAAAATCAAACCTTTAGCTTTCTGATGGAGAAAGGTATGTATATTATCCATATACATTCTAATAGTATCTCTGTTTCATTGTGTTACTTGAACATTTTCAAAATTCCTTGCTATTTAATATATACAACATGTGCAATATAAAATTAAGTTTACTGATGGGGAGAATAATTGGCAATAGCTTAAGTTCATTACTGTGATTTGGCAAGTAATAGTCTCTGTTGCCTAAGGATTACAAAATGACCCAAATAATCTTATTTAGGTATTTTGCTTCTAAGGATATGTAACTCAATGGAGATCTACAGTAATTTTACAGATCAGATTGTGACTTTGCTGTCTTCTTAGGATATGCTTCAAGAATTTTTGAATCAAACCAGTGCAGAAATTTTAAGGAATGGCAAAAATGTAAGTCCTAATAATTTTTGCTTTCTTTTAATTACAGTAAATAAACAGTCTTATTTAAATTAATTGAAGAACAAGAATTGAAAATAAATCATGGAGAAGTAAGACAGAAATAACAAAAATAGGAAGAGTGTATAATGAGGGATGGTGGGGAGATCCACCATCCACTGGATCAAAATAGTAATTTCCACCCCCACAGCCAATGGGACAAAATAGTAATTTGTACTGGCCTGTTATATTTTCATAATGACATTAGTAGCACTGACCCAGAGAACTGAGAGAGAACTTGACTCACTACCAAAGGCCACAGTGGCTTTACGTGCATTTGCACATCAGTGTCTACTTGAGAGTAGACTGCTTCTGGTGACGTTGTTTCCTGCTGCCCCATCTGAAAATGCACCAGGCTCTTCTGCAGCAAAAAATAAACCAAGCAAACAAATGAAAAAAAATCCCACTTCCTTTGTCAGAGGAACCTCATTGATTAGTTTTAGGTACCTCTGAAGCAAGGAGATCTTGCACAAATATTATCTCATCGTGCCTATGGGCTGGCTATTCAAGTAGAATAAGGTAAAACAAGAAAATAAAACAATTTACAGGACAGAAATTGATTTCTGAAACTGCACACATGCATTCCTGGGGAAACGGTGAGGAGTTTGCTTTAGTAACTCGAAGACCCATGTGTAGGCTGCTTTGATAGCACTGCTAACTTCAGTGAACTGGGATCCACAGAAACCTCAGCTCTCTTTCAGCTCCCTCAAGCTACAGAAACCTGTTGGGTAGTTCTGCTGGAGCACATTTGCTCTATGATATCTGCGAAAGCTATTTACAGCTACAAGGGAAATTACAGCTGGTGACTAGGAGAGGTTTGAAGGAGTAAGTGTCTGTTAATCCAGATATATAAATTCTTTTTCCATTCCCACAGAGGAGATGACTTTCTGACCAGGAACTGGAGCAGCTGTTCCCACTCCACTGACATCATGGGAAGCGCAGCCTTGGGAGGGTACCCAGGCTGCCTGGAGTGTGACTTCAGAGCTGACTGGCATTGAGCTGAGCATCTGCCCCAAGAGTCCTGAAACCTGGAAGCTGTAGTCTGCTTCTCACTTAGAAACCCAGTTAATCCTTCACCAACCTTCCTTTAGTCAAGCAACACTGTTAAGATCCAGAGCATTTAAAGAAAAATTTAAAGTCCTGACTGCTTACAAATTTCATTAAACCCATTTAAACTCCTATGAGGGGTGTGAGAGAGGTGGTAGAGCAGGGGGGAAAAGGACACTGCTATTGCTCCTTGAGATTGTCATGTAGAGGGTAGAGAACGAGTTCATAATTTCAAAGTTTAAACTCTGCAGGTTTCACATTAATGGCTTTGAATGTGTGATGCAACAGATGGCGAAGCATGGAGGTGTGTACATTGTGGTGGAATGGCTACCCAAAAACGCACACTCTTGGAATCCATTATGGGACAAAAAAAAGGAATGGGCAGACGTGCCACCTGAACCCTTCCTGAGTTTCTCTCCACTCTTCTACTTGTAATCACACTTTAGAGGGATTAGGAGTTAACAAAATATATCAGGATAGCCACCTCAAATTTATTTTCTTTTTTGGAGTGTTTTCTGAAAATAATAGTTCTAGTTTACTCTCTGAAGAAATCACAGTGTAGATATTTTACTGAAGGTATTTGAGGTTAGTCTGGTCCTCTGGCGAAAGAGTTTTGTATTACTTGAAGACTGGCTGGCTGATCTTGGAGTGACCAAGAAGTGTAATCTGGAATAGTTTCCGTGTGTTGCTGTTGGTAATGTTCAGTAACTATTAAAGAAATGTTTCTTCTTGGCAGAAAATGACACAACAGTTGTTTACTTGGCATGGAACACACTAAATGCCCAGCAAGCAAGTACCAATATAGATTTAGTAAAGAGTGTTAGAGCTGCTATTTTAGCAATGGTTGTTATTCTTATGGTAGAAGTAAATGTGAATATCTTCAGTGCTGAGATATTGCTAGTGATCCAGAGGCTACAGGACTTGGATTACTCACTATGCCAGCCTAGAAAGGGTCATATTTAGTAGGAGTAGGAGTGAAAAAATTTGGAGGAGGGGGAGGAAAGTATACGAACCCCAAATGCCTGCCATTCAAATTATTTTGACAATAAACCAAACTGGGCAAAGGATACTTCCCTGTCTAGAGGAGCTGATCTCTTGCAGAGAACAGATTACATGATTTCTGGAAGGTTTGAATGATGATAATTCAACATCAGATGAAATATCTGACTTTCTTTTTAATGTCAGAAAGAATTCTGCAGAAAAGCATAAAACTTAAAGTTGAAGAAATTTGCCTTCTGTTTCCAAGATAAGAATGTTCCTGAAAAGCTTATATTATATATTTATTAGCAGAGAGTTCACAGATGGCTTGCCTAGCAGTTCACGTTGCAGACACACATTGCTGACTTCATGAGCTAATAGAAAGAAAACCCTTTTTCTGCATACCTAGCCTATAGTGGTTAGATTTATTAGAGAATGATACTCATAATCCCCATATATAAACCAGTCAAGGGATATTTTCTGCAAGTCTAAGATCCTCACATGATTATTTTTTTTACCCCCAGTAAAGGCTAGTAACTTTGGCTTATAGAATTACTGAGTTTTGCGTTCTAGTTATTGTCATTAGTTCATTCCAGAACTAGTAAAATGCAAAGGTGCTGGTGGGTATTTTTCTTTCCAGTTCTTTGGTGAATGAATGTCCTCTTCCCCATATCAGAAGCTATAGTCTCAGAAAGCATGTTCCTCATTGCACTAGGAGAAGTAAGTACTGGAGTACATGATTTAACTTGTCATACTTCTCTGTTTGTCTGAAAAAAGCAGAGAAATCCATGCTGTATTTTAGGCCCAGATCATCAAGTAGAATAAATCATCATAGCTCTGATGACTTTGCATGGTTTACAACGATAGAAGTGATAATTCTCAGAACAAACAGAAACCGGACTTGTTGCACATGAATTTCTACAATATGGAAAGAAAACAATAGCAGCAGAAGGTAATGTGATGATGAGGAGACAAGGAGAGGCCTGAAAGTCTGCATAGTTACCTTAAGAGCTATCAGACACATTTGCAAACCCATTTTTTGAGTAGTATGAGCTTTTCACTTTAATTGGATCTATTGTTTGGAGGAAGGGAAAAAGGTGTGATGCGTGGTGTCAGAAAGAGATCAGGACCCTTATAAAAGAAGGCATAGAAGAACAGAAGCATAATTAAGCTGGACTGACTGTGGAGGTCATGATAGAATAACAGGTATCAAAGGATGCAAAAGCAGGGAAGCGTTGGCATGGTGACTGGGAGGCACTTCAGTATTAAATATAGTACACTTTGGATGAAAACATAGAATAGCAGCCTGGTCACAAATAGTGCTGGATTTTCAGTGATTCACATTACCAAAATATAAATGAAAACCTTGGTCTTCTGCAGTATTAAATCAAAACTTGTTTTCAGCTAGATATAACTTTTTGTAGTTTTATAGATTTTGAGGCTAGTAGCAGCTACTACTTCCTCCTGTATATCACCGGGCACTGCTTTTTACCAGGTTACTCTTTCTTGTTTCACTTACAGTCTTTTGAAAAGATACCTGTTCTATTTTAAACCATCAAAGTCTCCTGACTGTTATTGTTATGCTACTGTGCCTAGTTAGAAGACGTTGTGCTCTACCCCTTAGTTTGGATGGTATTTCAGTGATCTCTTGAAGACCAGTGAATGGTTGCGTAAAAGACTTGCCTTTGCCTACACATGGTTTATGTTTTTTTTGTTGTTGTTTCTAAACAGTATTTTTAAAACAGTTGTTTCAATCTGTGGTGACTTTGAAAGTTTTTTTTGCTTGAAGGACATACATGATAAATTAGAGACCTCCTCATCCATCTGTGAAACATAAAAAAATAAACTGGCAAAGTGACCAAGTTTCTCTTACCTGGTATCAGTTCTTGAAGCTCTTTATAAATTTACTGAAAGTCAGGTTGGGAGACAAAGCTTGCAATGTGTTATCTGCACCAAATTATTTTAATTTAAACCAGGATAGTCTAGTTAGGTAAGTTTAGAATTTCATTTTAAGTGAGTGGGCGTTCTAGCTCCCAGTTGTCTACTGACTATCATTACAGTAAAGTTTAGCTACCAAAAAATACAGTCTTAACTAGGCAGGCCTAAAGCTATTGAGATCTCTGTGTGTTATTGATACTTAATCTGTATTTGCATGATGGTGATTTAGACTGCAGCTGACTTACATCTTTCATAGATGAGACAAAATGCATAAGCTCTGCAGATTTGTCAGCATCTTACACATGCATCCAGAGGAATCCTGTCACAGTTGACTCCTTAGAACTGTAGCACTTCACTGAAAACAGACAATCAAGCTTTTAGCTCTGAAGGTCCTGTAAGAGTGGTATTTCAGAGTTAATTGCTACTGTCATTTTTCATTTTCCTTCTGGGCATCCAGAAAAATTTCTATGTTGCACTCACAAATGCTTACATCCTTCATGATTTTGTTTTTCCAGTGCAGGTACATGTGTGTGTGTGTATGTACATCCATGAAAAATCTGTCCAAATAGCTGTTTGATGCCTTTTTTGCACTAGTGTTCATTATCAGGACTGTCTATTGAGGATTTGAGGTGGTACTTGTTCAATCATAGCTGTGGCAGAGATGGTGTAACCAGCATCAGGTCAGCATGGTCTCTTTAGATCTAAAGGTAGCCACTTTGTTGCACACATACAAATTATAAGCAAGGCCTTGTGCTTAGCTTCCAAGTTCAGCTGGGATGTCTCTAGGTCCTCTCTTTGTGTCTAGTTTCTCCTTTCTAGTTTTTGGCTTACCTAGCTGAATTTGGTTATATCTGTAACTTCTGTGATGTATTTATTAAAGTACCATTAACATTCAAATTTTCTCCATTGTGTTTTTTCCTCAAAAGAAACCCCACAAACGTCTGATCCAATCTTGGTTTTCTTTTTTTTCTTTTAAAGTAAGCCTTTTTTTTCCCTCTTTCTATGTGCAAATGTTGTTTTTCTTATCATATCATGTGATAATGACTTTTTCAGCTCTAGAGTATACAAGTGTGGGGCTTACACAGTGTGTTTACATTTGATAGGGAAAAGAATTCCATGTAACTGAAGTATTGTAAATTTGATTTCCCCTCTGTCTCCAGGTATTCTTCCTTCTCTTTTTAAAAGTAATTTACTCTGTGATGCTATTATATATATAACCTATTTATAGGCACAAAATTTGATGGCAGAAGGTTTTAATAGAGTAATGCATACGTGCATTTTATATGTAAATACAGAAATAAAGTATCTATCTGTCTCTCTAATCTATCTAGATAGGTATGCTGTGAAGGTGTTTTAGTCATTTTTTATGTTTGTAACCATGAGATGGTTATTTTATTACAGGTTTATGGGATAACTCAGGTTGGAAAGGATCTTAAGGATCTTAAGAAGTCATCTAGTCCAACCTCCTGTTTGAAAAAGCAGCTGTAAGGTCAAAGTTGTCAGGGGGTTTATCTAATCACATCTTGAAAATCTCCAAGGATTTTCGACCTCTCTGGGACACCTGTTACACTGCTTGACTGTCTTTGTGGCCAAAGACATTTCCTTATATACAATTTGAGACTCTCTTTTCAGTTTATACTCATTGCCTCTCATCCTCCCATCATGTATGATTCTGTGATAACCTCCATTATTCCTCCACTAAATTCTGTGGAGGTACTGGAAGGCTACTATTAGGTCCCTCTAAGCCCACACTCTTCTCTAGGCTGAACAAACCCAATTCCCTCAGCCTGTTCTCACAAGGCATGTGCTCCATCCAGCCGCTGACTCTCTTGGTGGCCATCCTCCAAATGCGCTTCACTTTCATCAATGTTATTCTTTTATTGTGGTATGCGATGTACTGAGTAGAGGGGAAACAGGTATATTGGCTATGCTGCTGTAAATAGTGCCCAGGACACAATAGGCAGGCTTTGTTGCTGGGCTCACTGCTGACTCATGTTCAGCTTGCTGTTTACGAAGAGCTGCTTGCCATCCAGCCAGTCTCCAACCTGTACTGATGTAAGGGGTTCTTCCTTTGAATGTACAGGAGTTTACATTTTCCCTTGCTGAATTTCATATGGTTTCTGTAGGCTATTAACTCCATCCTGTCTTATGGATCTCTGTATGATGGCCCTATCCTCAAGCTTATCATCTGATTTCACTGATTTGGTGTCATCTGCAGCCATGAAGAGGGTGTGGTCCATTGCATCCTCTACATCATCATTAAAGATGTTGAACAGGCCAGGTCTCAGAAGATGCCACTGTAGTATTCCTTTTGCTACTAACATCTAAGCCTGACCATATAACCATCTGGTTTTCCACCTACCCAAACCATAACATCTTAACTTGGAATTCAGGAACACCAGGGGAGACAGTGTTGAAAACCTTTGAAAGATGGAGAGAATATCATCTACTGCTCACTTGTCTTCATGGACCAGGTCACTTTGTTACAGAAAGCAATCAGGTTGATCTGGCATTGTTTATCCTTGATAAATCCATACTGGTTGTTCCCAGTCACCTTCTTTTCCCTGTAGCAAGACCAAAAATGTGTTCCAAGAGAATTTGTTCAATGATTTTCCTGACTGATTGAGGCTGACTGGCCCTGAAAGTACACTTTTTTTGGGCTTTTTTGAAGATGGTTATGATGTTTGCTCATCTCCAGTTGTCAGGGCTTTCCCCCGATATCTGTCACTTTTCAAAGATGATAGAGAGTGGCCTTGCACTCATCTAGTTCTCTCCACTTTCTCTTGAACACATCCTTTCTAGACATGTGGATTTGTATGGATCAAGTTCTCCACAGTAATCTCTGAATCGACCCTCATCTACTGCTCTTAGTTGTTCTCCTTGAACCCTGCCTCTAAGCATTGTCACCTGGGAGATCTTGGTGGTGATAATTGAGACAAATAAGGCATTGGGTAACTCATCCTCATCTGTGTCTGCTCACCACCCCCTTCAGCAATGTCCCCATTTTTTCCTTGTTCAGTCATTTACTGCCTATGTAAAGCAGAAGCTCTTCTTTTTGCCTTTGATACTCCTTGCAAGTGTCCTGCTAAGCTAGATTTTTCCCAACAGCATCCTAACACTATGCCCAGGTAATTTTTCCAAATTTCTTCTTTGAAGCCAGTCCCTACTTCATCCTGCTGTATGTTGCACCTTTGCACTGGAGCTCTGTCGTGAGTTACCCACCCAGGCAAGCTGGTCTCCTTATTTGTCTACTAGTTTTCTGGAGCATTGGGTTAGACCACTCATACACCTGAAGGCTGCTGTCACATACAGCATTCCTGAGCTGTTCCTTCATATTCCCAGGACCAACACATCCAATAACACTGCTGACATGTCTTGTTGCAGACCCGCAACAGGATTTGTGGTATACTTTATTGAGCAACTGTCTTTTTCCTTGTTTACAACTGATTTCTTGTATTATTTGTTATGTGAATGTCAGGTTTTAAAATGTAATAATCACTTAATATCATTTGAACCTTAATATTCCCTGTCTGAGAAGGCACTGAAGCCATGTGCAAATAAAACGTGTTTGTGCTGCCTAATTCCTCTCAGAGTTACGGCACTGTTCCACAGTATCTCTGCTGGATGAACCAGAACTGGCACATCCATTGATTTCTACCAGCTGTTTTCTGCCAATTCCAGTTCCTGACAGGTAGCAAGCTGTGTAGCTGGCAGCAAAGAAACTCAAACAGTTCAAATATGCCCCAGGGAGGGCAATTGCTTACCCTAAGCCCATTAAGGAATTGCTATTATGCTTCGCAAGATACGTGCACATTCACCACATCTGTCTCCTGTTATTTGTACTCAGAACTGACAAAGGACTGAGATAAACATGTGCCTTTTTAATACTGAGCAAGAAAAAGGTATTTGTAAAAGACAAATGTTGTAGACATCTCAGTGAATAATTTCATAATGAAACTTCTTTTTTGTATTCTATGAAATGTTTCAGTAGCTGATCTATACTTTAACTATAAAAGACCGAATCATCCATTTAAATACCAAGACAGCCTATTCAAGTACTTTAAATCTAAATTTGTTCATTTTCATCTGGTGCTTTGACAGTCTCACAACATAGTAGAGGCAGCCTTAATCTGGGGACCTGCTGCCTTCTTCAGTTCCTTTTTGATTTCTCTGAGAGCTATCTTCACAAATATTGAACCAAGCAGAGGATGCTGTAAAATGCTTTCTAAAACATTAATGGATTTGGAGCAAGCCACCATAGCTCGACAAGCTACCTCTCCTCAAATGAACCATGCAACTGATCTTGTTCAGGCTCCTAGCTCATTTCAAACAGAAAGTGCTTTGCTTTTGCATTTCCTTTTGTAATGACGTGAAAGCATCCCTGTTATTAGTATATGCAGGTCAAATGATTAGCAGTAAATTTTTAAGCCATGACAATGCAGTTGCTTGTGATTCTCTGTCCTTCGCTGTGTCACTGCAGGTAAAAGTGATGTAATAAACTCAGAAGATGTTTTGTCCCCATAGCTTCTTTGGAAGTGAATAGGACATGAAGGAGGAATAGTACTTTACAAACTGAGCTTTATTAGGTAAAGCAGAGATGTTCTGGTGGAAATATTAATATGTCTCTGTGGGAGATCTTATTTTGGTAGCAGTCTTGCAGGTCTCAGAACTTGTCCAGTGAGTGCACTTTTAAGATCTTGAATCAGTTGACAGCCATTAGTATAAATTCCTGTTTCTTCAGCAACCCCAAATTACAATACAAGATCAGGCATTTGAAGCAGAAATATGCAGGTGCCTTCTATCTAATAAGATGGTGCTGGATCTAGCAGGTTAATATCTGGTATTATGCAGAAGAAAGACATTCAGGAAGCTGTCTGTTGGCTTCATTTAGAGCTGTTCATGTTCAGAGGCCCAGGATTTGTAAGTAATGTGGATTTTTTCCATTTTTTTCCCCCCTTTTTTTTTTTTTTTTCTTGAAGGCTAAGCAGAGAGTACAGATGCTCACTTTGTAACTGATTGGGAGTGACAGGGGTTTAGTGTAGCCCTGCAGTTACTGACCTGAAGCATTCATGATTCTGTGCCTTAAGCAAGAAGGAATAAATTATTCTACTACCTTTCACTGTCATTTTAAATCTGTAAAGGAACTGTGCAGTATAAAAACTTTAAGACTGTGTTTCCATTGTTAACATATGATTTCTTTAAATGAGCTGTCGAAAATTAAAACAAGCTGTTGCCCAGTGCAATTGTTGTTATTATTTTTTCAATCAGAAACCAATAAAACAATTTATAATGGGATTCTAAAGTGTATTTGTTAATTACAGTGATCATATAGTCTTTCAAATGCTAATGGTCTGACTCAAATTTCACTTTGTTTAGTTGTGTTAGAAGTTATGATTAAAGAATGGTATAGCTTTATAGTTGTTTTACTGCCATCTGTGTGCACCAGGCAATAACTATGTACAGATGGTTGTGATTCAGAGACAGGTTGCCACATGCAAAAAAAGTATGTTTCAGTTATTTTAATAAGATTTATTACAGCAGTCACAGTTAAATGCTTGAACCTTAATGATAATTGCTACTAATCCTTCAAGAAAAATGATCAGAGTTCAGTAAACCACAAGGAGCAGATTTTGCTGTAAACTTCAGAAACATCTCACTGCAAAGGTATGCTTTATGTTTGCATTTTATATTTTCTCCCCCTCCCCTTTCTTTCTTGATTGTTTATTCCTATATCTATGCTCTTGCAGCATTTGGTGAGAAAAGGCAAGAGATCATTCTCACCATCCTCTATTTTCCTTCCCAGGTATCAATACTTATTTATGTTGAAACACTTAGAGACTCATGAATTAATTTAAATAAAGGAGAAAAAGTCTGATAGTAAAACCAGACCATACCTCACAGAACTCTCAGTACCTGTGTATTGGTGATTGGGCCGCATTCAAACCCAAATATGGCCTTTTGATTCTACTTCCATTATGGAAGTTGTGATTTGGGTTCTGTATTTAGGCTGGCATCTAAATCTGTGCTTGACTTCTGTACTCAGTAATCACTTCCAAAATATGATAGTCTAGGACAAGGCTTAGAGACACTTTGTAGCATCCTAAGGATTTGCAGACTGATACCCTTTGTTGAACTGACAAACTAAAGAAAGTCCTGTGTGTGGCCTCACAAGGCTGTTGTTAGGATATGAGTTTGTGTCTAAGAAGTTTCTTCTGCCTAAACATTTCAGTGTTCCAAGAGGTCCAGTTCTTCCTCTTGAGTTTTTACTTAGATTATTCTTTACCTCTCCTATCAGACAGTGAGATTTTCAGCTAAATGTATGTATGTGTGAGCATGCATAAATAGTGTGCATGCGTGTGAGCACACACCAGTGTGTGCATGCGTATATGTAGGCATATGTGTACATATGTGTGTAATATACATATAGTATACTGTCCTAATAACAGATGGACTTAATAACCAGTTGTTTCTAGAAAGTGTTCTTGAGTTTTTCTTTCAATTTGATTCCTCAGTTGGTTTTCATTTAGACTGGTACCTTTTTTTTATGATTGGGACAATATCTGATGCACAGCTGATAGAGAGAAGTGCATGAGAGCCAGAAAAGTTCAGGAAAGTTATGCCAATTTATTTTTGTCTTTGCCATAGTTCAATTTTCACTTGTGATGTTACAGAATTTTGGAATTGTAATGCATACATGTATAACAGGGAAAATTTCAGGAAGAAATATGATCATTGTGATGTGATTTTTCTGCTTCTTGTTGGTGTTGAGTTTGTTCTGTAAACTCTTATCAACAGCTATACTGTGAGTTGCTATAATCAGTCACAAAGAAATCACAGCTACATATGGACATATCATTTACTAGGAGCTGGTCTATCCTTAGTATCAAGTGGTTCAGTATTAGCGTCAATCTGTGTTGCAAGTGGTTTTGTTTATGTCTAAACTCTAATATAACAAAAATAATTGGAGTAGCATGTAAACGAAGGATGTTTTCCCTTTCCTCCTTCTTACGTGCAACCTCTTTTTCTTTTGTGAGGCTCTCTTGCTTTGCAGATGAATTTCAGGACTAGAAATAAAAAAAAAAAGAAAAAGAAAAAGAAAAAGAAAAAAAAAAAGAGCAGTAAAAAATGACCTTTTCTCTCATCTTTCTGTATCTTGTGAAATACAGTTTTGCAGTGCCCCAAGGTGAGGAAGGTTGTCACTTTTTGTCTGTATGCATTATTGTTCTCTGCCACCATGAAGTTGCATTTAAGGGGAAGGGTGCTAAATCCCATTTTCACTCAAGGCTATGATGAAATGGACTGAGAAGCTACCTGAGTTTCTGGATTGTTTATCTTTTTGTTGCTAGTGAAAAAAACAATTCCTAAAGAGGAAATTTTTAACTATGTTCTGCAAGCTTACAAAATTAAATGTTTGCAGGTGCTTTGTGGGGCCCCAGAGTAATTTTTCTGAAAATCTCAGTTGCATTAAGAGAAGTAAACATTTTATGCTTCTTTTTCAGACTGAGAATGTTTGAAAATAAATGACTTATGATGGGAAAGGAAACCACTTAAACGATGATTTCCAAGTCATTTTAATACTGTACATCATTTTTCACTAAATATTACCCTTTGGATGATGCAGCCTTCCTCTGATACCTGTGATTGTGAGCAGTATTAAGAAAGTTCTTAAACACTCTTCGAACCGTCTTTGGATGACAGAACAGGAAAGAAAGTCTCAGTCCTAAAGACATGGCTGAAGGAACTGGTGACTGAAGGAACTTCAGGTAAAGGATGTCAGAGTACAGATCAGTCTTAGTCTGGAGAAGTGCAGATGAGTATGGAGAAGAGGTATGGAAGAATACTGACCCTGCCAGGATTCCCAAGTGGCCAGGAGTTAGACCATTTTTATGACTGCTTTGAACCATCGAGCTATGCAGAGGAGCTGGAAGATGCCAAAGAAATTATCTTGAGTTTGGTTAGGGCAGAACAGCAAAACTGTGCTGTGTTTCCTTGGTCTCCTCTGCACGATGTACTGCAGATCAGCAAATCTGGTGGCAACGACCAAGCGAAGAAGGCTATGCTTTTTTCTGGGGTTAGCTGTGCAGCTAGGAGACAGAGATTTGTTAGGAAGTTGTGGAAACACTGACTGTCCAACTGGAAACTTCCAGCCATACTGGCAACTGAGCTGAAAGTCGTATTCTAACCAGGAATATTTAAGTGGGTTTAAATGAGCACACAGGGGCTCCAGAGAAGAACTGCATCCCTTTCCGTCCTGGCCTTACCTGCTGTGTGTCTGTGTCTGTGTACAATAGTCTATAAATATGTGTGAGCATCTGTTACTGTATTCCTTTCCGTCTTCCCTCCACAAGCCAAGATTTCCATAGTCTGCTGCCATGGCACTTGAATATGACATTTTGAATGCATGAAGTGCAAAAGCATGACATTTTGAATTAGAAATTAATTTAACAAACGTGTCTGTGGAAAAATGTTTGGATCCTCAAAATTTGTCAAATGATATTTTGAAAAGTTAAAAAGATATTACACAAAATGAACTGAGGAAAGTTTAATGCAAAAGTTAAAAATGTTCACCACTTGAAAGGCATCATGAATTTAACAAAGAGGACATGAATCTCATGAACAACATTAGGCAAGCCACTACTTAGTGCTGTTGTTTCATTTCTGTCATCCATTCCTGTTTAAAACTCTTTTTGGGCAAAGGCACTCATAGTAGGGAATCTCCAGTGGTAGCCCAGTCTCAGCTGCAAACTTGATTGCAGTGGTCCCTGCAAACTAAGGTAGCATAAGTAATAATTATTTACCATTTCTGAGTTGCTGTAGCAAGTTAAAAATAAGTTAGTTGAGGATGGGCAAAGTTGTCAAATTATGTAAGTATGCAGATGGAAATGATTTGCAAATTCAATTGGCTTGCAACAAAAATTGATGCAAATAAGTACATATATTTAGTTATACCACATGTCACACAGAAGCTCAAGACTGGTGACCTTGGTTATTAGATTGGCCTATTCTAGATTGAATAAAAACTAAGGCATCCCTGCCTGCTATTTTACATGTTAATTTTTTGCACTTTTTGAAATGACATTTTGGAAGGGAGTAAATTATATGAACAAGTTCAAAGCTCGAAAGTGGCTGCCAGTCCTGGTATTAGAGCCACAAAAACTGAGGCTAATATTGTGCTAAGCCCTAAATACAACCTCCAAGCTTCCTCCTACTTGAAGGATGGGGACCAAATTGTGGTAGTAGATAACAAAAAACAGATAAAGAGTTTGCATTTTAGATGGTACCAGAGGTTTTTCTTCACATCCTGAAAGCAGATGGTGTTTCTGCCTCATCTTGGGACTATCAGCGTGCCCCACTCTAGGAAGGTCTCTTACCACTGTGGTATGGCAGTGAGTGGACAGAATTTGCCTCTTCACTATTGAAAACATAGGGAAGCAGTTCTCTGAGAGTCAGAAAGCATCTCTACCTCTCTCCCTCTAAGAGGCAGAGATTGGGAAGAATGAGATCTATTATGTATCTACTCTTTTGATCCTTTCTGTAACTTGGGATTTCACAATGTGTTTGAGAATAAAGGGTTTTGATGAGATCGTTAGGTGATTTCACATGGGGCAATTTCTTCAGTGGAGGTCTCCCAGGCTTCTGCACATTCCTCTGTATTGCTATGAATTGTGTTGTCACACCATGCTCTGACATTTGATGCATGTGTAACATCAGCATCCCTCATTATTGCACAACGTACAGTGAAGTAATATATTCATGTTTATTAATTTAAAATCCTGTTTGTTATGAGCAGTAAAATCACTTAGCTACAGTCATTTTCCACTTCATTTGGTATCCTACTAATTTTAACTGCATGAGACTATTTGCTAGGCTGGCAGCTAAACATTATATCTTTGTGTTTCTTTTAATTAAATTCCTTTTTGTTAAAAGTACTGATGGAAGCATAGAAGATTTTAATATCTGACCCTTTTGAGATCTCCTGATCTTAGTGCAAACATTTGCTTTGTCTCTCTACACAAACTCTATGTACTTCACAAATTCTACACTTTCTCTGCAGGAGCTTTGCTAGTCCTTTTTAGTTTCTTTTGACATCCAGTTTTCCTCTTTATCTTCCTGCTCCCAGCCTCAGTCACAGAATCACAGAGTGACTGAGATTGGAATGGACCTCTGGAGGTCATCTGGTCCAACCCACCTGCTCAAGCAGGCCACCTGAAGCTGATTGCACAGGACCACATCCAGATGGCTTTTGAATATCTCCAAGGAGGGATAATCTACAGACTCTCTGGACAACATGTGCCAATGCTAGGCTACCCTTACAGTGAAAAAGCTTTTCCTGATTCTCGGATGGAGTCTCCTGTGTTTCAGTATGTGCCCATTGCCTCTGGTCCTGTCACTGGGCATCACTGAAAAGAGTCTGACTCTGTCCTCTTTGCATTCTCTCTTCAGGTATTTATATATAGGGATAAAATCCTCCTTATCCCTCTGAACAGTCCCAGCTCTCTCAGCCTTTCCCCATAGGAGGGATGCTCCAGCCCCTTCATGATCTTGATGGCCCTTCATTGAACTCCATTTAGCATGTCCGTGTCTCTCTCATACTGGGGACCCCAGAACTGGACCCAGTGCTGCTGTACAGCCACCAGTGTACCCTAGATTCCTCTGTGTGCTGATTTTCACCACACTCCTTTGGTATTTTTGTATGCTGTCTTCAAACTATTTGCTGTTCCTTCCTAGAAAACCATGCTGTGAGATTGAAGAAGAGTCTGGAAGTCTCTGGACTTCTCAAACCTCTGGTGTGGTCACTAGCAATTGACATGCCAGAGAAATAGAAGAAAGGTTAAAAAACTCTATATAGAGACAGAGGAGTGGTTTGATTATAGGACAAGCAAGAGATTACAGTAAATGTAATGTTGAGAAAATAGGAATGGCAATACAAATTGTAAAATGTATAGGGAGATCAGCAAATTTTGTTTTTGTTTACTGGTCAAGTTATTTTCATTTCTGTTTTTTTCCCCAGTCCAACTGTTATCCTTATGTCATCAAGTAAATATTTAACATTTGTGTCACACTTAAACATTTTTGAAGCATTTAAAATACTAGTGCTTCAAGGTATTTTGGTTTGTTTTGTTTTCACCAATAATCTTACTAGAGAATGAAGTGTTCATTTTTAAAATGAGGTATCAGAGGCAAAGGGAAGCTGTATGTTGCCCAAAGTTAAAACATTAATTCTGTGACATAGAATTGCAAATAACTGATAGCTCTGAATTCTTCTCAGCCAAGAAATGATATGATCCTTTCCTGCTAGACTTATTAGAGGTAAGCATCCTGACTTCTGTTTTAAGAAAAAAGTACTTAAACAGGGTTGTACAGAGGTCAAAAAGCAAGCTCATTAAGTGTGGAAACTGAAGCAGCCTGCTCTGCATGTTCAGAATGTATAAGCATTCCAGAAAGGTATAAATTCATACAATCTCTCTGTGTAACAGCTACCCAGAGGGCCCTGCTATTTCTCGTTTTCATTCTTCTTCTGTACTGCATCTCTGTAGGGTGGTGTCAGCTTTTCTGGGTGCAGCTGTTGTCCAGGACTTGCAAAACTGCTTCTGTTCTTCAGACTTGTTTCTCTCTGCCCAATCCTATTTATCTGATTCTCTCTCATCTCTCTTTTTGTTTTTTTTTGTTTTGTTTGGGTTTTTTTTTTTTTGTATATTCGCAAACAAGTTCAGGTTCCTTCCTTCCTTCCTTCCTTCCTTCCTTCCTTCCTTCCTTCCTTCCTTCCTTCCTTCCTTCCTTCCTTCCTTCCTTCCTTCCTTCCTTCCTTCCTTCCTTCCTTCCTTCCTTCCTTCCTTCCTTCCTTCCTTCCTTCCTTCCTTCCTTCCTTCCTTCCTTCCTTCCTTCTTATTTTTTTCAGGTAAGATGGGATAGCACTGGAACTTGAGGTTAGGAAGGATAGGAGAAAAGAGATCAGAAGGGTATTTCTATCATATTTCTGTCCCATTGTATTAATACACACTTGTGAGCGTATGTGTGCATGTGCGTGGGTGTCAGACCTGCCTTCTCAGAGGACTGACCCAGCTGTCTGGCACCATTACAAACTGCACATGGATGTTGCCCTGACTCAGGCAGGACAGGTCAAAGCAGAACACCTATTATCACCACCAGAAATCCACCACAAAGGACATGCCAAGTCCACTGTCACCATGTCACCAGGACAAATCCCTCTGTCCCTTCAGTCTGACAGGCAGAGACATGGAGAGGAGAGAGCCTGGAGTCCAAAAGGATTTGGCAGTGTTAGGTTAATGGTTGGACTTGATGATCTTAGAGGTCTCTTCCAACCAAGGCTATTCTGTGATTCTGTGATTAAATTTAGTGTGTTAAAACTGAATATCTGCATCAATAAAATTACCAAGGCCCCTTTATTCTTGAAGATGGCATCAATGACCACCAATCACAATTTGCTACAGTTGTTTTTGCAGTCTTGAAGGAGCTGAAGTTTTTCTGATTTTTCTTTGGTGAGTCCATTTGTAAATCCACCTACCACTGCCATCATTATCAAAACATTATTTGGGTTCAGTCATTTTCTCCACAGGATATTCCAGCCCCCCTTATCTCTATTGTCAATGCTGCTTTATTCCACTTTGTGAAAAGTTTATCCTCTTACTGACCTTCCCATATCTTGCCATCTTCCAATTCTTTTTCTGGCTTTGCACTGTATTTCTTTAAAATCTCTGCACAGTTGTATTTGGACCTACTTATCAGATCTTGTTGCTCAGCCTTTAATTCTAGGTCCCCTTAATTTTTTCAGATCCTTATTGGATCCTTTGACATTTTTTTCGGGTCCCCGACAATGTATTCCCTAGTTATGTAAGCCAAAAATGCCTTTCTCCTTTCTCCTCATTTCTTTAGAAGATACACATCCTCTCCAACTCAAATAGTATTAGTCAAAAGTTTTCTTTGCCCCACAACAGCAGAAAACAGGAAATGAGAAAAGGAACCAGGCAAGAAAATCAAATAATACATAGCTCAGCTAACAGGAAACATGAATGATTCCAATAAATTATGTAAGTTACTGTTGTAAGGTCTTCTCTTCCTGCCCTGTTCTACCACATTGTTTTCATCTGAGTGACATATAAATTAGATAATAAAATCTTCCAGGCAGGGTTGGCATCTTTCATTTGTTTTTTAATGCACCTAGAGCAGCATGTAAAGAAGCACATTGTAAAACATGTACTTTTTTTTTTTTTAAAAAAAAAGAAACTTCCAAAAGAAGCATGAATAATGTAAAGCTTTATTTCAGCTCCTAATTTTGAACTGGCTGTAAAATTTCATTTTTTCAGATATGCTTTCCTTACCTTTAAAGCCATCTGTAAATGTCTTTGTGCTGTAACAATTGTCATTGTTATTGGACTTTTCAGAAATCAACTTAGATCTACTTTAGCAGAGTTTTGTCACAATACACATTTAACCGATTTTGGTTTTAGAAAAAAAGCCACTAAAATGCTACTAAGTAAAAATGACTTTTCACCAGTTGATCCATGCCATTTATTCTAAAAAGGCTCTCAACATGAGCACAGGGACAACAAATTGGAAGGGACACCTCCTTGTCCTTACACTCATTTTTCTTGTACATTATTTTGGAATTCACTAACATAACAAGCTATAGTGATGCCCGGAAGATAGCCAAGAACATAGGTCTAATCTGTGATAATGTGGACCCATGGACAGATGCTGATAAGGAGAACTTTATTAATTTGAATCCTGGAGGAAGAGGTGGATCACGCCATTCTGTATGTGCACTGTTGGAACTCACCATGGCAGAGTGAACATCTGACTCCTTAGAGTAAATTGGTTTTGCTTTTGCATAGATGGTCATCCTCAGTGCTGTTGTCATTATCTGGTTGGAATAATGTTTCTGTGAGAGTTGAAAGGTGAACAAAACCAGTAACAGGGACTCTGCTAAAGATAGACAAGATAATGCCCTGCCTCTGAAGGTGGATCTGAAGAGGTTTCTGGTTCTAGTGATGAAAACAAAATATGTCATCATAGAAATCCACATGGAAAACCAAAAAGAGCATTTCAATATGGTTTTTTGGGGCACTGCATTTCAGAAAATACTGCCAACAATCCAGAAAAGAAGGCTGAGAAGTGAGAAAGAAGGAAATTTGAGGCCACGATCCATGATTTTGGGAGAGACATTATTTTTGTTATGGAAAAACCCCCAAACTATGTTATACTATCTTTAATGAATACTCTGTTACATTCTTCCTTCATAGTAATTCCTGTTTTTCACAGACTCTTTATTGCTTGATAAGGTTTTCCTTGTTCTAGTTAGGTAAATTTACTCATTTTAAGAGTAATAAAGACTTAAATTTTCATTGCTTTGAACAACAACTTGTTGAAAAAACACAAATTTAGTCCAAAATATACTAGAACTCTAAGTTGTTGATTTTTTTCTTCTACAAAACTCAGATAAAAGTTTTATCCAACTCCTCATTGACCATTCAAAATTATGTATTTCAAGGCAAACTATGATAATTGAAAGACTTGGGATTTTAAACAAATGTGGATGGAGTTTCAAATTAACAGGCAAAATGTATGAAACATCCCTGACAGTGTGTGCCCTGTAAAACTTAGTTTGCTGCTTACCAGAGGGGGCTGTCATCATTTTCAGTGGAAAGCCATGTCTCAGGTAGTGCTTCCAGAGATGATCAGTTCAGTGACAATGATAACTGTTTTAGAAACTACAGTATTATTGTTAAAGATGAGGAGGTATGATTCAATCTGTTTTGGTTTATAGTTTAATCTGATCATCATAGAAATATTCAAGTATTTCCAAATGGAAATGGAAAAATACCAAAAAGGTAGCCTTTTGGCTGGCCAACTGGATGGTTCATTTTATGGGAACCTATTCTTCATAGCTTTCCATTGCAAATATTTTCAATATGAACTGATGCTGAATTTCCAAGGAAAGGAAGCCTTAAGCATTTCAAGTGTCATTGTATATCTGTAGCTAACTTACACTGCAAGTAGTAAAGCTGATATTTAATATTTGGCTTTATTCCAACTTCAGAGAGAAAATTTAGGGGAGATTACAGCCTTAAATTCCATTTTACAAGTTTTTTACTTTTTTTTTTTTTTTTTTTTTTTACTTTTTTGCCTATGCGTCTGTGTACACCCATACTCTAAATTGTGAAGTAATTCTTACTTATAAAGTAACTGAAGAGGCTTGGATACTCTTAATAAGCTTTGTGTATTGGTATGCATTATATTACACAAAACATCCAAATCTTTTGGCTGTTACAACTGAAATACACATTTTGCTTAGACTATATTTATTTGAAAGGTTTATGGGGCTTTCGCTTTCTTCCCATCCTCCCATCCCTTTCCTCATTTATGCTCTGTGCTTGAGGCTTCTTAAGGCAAGCTGAGAAAATAATCTGCTCACTTCTAATTAATTTCAATGGGAACTGTGTGGGTAAATCCCTTAGTTTGAAAATATCAACCACTTTTCCACCTGCACAGACTTTCCTCTGTAGTTAAAAAGACTTAATTTGTCTTTGTCCTAACCTTACACCTACTCTGTACTTGCATTAAGTAACTATAAGGCAAAGAGCAACAAAAAAACAGGCCCAAGGGGACCTGAAGAGATTAAGATTTTTACGGTTAGAGTAGATGTTTTTGCAGTTTATGCACATTATCTACATGTGATTGCACTGCTTTACTTTTCTCTACAGCACTTCTATTCTGGAAATTACTAGTAAGAAATAAACATCTTGATTTTTTGACATGTTTTTAACAATGGCAGGAAGGTCAGCACGGATTGTCATTTATTTAGATATTTTTAAAACAAACAATGCACAACACAATATATGATCCACTTACACAGAAATGCCCGTGCATTCAGTACATTTTTTTTCAGTCATTTTCATAGGCATATTGCACTATTTATTTTCCCCCACTTCTTTTTGTTGTTGTTGTTGTTGGTTTTTTGTTATGTTTTGTTTTGTTTTTTATCCCCACCTTCAAGTTTAAAAAGAAAACAGTATGGTTCTGATCCACACTCCTTCAATATTCAGTTAGAGGAAGAAAGAACATCAGCCATCAAAAGTAAAGTCTCCAGACAACTCCTATCCTGGAGGAGAGTCTTAATCTGACTGGCAGACACAGGCAAGGTTTTGTCTTGGCTTGGTATGGTTTTTTTTGCTGTGTCATTTCTGGTATAAACCACTGCTACATCTTGAAGCTACCTATCTGAGAAGACTCTTGCAGCTTGGAGCTAAGATTGTAATTTTCTCATCTGATGAATGGATTCATTTTTTTTCCTTTTATGGGGAAAAATTTCAAAAATGTCTTAGCAATGTAGAAGCCTAAATCCCATCGAATGTCACTTGGAATAAAATTATCAAAAGCTCTTTTATTCTTAGAGCTTATACTTGTCAGATGCACAATCTGCCATGGCTGTCACAAATCATCTCTTCTAGACCCATTTTCACTTCTAATTTCCTAATAGAAAAAAAAAAGTAACTTAAAAGATCAGAGCACCAGAATATAGTCCATCTTATTTAATGCAGGGGTAAGCTGGGTAGGGAATAGTGTGTTTTGCTAGGTAGACTGCACAGAGCTATTCAGCTCTAATACGTTAACAAATATTCTTTTGGACCACTTGACCTTTTTGTTATGCAGATATTCTAGCAAGAGTATAGTGGCAAATTGAATTTGCCTTGACACTCCTGCTCCATTCTGGCAAAATGACACAAAATCCATATTGTACCCATTAATGTCAGACTAACACATACTTGTTGCTGCAGGTTTTACTGTTATTGCTATTCCCTCAGCTCTCCTTTGCACCCCAAAGAACGTGCCTAAAAATATGTGCACTTCATGACTCATAAGATGTATTTGGCTTGTGCACAGATACAAGTAAACAGGTAGAAAGGAAAATGGTGGTTGAAATGTCCTGCAGTAGCATGTTCACAAGAACAGCCTGCCCATGACTTATGTCTGCTCCTCTGCAGCCTCCAGAGGCGCCACAACCTCTTGAGTAGCTATGCATTCCATCACCTCCGCTCTGCAAGGATCTCCTGGCCAACACTTCCCCCTTCAGGATCGAAAACAGCCCCCTTTCCAGTAGTTTAAGAGTAGCTTTGCATTGCAACAATTATCTGTTGAACTTGGAGATCCTCCTAACAGATAAAAAATACTTTCTCCAGAGAATTCACTTCCTCAGACACTGATAAGCCAGTGTGTTCAAAGTGCTCTAGATAATGTGCAACCTTTCACTGTGAGATTAAGCTGTCGAATTCATAGATTTTGATTGTTAATATGTCACGTTGTGAGGAAATTTTCTGTTTTTTCTTGTTTATTGGCTGCATAATCTGATTTCAAAACAAATCTTTTTTTTTTTTTTTTTTTTTTCTTTTGGTCAGTGTTCTGAAGCTTATCAACTTCACATTGCCCAACAAAAATATCCGCCTGCATGTTTATTGATAGCATAATGTAATGAATGTTTATTTACTGGCTCAATCTCCTAATATGACCAAATGTTTTATCTCTGCTGCTTATTGTTCCATTTTCTTTACATTATCTTCAATTTCTATAGATTCGGTCAGAAGTCAGTACGTGCAGAAGCTTTACTAGAGAGATTTAATGTCTCAGTGTTTTCAGAAAAGGTGGCAGAAAACATAAGAAACATTTTATAAAGGGATTAGGAAAGAAATCCTAATACTCTGGAAAGTATTGTGGAATCTGGGTTCTTACCCGTGCAGCTGAAATATTTCAGAACAAAAACACTAAAGAAGTTCCTTAATAATTTGTTAGCTATTATTTGTAAAATAAACCATTTTACGTTAGTAGAGAGAGAGAATTTATGAAATAAGGAGATAAAGCAGATGACTGTTTCCACTATTGCTTAAGGGCTGTTAATAGTACTGTTTTTCAGTATCACTGAAGTGGTAGAACATGAACATTTATATGCACCAAATAACCAAATGCATGTATTCAAATAAATGAATGCCAACAGGCACAGGACTAGCTGAGCACCTGATTACTTTATGTGCAAGTCTAATTCCTGCACTCAAACGTCCTGATCTTTTTTGTATTTTTTTTAAATGCAGAAACCAAGTGAACTGCTTTAGAAATATAGTTCCTAGCATTACTATGTTACTTAGGTATATACTACTTTGATAGTCAATATTTAAATTTTGCATATGGATAGAGGTGCTTCTAGGATTTTTTTGGACTGGTTAAACTGTGAAGGAGGCTGGCTGATCTTGGAAATATCCTGTTAGAATTTGCCTCATATTTTTCAGTTTTTAGTTTGTCAATAAAGTTATATATTTGATTCCAAAACACGAATTCTTCTTCCTAGTACACGCTCCTAAACTACTTTTGACAGTCAAGATAACAATAAGGATACTCCATTCTAACACTGAGTAGTAATTAACTCTTCCTCAGACACTGTATATGCAAACAGGACCACCTAAGAATGTGTGTGTACTGGTCCATGACTGAGTGCACAGCTAGAAATAACTCACAGAAATTTAGTAAGATAAACTGGAATTTACTGTTTAGTTAATATGCTATTAATAATTAATATGTCATTAACATGTTAATATGACATTAATATTAAGTCTGCCAGGTCAAAAATCTCTATTTTGATAATTGGTTTACAAACAATTGTTTTAGAACTTTTTATTAAGTATTCATACATGCACTCTCAATACTAGGACTGGATTTTAATATGACTTATTTAAACCAGATAGATAGGGAAAACACACTCTTTTCGCCAAAAGAGAGAGATGGAAAGAGAGTTTAGAGGATCCAAGGCCCTCTTGACCTCAATATTCCTCTTCTGGGCAGAAATGGATGGGAACAATTTGAGGGTGGTCTCCACTTCTCACCTGATCTGCAGATGAAAGAGACGTATATGAAACAATAACAACCCAGAGTGCATTATAACTTCACCAAGAGATGTTCGCAGCAATGTATACTATACATCTGGAATGAAAATTCATCTTTTCATCTGCACCAGGGAGAAAATTTTCTAATATTTGTATGTTTACCCAAAAAATATTTTTTTTTTAAAAAAACACGACCAAAAAAATCTGGGACTTGTGATAAAGCCTTATGCATGTAGCATTTTCATCTTGTTCATGTTGGTGTAAACCCAGGACGAAGGATGTGCAATAAAATGGGAATAACACAATTGCACCACTGGCATAGTCAACAGCACATTAAATAAAAACTATGTTTTGCAGAGTGTTTTACATGTGTTTTCAGCTTACCCTGGCCAGTATATAACCCATCTGGCAGGTATTCAGTAAAGAATGGAGAGGAACATGCAGAACTTCTTTCCTGCAATACTTAACAAAGTACACAATGAATGTGGTGGGCTGCGTAAAAGTTTGTGGCATGTGGAGGCAGCCAAGGTGAAGAAGAGCAAACAGCTGTTCTTTTCAGTATTAGGAGATTGCAGGTGTAGAATAGACCAAAAAAAAAAAAAAAAAAAAGAAAAAGAGGCATTTTTCTCACATGATCAAGTTGTAATGCTCATTATCTCATACAGTGGAGAAGAAAGTTAAAATAGCTACTAAAATGAAGATACATTGTTGGATGTATCCACATGAAGGTGTGGATATAAATGCATCCTGAGGTCATGTGGCATCATGCAGCTGCCAGAAGCTGGAAAGCTCTCTGGCAATAATTGGCAGTGCATTATCATCCTGTATTTTCATCCCCTTTCCCTGAGCATCTGGATAAGAGATGGGACCCTGCACTGAATGGCCCCACTATTGACCATTTTTATGCTCAGCTATGTTGTGCAAAACTGATAAATGGCTCAGCTGCCCTGTGGCAAATGGCATATAAGGCAGGACATGCTGTTGCAGGCCAAGTGTTGTACAGCAGCTATGGGATGACACAGCCTCCTGGTCTAACTCCGTTCCTCTGTTCCCACGCTGAAGTCCCTTGTAAAAATCTTTTACAGCTTCCTTTCAGAAGAGACCACAATTTGTCCCCTGTTGACAGCTGTTGGTACAGAGGGGTTGGATCTTCACAAGTTTTACCTTTAGAAATTTTTTCAGCCAATACAGTTGCAAAGGTTGGACCTGTTTTTGTTTTAACACCTGACAACTACATTTCTCCAGAGAGGGAACAAAGTACAACATAAACCTTTGCCAGCTCATGGATTTTCTTCCAAATCATAGCAGTTTCTCTTTTCCTGAAAATCTTTTGGCTCTCTGGTACTCGGGTGCATGCCATGCTTTGCCAAAAAATTTTCTGGACATGGATAAGATGTTGAGCAAGAACCATGCACAGTGTTTTACATATGATAAACTAACTCAGACGGCTTTTATGTTAACATACCAAAAAAAAAGCTGTTGTGAAGGTAGTTAAGAAAGCTCTGAAATTTCATATATGGAAATTCATTTATTTTCTTTACACTTCTTAGAACCCCATTGCAGGGAACACTTACTCTGAGATGTGAAAGTTATTTTCTGACTATTGCTTGGTAACTGTTGCTTTCTGAGACTTTTTTTAAGCTACTGTTATTCTCCTTTTTTTTGTATACACTATTTTTCTATTGCACTATTTAATAACATGGTGAGGAATGCCACTTGACAACCTAACTTAATCTATCTGCAGAACAGCTTCTCTGGTAAAGAAACATCTGATGTAGAACAATAACCTCTGTTACTGACAGGGTCAGTTGCAACTCAGTTTAGGTTTTGTTTCTCACATAATAGAGTATATTTTATTTTTGTGTTGTCTATTTCAAGTAATCCTTGTTACTTTTTAATACAGCAGGATGGGTGATATATTTGCTTCTTTTGTCCTTCTGATTGTGGCAGTTTTGGGTTTTTTTTACAGTATATAATTGTACTTCGATGAAGTAGTTCTGATCTGGAATAGCACGTGTTGCCATGTAACTACTGGGTTAAGAAACTACTCTTTTTTTTGTCTTTGTTTTTCTGCTTGCACTTTCTCATTAGTTTGAAGATGATGATTTTCTCATGCCTACAGTAAAGCTAAAACCTTGCCACTTTTTCTTTCCCATAGTTCTGTCATTATCCATTTAAGTCCAGACTGGAGCTGGGCCGCAATAGAATATTACCTCAACAGCCTTTCACCTCCAAGACCCAATTTCAGATACAGGTGTCAATTAAAAATAATTTTACTCTCCCTCTTGCCCCATTCGTCCACAAAATGAAAGCCACTGTACAGCCTGACACAGCTGTGTGTCGTCGCTCAGTGGGGGCACAGAGGTTAGGATAGCAGAGGTGCTGCATTGGTCTGGAATGAAGTACTGCACCTGAGGTTTGCAGAGACACTTCACTACAAGTGTTATCCACTGCACTATCCTTTTTCATGCTTATGAGCACAAAATTCACTCCCTGGTTGGAAAGTAGTTCCACTGGAAGTAGACGACTTCAAGTCCTGTAACAATTCATTGTGTATCTGGAAAACTTTAAAGCACTTAGTCCTTTTTTCTGTTGTTGTTTGTTTTCAAAGTCTCGTTATTGTGTCGTGGTGTTCTATTACTAATCTAGAAGCTGGCAGTCCCTGGGTAACAGGAGCACAAGACAAAACATCTATTGCAAGTCTGCTGCTGTACTAACAGCTGAGAGTTGATTACTGCTCCACAGCCAGCAAGTAGGTGTATAAGAAACAATTATTTGCCGTTTCATTGTGTTCCTGCTGGTGCTTTTATTGTAAGAAATAATCAGGCAGCAGGCTGAAAATGAACAAAATAGAAGTACTTTTTCATACAATTCCTAAATGTGTTGTGTAACTCATTGCCATGGTGTATCATGGAGGCAAAGGGGATGAACACATTAAATTTGGTTAAGTTCATTAATGGTAAATGTGGTTACTAAATATGATTGGAATGTAAACCATAGCTAGGAAGACTCTGCGTTTCTAAGTGCTGGAAGGTGTGGTGGTGTACCAGTATTTCCCCTTGCATCTCACATTTTATATGCACTTCTTTCTCTAACTGGTGCTGGGGACAGGTTACTGTATTAGGTAGCCCTTTGGTCTGACCCGTTATGGCAATTCTTTTGTTTTTATGTCTTCTGAGATTTATTTTTTTAATCATAGCTGTTGTGAACAATTGTATAAAGTAAAGGTTCTGATAGTTCCTAGGAAATGTGGAATCTATCTAAGGAATGAATTTAGCATGGAAAGTGTTCATTCAGAGATGTTAAAAGTTTATGGTGATAATAAATATAAACACAAAGGTGATAGCATCTTTTCCTGTTGTTCTTGCTGGGTTTTGGTATCATAAGGCCCTAAGGTATATTCATAACTTTTGTCTTGATATGTTTATTTTCTGATTATGTCTCTTCTTAGTGTGACAAACCCTGCGTGCCATCACCTGAAAACAGCAATATGGTGCTAGAGAAAATTGTCAAACTGGTTCCAGTCTTAATATATAAGATGTTGTTTGATATTTATTCCTATTTAACTGCTCAGTGTTGGTGGTTTATTTTTTTCCTTTACATAGATCTGAACAGAAATAAACCCAGATGAATAATTTAAAAAATGGCCTTGTTAAAGGCATATTTGATATGTGGCAGGCAGCTTGCCTTTTTGCAGGTTTGCCTATGCTAATTATACTTTCTTTCATAATACTCATTGAATCATGCCGGTGCATTAAGTTTCCTCAAAACTATTATTGTTAGATTGTCTAAGAGACTTTATTACTTCAGTTTCTAAAATGATGCAAAGTAAAGTGATATGATCTCAGAATTGTTCAACCAGTTACACACTAAAGCTCTCATTTTCAATGACTTACAATGTACAATGTTATCAATTCATTACACATAATTTTACTCCTCATTTGATTGCAAGCTTAGAGCCATAACAGTCTGTATTGGCCAATTTAAGAAACCCAGTTTACTAGTTACAAAATTGCAAATTTTATTCCATACAAATTAGGGTTTTATCATTCTCAGTGTATTTGGTTTAAGGTCGTTCAATCACATACTGGTTTATGCAGTTTTCCATCCCTTCTAAGCAGTAGTTACAGCAAATGTAAATGTATCCCCCTGCTAAATAAGACAGGAGAACCAATGACAACTGACGTGGAGAAGGCTGAGGTGCTCAGCAATATATTGCCTTTGTGTTCAATGGTAATCTCTCTTCCTACACTTCTCAAACCCTTGAAACTCAAGGCAGGGACCTGAGGAATTAAATCCCTCCCATTGTAAATGCAATCAGGTTCGAGACCACCCGAGGAACCTGAACATGCATAGGTCCATGGGACCTGATGAGATGCTTCCTAGAGTCCTGAAGGAATTCTTATGTAGTCCCCAGACCACTCTTCATCATATTTGAAAACTTGTGGCAGTCAGGTGAAGTCCTCAGTGTCTAGAAAAAGGGAAATATCAAAAAGGGAGACCCTGGAAACTACCAGCCAGTCAGCCTCACAGGTTGTCCAGAGAAGTTTTGTATCTACCATCACTGGAAGAGTTCAAGGTCGAGTTGGATGGGGCTTTGAGCAACCCAGTCTAGTGGAAGATGTCCCTGCACATGGCAGGGGGTTTGGACTGGATGATCTTTAAAGGTCCCTTCCAACCCAAACCATTCTCTGATTCTAAAACTGCCTCTTTAAAAGCAAGAGTAAATTTTAGAAGCAGTATTCCTTTTTCAAGGAAAGATCTGGTTTTCATCAGTCTGGAAGGTTCAAGTAGATAAAACAAGAAGAAGGCCATAAGGTAATCTTTAGGAAAATCCCTAGGCATTTTAAGGTCTTTGGGCCAGTCAAGATTAGAAGATAGTGATTTTTACTCTTACAAAAACCACTGTAAATACAGAGAAGTTAATCAAGACATTTTTGGATCTGTCTTCGTAAAACTGAAAAGAGCATAGATCTTTTTTTTGAGATTTGTGTGTTGTGGTGTACTGTGTAATTGCTTTTAAACATTATTATTATAATTATATTTACCATTATATTATTGTTACTTTTATTAGTAATGATAATGTGGGTTGTTTGTATTGCAAATAAAAAAAGATCACACATAAAAGCAATACGTTGTATCTTTCCAGTAGCATTATGAAGGATGTGTGGAGGGCAAAGTTTTATTTAGCAGGGTCATGGAAGATGATGTCTGAGTAATCAGGATGTAAGTTGGTTTAGCTATGAGGAAGAGTAGATAAGACAGTACACTGGAGATTTTTCCTTATGCAGAAAGAACCATTATACTTAGCTAAAGCCTAGAATTGAAGCCTTAGGAGGAAGATCTAGTCAAAATTATCAGTATGAGTATAACAGGACTGGAGTGGTTTCCACAGTCACTGAGAAGAGAATGATAAACCTGAGAGTCTTAATTAAGGCATGTATAATGTTTGTAGCTTGTTGGTTGGTGGTTTTTTTGGTTTGTTTGTTTATTTCTTTTCAATAAATAAACTGAGATTGAGGCCTGGATCAAAATTGTGGGTTTTACATAAGTATGTGTAAGTATTTGAGAAGAAAAATAATTGCATTAGTTCAGAGTTTGCAATAAAACAAAAATAATAGCCATGAAATCCGGACGTTTTGATTTTTGAGAAAATTCTAATGATTTAGTGTTTGTTTTGGCCTTGTATTTGTAAGGAATCGGACACCCGAGCGGACAGAGAGATTAGGAGTTTTATTTGACCATGTTAATGTTATGCTGATGATTGGACATCCAGAAGGATGAGGACTACATCTGGACCTCTGCTCTTTGAATCCTTTTTGAATCCTTTCGCGCTTGAAGTATCCTGAGACAAAGATTCTGTCTGTTTATTTGCATGACGCATTTACTTCCTTTTGTGTGTGCTAAACATTCTCTGAATGCTGATAGTTCTCAGGTTAAAATAACTACTAATTATTCTCTGAACCCCTGCACCCCCAATGCTTGTACAGTTTTTCATTGTATCTTCTCCTCCTTGTTACGTTTATGTTCTTTTCCCTCAATAGATTCCTAACCTATGATGCCTTTCCTCATAGAAAATTGGTCACTACACTGGATCATTGTTTTGTCTGGTTATGTGCCATAACCCTGCCTTCCTCTGTGATGTTCTTCTGAGTTGGAGTGACTAGATGTGAAATAAAAGTCAAGATGTGAGTTTATTCAGGGTTTTGTAGAACAGTTTTCTGCTATATGACACATTTTCTGTTTCATTCTCAAGTCCATTCTCAATAATTTTTAACATTGCATATGACTTTAGTAATGCTTCCCAGCATTTTTAAAGAGTTCTTTCCCAAGAAGTAGTAACGTAGACCCAAGGAATAGGGATATTTACGAGGATTAGCTTTTCCCCCATGTGATGAGTTACAGAAATGACAGGGCAAAAGGGAATGTGTCATTGATGGCATTAAAGACATTTACTGTGTGAAGAGGAATAAGGATGAACAGGAAAAGGTCATTAAAGACTAACAGAGCTCTTGCCACAGTGCAAGTAGGATTGGGACCATCAAGGCTGGATTCAGAGAAGATTAATTTCATCACACAATGAATATAAAGACCTCATTAAATTACCTAAGCACAGAAACAGGGGAGAGAGAACACTGGCTATCAGAACTAGTAAAGGGAATGAGATTCTTTATTTGTTTAAATGCAGAAACTAAAGCCAGTAGATTGTACCATCGTAACCAAAGTACCACACTGTGCATTGGTTTTCCATTGAATACATCCATTCAAGCTTGTGATTTACAAGACCTGACATGGGACTAGCCCTCATACCAACAGGAACTTTTCCCAGCCACAACCTTCCATTGCAGTGCTCTATTGTAGCAATAAAATTGCCTGATGATAAAGGAGTGACAATACTGCTGGAGCAGAAAACTTCAAAGCAGTCACATCCAAACTGTCTGGAACCCAGTAATGGGAGAAGGAGAGCAAAAGAACCAGACTGCCAGATAAACAGCCACCAAAATTGCCATTTCTGCTATATTCAGGGCTAGACGCAAAGCTTGCTTTATGCTGAAACATTCTTACAGTAGCACACTGTACCTATTTCAACATTTTTTACCCTTGCAGCCAATAATCTAGTCATTAAAAATAATTCTAAAAAACGTCTTGCTAGTGGGGAAGAGAGACTTGGTTGTCACTGTTTCTTTTGTGAGAGCTTCAGTTGCAGCAGTGAAAAATAATATGTTTACCTAAAAGATGGGTCCATCATTATTCTTTTGCTATACTATGTAGCTGGATTTCACCCTTTTGCTTCCTTTTCTTCAGAACATAGCTTTGTCAGAAATGCCATAATACAAACAGTTAATTAACAAATTTATGGACTACTTTTATCCCATTTTGGTAGTGAAAACATAAGTTGCCTAATTAAGTGGAGTTAAGATACTGATTTTTTTTCTAGTATGACGTGATTGCCCTGACGAAAATCAGTATTTATTGCAGTAATTATCATTTTCTGCTGTGCTGTTTTAAAACTGATCTCAAACACTTCAGTTCTAAAGTTAAGCAATTTACATTAAGCGGTGCCATCTGTATATACAGCTACTGTAGTTGCTAGATAAGCAGACTGGCAGGTAAGGTATTATACAGTATCACATTTAAACTAGGCAGTTATATTATTAGTATTAGTACTTTCTGAAATTGCACGCCTTTTTAAAATAAAATGGATTATACTATTACTTGTCCTCTTTTAGCAGATGTATTTAACGTTTTAGTTATGAAATATTTGATGGGAAAGCTCACTGGGGAGAATCTTGGCACTTGAAATCAAGTTCACTTGTAAGGTGGAGAAGGAATTTTAATAATTGCAGCAAAGGTAATTTGATACATTCTTAGTAATAACTAAGACTATGACAGCATACTTATTGCCACAAATCAGACTAAAGGCTCTGTTAATGAATGAATCATGTCCCGTTTACCCTCCATTTTTATGTAGTGTAAGTTTAATGGAAATATCTTGTCATGTGTCTTTTGTGTAACACATTTGAATGTTGCACTCAGTCCTCTGTGGCTTAGATGTGTAACAATACCTTTTCTAAAACTGTGGGGAAAAAAAAAAAGAAAGAAGAAAAAAGAAAAAGAAAGGAGGTGCTAAGCATGACTAAAATAGAGAGAAAACTATAAATGAGTTTGTAAAACTTTTTTGTCTGAAAATCACAGTTACAGATCTACATTATGATTTTCAATTCCCAGCATTAATTTGGCCCAGGAAACTAGGAGAATACTTGCGTGGTATTGGGCAACTGCAGGATCAACACAGGCTGGAATAGATAGAGGAGGAAAGGGATCCTCTTTCCTTAGATACTTTTTTTGTATCTCATTCTTCATCATATTTCTCCTGTTCTTCTAATTTTTTCAAACTTTATTTTCTTAGGCGTTTTCATTGCAGATGACCTGGATATAAATACGTCAGATGTATTTAGCCTAGTACTAGGCAAAGGCATGAATTAGGCAAGAATTTGGGATGAGCAAACAAACCAACCTAGAATTACATAGTTCTTTTTGTCTGACTCCTGGTCATGATTCAATTTTTATTTGTTTTTAAATATAATTTCCTAATTTTAATATTTCCCCTCCCCCCCTGAGAGTTCACTTTCATACTTGAACTTTTAATCTCAGATAATGGTTTTAATCTGAAATATGTACAGAATAACAACATTTTCATGGCATGAGTGCTATGGGACTTTGTGAACCCATCATGTTTTTTTCTAGGCAGCAAGTCACCTCCATATGTGGCTTTATCCTCCCCATTTCCATATCAGCTCTTTTATCTTCCATGTTGCTTTTCTTTTGTCTTCCTTCCAGACTGGACTCCTTCTGCCCCAAAGGGGTCCTCTACCTGCCATTTACATCTGGACCATGAATATTTTATATAGCCCACAATGCTTTATGCATATTTTAACTGAACAATACCCGTTTTGTAAATTGTCTGTCAGTATGATGTATGCCTGGTTATGGCCGTGAAAAATGCATTTTGTGTTGCAATAATACCAAAATATCAATTGTCCCTCCAAATTTGGTCAATCTTTCTGCCGGTGGTAACAAAGTAAAAAGAGTCTGAAATTTCTGAACTCAGCTTCTGAGGAGATGTTACAAAGTGTGTCAGTTTCCAGGAGTCTGCATAAATATGCATGGCTGTTCTGCTGACTCTTACTGGCAAACAGACCAGGTGGGTCTCATTAGCTCCAACTCAGGAGGATGAAAGGTAGACGTCCAAAATGAACTTATGTGTGTTTGCTGTAATGAGAGGTTTAAAAGCTCAGACTGTGTTTAATATTTGTAGCCAGTGCTCCAGGAAACGCCATACAATATCATGCAAGAGAAATATCAGTTCTTTCATAGCTATTTAGCAATTCATATGTCCATGTGACCATGATGTAGTCTAAGCAACACAGTTTTTTACACAATTCTACTTCAAGATCCAGCAAAGTCATGTTAAACAGGCTTATGTAATTGAAAATAAATGGCCTGCTGGTTTGAGAGGCATCAGGTATTATTAAGCATTTCAGTCATGCATCAACAAACAGTCTTTCATGTGATCACTGTCACTGTGTGAATGCATACCTGTTTCTGAAATAAGTGATAAACAGGGTAAGATCTGGGCACCTGAACTGTATCTTTTAGGAAGGAAATAAAAGACAAGTCTATTAATCAGGTTTTTACTATGCATCCTAGCTTTTGGAGCAGTTCTGGTAGGGTAGAGCGCTTTGCCACTATTTCACTCTGAGAATTATTTGTGCAAGCTGTGAAAAGGGCAACTTGATAAAAAGGGGCCAGGGCCATCTGGAAAACTCTACTCCTATTTAAAAAAATCTGCTAGAGGACATCCATGAGGAATGACTTCCGAAGCGCTGGTATTACCTACTCCTTAAAAACATTCCCTTCACCCTGTGAAAAAATAAACCCTCTCGAATTGCTCAGAAAATAAACAAAACAGAAAACAATAGTTCTGGTTTATTTTTCATGTAAATTGTGATGCTCTCAATCACATAAGTATGATTATGATTTTTCTTTTGTTGATATTATATGTAATTTTAAATATTTATAAGCAGACCCTTGCAAAAACCTCCTCATTCCTTTAAAAGTGGCTTCACTGAATTTAGAGGAATTTTACACAGCACTGTGGTTAGACCAAGAGCCTATTGATAGGGAATTTTTACTGTAGTTATAAACCTCAAAAAAACTTGCCAATTAGCTGAAAAGCATTATCTTTCTCTTGCCTGAATGCTATGTCCTTCTTATATTGCTGAGTTTAAAACAGATATGATAGCAAAATCATTTTATATGCTGTACTTTTACTACATAACACATACCTGTGTTCTTCTTGGTACTAAATTTGTGGTGAAAGTCACTGAGCTGTTATGTGGGTGTTCATAGTGCATTTTTATGTGCATTGATTAATTTTACATTCTTTATACCATAAATCAAGGTAATAAGGAGAATTTTCAATTGTGCCACTGCAAATATATCTTTCACATTGCCTTTGTTCTATTTATAACCTTGTTTTTCTGTACATAAAGTGTTCTTATATACTGTAGAGTACCTGATGTATAGTAATGGGCGTAAAGCTGTAAAAGTCTCTCTTGGCACTCTTAACATGGTCAGATTATTACTGTGTTCTCCAATTCAGCTAGATGTGTTCAAGGATCTTCTCTGGTCTGAAAGGTCAGCTGCTTTTAGTTGTGCACTGGTAGAATACTAATACTGTCCTTATTCAAATTACCTGCTACAGTACTTATTAAATTGATGGCCTTGTGCTCTAATTTAATACTGTCGTCGTTCAGAGGCAGGTCGCAGCTGCACTCTGCACTGAATTAGGTGGTGCTGAGGCAAAGTTCAAGTTTTGGGCTGCATTTTCCCACTAAATTAGCAGTCAGATGCAGTGTATAATTAATTAGCACAAACCAGGGAAAGCTTGTCATTTAATAAGCCTTTTTTATTTCCACATTACACAAACAGTGGGAATTGATCCATTAAGTGCCTAGCTATTAATGCTGTTTAATGTATGTCTGGTTGTTAAATTGAGATGTCTAGTTACATACATTCAGTATTTAAGAGCTCCTCACAGATTGTTCAATGTTTGCTGAGATTTTAAGTCATGTTCCACAAATCAATAATGGCTTCATCAATTAATTTGAACATTTCTGGTTCAGGTAAAAAGAAACAATGTCTATTATTGTGGTAGTCAAGACAGTGTACTATTTATTGTCCGAAATATTAAATATTGTGCTTATATCATGCTGCTTGTACTCTACATTGCAACCTTCTTTTTCCCTATAATTCTTGTTCATAATTGCCTAAGGCATTGTATAACTTTATTTCTTCCAAGTCCTATGCGATATTAAATGTGCAGAATAATACATTTCAACAACCTCTTCAAGATGTCTGCAGGAGCAGAGGATTGCTGTCCTTAAGAAAAAGTGCAGTATTTGAATCGTCCTTATTTCTTGACAAACATATATTTGTACTGGAAATAGCTGTGTTCAGCTTAGTCTTATAATATTCTAGAATATAAAGGTTTTATCACTTCATATATACTATAAGCAATGTATTTCTAGAAGAAATGTATATTGGCAATGAATCGTTAGACTAGATGCCAAATGTAGTATGAAATCTTGTCTGTTTTTGCTCCTGTATGTTTATTGCATGTGGGAAGTTGGGAAACATGTTATTTTTTATTGGGTTCTGTAGGCAGAACACAATAATCTGGTTTATTTGAAATAAATTACTCAAAATGAACCTAAACTAAAGGTTAAAAAACAGGGAATACTCTCCAATATTGCTGCCTGACAAAGGCAACATGCTTGCCATGGCAGAGATAAACACTGTACTCTCTTCACAGTCTCTCTCCTCTGCATCTTGGTTGATTCTGCAGTTTCTCCAACAGATTCTTCAGTCTGTTTTGTCTAGGTCTGTGATTAGCATTTCAAATATTCCTTTGCTGCTGTAGCAGAGTTAGCCCATTTAACATGATATCTCTAATTGTAACCGAAATGAAAACTTCCAGGCAGGTAAAACTCAAAGAGCAACTTTTTCTTACAAAAAGCTGAGAATTCTGTCCTGTGTGCAAGACTCAGTTTACGTGTGTTTTCAGGCACCAGTGGAAGAATACAGCGTTCAGTGGCAGACCTGCTGGCTGGTAAATCACCGTGTCTGCTCCTATGTGTGTCAACAGCGATAGAGGAGGTCTATGGAGAGGGAGAAGAGCACAGCGTCAGGGGAGAAAACCGAAAAATATCACTGTGTGCCTAAAGTAAATGAAATATGTTTGAATTACATATTTACAATTTTTGTTTGCAAAAAACCCAAAACTTAAGTGAACTAGGTGAGACACATTTCCTAAAAAATATTTTATGTTAACTGCATTGATGTTAAATCACAAAATCACAGAACCATCTAGGGTGGAAAGGACCTTGAAAATCATCCAGTCCAACCGTCAAACTAACACTGACAGTCCTCAACTATTGTATCCCTGAGCTCTATGTCAACATGGCTCTTAAACACCTCCAGGGATGGGGACTCACCCACTGCCCTGGGCAACCTGTGCCAATGTACTTGTTAAATTATGGTGACGGTTGTTGGAAATAATTAGCTATCATTTCCTAGGCATTGTAACTGTGGGTTTCTCATGCATTAAGAAGTAGGAGTGGCATCTTCCACTTACTTTTAAAGTGCTGCATGGACCACAGTCAGATGTTTGCTCGATTGTGGGTTGGCAGTGTGGTCACTGAGTGCAGAAGGGGAGTGCATACCCGAGAACTGATAAATGGACCCAGTATGCTTCAGGCTGCTCATCATCCCTCTCAGTACGTTAAGGCAAACTGCTGCTTTGTACACCAATCTATCTTGAATACCTGTTTGATGGAGTAAATTAAGCCTGGTGTGTGGGATATAGGTCACATCCCCAGGAAATTTCAAGGCTTCCAAGCAGAATAAAAACTGAGTAAGAATAACATCCTTCATGTCTGTGTATATTAAAAGGTTCAAATAAGATAAATTGAAGGAGCTGACAATGCTGTTGATGCTCTATTGTTTCCACTTGCCTACAAAACAAACAAGACAGCAATACATTGATATACACGGTGAAGGCCTATATGCTGAGCTAGAGACTTCATTTTTTTAACAAAAAGAAAGTATACATATTTCATATGTCCCGATTTTAAAGCTTTTTGCAATGTTTGTGATAAAATGTACTGCAAATTTGCATGTTCAAAAACATCCTTGACAGCTATGGAAATTGTGTAGTTTGACAACTCCTCATCTTAGCTAAGGCAAACAAACAAGGCCAAGTTGACTGAAATTTAAAATCTTTCCTAATCCTGGGGATGTGATGGCAGCTTGTTTGCACTGGCATCCAAATGCTACAGTATTGTCAAAAAATTTAACAAAGCTGAGGTATCTTTGACTGAACTGACCTCAAATATGATGTGAACAGCTGTGTGGAGAGGGATGGGAGGTTGTGGAGGGATGCTGTCTGCACACGCATTTGATCTTCAGTCAGCATTACGTGTAAGCACAGTATTTAGGTGCCTGAAGAAAAATGATAAGTCATCAGTAATGAAAGGGAGTGAGAACATTCTGTATTTTTATACTGTCTATTTGCTCCAGCGCTAGATGAGGGTCTCACTGTGGTGGGCACTGTGCAAAGGCAGAACAAGTAATGTGCATGTAAAGATTAAAGACTTCTTTATCCAAGGTAGACAAACCATACTGTCTTTGACTGACTTAAAGAGAGCTCTGGTTCCTCTTGTCATCTAGCTTAAGTACGCATTACTTGATGAACACACCCAAGAAATAAAGTGGTGAGGCCTCATTCATAGGAAAGATAGATGTACTACAGGTAAAAAAGGTATCACTTGGAAAACTGTGCACTTTGCACCAAAGAGGTCATGTGCTTGCACAATGTGTCTCAACTCAGTGGGCCAGTCAGAGGCTTCTTTGCAGAACGTGGTCAGTCAAGCCCAGTCTCCAACAATAACACAAGGTTTGTCACTGCAGCTACCCAGCATATAGTTTTAGCCTGGGGATCACAGTTCAGTGTTTCTGTGCTTAGTGACAGCAGATAGAGGCCTGATTTGGAGTATCTGTGCTATGTAGCACCCAGATCAATGTAACCCAACTGATGTGCTGCAGTGGCATCACTCTTTTAAGATGAACACTTACATTTGCTTTCCTTGAGCAAAAGCTACTGCCTCTGTCACTTGATCTCCCCATTACACCCCAGACACAAGTTTCTTTCTAATGATAGTATTAGCATTTATTTGGCTTTTGTCATAAAGAATGACATATTTATATAACATTTCAGCTCAGCAACTGAAGCGAAGAGATTAAAAACAGATTAATGCTGCACGGTAAAACAGCTGCCTTTGACATATTCTCCTCCGTCTGCTTCACAGGTGTGGAAATTTGCAAGGCTGTTGAGCATGCCTGGAGTCAGGATTCAGGATGCTGTGGTCCCAGGTGGGCCTTGGGTATCACGATGTACGACAAAGAAGGGACAACCTCAGGAGCTACATCCTTGAGGGATACTTTGCCAAGCCTGGCAGGATGGAGGGAGGATGGCAAGTGAAATGACAGCGAGCTGAGCAAGAGCTGCACAGCCTGGAGGTGCAGGGTGTAGTTACTCCTGGGTATTTTCTTGGGAGACATCATATTATAGCTATGAGCAAAGGCAGGCATTTGGCTTATGGGTCCGTAATGGTGGATTTAATTTCCTGTTTCAGAGACATTGTGGAGAGAGAACACAGTGCAGAAAATAATGGCACTTTACAAATGGTATGAGTGTTTAGAGGAAAGATGTTTTTTTTCATTAGAACTGAAAGGAAAGAGAACTATTTTCCTCCTAGACTCTCCCTTGTGGTGACCTGCACTTCCAACATAAATAACTGCTTGAAGAAATCCTTGAAAGGAAAAAAAAAAAAAAAGAAGGTAAGTAGCCTACGTTATTTGATGTCCTTCAGAAGTTCTAGCCTTGCTGAACTGTTTTGGTTTTAATTTTTCTGACTGTACTGAGTATAGCATGACATCATCTCAGCAGTTTCTGAGAGCTTACTTGTTTATTTCAGTTTGATATGGTGTCCATCCCAACTCATAGTGATATGAAAAGCCACATTTACTCTCTTTTTCACCTGGGAGCATAAAGTAAATGTCTTCTCTTTCCAAAGTCACTCTGTGGGTTCAGTTAGGCTGCCAGCCTTGTTCAGCATGCTGGCAGTAGCTGTTTAATCTTCTAGGTCAGTGGAAGCCAACCTTTAACAGTTGGAGACTTCAGACTGAAATTTTTAAGAGATTTGAGATGCACATATTCATTCTCAACAGGTTGCACCTGAGTGTGTGAAATCCATTGCACGCCTCGATGAAGGCACAGAAACAATTCTAAAAGGAAGGATTGCATCTCAAACTTTGATGTCCTCACTTTCGCAAGGAAATTTTTGTTTAAATTTCCTACAAATCAGGGTTTCAGTCCTGTAGGACGTCTTATCCCATAAGAATCCTGAGCCTAGGCAGGGTCCTTTTACCATCAGTGAGATGTAGAGAAACGCCAGCTATTGGAGTAGAATTCAGATTATCATGGGTGGTTTTTTGATCATGCATGTGTTTCGTACCACTAGGGAAACAATTGTTTTACAAATAACTCAGACTGAATTATCACAAACAACCTGTTATTTTTCATAATGCTAAACAAGATTACCTTTTTCATTATTTTGACCATCTTTGGCAAGTGGCCTAGTAATATGAAATCAGCACTTCTATTTTCCAATATCAAAATTCTTAAATAATTTTCTTTTATTCATTTGTGATAGTTGGAAAAGGTTTTATTTGAAATATTTTAATTTCTTTTGTACTGTAATAACGTTACACAATTAAAAAGTTTGCAAGTCTGCCAAACCCCAAAGTCATACATAATTGAAGATTAAACGAAAAAAAATGTTGTAAAAATGGAACAAAACAGTAGACAAGAGTGTAAATCAGAACTAAGTAACAGAGTTGTAATAAACACTTTATGCATGATTGATTCACATGTCTGTTCATATCACATATAACTTGTACATGAATGGAAATCCTAATTCAGTCTGTACTACTCAGTATATAAAAGACATCTAAATCTCTCTGTATAAATCTCACCGATGCTGCACTTTGTCACAAAGCAAGTATTTTGTATAATTAGCCTGGATACTCAGTCACATTTTTCAGGAGCCAGCTAGTTCACTGCCCTCACTGCAATAGGATGACACCCACTATAATAGGAGCTCCTGGCTGCTTAGCAGTCTTCTTAATTAGAAGCCTAATTTTAGGCATGTCTTTTTTTTTTTTTTTTTTTTTTTTTTAAATTCTTGATATCCTATTAGATATTACAGTGATGTTGATTTGAATAGCTGTTCTCTTCTGTCTACAACTTATTCTTTTTCAAAACTCCATTTCCAAAATAGCCACTGTAATAGAGCTTCACTGCAGTGCGCAAAAACAGAAAGAAGTAATATGCAGTCCAGTCATTAGATTAAAACAGAAGCATTTGAATCATTAGATCATACAGTAATGCGAAATAGCCTAGGAACACCTTTTTGCCCAATTTTGCAATTTTCAGCTTTTCTGGCTGTTTATTGCACTAAGTACTGCGAGTATTCGTCTTCTTTACTGTGGTCTTGCAATATTGCTGTTATATAGATATTCCTGTTCACAGCAAAACTATGTATTACACATGCTTTGTCCCTGTGTGTAGTCAAGAGAAAATTAGTTAGTGTTAAGATGGACTGTGTTTTCTATACTCCTTTACGTAGGTACGCTGACTGTTAACTTGTGAAGCTCTACCAGCAAAAAACCTCTAATACTAGTTTGTACAGAAAAAAATGGGATTGATAAAGCTCCTGCTTCAAGGTGAGTACTCACATTGAATGGGGTCAGAAAGAATATGTCTTTTTCCTTGGACGTTCCTGTTCTCTGATACATTAGGCACTGGCTAGGCTGCAGGCAAGATTCTGAACTTAATGATGCAGTGGACTGATTTAGTGTGACAAATTCTTTGTTATTGTAAACTGAGATAATCCAAGGTATTCTGTTTTTAAATAAATTAAAGAAAGTGTCTTGTTCAAGCAAAAAGACACACTTTCCTTCCTAATAAAAAGGATTTTATTTTCTTAATTTCCATCAGTTTTAAGTAGTCAAACTTTTTTTTTTTTTTTTCTGTTCTAGACATCTTAAGAGATGGTCTAAGATGTCTCTGAAGTACGTTAGTTAACAAAGCCTAAATTCTGTATGAAATTTTAACTAGAAAGGTGATGTGTTTTTGTAGTTTAGACTGTGTCTTTGAAACCTTGTTGGGCAAGGAAGAAATCTACAGATATCAGATAGTATGAATATGTTGTCTGGAACTGTGAACTATTTAGAGCTTTTTAAATCTATAAAATTAAGCAGAGTCTTGACATTTTTGGTTTTAACAGTATTGCTTCACCATCATTCAAAATCGTTAGTGATATTTTTGACATTTCCTATTCAAAGAGCAGTCAAAGAGTGGAAAGAGAAATTCACTCACTAACCATTTCACAATATCTTGAACAATTTATTATAACAAAGATAGTAAACTGATTGCCTTACAATGTAGTTTTCTTTCATAATAGTCCATCTCTCAACAAATACAGTACTGAGCTTTGTGAGTTTTTTGCACTGATTACTCTTTTTTTTTTAAGACAACACAGGATCTTACAGATGTAAGACCAAGGGATTTTTTTCCTTTAACTCACATTAAAATGACTTTCTTCTATATCTGCCATAGTGTTATAGAAAATATGACAACGTCATTTAAAACAAGTCAGAAGAAATTTCTAAATATCTGTAATTGGGGAAGAGAGGGATGCTGAAAATTCACATAAAGGATTTTTACATACTTAGAACTTAAAATAAGGAGTAATTAACTGTTCCAAATATCCTCCCACTTATAATAATAGGATGTCTTCAGTCAAATTTGCAGAATTTATTTTATTTCATTAATTGATTGGTATATTCATCATTCAATGATATATTAGGTAGAGCTGGATTCTAAATGACTTTTCGCTGATAAGCCTTCCAATTAATTCTTCTCACACTATTTTCCTGGTGACATCTGAACTTCTTTCATTATATAAAACACATCTTGAATAAGACATTGCTGAATAATAATCAGGGATCCTAACATGTTCAAAATTAGAACCCCTGACAAAGTCAAATGCATTCTGATTTAGACAATGACCTCACCTAATGTCATTTTCAGTATATCACATTGAAGGGGAGTATAAAGCCTTCCCTCTTTTCAATATCTACCCTTAAGTTAGAAATTTCAAAGGAAAAAAAAAAAAGCAGTAGTTGTAAATGCAGTTAGTTATGTGTTCTCATTTATTAAACCCTGGTTAAAGCATAGAACATTAGTGATTGTTATATTTTTATTGTACATTGTCTGACAACTTTCTTCTTCTTTTGTCTTATCAATCTGTCTTAAAACAGTATTTCCTTATTTGAACACGTAGACAAGGAAATAAATTATTCTTTAAAACGTATGTTAAATCATATACTGTATTACATTTGCTTGCAATTTGCATTTTTCTTAATACATCCACCAGATTTCTTTTTGCATAGATAGCATTTCATAAACCAGAGAACACTGATAATATCTGATTTAACTGACTTGCTAATACAAGGAGCAGATCATTTTAAATGGACCTTACATCTTTATAGGATTTTAGAAATGAAGACATTACTTCAAAATGTAGGTAATTATTGCCTCCTCTTTTATCAGTGCTATTTTCTGAGGTATTATCATAAGATAGCACTTTAGTATTAAGCAGGGCCTTAGCGTGGCAATAAATCAGTCCAACTGAGTCATCATTGTCCAAGGCATCTGAACTACTGAAATGTTGTGGATCCTACTGAGAGTGTGAAATCACTTGACCCTTGGCATTAACCTTTACTGAATGAATAGACACTGCTTTCCACATCGTGGAACAAAAGCAGAATAGTATTGATTAAACACCACATTCACTTGATATTAAATACTGGCTGAACTCACTTCTTGCTTTCCAGCTCCAGTGGGAGAAACCCAGAGAGTTGCTGAGTCCCAGGAGAATGCGTGTTTGTAATTCAGAGCAATGTTTTTCCTGCAAAGTTTTCTTTTTTCACCCCTCTTTGGATCAATAACTGGCAGCCATGATCAGCCATGAGTATGTATTGTCAATTCTGACCTGTGTACTTTATCACTTGGGGTGAGAGGTCACAGTGCTGTGACTAATAATGCAGTCGTTCCAGGCATGAATTGTTTCCTGCCTGTAACGCAAGCATTTATAAATATATATATTAAAAACCCCACATATATATGTATTTTAACACCCTACTTTATTATAACTTTTGTTTACCAAACCCCTCAGCTATTTGCTTTGAAAGTCTGATTAATATGCTGGATGGCATCCTATTTACAAAAGCTCTTAGAGATTTACTAAACGGTTTTGCTCTTGGCAGGAATGTGAGTTCCCAGGAACTTGGAAGTATCAAAGTGGGAATCTTGGGAATTAACTCTCTACAGATGTTGTGGAAGAAAGTTGTTGCTTCATTTGATAAGTGAGGAAACAGAAGAATTAAAACCAGGAGAAGGATAGACAGAAGGATTCTGTCAGAAGTTTCTCACGTATTTCATATTAGGGCATTTTCTGCTCTCACATGCATAGCTGTAAGCCCAGAGCAGCTCAGAAACTGCTCCTGTAGTGAATAAGTCCTTCCCTAGTGCTGTTGATTCAATGCATAAAAGGTTGACAGTGAAGAAAACGTGAAATACAGTATAATGAATAGAAGCAGCTGCGGCAACATCACTGACAGCAGATGACCATTCCTGCCTGAAACTGTGTTCCAAAAACTTGCCTGAATTTAATTCCTTTTTTAAAACTGAAAGACTTCTGAGTTTAGCTCCATAAATAATTGCATATTTTAAAAGCAGGCTTTATACAATGTGCAATGCTCTTGGGAAAGCTCACCACAAATAATGCTCCACTAAAGCAAGTCTAGCACTGAGATTTTGTTCAGTTCAAAACATTTTGTAATATTGAAAGCCAGTGGTATTGCATCACTTTTCACAATTGTTTTCATCACTAGAGTCTTGATGAGTTTAAGTTCTGCCTGCAGATTCCTAGCTGTGTAAGTTGTGAGTATAACCCATGTAGATTTTTGGCTGGATATCAGCATTCAGTCTGTGGAGTGTAATTTAAACAAGAATCCACGGATATTTGTATGATTTTAAAAAATAATATTAAAAGACTAAAGAAAATGGTCCACAAGATCATGTAAATAACAGAATTTTCAGCTACAAAATTCCAAAAATATTAAAAGGAGCAAAAAGGAAAATCCGTGGTCTGGACTCATGCAGAAATGTTTTATATAGCAGAAATGAGAGAACTGAATAATAACAACAACAAAACTACAACAGCAACAACAACAACAATAATAAAATTCTTCGATTAGTTTTGGAAACAGAAGAAAGCTTAGGAGCAGAAAGGGTAGAATATTTCTGGAGAAGAGTACCTGTCGACACTCCTTTGATTCAGCAGCCTGCTACTTTAGGACTTTACGGACAATTTGTGTGATGCAGTTTCATTGTGCTCCCCAGTCCTTGCTCCTAAGTCAGAGACTTTTCAGCTGAGTAGCAAACATCTAGCTATTTTCAAAAGCTAAAATGGAGACCCGTGGCTGGGGAGAAAATGTACAACTGTATTTTCCCATCAGCAGGAAGGACTTCAGCTGTTCTATGGAATTGCAGCACAAACATTTCATTTTGTTTTGGGTCTCTGTTACTCTTTGACTTGCAGGTATATTTTTGTCTTGTTGACCCAAATCACATTTAAAAAAACAAGAAAAGACTGGAGTCCAACTTATTCCTTGTACTAAGCCCATTTTACCTTACTCCAGCACTGACAAAAATGTAACAGATAGATGCACCCAAAACTACTTAGTGGCCCTCAGCTAATAAAAGCTAAACTCTCTACCTTGCAGTGGCTTCTTTCAAGACTGTATAATGCTGTTCTTTATGTACCCAAAGGGAGTTTCACAGAGTGGACATTGTTCTCATACCTTTCTTGACCTGCCTGTTTATTAAGCTTGTGCGTAAAGGCTATTCCTTGTCCAAAGTGATCTTCAGCTATGCTGCAAACACTCCTCATGTAATTGTATGGATGTGCTGTCTGCCAGACTTTCTGGGATAGCTTTTTTTTGGTTACAGTATTAATCATACATGAAGAACTAATAAACAGAAGGAATATGTTTATTTAATGTATGTCTAGATTTACATAATGAAGAGTACACTACCATAATCTAAACGGGAATGAGGCAGGGGATGTTCTTTTTCATGTAATACAGGAGCACATACCATGCTGTCTGGTAATGATGGAAAGGATAAAAGGATAAAGCCTCTTTAATCCTTGCTTCTCTGCTCTAAAACTGTTAATGTTTGTACATACATGCATATTTCTAAAGAATAACAAGGGCAAATAAAGTAATCTGGAAGTTTACCACAATCAGGAGAAATACAGTTAAAGATTGTCTTCATGCCAATCAGAGCTTTACTTTTTATATCTAATCTAACATAAACCTCCAAAACTCAGCAGTCAAAGAATTTATTAATTCACCAGAGGCAAAAATTGCTCTGTAAAAAATTCTGACTTGGTCTTTTTTCCTGGAGCATAAACTCATGTTTGCTTTTCCAAATATTGTTTCTTTCAGCTGATGGGATGATGATGATTTTTTTTCTCAGATGCTAAAGTGTTAAACAGGAATGCTCTCTAGTCACACTGAAATGAGATTAAGATTTTAAGACTATCAACCAATCCCAATAGGTGTCTGCAAAAAGAGGGAGGAGCTCCCTTGCAGAAGGGTCTATAATGGCATTTGCCTTCTCAGATGTTTATGTGTTGCAAACTGATCTGTTAATTATTAGTAGCCAGACACTGTTGTGGTCCAAGCATCCTTAGGCAACCTGCATTTTTCACAAAAAGGACACACTTCTAAAAATGTCCACCTTATAAAGTCACGTGTGCTGCAAATGTGACATATTCCACATAAATAAGCAATTTCAGTAAGTTATGTGCCTGCATAGTCTTAATAATTTGAGATTATGCTGTAATCCATGTAAAATGTTTTACAGTGTGAAAGAACACCTCTTATATCTGAAGTAGTTCTTTAACTCATCACTTTCTTTCTTTAATCTTCATCTTCTGTTAGTTTACTAGCTTAAACTTCAACCTAACCCTTGCCCATGTAATAGGAAAAAACATGCATTTTACCACATTATGAAATGTCATTAATTCATACTCATGATATTACACCCAAATTATTTTGAACAGTTTTGTCATGACCAGGGAGATACAGTGATCTGAGTCGGTTATACAAAGACAAATTATCACCTCTCTTAAGAGCGTTCATAGTGTAGGCAAGCAGCTTCTTCACACCCAGCCAAATACGATTACTGTGGATCCTCACCAGGAGCAAATACCACTCCATTTCATGCTAAAGCAAGCATCTATAAGGGCAACAGTTTCTTGAACTGATATCAAATAAGAAGCAGGGTAGATCCCTATAGAAAAAAAGTAGTCCCACAGATGCCAAGAACTTTTTATTGTAGCTGTCAATCAAGACACATTTCACTTATTTTGTCAGAAAGAATTTATTTCTTGAACAATGGATTCATAGCATATTCATAGTCAGGTCTAAAGTAGATTTGAAAAGCATTTAGGTAACTTTCCAGACTTCATCATCACACATGTCCTTTGTATTAATCTTCCCAGTTCAAGAACTGGCAGAATCGGGTAGCTGGTTTCTTGATATTCTGTTTTATTTTTTCCAGGGATCAGCCTTTTAAATCTCACCTGTCTTGAACGTTTATATAAATCAACCATTTTGATTTATTTTTGAAGAGGAGAGGATTGTAACAAAAGCTACATTTAAAAATGCATTTTAGTGGACCAAACTTCTAAAGGCAGTTAATAAAAAAACCTTATTCTGTTCTGCCATTTATTAACACAGAGAAAATACTGCTCTAATACTAATATAAAATATTGCTCAGGAGGAGTAAGAGTGACAAAAGCAGGCTCTTTGGAAGAATAGACAAAATACATCTTAAGATTTATAAGCAGCAGGGTATGGTTCTGTAATCTTTTTGTGAACAAAATCTCTATCTTTTTAAAGTATGAAGAACCAGAAGAACAGCAAAAAAAGCCTTCATGCACTCTTTCTCCCTTCAGTCTCCCTTTCCCTACCCAGAATTCTGGATGGAAGGAGCTGTTTATAATAGTATGGCTACCTTTGTGGGGAAAGAAAAAATATATATTAAAAAAAATAAAATCACTGGCTACTACTGCATTTTTACAGAGACAGCGTATTTTAATAGATGACAATTATTCTTTACAGTATGGCAGAAATAAGGATAAATCTACATCACATAGTTGAGATTCTGTAGTATGATTGAGGGCCACTCTAACACACAAAGTGTGAATGAAGAAATGTGAAAAGTACAGTGAAATCAGTTTTAGAAGATTATCTCACAAGTCCTTTTAGCAAGAGATTTAATTAGTCAAGACTTTAGAATCTACACAATGACTAGAATTGTTCATGGTAGTCATTTTAAGACAAAGCAAGCCACGCAGAACTTAAACAGGTTATGTGCTGCAGTGCAGTGCATTGACTATTAAAAAAATTAATAGGGGGAAAACTGGAATCGAAATACAGTGAAGGACTGTAACTTTTGCTTTTCTATTCCTCTTTGGTTGCTCAGTTTTTCCATTTTGCATCAATAGTTAATCTGGCAGTCTTGTTAAATTGGTTTTGGCCCATTGGAGTTTATAGTTTCTGAACAGTAGCTCTGACAGAGAGAAGTTTGTCCTGCACTGCCTCATGTGCATGACTATAAATTAACTTGCATTGCTTGATGCACACATTAGGATATGTGGCATTGACTTTGGAATGAAGATCAATATTCTTTGATCTCTAAATCCTTTCTCTTGTTGCAAGTGGAAAGTTGCATAAGGAGAGCTTGCACTGTGCAACCAGGAAGACAAAAGATTGGAAACAGTGGAAAATTGATCTGCAATAGGTCATTTTTACCAATGTAAGCAAAAGTTAAGAAAAAGAAAACAAGATGTTTTCCATCAAATTATTATGTTTGAGGAACTGTGTCCCATGTGCATTGTAGAAAGAGAAGTGTAGAAAGAGAAGATATTTTCATGTATTTATATAGTTATTGTTTTTTAAAATTAGATCTTTCTGATTTACTGCATTTCCTGTCCTGGTTTGGCTCAAACAGAACCAATTTTCCTTTCAGTGATTTTACTTGTCAGTCTCTCCTCAGACTGCACTTTCTGAAGTCAGCAGCGTGTGGTTTCAGACAGTGTCTGCTCCTGGCAGTGATAACGCTCGATGTTTATAGTTAGTACGGAGCTCACAGTACAATGGTGTGCAGAAAGACTCTTACCTATACTTAATCTTACAGAAACCAAGGTCAGTGCTGTATACTTTCAGTGCTGCCTTGAGGGCCCCCTTAGTGTCAGGGTGCAAAAGTGTTGCACCTGCTGGGAGGAGAGGACAAGACAGGTGACCCAAACTAATCAATGCAGTATTCCATCCCATACACGTCAAGCTCAGTACAAAAAAAGATGAGGGATCATGGTGGGGAGCAAGGCTGCTTTGCCCTTCCCTTTGCCCTTCGCCCTCTTCTCCGGCCTGCCCTTTTTCCTGCCCTTACTTGTCTTCTATAGCCGGCATCTTGGGAGGATTCTGTCTGTGACCTGCACATTCCTGAATCCAGTTCCTGTCTCCTGTTGCATCCAGGAGCCCAGTCTGGGGTCTTCCCAGAGCTGGTCTGCAGCACCAGTGGTGACGTGAATATTATCGGGGGGAGCATGTAACTTGGGGGAGAAGAAGCTCGATACTGGTTTTGTACATATTTGTTAATAGTTCGTTATTTTTCTTCTTATTATTATATTTCTCTTTTTGTTGTTATAGTTTCATTAAAGCTGCTTTAGTTGTATTTCCAACTCGTAAGTCTCTCTCCCTTTTCTTCTTTCCCTTCCCCTATCCACGAAGGGAGAGTGTTTAACAAAGAGCATCTGCCACCTGTTTAGTGGCTGGCCCAGCCTCAAACTGTGACAATTTCCTTATAAAAATAGAATCATTGCATTATTTACACATGGACTCACTTTTAAATCACCCGTAGGGAAAAAATGCACTGGTTTTTTCACTTTGCACAAAGGGCTGACTAAAAGGATGGTTTGCACAAATGTTTTTGCATGTGTGTGAAATATTACCTATACTGCTTTAAGAAATGGTGGTTCCCAGAGTAGTGGTCTACAAAAATATTCTACAAGTAGGATACAGCTGTCTTGTTAAAGTATGGTATAAAAATTCAGTTGGACTAGTCTGCTGGTTCAACAGTTCAGGGATGAGTACCTCAATACAAGATAGACCGCTGAGGGTTATGCTAGACTTCTTGGAGTTGCACTGAACCTTTTGCAAGACTGACTTTATGGGGAACCTTACTTCTACATTTTCTTGCACTGATTCAACAAAGTGAAATATGTTTGTCACAACAGAGAAGAATATATGGGATAAAAATATAAGAAAGTTTTGTTTTCCAGTAGAAATATAAACTACATTTCCCATCATTTAACTTCATGTTTAATATATAGTTTACTCAGTGGGCTGTCCTATTGATTTTCTTGGAATTTTCCAAGGACTAGAGTAGTCAAGATGAGTTGAATGTCAAAAGCAGATGTTCATTGCTAACACCCAAAACTGATGAGTGATTCTATTTGACTTGTTCATGATTTAGTTCAGTATACACTTGTCATCTCATGGATATTCTAGTTGGGTGACTTATCGAAAAAAAGAAGAGTAGGACTCTAAATGCAGAGCTTTCTTTAAGGTTAGGGGAAATGTTATGACCCCCCATGTCTTTAGAAAAAGTAATGATGAGATGTTGTGTCATCACCTTCATCTGTATGTACCATTTTTGTGCCTCTGTGCACAATGATGAGAAAACAGTATTTTTATGATTAATACTGTCGAAAAAAAATAATGTTGTTGATGCTGACAAGAATGATTGCCAAATCTTCTCAATGGTGTGAGACTCAAAAAGAAAACATAGCTTTTTGTAAGGGTCCTTTTGACAATGGTTCACTTTCTTGTCACCTGCTTAGCTCTGTTACTGGTAGCTGAAGTAGAAGCATTTTTCTGAATAAAGTTTAAGTGGCTGCTGACATTTTAAACATGCCATTGCACAACTAAATTGTAGAACAAATATGGGATTCAAAAGCACTGGCCTTAATTGTGCAGGTAACAGATGGGCAGTGGTAATAACAATTTTGTTTCAGAAGCTGGACTACCTAAAACAAAAGACTGGAAAATTCATGTGCCTGTGACATGAGAGTGACTTAAGATCCCAGAAATCACTTTCCATTTTTGCAAATCTTTCCCATGGCATCCTATGTAAAGCTTTAAACCTGGTATTGCTTCTGTGAAAGCTCACACATCCTTAAAGTGTAAGATGGAAGGTGCAGCAAGTTATGAATCCGCAGTGCGTCCCTCTCCTCCACAAAGTTCAACTGCTCGTACTCTATTAGAATTTTTCCTAGTTTCATTGTTGGTGATTCAATGGGGATGCTAAATTGTGTTATCAGTGTACACTAGGGTTCACTCTGGCATACTCTGTATATAGCCTGTGGTGGGAAAGATACTGGGAAATGGTGGTTTCATTCAGTGCATGTGAGAAGTATGAATGCCTCAGTATTTTGTCAATTGTTTGAAAACAGCTATGTCTCTGCTTAATTAACTGGAAAAACTATTAAAATTCTGAACTTGAAAACTTTCTAATACTGTGGGTACCTGAACTTTGTCCTATGCCCTCACATTGCAGCTACGAAAGGGACTTAGAGCTGTACGAGCATGCTAGTGACATACAGAATTGGTATATATAGCTATATTTGCAAATATCCATGTTAAGACGGTTGGTACAGATTTTAAATCATCATGTTTTTCCAGAAATTTCTTATCCTGTAAGATAAACTCCAACAGTTTTTTTCATCAAGATATTGTGATTTGTGAAATTGTATTAGTCCATATTTATGCACCTCTGTGGACCCATGCAGGTAGCAATACTGTGCAAACACCAACACTTGGATGTTTAGAATAGCAACATTTATTAACAGTTCTGGACTTTGTAACCCTATGTCTTTGGCAGAGTTTTCAGGAAAGGCCAATGCTTTAGGGTATGCAGTACTAACATCATTGCTCTACATGTTCCTGGATGTTCAGAGCCACCTTTCTTAATGTAAGTATTAGAGAAAAGGATGAATAGAGTTAAATTAGTTGGCTGTATAATTCAAATTTGACTAATATATATACATACAGAAAATTGCTATTTTGTATTCACGATAGTCATTTTTCCACCAGAATAAAAGTCTGTTAAAGCATCATGTTCTTAACTGACATTACAGCAGCGAAGACAGTAAAATAAAGTAAAAAAGGGTGCTTGATCCTTCTGGCATTTTAGCCACTCTTCTCCAAAACACAGACAAATAGAAAGAAAAGAGGGTAAGCTGGTAAGAGAATATTTTTCTATCAGTTTATAAATAGTGAAAATAAAAATACGCAACCCTTGAAAATTAAGACTTGTAATGGAGACACTATTGACTTCTACTAGTGTTTTGGTTCTGCTATAATCCCTTTATTAACATTGTTAAAACAAGGGAAAATGATTCATGTGTTTTAATTCATAAACTATTGCTGATTTTGTTGCATCTTTTCTGCTTCTCACTTTTTTCTCTTCCATTTCACTCTGATCTGAAGGGTCTGTGGATTTATCTTCTGCCTGTCATTTGTCTTCACATGACTTCAAAATAATTAATTGCAGCACTCAGTGATGATTTATGATTTCTACTGACGTAATTAATGATACACATCAAATTTTCTTGTTAATTGAAGGAGTCACAACAAACTTTTCATAATATATGTTAAAGGAGGGCAAAATAGCTTTGGAAAATTACCGTAAGAATTTCCATTTTGTATTAGAAGGAACTGGGAAGAGAATTAGCAATTTAACACTGAAGGCAGCTAAAGACAGCTTGAAGAATGGAAGTAGAGGTATTTTACTGCCAATGTGGAAGCGAATTTCGATTAAATAAACATCAAAATAAAGTCATTGTGAAAAATTTAATTTAGACTTTCTGTCATTTTGGAAGCAAAAAGATCATTTCATGTATTAATGTCTTTCCATTTTGTGGTTCACCTTTTATTTTTAAGCAATGAATAATGAAAGAAAAAGCTTGTAATATTATTCTAACCGGGACAAAAGAAAACATATTTGAACCTTTTTTTTTTTTTTTTTCCTGTTCTTTTTTCCCTTTTTTAAAAAGAAAAAGGCTTACTTCTGACTATTTGATTTGCAGACCAAGAAGGTATGAATAGACTTTGAATCAGCTTTAAGTATAGAATATTTATTAAAACATCGCAAAGTTTCAAGTCACCCAAATGAAAATTGCCTTTCTCAGAACATTGCTTTATTGCAAAATGTGAGTCACCTCCATGTTTGCTTTCGTGTCAGGTTTCAAAATTTGAAAATGAGAAAATGATATTATTTACTCAATTCTGTGAAAAGGAGCAGAAATTATTTTCTGGGTAATTGCTATACTACTTTGTACGTTTAATCAATTGATGCTTAAACTAAACTCATATCCAAGGTGAAAAAAAAAGCAAGTTTAAAATAACATTTCCTCTATTATAACAATTTGTTCACTTAGAAGAATATAATTAAGTTGAAACTTGTGCAAAGGAATTGTTAGACAGTCACTATTTCTGTGCAATCTACTTTTTGAGATGAGTGGCAGAATTCTCTTTACACTACACTTTATTATCATTTTTTGTTGTTATTATTATTATTATTATTATTATTTTAAAAAGCAACAGTAGATGTGTCAAGTGTTGCGAACTTGATTTCAGCATTTTATGGTACTGGAGTCAGCTGCCTATTAAAAGTGTGATCAGGTAGTTTAGAGTGTGACTAGCTGTGTCAACAGAAGGAAAGTGGAGGATTAGTCTCTATGGCAACAACAAAGCATCCCTGTTTGTAGACAGACAAATTCTGCTACATCTGAAAAAGATTGACAGGTCTATTCCTTTGCAACTGACCCATAGAAATTAGCAAGTAAAAGTTATTATACTGGGTTGTATTGAAGGGTTCTCAATATCTTAAAGTGCTCTTGTAAGTTTTTCTGCGGCATTTGCATGAGAAACCTGGCAGGGATTGTTCTGAGATTTATATCTATGGTTTGATAGATTCTTTGTGGGGGAGTATTGCTGGTGAGAATAACTTAATTTTCAGTTCTCTGTATGACAGAATTGTTGGAGCATGGATTGAGGGAAAAACACACATCAAAGGACCTGGGCTGAATAATATGCCACATTTCAAACCCAAGAGTCATTATAAGAATATTATAACTGTACCTTCTCAAAAATGGAGGTTTAAAAATATTTTATTCTCCAATTAACTAAAAATAATTACAATCTGGAGTTCCTTAATAATTAAGATTTCCATTGGAAAGATTTCATACAATTCTTTAATTTAACTGAATAACCTTTCTATTTCACTTAATGCACTGAAGTTGGAAGGCATGAAGTGCTGTAATTGAAATAGTCTGTATCAGATTAGTAGTATTATTTTCTTTTTTTTTCTTTTAAGGGAAAAAAGAATGAAAAATTTACTTTCCTATTCCAGTTGTCCATCACTTGTGTGTTTAGGCCCTAGCTACAGAAATGAGAATTCACCTTTAGGTCAGTTATTGTAGAAGTATCTTGAAACACATTTTAATCTTATTATATATTGGCAAAAGTCCAACTGACTGAGAACAGATCAAGATTGTGGCTATTTTTCACATAAAAACTGATATGTATTTAGGTCTCCCTCAGTGAATGTTTCTCTCTTTAATCCTGTCACTATCTGTAATGTTTATATTTGGAAGTAAAAGTTTTAAACATAGTTTTAAATTGTGATAAGAAAACTATATGAGTGATGTGTTTGCCAGATATATATGGAAAAATCACTAGAAATTATCCAGAGTGCTTTCCTAAAATTTTATAATTTTATGTTAAGAAAGTCCCTGGTAGTTTAAATGCTTAACATGACTTGGTGCAAATGGCCTTCATCTCCTAAATGGCGTACTTCTGGAATTAGCTTATGCCTCTTTTTGATCAAAAAATACCACTTGAGCAGCTTTTTCTTATCACAATTGCATCCAAGATTCTTTTTTAGCTGGCAACAGAAATGAAAAATGGTTTTGAATCTCAGGAATGAGTTTCTCTAGTTTTAGCTGGGTAGAAACAACCTAAAGTGTTAATACAGTGCTGCCTGCATGTAATGAGAGCAACACCCTGTGTGCATGGGTATCTGTGCCTAGCTGGATCCATGGGCTTTTAAATTCTGCACTTCGTTGTGAGTGCTGTAATAAAATCAAAAGATAAAGCAGACTAGAGTACAGCAATGGGCTACAGTTGGAGGATAATTGCTATTATGTTCCTGTTCATTCATACCCATGGTAAAAAACCTGAGAAACCCCTGTCTTTCCTCCAGAATTTTGCTGTTTTTTACTTTACCCTGAAAGGTAGAGATAGCAGGCTGGTAGGTGCTGCTGGTACAGGAGGATGTTGAGGGGTTCATTTCCCAAAGTGAGAATATTGTTGATGATTCTTTCCCAGAGACCAGGGCTGCACTGGATCAGCTTTTATTTGTATATGCCTGCGTGTTTGTGGGTGCACGGGATCTACAGAAGGATGACAGCAGAGTTGTTTTCTGTAATCTCTTTACTCTACTCCCACCCTGGTTTTATTTTCCAAATATTTCTTGTATTGTACCAGCCATGGTCAGCCGCAACCCGGGAGGCCATGTCTCTAGCGTGCTGAGCATGCTATAAAAATACAGCAAAGGATGAACCCTGCACAAAGAGCTTCCAGTCTTTAGCCAACCTTTTTACAAATGCACAGCTTTCAACAGAAAGTGGCTGACTACGAAAAATGTGCCTTTCTGCAGAAGACACAAACAAAACCTGAAGTTTTGACCTTCAACCTGAGTGAATATGTGTTCTCTCTATAGGCTATTTTTTAGCAAAGGTGACAAATTTGCAGTGGCAGAAACTGTGAATTTCTTGATTTGTAAAACTCCAAATATGTCTGCCAGTAAATAAAAGTAATTTTTAAAAATCGCTGGAATATTTAAATATTTGTCTTACTTGATGTGTTAGGAAAATTTGTTTTGCATAGTTACTAATTTTACGTATGTCCAGAGGGCGAGATCACTTTAGGAAGATTTTTGCCCTTCTTTTTTTCTCCTTTCTTTTTGCTGATGCATTATTTTTAACCTGTATTTTGTTTATTCTTTCAGAAAAATGGCAAATCTTAGCTGAGACATCATCCTTAGAACCCTAACTTGCTCTAAGTTCTGAGATTTATTTTTACTTTTTCAAATTTGACATCATCTTATTTTTTTCACTGCCTGAAACCAACACAGTACAAACATGCTGATCCTTATCACTGCTGCTCCCGTGCTTCTGAACAGGTCTTTGCATATCCTATCAATGAGCTGATCAAACTAGTGACACTGGGATTTCTTGCCTTTTGACAGCTAAAACTGCTGTGCTTTTCTCAAGCTAATTATTGTTTTCAAGGGGCAGTCACTATCAGAGCCTACAAGCTTCTTTTTCCACCCCCACATCAGGCTAGAAATGCTTAAAAGGTTTGCCTCTCCCTCCCTCCACCTACAAAGATTACTTTGAGAATAAAAGAAATGGTAGCTAGCAAGAAATGTAGAGGTGTTTCTTCATATTTAAATTAATGGGATCTAAAAATCCCCACTATTTCTGAATCATTCTATAGAGATTTTGTAATTTTAAACTAAATACTGTCTTGCATAAGTTTTTTTTGGTCTCTGCTACTGTAAGCTCGATCTAGCCTTTAATGGTACTATTTTAAAATGAGTCTTGCCTCATGCTCACTTATAATCTTTGCAGGAAATATGTTTTCTCTTTCCTCAGTTCTTTGGGAAGTCATAAAAGTTACGGACTTACTACTTGTGCTCAACAAGGGTCAACTAAAAGAAAGAAGTCTCTCTATATGCAGAGTATCTTAATTTTTGTTATTTGGTTGCTGTCCTGGAATTGCATGGTGGCTGCAGCTCCCTGTTAATTACCTACTGAACAGAGACACCAAGTCAGGCAGCTTTCCATTCCTTCTCTCTTCAGGTGATTTGCATTGACTCTCTTCACTTGGGATGGAAATATCATGACTATTCAATCTATATTATTAATATCACATTTCTCCTAATAACAAAAATACGGACTGGACTCAATTGTACTGGTGTCATGAAAAATATTTAAAATGCAATTAAAAGTGTAATAAAAGAGATCTTCATTTGTGTCTCACAGTTTGCGTTATCTCATGTAGGTGTTGCTAGAAACACATTTTACTGTGTAAAGATTGCAACCTTATATTATATTATTATCTAGCCTGGATGGAGATTTCTGAAGCAGTGCTAAAGCTCAGAAAATTCACTTAAAACAACAGCTTTGTCCGGAGCTCTGCAGCAAATCAAAACCAGCTTTTGTACAGATACATGCCTCAGTTTTGGAGAAACGATGAGTTGTTGTTAAGCAATTTCTTTGTTAAATTGGACATATTTTCAATTAAATTGCTATAAAGTATTATGAACTATAGACCTTAATTTACTGCATGGTGAAAGAAATTGTCACAGGTTTGAGTGGCTACAGATAGAAAGGCCACACATTTTAATCCATTTTTGTTTACAGATTTTTGAAAATAAACAGGGAGAGTTACCATGTTTTCCCATTGCTGGGGACACTAATACAAATAAATTAATGTAAAGAGTAACTACTGTATTATTGAAAGACATCCCTTTCTATGCTGCTTTATTGGAAATAAAGAAGGGAGTCAGAGAAGAGGAAGAATATGGACCCTAGTAGCATAATCTTCTGTGATTTAGAGACCATATAGCCTGGAGTTTCATTTAATGGACTTGAGGGAAGCACAGTGTAGTATTATCACTTTCGTTCTGCAAAATCAGTATTCGCCCATTAAGGAAATAGCATCTATTCCACTTACAGGTTTTTAGAAGGGTGCAAATCCATTCTATAGAACGGTTAGTGGACATGCAAAATGGAAGATAGCTAGCAAAAATGAGTGTAGTTATAGCTTTTCTTTCCTCAAAAAGAAGGAAAAAAAAAGCTATTTTGAAAATGGCATGTAAGTTAAAGCTGTCCCTGGCCAGTTTTGAATTATGTGATTCTCACTTATGTAAGATGCTGCTAGAGGAATTCCTTGGCTCTCATTAACATGGAATAATCCCTCTAGACTTCACACACAGCAGACATACACAGGCACATACGCATTTCTACAGTCAGCTGCACATTTCCAACTGCAAAACAGCGCACAGTCTGCAATGGCTCTTCAAGCAAAAGGCTTTAAGTTCCCAACACTTCTTCAGGCACCCCTCTGTTTTAAGAACAGTGTTGCTAAAGTGCTTTAAAAAATGTTTGTTGGGAACAATGAAGAGTGATTATCTTTACTGCAGTAGTTTGAGGGGTGTTCATTTTCCCCATTTTCTAAGCACAGCATGCCAAATTCAACAGCTACTACTGAGATTTTGATCCTGTTTATAATCTTATAGTCTACCAAAAAGGTGAGGAAGATGGAAGGTCACATGAAGGGAGACAAACTCCAGTTTGTCTACACTGAACTTTTGAAATGCTATCACAGAAGCTGGGGCATAGAATTCCCTATAAAACCCCAAACTCCACCTAAAAATACCCAGAGTCAGCTACAGCATCTTCCTGCTTATAACCTCTGGTTTTGGGTATGCAATGCAAATTAAAGAGCTTGGATTACAGCTACCAAAACTGGACTAGTGAACATTTTAACATAAAATATTACTGTTATAATGCACAAGTCTCAAAGCATTGCTGTGTATTTGACTGCTCCAAGGCATGTGGGATCTTCTATAGAACAGATATGTCTGCACACAGTATATGTGATTGAGAACTAGAAGAATTTGAGCTCGAATCTTGCTCAAGGCAAGGCAAGGGTTTTTTTTCCTAACAAATTAGTTTCTCCTTCTCTCTCCTTATGTCACTGATTTCCCAGCTTGCTAAGCCAGCATTTTAATTCTTTCCCAACTTCTCTCCAGGTGCAAGGCCCTTTGCACAGAGAAGTATATGAAAGTTGAGGTCACGGTGCTCAACATTTTTGAGAACTACCATTTTTACTTTTTTTTAAAATGATTCAGGATTGAAGAAAAATGGTAGGCAAGGATGGAGACATGGATCAATATTGCCAGACATTGGTTATGTACTGGGTGTGGCTGAGCTGGAATTGATTTTCGCCTATAGCAGCCCTCATGGTGCTGTGTTTTATGTTGGGAGCTAGAAGAGTGTTGATAACACACTGCTGTTGTGGCTACTGCTGAGTAGTGCTTACACAGCACCAAGGCTCTTTCCAACATTTCCCCCCAGAGGGATGGGGGTGGGTAAGATCTTGGGAGGAGACACAACCAGGACAGCTGACCCAAACTGACCAAAGGGATGTTCCACACCGTATGACATCTGCTCAAGGATAAAGCTGGGAAGAAGGAGGAAGGGGGGGTGGGGTCACCCTTGGTCCTCCAAGGCAACCGCTACGCATATCGCAGCCCTGCGTCCTGAGAAGGCCCCACATCGCCTGCTAATGGGAAGTAGAGAATAAATCTCTTTTTCTTGCTTCCATGCGCTGACCTTGTTTTGCTTTGCTTACGTTAAACCTGCTTTTGTCTTACCCATAAGGGTTGGTTTTTTCTATCTTATTTTCTTTCCCCCTTATTGCCCTGCGGAGAGAATGGGAGGGGGGGAAGTGATAGAGCGGCTTGGTGGGTACCTGACGTTTAGCCAAGGTCAAACCATCACAGTCCTTTTTGGCACCCAACGTGGGGCATGACAATGGCTGTTTTATATTAAGTGTGCTATAGCTATAGCAGTTATTAAGCAACAAGCTCCTGTGCTGGTCATGGGTTTGTTGATTGTACTGCTTATCTTTATTTTGCTAAGCTCGGGAACATGGTGAAAGAAATTGGGAACATCATGGGTGGTTTTATTCTGCAGGCTCCCGAGGTACTTATTCACCCTTATGTGAGCTGTCTGATCTTGTTCATTAGTACTGTTGGTCTATTGTGGGTTGTGTGGAACTCGGTATCTTTTTGATGTAAGAGAAGGAAACTTTTGGGTGAGCCAATACCAAAATGTGTCCTGAGGCAGCCTGTCCCTGGGTGGCAGGGGGAGTGGAAGGATTTGGGTAGATTCCTAGGAATTCTAGGAATTCCTATCACCTCCCATAGCCTGGGATCTTACCCCTGGACCGGAAAGCAACCCAGCAAAATTGACACAACACCTGAGAGAAGGGTGCCTTGCCTATCCCAGTGAAAATCAACAACTTCTAGAGCTGTACTGGGGCCTGGCCTGTGCCTATCGAGCTGCAGTTCAGTACTTTCAAAGGACTGTGGTGGAGACAGGGATTCAAACAACAACAACAACAGCAGGGATTACCCCAGTATTAAAAAAAACAGTGGACAAGGAGAACAACATGTCCATACCCTCAATTAGTAAGGGAGGAGAAAAAAGAGGAAAAGCTTGACCAAGAAGCTGGTCCTTCAACAAAGGGATTGGAAGAGGGGGTAACAGAACATCAAAACAATGAGCAAGTAGACAAGGCTGCCAAAATTGAAGTAGCTCAGCCTGACCTGGACTGGGAGTGCAAGGGTGAGCTATTTGTAGCTCGATGGGCCCATGAAACATCAGGGCATCTAGGGAGAGATGCAACATACAGATGGGCTCATGATCAAGGGGTGGACCTGACCATGGAGGCCATCACACAGGTCCGTCATGAATGTGAAACATGTGCTGCAATCAAGTGAGCCACACAAGTAAAGTCTCCCTGGAACAGAGGGTGATGGCTGAGTTTTCGATACGGTGAGGCCTGGCAGGTCGACTCTATTGGACCACTGCCACGAACATGCCAAGGCAAGCGTTACATACTCACCATAGTGGAAGCAACTACTGGTTGGCTTGAGACATACCTTGTAAATCATACCACTGCCCGAAACACCATCTTAGACCTTGAAAGGCTAATTTTATGGCGACATGGTACTCCTGAAAAAATTGAATCAGACAATGGGACCCATTTTCGAAATAATCTTATAAGCTCCTGGGCAAAGAAACATGGCATTCAGTGGGTGTATCACATCCCTTATTACCCACACACATCTGGAAAGATTGAAAGATACAATGGACTGTTGAAGACTATGTTGAGAGCATTGGATAATGGGGGATGGAAACAGTGGAAAATACATTTAGCAGAAGACACTTGGCTAATTAACACCAGAGGATCTGTTAACCATCCTGGTCCTGCCCAAACAAAACCCTTTCATACTGTGGGAGGAGATAAGGTCCCTGTCGTACACACAGGGAAATGGCTGGGGAAGGCAGTGTGGATTGCTCCTCCCTTGGGAAAAGGCAAGCCCACTTGTGGGATTGTTTTTGCTCAGGGACCTGGGTGTACATGGTAGGTAATGCAGGAGGATGGGGATACTCAGTGTGTGCCTCAAGGAGATTTAACCTTGGTGGGAAAATAATCTGTGGTGTGAGCTGTGTGTTGCAGGAAGTGATGGAGGAAGTAGGAACAATGAAGAGTGATTTCCGCGAAAAACCAGATGCATGCAATGATGACTGAAACCTAGCTGGTGCTGGTGTCCAACGGTCAAACATACTGCTCCTGTCCTGAACATCCATCTTGACAGATGGGGGCCAAATCATTGAACATCTGGAGAAGTGAAGAAAGCCCATGGAATGGAGGAATACAATTTATCTGTTGGAGGACAGGGGATAGTAGTTAATGAGAGCGTATTAATTTGCATGTTGGGTATGAAGACTGTTTAGGTACGTAGATTAAGATGTAAGTGTCGGTAAGAAGGAATGTCAGTGATGAGAACCAAATACAGCGGAATGGATAAATGAGTGTTGTGTGGGACCTGGTCATGGCGTAAATGGTATGGAATAAGGAGTGGAGACTGTACTGGGTCTGGCTGAGCCAGAATTGATTTTCCCCTATAGCAGCCCTCATGGTGCTGTGTTTTATGTTGGGAGCTAGAAGGGTGTTGATAACACACTGGTGTAAGTGCTGAGTAGTGCTTACACAGCACCAAGGCTCTTTCCAACATTTCCCCACAGAGGGATGGGGTGGGCAATATCTTGGGAGGGGACACAACCAGGACAGCTGACCCGAACTGACCAAAGGGATATTCCATATCATATGGCTTCTGCTCAAGTATAAAGCTGGAAAGAAGGAGGAAGGGGGGTGGGGTCACCCTTGGTCCTCCAAGGCAACCGCTACGCGTATCGCAGCCCTGCCTCCTGAGAAGGCCCAGCATCACCTGCTGATGGGAAGTAGAGAATAAATCTGTTTTCTTTTTCTTGCTTCCACGCGCGGACCTTGCTTTGCTTTGCTTACATTAAACCTGCTTTTGTCTTACCCACAAGGGTTGTTTTTTTCTATTTTATTTTCTTTACCCTTTTTTGCCCTGCTGAGAAAAGGGGACGGGGGGGAAGTGATAGAGCGGCTTGGTGGGTACCTCGCATTTAGCCAAGGTTAAATCACCACAGGTTAATAGGCAGAAACAGCCAAATTCTGGCCTCTGGGGCTGCTCAGTAGATGACAGCAGGAGTAGACCTGTAGCCCCACCTGGAGGCATTGCACAAGGACTAATTGCCACAGTGTGTGCCTTACTGGAGACAGCATAGTAAAGACTGGATTACAGAAACTCCTTGATTAATTTTCATAAACTTCCCTGGACTACAGATTCTGGAGGATTTTTGACCTTAGGTTTTGCTCTTCGTTGTGGGCCCAGCTTCTCCCAGCTGGATAAACGGTGGTAGATAAAAGTCTGTTGTCTCAGGTGAACTGTTGTTGCTGTGACTGCTCTGTATGCAGATAATAAGATAGGATTGGAGGGTCTGGAGTAGGATGAGATGGTATGGAAGGTCCCTCTGTTTGTTGATTTTGTGAGAATCTAGAAGAGAGCTGCCTCTCTTTCTCTCCTCTGTGTCCTGCTTTTGTGGCTCACTGACATACCTTCCATCACGATTAGGCATTTTCTGTAGAAACTGGGTTGGGAAAGTTGACAATTACATTTATTAGATGATTCACTGAAGACACTCTTGCTGAACATAAACTGCAACTCAGATTTTAAGCATGTGGTGTGACTGATCCTAATCTCACCTTGTAGCATGGATATTGGGAAACCAAAGCAGAGATGGTGGCGTCTCTAGGTAGAAGCAGAACTGAGCCCTGCTCGTGCCAAACTCTGGTCTTGCTCATGGAGACCAAGCTCTCTGCCAGTCAAGTAGCTGTACATTATGAAGCTGAAATTTACTCTCTGTGTGAGTGCAGAGCTCTGTTATAATTGTTGTGGGTGGTGTGCTCTCCCAGTGTGTTACCCACCTGTCAGTACGTTAAGGCACTCTGCCCTGTGGGTTTTTTTCCTGCTGCAGTCCTACATAAGAAGTAATTTGTTGTCTTGTACCCTTTCAATGAGCTTGAGAAGAGTTTTTTTCTTTTTTGTTTTGTTTTGGTTTGGTTTGGTTTGGTTTGGTTTGGTTGTTTGACATGAAGGTACTATTGCTTGGACTTTTTTGTTTCCTTGCCAGATAATGGAAACAAACTGAAGAAAAAGGGTGTTGTTGAGAAGGGTGAATTTAAAACACCAGGTGACAGGCAGTGTTTTTAAAGTTGCAAAATAAATCTTCTTAATTAAAAGATTTTCTAAGCTTTATAATCCAGAGTTTGTCAGAGAGGGAGAAATGCACTTGGAATTCAAATTCAGAAACTTAGGTTACATAAGCTTGCCATGCTACTGTTTTAAAGAGAATAATATGTATGTATATAAAAATTAGTTGCCATACTGTGTATATTGATGACTGTTCCTTACAATAGTGTGTCATCATCTAGGTTTTCTCCAGCGCAATGTTATTTTCCTTCACTCTTGGCAAATTGTTACAATTCCAGGGCATTTTTTTTCAGTCAGTTTTAAAATTAGCATTAGAATTGCAGTGCTGTGGACTGGGAAGTTCCGCCAAGAGAGAGAACACAAAACAATATTTCGCATCATTCTTATTACTCCACAAATAGATGATAAAATTATTTTAAGAAATATGTAACATCTAGAATATTTCTCTGTAATCATATACAGCTACAAAAAACCTGATTTGAAGAATCTCTTCAGCACAATTTCATCTAAGCTGTTTTCTTGAATCCTTCCCAAGATATTTACTTTAAAAAATATGCCTATTTTCATATTTCAACACAATTTTTACCAGCACAAGGCTTTGGCAAGTAAATAGCAGACAATATAACTGATTTAAAACCTTGTGCCCTGTACAAGACTGGAAGAACAGTATGTTACTGGAAGAGAAAGCTCACAGTGTTCACTTGCTGCATCTCTCTCTCTGCCTCTTTTGACTGTAAAAAAAAATTGATTCCCTTTCGTATTCGTAGTTCATGGCAATTCAGAGGTCAGGCCCAGATGACAAGTTTAGACAGCTTGGTCACCTGTTGGTTGTTAATATGATATTTTCTGTCTTCAAATGGTGTCTCCCCACCAGCATCCCCTTTTCTGGGGTAATGGAAGTGATGTACTTAGCTGAGCACAAAAACATCCAAGCTCCAAAATGTGGCAGTCATGTAGTGTTAAAAATGTTTGAGTTGATTTAGAAATGTAAGTGGAAATGCTCACAAAGAAGTTGCACCAAAGCAGTCTCTGAGTGCAATTGTTTTCTGCAGAGAAATTTTCAAACTGGAATTTGCTATTTAAAATTATTTTTTTTTTTTGCTTTTACATTTTCTGAAATTGTGATGTAATGACAAGTAAGGAGGTGCAGCCAATAAATGAAAATGGGGAATTTTGAGGAGCATACATGTAACATACATATTTCTTACTGTTGATTTGCCTGAAGAATGTGATCTGAGAACTTGCATGATTTAAAATATAAGAATGCTGAAATTTCTGTTTGAAGAAGGCAAGTTTTTGCTAAATATATATAACACATTTCTGATTTCTGGGGGGATAAAAAAAAATATTTGCAGTTGTCTATGAAGTCTATAACTTCTGGTTTTGCCATATTTCATGAAGTCAGCCTCTTAAAATTTGTGACACGAAGCACAGATCCAACTATATTTAGTGCAATAGTTAGCAGAAGCTAATGTGCTCTGTCAGAAAACTGAATCTCTTGATTTTTGTGTGTGAAGTGATTGTGGTGAGAGGGAATATATTCAGACTACCCAGATGCAGAAAGTGAAAACATCAGATTAAAATGAGAGCGTTATTTCTGTGAAGAATTATTATGAAAATATTTGAGACAGGCCACTTCACAGTCAAAGCATATGCTTAACTTCAATAAATACTAGTTTTCAAGATTATTAAGATCCATCTAATCATCCTGTTTTAAGTTGGCACTTCTGATTACAACAGTAATTTGTTCCTGGTGTTGTTGATCTCAAGTACTGTAGACTAGCTTTGCAGAAACAGCTCCCAAAAAAGTACTGGGATATTTTTTGTGTCACTGAAACCTGCTGTTGATTTGTTTCTGGTATTTTTACAGAAGCTTTCAGAACTTTAACACAGTGAAAAAAAAAAAAAAAAGAATAGAATATGCCAGATGAAGACATTGAAAATTTAAAAATAGTAACATGAGTTTAACACTCCTAAATTTGATTTCCATTTATTAATTTTTCATACATCTTCATGAGAAGAGAAAATATTTTTCAAATTAGGATGAAAATATTTTTCTTTTTTAAGACATTAAATTCCTTACTATTGTAATATGTGAATCAAATCCTCAGTTTAGCAATTACTAGAAAATAATTGCAATCCAAATGAAGGAGTAAGATTAGATCAAATAATGCAATGAATGAGCATGCAGCTTGCACACAAAACAGCACCAGAATGCAGCAACAAAAAAAGTATCCATATAGAGCAATCAATGCTGTAGACAATATCTTTTAAATCTATCATGCTGCCTTTTGCCCTTTATATTAAGTCAAAGGGAAGGAGCTATAATGAATGAGCATGTCTTTATTCTTGTCGGCAACAGTTCTGTAGGAAACCTGGCAATATGACATTTAACGTGATTAATTCTGGGTTGTAGCTCCAGTTTATTTTTTCCCATGTACATGCACAAAGTGTCATTATTAATTTAAAAAAACCCAAACCCAATATAAATTGAGACTATTTCCAAAAGTTATGCTGCAAAATAGACTCAAAAATTAAAGGTTAATCATGTATTTTCAGTAACATGTGCCTTATATTTTCACATTTATCTTTTTTCTCCCTTTTAAAATAAGGTTTGCTGAAGTAAAACTGCTTAGGATTGTGGATGCAAAGGTGGTTGGTTTATATCTAGCTTCTTAACAGGTTTCCTACATTAAAAATAACATATAACTGAAAGAATTCTCTAGATACTAGAACATACCATGAAGTATATAGTGTGCAAAACTTCGATATTTTTTCTTACTTCATATCAGAAGGGGGCACTAGTGATCCATTATAAATAAGTGCTGTGACATTGCTTTTGTTGTTTCATTAATAATAATAATAATAATAATAATAATAATAATAATAATAATAATAATAATAATAATAATAATAATAATAATAATAATAATAATAGCAGAACATTTAATATTGAGGGAATTTGTGTGCATAATTAGGATTATAAATATATAACGGTATTTCAAAAACTTAAATAATTAATAAATCGTATGCAAATATTATCTGTTGTCTCTCATTGTCTTTTTACATTATTAGTGAAGTACTGTTCTTATAGTTCACTTACTGTCTGTAACAATGAACTAATGCTGGTTGTTTAATGCCTAATTTTGGTAATTTCTAATGGAAAGAAATTGAATTCTAATTGTAAAGGATCTTGATAATGTCAGTTAAATATATTCCTGTAAAAGGCAGAAATTTAGATCCCACTGTTATAAAAGCCATTTATGTATGTTGAGATTTAATTTATCATTTAATTATTATATCAAAGAAAATGTGTTAAGTATTAATATAATAATGTTTGTGTTGTTTCACATTAAATTAAATTGATGGGAAAATATTATTTATCATGATGCTTAATTTTCTTGTTGGCTTATCTGATCTCATACATTTTAGCAGATTTGTTAGTATTGCTTTGGCCTGTAAACTGAGGTCAAGATGAGGTGGCTTTGCCATTTTATAGAATCAACTTTGGTATGTGAGTTATGTGAGCAAGAAAAAGCGATGAACAATAATACGGTTTCTATTCTTTGCCCTATTTTCTTGCTGTCTATAGGACAAAAACTGGCAGAGTGCATAAAACTCCAAAAAATGTAAGTCGGTAACAGCAGGAAAATCAGCTGAATTTTTTTTGGAGGTTGATGAGTGATACTATATTTTAATAAAATACCTGTTTATTAGATATGTAGATGGCAGCATTTGCGAAATATTTTCTACCCACAGATGACATAGACAAGGTTTTGAAATGTCCACTATTATTTTCATGTATAGAATTGAGGTTCAATAAGGAGCTGAATTTAGCATTCAGTAAATTGCATGGAGTTCCACAAATGAAAAATATAATATCAGTAAGTGTTTTATGACATTAAAATAGGTGTAAATATGAACTTTCCCAAATATAAACTGTTATTTAGGGCCCAAATAGTTTTCATTAAAATTATTTGCAAGTTATCAGCCAGCTGCTGTGTTCATTTACTCAGCTATAAATCCAGAATTTTCTTTGTTCGAAGCATAATTAAATCCTAAAATGGCAGTGAGAAGAAAGGTTCTTTGTACCTTAAAGGCAACTTCAAGGTATATATTCATGAGTATAGATTAGTGTTTTATGTGTGCATATAACCAGGCATTTTTCAAACAACAGTGCACGTTTTGGGGCAGGAAACCATAGCCATTCTAGATTAGCCATTTAATAAAAGCAAACACATACCTGACCCTATACTCTTGTATCTTAGGGTCTTTTATTTCAATTTTGCTAACATCAGTTGTCCTTTCCAGATAATTATCTATGAAAGTTACTGTCAGGATAACTGGAAACCCATTGTTTTCTAATGAGGAAACCTGTCTGAAGGTTTCCTGTCTATCATGCTATTCTTTAGTGAATTTATTTATTTATTTTTTAATGACAAAATGTTAGCTATTGAATAAGGAGTTTTCAAAAAATGAACCAAGGCACCAGTGTAGTTTTTCCTCTGGCCTGGATACAGACAGGAGGTGTCTGTTTTGCATTATCTCCACTCACTGAATTGAATGTATTTTTATTCGCCTTAGTTATAATATATTGATACTGGTAGCAGAATAGCTACAGAAATGTGGAGTTTGGCATAGGCTTCAGAATGTTTTTGAGAAGCTGAATAAATACTTATATAGATTAGCACCTCATGAATTATCTAGTCTAGCCCCCTGGTACTGCCTAGACTGAGTTCCAGCTGTTTTTGCTTTTGTTGCCATCAATACCTGAATTTGAAGCTTTCCTTTATAATCTGAAACTAGTTTGAGAGCCTGCAAACTGTCTCAGCTTATTTCAGTAATCATTAATTTTGAGGCTTATTTGGAATTAGTTCAAACATTGCCATTCTTAACTGTTTTTGTGTTTGGTCACTTCAGCTGAGATATTTATTACATGGTACAGTGGTAAATATTAGGACCATATTGGAATTGACTACTTAATGAGTATAACTTGACCTTCAAACAGAGAAAACCATAGTTCTGTTACTTATCTAAGCTCTATCACTTGTGAAGTCAAAGTAAGTCTCATTTTTCATGAGAGGTTGTTCATATTTACATTCCTTATTTTCCCTTAATTTTGCTTCATTTAGTTATCCCTTCAAGAACCCATTTGTATCTATTGATGCACAAAGTCAAAACTACTTAGGTATATAAAAAAATTAAAAAGGTATTGCTAATGATTCTACTTTTTTCCAGCTGAAATGATAAAGGCATGCTTATAATTGTCTGGCGTGAGTGGATACTGGTTCTTTTTGTACTAAACAGGCAGAGATCGTTCAGAAATGCAGAGGCAAACCTGTACATTTCTCCTTCCTCCTCCCTTCAATTGAACTCTTTCTCTAGTCCAATACAGATTTAAAAATCACCATTTCGATTCCCCCTTTCCTCAAATTCTTTCCACATCTTTTCCTCATAAAGGAGATATTTTGAAGAACTCTCCTTCCAGTCCTGAAATTAATTTAGTTTCATGCCTGTGAAAGGACAAAATCTGCAAATGGCACTTATTTGTACATACGCTAACATGTATCTCTGGCATGCTAACTTCTTATTGCCATTATAAAAAGCTTTCAGGTGTCCAAAACTGCTCCGGGCTTACATTTAAAACAAAGAATATGACTTTAGTTTACCGGGGATTTACAGATACAATATCTGAAATTCAGTAGAAGTAAATTATACTTAATTTATTAAGAAATTTCAAATTTATTCCACTGAAAAGCATAACCTTGTACTGATTGTTATTATGACATTTGCAGTTCCTGCAGAATCCAGAACTAGATAACCCAAGGACATAAGAGTCTTTATTCCACAATTTAAGGTGAGGTTGCCATATGGTACAAAAGATTTTGATGAAGGTGGACTATGCTAGACTAGATTAGATCATTTCAGTTGGAAGGGACCTGCAACAATCATCTTGTCCAATTGCAAAAGTAAAAACCAGTTATTGATTGTACTTGCAGTGGTGTAAATTTAAAAGTATTTCATTGAAATTTCTAGTATTCCACACTATATTGTGGAATATATGTGTAATATGTTACAGTATCAATAATTACTCAGTAATGTCAGGTCTTAAACTGCTAGGAAAAAAAGAAGTCAATGAAGATGCCTTATGTGCACTGGAACCAACAGAGCTAACTGGTCTGTAGCTTGCCAATCTCAAAGCTGCAATGAGCACTTATACTTTATATAAATGGACCGTCAAAAACACTACCTGATTCAAGGGAGCATTATCAAGATGAGAAAAAGATTTGTAGTCGTATCTCCCCACTTTGTTTGTGTAGGTCAATATGCAAGGCACTTAAAACGATAAGTAGGTTTAACTTCATTCAAATAGCAGAATTTGAGCAAGCAGCTAATTCAATGTATAGAGTAAGAGCTGGAAGAGATCAAATGATCAAGTGTTCTTAAACTTTCAACAGACTGATCTGGAAATACAGAGCTCTTCAAATGTCAGTATTTATGCTTATCAATCACCACAGAAAAAAATCCTAGTTTTCATATTGAGGTCATGTTCACAGGGAAAGAAAAATACAGTTTGCTTTCCCAAGTCATCCAATATTATGCTAAATATAAAGGAGACTGTGATCTGTCAGTACCTTCAGAAATCTCAGTTATAAACACAAAAAATATTATTCTCTCTTTTTGTCCAGTGGCATTCATTAATCACAAAATGTTTTATGTCCTTTTTATGTATTATAGAATTTTATTGGGTTTGTTTTGCAGAGTTAAATAAAGGTATAGAAAAGTTATTCAATTGTTTATCCGAGGTCACATAGACAGCCAGTGATCACAAGGAGTCTCTTAATGTTCCCTGATGATTTTTACAACTCTTACTCTAACTCTTGATTAACCTGTCTAGTCATAGAATAGCCTTGGTTGGAAGAGAACTCTAAGATCATCAAGTTCAATCATTAACCTAACACTACCAATTCATGCTAAACCATGTCCCTTAGCACTTCATCTACATGTTTCTTAAATACCTCCAGAATGAGGTATTTAAGAATGAGGTAGCCTGTCAGACCATACAATGTCATGATCCATCTTGCATTTCTTGCAATTTGAAATTTTTGTGTTTTTCTGATCACTTTTCTCCTCCCAAAACTCAATGACCTGAGGAAGATTACATGGTTGTTCAACAGAAAAGGGATTTACAAAATCAGAAGGAGTTTGACCCTGGTGATAATTCCCTGTTTAGGGAAAAAAAAAAAAAGGAAATATTTTTCAAACAGATTACATCAAAAAAGAAATACAATTTGCAATTTTTTCTCTAGTTTAAGAAAAGAGGTGATTTCAATGCAGTGATACATCAGAAAAAGTTTCACTGAATCTACTTCTTATGCAAATATTTTATTCTTAATGATTTTGTTGATTTCATGAAGATTCTGGCCTTAATATGAAGTTACTTTACTTGACATCTGAAATGCTATTGTTACTGCATTTTTTTGAGGGAATGTTGTTGGTATTGTTTCTTTCTCTGTGATTTATTGCTTGTGTATATGGTACCTATTTTACTCCTGTTTTTATGCACAAGGTTGTGTATTTTGTGTTTTTTTCTTTTCTTTTGAAGGCATGTGACTGATAGCTAGCTGAGAGCTTGAACACAGACAGGTTTAAAAGAAATGTGCTGGAATCTTTGAACTGACTACATTGTTTTGAACATGAGACGTGGCAAAGAGGAGAAATAAGACTTCGATATTGTGTTGTGGACCTTTCTTTTTTTTTTTGTTTTTTTCTTCTTTCCTTTAGTTTCATAGAATAATGTCAGCTAAAACTCTAAGCCTGGAAATGATGTTCTTCATTCTGTAAAACGGCTGTTAAAGTGCCCATTGCTTTATAGCCTCAATATCTTCCTCAAAATGTGTTCATCTGTGGTGTATCCTGTGGTTAAAGCTGCTGTATCTCTCATCGCCTCTTGCTCTTGGCTCTTGAGTCACCATCAGTAATGAACTTTCTGCAGGCCCGATTTTTCCCTCAAGTTACAAAATTTACCATTGAAGTCTTAGTTTTCAAAAATTGGTGGATGAATGTGAGAAAAAGAAATAGATTTAGTTTCTGACCTATGAAGTTCTGAACAACTTCATACACCAGCTCAGACTGGTGAAAATAAGAGCAACCTTGCAATGTAAGATCATTTCAAGAATACTAGCACTGACAACTGCTGGCTGGAATCCATCCTGAAATTTTATCATACCAAGGTCATACCCGGTTGCTTTTGACCAGAACACTTTCGCTTCCTTATAGGACCCAAGTGTACTTTCAGCTCTGTCACAGAAATCCACTAAAATATAAGCAAAGTAAATCAAACTGAACTGCTATGAAATTGCTTTTCTTTGACAATTACATTTTGTTACTACTTTGCTTTCTGCTTCTCCATTTCTGTACACTCAGAAATAGCTTCAGGGCTTCAGATCTCCAGGACAAGGGGAGAAGATGTATAGTGGTCATAAGGCAATGAATTGCTAAGAAGAGTCAGATAGCACTAGGTGGAAGGCTTGTTAGTTTTGATCAGTATACACAGAAAAGCAAAGTGAGTACTCATAGATCGTGGGAGTGAGAGGGAAGTGTTAGTGGACTGTACTAGAAAGGTTATATAATATTAATTCATTTTGAGTAAGTGGCCCTCAGAGTGAAAACTCTTGACATCATTACGTAGTAAGAGTAGTCAAAGATTTTGAATATGAGTGGATTGGCTGATAAAGTCTTAAGACAAATATGGTTTATCAGTTCTATTAAAGATACATTAAAAAATCAATCATTGAAAATATAAAACAAATAAAATATTTAATGGTAAACATCCTTACTAATTCTATTTTCTAGCTGCCAGAGTTTTTTGTTGTGAGGTTTTTTTGTTTTTCTTTTTTTTCCCCAGTCAATTTTTTTAGGAGAAACCTCCCCTTTGACAGCCTTTTGGTTGATATTAGCAGATGAGAATAGATATCCTTAATGAATAGAAATAGTTGAGAAGGGCTGGGGTTGCTTGTGCTTTTATTAATCACTGACTCTTTCCTTGAGAAAAAATATGACATGCACATAAAAGTGAAAAGAACTGCAAAACAATAGATAACAGCCTTGGGTCTGCATGTTGATTTTTGTTTTCAATCATGTTCCTTTGGAAAGGCAATTGGACATATGTAGATTGTATGATGTGTTTAAGAGATATGGTATATTTGGACCAATTCCAGGCTTTTAGCTACGTTTTCAGTTTTAGGATTACCACAGGTGTCACAGAAGAACAGATCAAGTGAATTTTAATTACAAAGAAAAAAAAAAAAAAAAAAGAAGTGAAGTAGGGAATGGGAAATGGCAGAAAATGTGACAGCAGAAACACAACCCTCTACTGTCCAGGTGAATTTTGTTACTTAGTCATGGCCAGTGGAGTTAATGGGTCACCTGGAGACATCTGTCTTATCACAGGTAAGTTTTCAGGATCTCAGTGCTAAAGGGAAAGAGATGCTGTGGTGGTTCCCATGTGATAGCCTTTATTTCGGTAAGGCTCCCATATCTAGTTTCCTGTCTCCTTAGCTCTAGTAACAGATAAGTAGTTACCATGTTAGATTATATTTAATTTTTGGCAAATCTGTATTCATCTTTCTTTTTCCTTGCATCTTCTTCCACTCATCAGCCATGATTCTTGGATGCTTGTGGTTAGGTGGGGATTATTTTTAGATTTTATAATTTTGTTGACTTTCTTACAAAAGTTTAGTGTTTGGTTTGTTGCTTTGTTTTGGTTTGTTTGTTTGTTTAGGTTTTGTGTGTTCACTGTTTAGTTCTGTAGGACAAGATGGATTGGACTACCATTTTTGTTTTACCTAGGAAAGCTTAAGAGAGTGGTACACAGTGGTGCTGTGATGGGATCCTGTACCGTGGAGTTGCTCCCAGCATGTGGCTCGATGAAAAGTTTACCTAGTCTCTGCTGCAAATGTGACAGCTCTGATGCTTCAGCAGGCAAAGTTTCTCTGGGCTAAGTAGGAATGAGGCTGGAAGCTCAGAGGAGTTGAACTGATAGCTCACATCCCAATTCTACTTACTTCAGTGCTCTGCAGTCTCTGTCCCATGATATAGTTAGGTGAAAAACCCTACCAAATGAAGCAAAAGGAGGCCCCTGGAAAAGGTGAAAACACTATTAAGAAGCTCATGCTGGAACAGTTCATTCAGCCTGTTTATTGTAAGTCAGGGTCAGCTGGGAAAGGGACTAACAAGGGCAAGATGATGACTAGATGACCTGTGGGAGGAAGGAAAGCTTGACTTTCAGCACCCTATGCTTAAAGCATAGACCTGTTTGTATAACAGGCTCTGAAGAAATGAGAAGAGGCAATGAGAGATGATAAGGGTACTGGTGATTTCATTTGTGTTTCCTCTGTTGAGCAGGAAGAACCAAATTTCAACTATTTGAATGATCATTTTCTTCAGGAAAGTACTGCAAAGAGACATTTCAGTGTTATTTATCCCTTGATTAGCTCTACAGTCTTATTCACTCTGTACTTTCACGTCTAATGACTATTAATATGAAAAGAGCTGAACCCCCCTCTTTCCAGAAGAAATAATTCAAATCCAGACATGGTGGAACACATCTGTGTAGAAGTCTCTTGTTATCACAAAGGCAACTAAATGCATAGTACAGAAAGAATACTTTATTCATCAAAAGAAATTGATTTCAATCAGAACTGGTGACTTGAGTATTGTCTGTTGGTATAATATTTTATTCCTAGTATCTTTCTGTGTCATTATACTACTGTTTGCTTTATACTGCATTTTGCCTCCTTTTCTTAATAGTTTCTGCCTCTTAATAGTTGCTCTATCTACAGTTGGGAAGCTATCTATGTGGTAGTGGCTCAACATTGGCTATGCATATGTATGTTGGCACTTCATTTATAAGAAACAATGCAGGGAATAGATTATTTGAATTCAGGGATTCAGGGATTGTGTTCTGCTCAACCCACTTAGTACATAAGTACATAAGTAAAGAATTGAAGTTATTTTCAAATCACTAAGAGCTTGCTTGTTTTCTCTCCTTTAGCTGCATAAGAAAAAATCTGTCACAAGGGTTTGATAACATGATATCTATAACATAGACTATCACAGAAGAAAACCTATTTTTTCTGCACAACTAAAACCTAGTCCTCATGCTAAACATGTTTATGATGAATATGATAATATTGGTTGGCAAAAAGGATTAGAAAGATGTTCCAGAGGGATCTGGACAGGCTAGATAGATGGGCCAAGACCAATGGTAGGAGATTCAATAAGGCCAAGTGCCAGGTCCTGCACTTCAGCCACAACAACTCCATGCAATGCTACAGGCTTGGGGAAGAGTGGCTGGAAAGCTGTCCAGCAGAAAAGGATTTGGGGATGCTGGTGGACAGACAGCTGAATATGTGTCAGCAGTGTGCCCAGGTGGCCAAGAAGGCCAACAGCATCCTGGCCTACATCAGAAATGATGTGACCAGCAGGAGTAGGGAGGTGATTGTTCCCCTGTACTCAGCACTGGAGAGGCCGCACCTCGAACACTGTGTTCAGTTTTGGGCTCCTCACTACAAGGACACTGAGCTGCTGGAGTGTGTCCAGAGAAGGGCAACAAAGCTGGTGAAGGGTCTGGAGCACAAGTCTGATGAGGAGCGGCTGAAGGAACTGGGGGTGTTTAGTTTGGAGAAGAGGAGGCTGAGGGGAGGCCTCATTGAAACGAGGGTGTAGTGAGGCAGGAGTCAATCTCTTCTCCCAGGTGGCTAGTGATAGGACAAGGGGTAATGGCCTCAAGTTGTGCCAGGGGAGGTTTAGATTGGATATTAGGAAAAAATTCTTCACTTAAAGGGTTGTCAAACACTGGCACAGGCTGCCCGGGGCAGTGGTGGAGTCCCCATCCCCGGAGGTATTTAAGAGATGTGTAGATGAGGTGCTGAGGGACATGGTGTAGTGGTGAATTGGCAGTGCTGGGTTAATGGTTGGGCTTGATGATCTTAGAAGTCTTTTCCAACAACGGCTATTCTGTGATTCTGTTCTGGAGTGTAAAGTAATTAAATTATAATTGGGAGTGTTATTAAAGGAGAGAATTCATGAGAACTTCCTTAGGCATTTTGATCTACATACCTAGTAATGTCCATGACAGCATAGAAAAAGCATAATGTTGGAACAATTGTTGTTTACTTGAAAGGTAAAAGATAATCAAAGTTAAGGAGCAGGAGACAAGGAGAGAAAAGGAGACATACAGGAGCAGCAGAGTGGAAGCTGAGCCCTGTCTTCTGGCATTTCTAGCTGCTTCTGGAAGAATCCAATTGCTGTATTGCTCTAAACCCAATTGAAAATAAATGTGGAATTGTAACTCGCCTTTGAAATAAACCTGATGGTTCCTTGACGGGAAAGCAAAGCAGAAGATCTTGGAAAGTTGCAAAAGGCTGCCCTGGCCTAAACTTTGAAGCCTGTAGGAAGAGAGGAAAGGACAGTGAAAAGAGATGGGACAAAATTCTATCATAAGGGCTGGACTTGGTAGGTATAAAAATGCTGCTTGTATTTTATCTGAGGATGGAGAGAATGTCCTCTTTATACCTGTTCCCTTACTATTTTTTGTCAGAGATCTAGATTAGTCTCAGCTACCATTGCTCATGTAAAGTAGATTTCCAAAGCAGGAGCCGTTTTTGTTGTCATCAGCTAGTTCAGGCCCAAGTCTGAAATCTCTGGGTGTCTGTCTTCTGCTTCTCAATAAACTGCCTAAAATTAGTTCATGGATGAGACTGGAATTATATAAATATGTATATATTTGTATAAACATAAATGGCTGCACTGAGCTGCTCTGAAAAGTAGCTGGTTTAAGATCAGGCATGGGCATAAGAAATCCCGTTCCTGACCTATGGCAGCAGGTAGAGCAAACACAGGGTTTTTACAGATGAAGTGAAGCTGAACCTGTCTTAAAAAATAAAGTTAACACTTGACAAGTCAATGGTAACTTGGCCATCTTTACTATGCTAACTGGTATCTCTCTGGTACAATAGAGATCCGGTCCACATTTTGTATACTGTCATTCATCCTAACCCAAATACAGAACACCAAGTTTCTCTCTGGTTTTTGATTTTGTTTTAGGGGTTTTTGTTGGTTGGGTTTTTTCAATATATGTAGAATCAGAGAGAGAGCAATCATATGAGACTGTCACTATAGAGAAAAAAAAAAAACTAGTAACTTTGTCAGTGGCCAGAGAAATGACACTGTCAAGTGACAGAGGCATACATCAAAATAAAAAATTAAGTGTTTTGCTCATTACCTGGTGGGTAACATGTACGCTTCTTTGTTAACTCTCCTCGTGCTATAGTGTGCTGGGCAATTTCTCAGCACCCTGTTGAGCACGGACAATCCTGCTTAAACCAATAAGCCTTAGAAAACACCTGTTACCCTCCACCCTGTCCCAGCTGCTTTATGTTTTACATGAAACAAAAAAAGCAGGAAAATAGTTTGAATGAGTGACTAAAGATGAGTCCAGTCTATGTATGATTAACAGCATCAAGCTAAACCTAATTCCCAGAAATGACAGCTACTCATTAGTTTCAATTGTAGCTTATTATAATATGCACAAGGTGATAAGAAACACAATTGTTTCTAAGTTCATCTTTTTCTCCTCCTTACTAGCTATTGCAAGCTTTTCTTGAAATTGGTGATGCTTAATCTCAAGGATTGATGATTTTCTTAGTTAACTTCTTCAGAAATAGTTCAACAGGGTTTTTTAATTTTTTTTTTTTTAATTATGTCTATTTTGTGTCCTCTTTCAGATTAAGTAGTTGACATAAAACATCAGATTTTCTGTGAGGTGGATGATATGTGATATCAGAGGAATCCCATGTTTGCTCAGTTTATCAGCAATGACCAGCTACACAAATGGATAAATAATTCATAGATCTCCTTCTTAGCCAAAGAAATAATAGGAAAACTTGATTGCAATACAAAATACATGTAGCTGATATGTACTACCAGATACAATTGTCAATATCTCATTCAAACATTAACAAATGGATATTTGCTCATTAGGTGTCTTCCTCACAAGCTCCATCTCTATTTCTTCTAAGACTGAAATCTACCTGGACACACTATCTGATGAAATTTGCACTTTCAGGCCCTCTTAGAAATCAAAATGCTTTCTTTACTGATGAACAGAAGAGGTCTTGAAAGGTCACAGACAAGATCCTTGTTAACAAACCTAACCTTTAGCCCTCTAGAAAAAGAATTACAACTTTCAACTTTTTTGTTGTTTGTTTCTTTTTTCTGTTTTAAACCAAGTGAAGTTAACTCTTTTATCAACTTCCTTTCATTGTAGAGTTAGCCCTGAAAATATAAATTATTATGAAAGAAACTGACAATAGGGCTCCACACCTGGCAAGGACCTGTTGCAGAAGACTGCAAAGGATAAGCTGATACTCGCCTTCCATAACATGACTTGGCTAGGGCAGTGATGTAGTCCAAACACTTTCCGTGTTCATGGAAGTTAGCTTTCAGCTGTAAGTGGACAATGAATGCAAATGTTTCATTCAGGTCTGTCACTGGCACAGGAGGGAGTGGTCTTTCATTCCATACCAGACTATACCCAGAGCTCATTGCTTGGGTCATGTTTCTGGACTGAAATCATCTCTGAAGACAAGAGGAGTCAAATTTTTTTAGATCATCCTGTGGATAATTTTCTTGCTGCAGGTGATTGTGCTGACTGACATTATCCCTACACTTCTTCAAACTCAGAGACATAGTGATGAGGACCTTTGGTCTCCCTCAATGTCCTGTAACGATCATTGAGTGATTGCTCTTACATGTCACTACTGAATAGGGATGGTCTTCAAGAGACACAAGAGGCCTCCTATGTCCCTGGAAGCCTATGATCTCCCTTCCTCAGTGACATCTAAGCCTTTCACTGAGGAAAGCTGGTGTCAGAGATACATGCTAGGTAAAAGACTCATGAGCAGACCTTAAAGGCAGAGAGATGTAAAAATTCAGAAAAAAGACTACTTCACATCTGGATGGTTCTTCTTTATTTAGTACTACCTTAATTTACATTTCCAGCTGAGGCAGAAAGTACTGAAAAGAGTGTGTGATTCTTTTTCCGTATTTCTAGCCATCACTTCTTGGTTTTCCTTTGTTATTCAATCTCTGCAATTTTGTAAGTGCTTTCTAGAGTCTTTTCTCACTGACAGTCTTTCTTTTTCCTTTCTCCTTCAAAACAGTGACACTTGGAGAGCATGGGTAGATGTTAAGATGCAGCAGATATTGCAGCAAAAATCTTCAGAAGCAGTCATTGAAAATGTAGGTATTATGCTCTTCTTCCACACCAGCAACTATGACTGGAGAGCAACATGGCTCCAAGAACTAGCAACAGGCCTCCTTTTCCATGAAGTCTGCTGTCTTGAACTCACAGGTGTACTGAACAGGCTGGTAGGGCAGGAAGAGCTGGTCAGTTTAATCTGCACGCTTTCAAGAACCTCCTCTGCCCACTTTCTTTCGTTACTTAGAGAAAACAGTTAATTGTTTCAACTTTCTCTTGGTGTTTTGGAGGCAAAGTTAGCTTGAACAATGTAGAGCTAGGTAACCTATATTTAACTTTTGAATTTTAGACACTTTTCAGCATTTGGATATAGGTCAACTTCCTGCAAATAATGGGACCTGGGGCTTTTGTGGAAGGGGAAACAGCCAGCATCCTTATGGATTAATACGGTGCCTGATGAATTTATTCAGTCATTGTATGATGAAGTGTATGGATTTCAAAAATAAAATGAATCCTAAAAAAAATCCAAGAAAGGTTACTATGAGTTATTCTCGACACTGCACATAATTAAATGACTATAGTACAGACCTGGAAGTATGCAGTTGAGTATTCTTTACAATGTTAATATTGAGGCCTGTCGCTTAAATAAGTCTGATTTATCTGCTCATTTGTTTGAGTATTCCCAATAAAATACCTTTTGACTGATTTGTCTATTAAAAAATAAAATCTGAGAAAGATGATCAAAACCCCTACACTGCCTGTAAGCAGTGTTTTTCTCATCAGTCTGAATTTCTGAGTATGTAGCTTCTCTACTTAACTGCACAGAAAGAACTACCAACTAAATCTCTAAGTGTGATTCAGCAGCAGTGAACGTTATGCATTTGGGCAAGCTGGAGCCTTTGTCCCTTAATGACTCTACCATGGTTTTGCCTGCTTTTGCTCACACTTTTTTTTTTTTATTTCTTTAAAGAAACAAGGAATTTTCAAATTTGTAGAAAGCACATGGATTATCTGAGATTCACTAATAGCAGATTCACTAATATTTGAGAAAATTTTTCGGAGTACAGTTTACCTGAGATGTAGATTTTGCATGTAGAAGTATAGATATTTTCTTCCTCCATTTATTATTTTTATGCTTAGTTTCCACTTTATTGTCTTTCCCACTTAGACCCCACTGATACAGTTGCTACTCAGTCTGGGGGGCTATGAGGACTCCTTGTTGCTCCTATCAGCAGCATTTAAATGACCCAAGTATTCTTTTTTTCAGATTTGGTCCTCACATAACTAGCTGTTATATCTGCTCATAGGGGAAAAATTATTGTGTGATTGTATGCTGTATAACATGTATATTGGGAAATAAACTTTCCATTATCCAAGAACAGTGAAACAAGTCTATAGGTGTTTATAAAAGCTGAAGCATTATGTGATTTGCTATTTCTTTTTCAAATATATAGTTGAAAACACTAGAAAGTGAGGAAAAAAATATATTTTCGTCACTTATAAGACTCTGGTCAGGAAATACCATGATGATATGACATAAGAGATAGCTATAGGAGGCACAAGGAGCTTTGAATCGTTTGAGCTATAAATCATTTACATAATATTCACTCCCATCATGTTTTTATGTTTTTCTGCATTTATTGTAGAATAGAACCAAATTATCTCTCTTTTACAAGTCAGATGAATATATTCTACTTTGTAGACAATTTGACCTACTTTTGCTTGATGATGTTTGTTTTTTATATCTCATTCTCAATACTCCAGTAGTTAATGCCATAAAATCTATAGTTTCTTGTGCTTATAATACAAACTCCAAGAAGTTGTTCCAAACTATTTATTACATATGAAAAAGTACATTCATAAAGTTGGGAAAAGATTAAGGAGAAACATTTTATAGGGTGAATAGGGAAAAACCCCTGCCTCATTCACTCTTTGTCCTTGTTCCCACCCTAACTTCTTGGTATGTGATTGTGAGAATTGACCCTGTGACTATTTTGATAATTAATAGCTATCTACTGGAATATTTATTCTGGAGAAATTGCACAGTCATTTTATGATTTTCAAGCCATGCTCTTTGGCTGGTATCTTGAAATGAACTAAATACATGGTATTTCATGTTATGCTCTTCATCACTGCTATGTTTGCGTTACTAAAAATCTTTGCACAGATGGGTAGAGGCAGCGCTGTCAGAAAATTTTCAGTTGCAAATTCTCTGCTAAATCTAAGCTTTTTCTCCCTCCAATTGTTTAAAAATAAAACAAAACAAAATGTATAATATGCCTAGTTCTGGTTATCTTTTGTGCTTACTTATAACAAAAATGTATTGCCTAACTTTCCATTTCCTTTTATTCTTCCAGAAGAAAGACTGTTAAGAAGAATGGGGATTACTTGGTTTATTTGATGCTAATGCTTTCCTGGTTCTATACAATATTTTTCTTTCCCTTTTTCCCCCCACTCTTAGCATTTTTCTAATATGATTTTATATTACAAAGAATAGAGGAACTGAATGATACAAAATAAGATCAAAGCCCTTGATCCTTCATTTTGTCTAACAGGAAATCTGAATCTACCTTGAATTTTTGAAGACTTTAAAAAAGTCTTTTCTACCCCTCACATGCAGCAGAATAATCTGATGCTTCTGATACTGGCAAATAAAAAATGGGAAACCTGCAGTCTGCTAAGTTGAAAAGGAGAGGTTATAGGTAATCTCCTAATAGTGTATACACATGGAGCAAGATTCCTTTTTCTCCTCTCTTCCATTTTTATTAAGGATGTAATAGTGTAAATCACATCATATTGCAAATATATATGCAGAATTTGTTCTACTGTGCAACCATTTGCAATCTGTGAAAATGTTCAGATCCATTTTCTTGTAAATTTTTAATAATTGTATAACTAAAATTATGTAGTATGAAATATGATATGTCTGGTCATTATTCACTATATACTATGTTCTAGTCCCCTGTTTATTCGTCCAGCATGGGAGGAGAAATAAAAGGATATGGTCTTGGTGACTTCTGATAATCTATGAATTCAAAATAGCTATCTCGTATGCATCCTATAATATGAATTACATTTGAATGACTAATATCTTCAGTTTTCATGAATGAGAAATATATTTGTAGAAAAAGATCTTCTACCTTTTTATTCAGGTTGTTAAGTTACATATCTACTTGACTCCTACCTGCTCCTGAAACAAAACCCTCAACTTCTGTCCCCTGAATAGGTCTCTTGTGTTACTACTTCATCAAACCCACCTCAGCGCTATTGTGCAGAGCAACCAGTAGATTTAACTAAGCAGATTTTGTAGGAACGCTGCTATTTAAAATAAAGCCACACTGCAAGATTATCACTTCAATGAAACAGTAGACCCATTGCCTGCTCTGTGATTTCCCTCTGCAGAATCAGAGGAAAGGTGAATGAAGTTTCAGGGAACGAACCTGAAAATCAGCTGAAAGATGCCAGGGATTTTTCTGTCCCTGGGGTGACTTAGAGTCAGGAGATGACAGGCAAATTACATCAACTTTTGCTTTCTTGCTCTCTGGGAATGAAATCTCTGGACATACTTTTCTGATAGAAAACTCTTCTCAATATTTTGAGCTGTTTACTTAATTCACTCATTACTACTCGGGCTACTAATTTTATCTGCATCTTCATCTGTAGCAAACTATACATTATATGTACTTATACAAATGCACACACATGCACTCATATTTATAGACATAAAAATATTTATATATCTGTTCTGTAAACAAATTATGTATAGTTAGGTATATATATAGCTACAAACAACATTAGTATATATAAATATGTGTAAGCTGTCATTAAATCTGATTATGAATTCTTACATGCAGAAAGAGCATGTATGAAACGGGGTTTATGTTGCTTTTTTGAAGACTTGCTGCTAATGCATTGGTATTTGGTGCTCACATATCTTAATATGCTGCATGACTGAATGACAGATGATTATCTGACGAAAGAAATCTGGTGTTAAACAAAATGAGCTAGTACTACATTTAAAAACCCCAACTCTAACAGAAAAACAGTGAAGTATATGTATTATATTTTAAAAATTTAATAGCTGCCTATTGCCAGTATTGTCTTTGTCCGTTTTGACAACAAAAGGATAAATATAGTGCATACAGTAGGTCTCTCTGGTTATACCATGAACATGACACATGTCATCCTATGATAAATTGTCTCTGTGTCTGTTCAATTTCAAATCCAAAGCTCTGGAGGCAGAGGTGTTAGGAAGGAGGCATAATTCTGGCTAGCAGAGGCCTCAGATGCACAAAATTTGTGTGCATGGAACAGATAACAGAAAACGAGAAGGAGACTGAGAGGAAGTTTGCACAGGTTTATCAACTTCCTGCGGTTTAGGTAGTATTGGCAGATGTTAGGAGTAAAAAAACATCTGTAAGCATGATAATGAATGTTACTAGAATTTGAAGTGACAACTGTATCGAGCACAAATGCTGTCTTGTTCCTTCATTTGCATACCAATTAAATAAAAGCCCCAAATATTAAGTTCCAGAATTTGTTTGACAAATAATCTGTGGGGCTTATTTGGTACATCTGGGTCAGACACATCAGCTGTGTGACAGATGCAATGTCAAAAGAAGATTTTAGCATGGAAAAAATGTATTCAGATTGTTACTAAGTACTGTACTTAAAGCAGAGATTAGAAAAGGGTCTAGTTCAGAAATTACTTTAAACGTAGTGGTATCTACCTCTCTCTAGGCATTTTATTGTGCATTACTGTCAGATCTGGTATGTGAGACATCTTCCCCACCAACTGCTGAAGAAAGGAGTAGACAAAAATAGCGCTGTTTGGTACCATTACATTGTGCAGCTATCTTGTTCCCTGGGTAAATACATATGTTTTGTGGGACTACTCAAAGAGTAAAAGACTACTTGATGTGAGTAAGGATGGTAGAATCAAGCATTACGTGCTTAAGTACTTATGCAGAATTTTACATTTTTCATGCTGCTTTGTAATATTTAGTAAGTAGTTCACGTGTGGTGAAGGTTCTGGTCAGTTCTTGTTACAGTAAAACAAGTTCGCTTGACCCTGATTTTAAAGCAAACTTGAGCTGAAGCAGGTTAGCTGTTCTCTCAGTCAAGTACAGCTCTGATAAATAGAATCTATATGCCTTGCTAATATGTCTGTCTTCTGGGGTATGCCACCCATGTGGCATTTCATTTTATACTCCCTCATGCTGGGTTTCTCAGTGGTGAACACTGTATTCACCTTCTACTGAACCAGGGTCATATCCTGTAAATTCTTATGGAATCCATCTCACCAGTCTTCCCAACTATCTAAATATTTGAGGGTCCTAAGATACTGCACCTTGAATGATATTAAACCGCTATACAGTGAGCATCTATGTCAATGTTGGGAGATGCATATGATTAAGGCTTGTATAGGCATAGATCCTAGTAAATTATCTTGAAAAATTCCAATTGAAACACCTGCTGTGTGCACACTGTTGTACAGAAAGGCCCTGAAACTAGGAAAAATTATCCATCTTTGTAGTGCTTGCCTGCACAAGTGCCACTGGGTTGATGTAGTGCAAGTCTGCTGATATTCTGAAGAACAGGATCGTGGTATGCCTGATACTTCAGAGAAAAATGTGCAAAAATACAGAAGTGAAATCAATATTATAATTTGAGAAATACAATTTTGTTAAATATAAGCTATGTATTAATAATTTTTTTTGTATCTTGTTTTCCATTTGTTCCTTGTTTTTTATCAAGAAATGAATTTACATACAGTAAATGCAGTATTTAAATATTTAAAATTTAAATGAAGAAAATTCTCCTCAATGCGCCTGTGCCTACTAAATATGTTTGAGTCCATTTGGTATATGAAAGCAGGACATGAAATTATGAGTTTCAAGAAGTTAGACTACTTACTCACATAGAACTAAAGTTTTCCAACCTCTTCTGTAAATGGTGAATTGCTTGTGAAAATCTAGTCAGAAAGAACTCAAGCCATTAACAGCGTAAATATGCATTTTCTGAATTTCAGGCTTTGGAAACTGGGAGAAGTGGAATTCCCGCTTATGAAAATGTAGAAATGGAAAAAAGAGTGTTTTATGTACTAAAATGGTGACTTTTACTGCATATAAAATCTTTAAAAATAAAGTGAATGAAACCAGAACACTGTAGGTTACACTGTTACATGGAAGGAAAAAGATACATGGTTAGTTTTGAACCAGCAAGTGTTTCATACTGCAACCAAGGGATGCATTTTGCAGGGATGAAATTGAGCAGAGGAAAATTTAGTCTTATTACCAGGAAAATGTATCTAATAGTGAGATCTATTAGAATTGTGGAATAGTCTCCAGAGAGAAGTGATGGAAGCCCCGTAGTTTGAGTCTTTGAGAAGCGGTCTAGGAAAAGTTTTCTTACTGGGAAAAAACCCTTGTATTGGCTGTAGAAGGCATGGCGTCATCTCATGGAAAATTTTTGCCTCTAACGCCTTGAGTGGTCTGATTTATTATTTGCATGTTTACATAGCGTTTCATAAAAATCTGAAAAAGGAGACAGGATCCTGATGTCTGGATGCTTTCCATGACACTAGAAGAGCAAACAAGTTCTAAAATACTCTGTTGTGGCTCAGTATCATTGCTAAGTGGTTTTTCATGTCCATGCAGATTCAATAGACTGAGGTTACTTTAGTTCTTCGTTATCTTTATCCTTTTTTTCCTGGTTGTTGGGTTTGGGTTTTTTCTTAATTCTTCTTGATTTTTTTTTGGTGTATGGTTGTTGACATCATGACATTATGTACGAGCTGAGAGGAATACTGTCATGGGAGAAGAATGCTATTAATATCTGTTCAAGGTTTAAAAGAAAGTTCTTCAGACAGTATCTTGTGGGTTTTGTTCACCTTTTGGGAAAATGTATGTAATATAATTGTTCAATTAAATGCCAAATGTAGGTGTGTCATTGGATGTTAGCAAAAAACCAGTGTTAAGTTTGCATGCTTTTGTATTCGGAGTAAACTGCATACATTTCTCCAACAGAATTTCAAAATCCTCCTGAATCGATAATAATAAAGTAAAAATTCTCTGTAGATTTTCAAGTTACTCCCATGAAATAACTTGTTGGATGCCTGTCCATTTCTGTTGGAAGCACATCCTTAATCTCTACAAGGAGTCACAGAGTGCCCTATATGGAGCAGCAGATTTGAACTACCAAGGAGAGCAAAGGTTCCTCACAGAGCGGTACCATGAAACACAAATATGAATATGACTTATTTCTTAAATTTTCCTAGGGAGAATATTTTCTTTATTCTTTACAGTAGTTTCATAAACTCTTTTATAATAAGTTCAGTTCTGTCTTGTACATTTTTATATTGTCAAGAATAAAGCTAGCAATTATCATGTTCCAGTCATCAACAATGATCTGACAACTCTTAAGTTGTAATATGAAATGTTAAATACAAGGCACTAATACTTACTGAAGCAATTCTAGGCTCCACTCAACTCAGAATTTAGCTTAAACAGAAATATAAGAGTGAATAAATACCACTGATGATGGCGCACAAAGGAACAGAAGATTGGCTGACAAGTCTGCATTTTCCTAGTTTCACTATCAGTATGAAGATAAAGTTGCTGTTCATGACTAAAGCCTGTTCATTCAAAGTGAGTAAAAGATTTGCCTTTCAGTCATGAGCAATGCTCATGTTTCAGCTGGATTTTTCTAAAAAATGGGTTTGAAAAAAATGTTGCTTTGGTGGAAAAGGATTTTACATTTATTTTTACATTTAGCTTACTACTCTTTGTTCCAGTGTTAAAGGTTAGCATTTGTCCTAGAAAATACAGCATGCTAATACATTTGTTCTCATGCATGTTTCATGATTGCTGCTCTGTTGAAACCTTCTCATTTGAAGGTCTTATGAGAACTTGTATAAATGGAATCATGGTGGTGGCAATCATTGTGTATGTTTCAGTTCATCTTCGGATTTGCTGGATAACCATATGAAAGTCATTCAGGAGCTGACTCAGCGTGAATTCCCTGGAGTCTGAAAAGATTTTAAACCTATGTTCTAGTAAAATTTTATCTCTTTTTCTGCACTTCCTGTTTTGCTTGCCTTCCTTTTCATTTACAAAATGAATTGTACAATGAATGTGGAAACAGAGCGGTGTTTAGAAATTCATTTTACAGTTAACCAACATAAACTTCTTAATCCTGGTTTGAAGGTGAATCACAAAATTAGGATATTGTAGAAAATGATCCTAAAATACTAAAACCACTCCACGATTATGAATTGATTTTCTTTCATTTTTAAGCTTATTCTGAATTTATTTGTATGGATTATACCAAATCTAAAATGCTTTTGTTCTCTATAAAATTTGTTTATAATACATGGATAGCAACGTGAGAAATAAATTGATTAACCATTGCAATGCAAATGTGTCAAGGTTGATTCTGTATGCGCTGACTTCCTTGTCAATGGAGTTGGCCAGTTTCCCTCCTGTTTGATGGAGAGAAAGAGAAAAATAGGGAAAGGTGAATCCATGCAGCATAAAAAAAATGTTGAATGGAGGAAGAAAGAACACATTTCATCTTTGGAGTTGAAAATATGCTAATGCTTACAGCATGATTATGTTTAGCCAGATTTCCTTTAAATACCTACTATGTCAGTGTACTTACCAACTGTTGGAATAAAATTTCTGGGTACTTTTTAAACTAGAGGAATTACAGAATACGAAGATGCCTAGACCGTTTGAAAATAATTTGAGAAATGTCTAAGCAAAAGGATTTGACATCCAGAGGGGGCTGTTCTCAAGCTGCTAGAAACTGCACCGCTTTTGGTGCAGTGATGGCTCTCAATGTGGAGCTGCATTTTGCTATGTACGTAGGAATTTGTTGTGCAGACAATTTGGAGGAGAAATGAGCTGTGGCTTGATTTTATCCTGTCTCAGCTATCTAGACAATATAAGAAAATTGTAAAATTTCTATATGGTATCAGATAGCTTCTGCTGTGCTGAGTCAGAACACACTGTTATGCAACATATGTGTGGGATTCTGTCTTCAATCTGTTCACTCTTAGCACTGGATTACACCACAATAATCCCAAAGCTGCTGTACAGTTTATAACAGAATAATCAGTGGACAGTACCACTAACAGGATGACAAAACTGAGACTAAAGAGGATGAAGATGTGACTCAGGTGCTGAAAGGAAGATCTTACCAGGAAACTTGGTATGCTTGGGGAGCTGCTGGCAAAAGATGTTACAAGATTCTCAGACCCTGCGAAGTGTGAACGTTACAGAGCCTGATTTGGCAATGTGCTTCACATAGTCTGTTCTTCTATAGGCAGGAATCTCCGTGGCATGGCTGAATTATAATGCTGCTAGACTTGCACATCTTGTGGATATCTGTGCAATGTACCATCAAATTGTCAGTGTAGCTGCATTGAGGTTATAGTGTAAAATGTATTACTTACTTTCTGTAACAGGAAGAAACTGGTCCACTTGAAATATTTTTAGTAGCTCAGTTTGCTTTGCAGTTTCAAGGTCTTCTTGTAGTGGGTGTTCATATTTAGGCAGTTAGTTTATCATTCTTTAATTAAGATCTCAAGGATCCTGGTGAAACATCCTGTGCAATCATTTAAAAAATTCCTTTTGGCATCAGGTATTGTAATCTGGGCTCAAAAACACCTTAGGGATTATCTTCATATACATCAATGCCATTGAACAGCTTTTTGATTAGTTCCTTGGTCATATGAGGCATACATACATGTATCTGGTTTTTGTTTGAAAGGTCCTTTTATGTTGTTAAAGCATCAGGAGTTAATCTTACTGTAAATAAGGATCATTCTCCAATCTCTAAAATACTGAGGCATCTCTGTGACCTATATATTCTAGTAAAATGTCCATACTTTAACACTTTATGAGTAATGAGGATTTGTAAATTGAAATCTGGCTTTGATTTGTTTTGAAGGCTTCCAATATCTTTATTTTGACCTTTACGCTTACATCTTCATGGCAAGTATTGAAATTTATGAATTGTGATAATAGTCACTGTAAAGTGCACTTTGGAATCTGTTCTTGATCGTGGCCTTAAATTTTCAGACATCAGTCTTGATCTTTAAAGATACTGAACATCCCATTCAAAGCCACAATATTAACAGACTCTGGCATCTGTGAGCTCCCAAATCTTTACTTAAAAGACTAACAATCTGTACTCAGTTTTGGAAAGACTGGTCCAACTCAAACATTAAGACAATTATTAAGGAGTGTAGAGAAGAACACTGCTCATAAATAGGCTGTAAAAATTTTTCTCTTGACTCTCAAATTCTTGAGGTCACTGTGTAATATTGCAAACAAGCAATACATATCATAGGAATTGAAAAAAAACACATTCTCTAAATATTGTCTATCCAGTATCATGTTTTTTTCACTTGAATATTTTACAATCTCATAACCCAAAATATAAACATTAACCATAATCCAACTGTGTGCATTATATTTGGAAACTGAGATAATAAAGTGGGTTTTTTTAATTGTTCAGTATTTAAAATTATGCTCGCCTTATCACCTTCAATATTATATCTCAGTAAACATTCAGGATTGTTGCAACAGAAATCTAAGAAGTGACAAAAAAATAAAAATCTATTTGTGGCTATTTTGGGATTGCACTAGATACATAGCCTTGAAAAATATTTTAGAGAAAGAAAATATTCTTATGGCATCAGTGCAACAGGAAGTAGACAAAACATATGTAATAGATTGGTATGACAATGAGTGAATGTTTCTCTAACATTATTTTTTGTTTTCAGAACAAAAAAACATGTCCTTCAGTAGCACAATGTCTTTGAACTGGTTTTGAGGCTGAAGGAAGCTTATAGCAGGGTCAAGAAGAGTATATGACACCTGAGTTTATATTTTAGTTAAATAATTAAATCTCTCTCAATCCATTTGCTATTTTTATGATTAAAATAAGGGATTGATGATTGATGAGGGACACCTCTCACTAGACCAGGTTGCTGAAAGCCCCATCCAACCTGGCCTTGAACACTGCCAGGGAGGGGGCAGCCACAACTTCTCTGGGCAACCTGTGCCAGGGTCCAATCACTCTCATGATAAAGAATTTCTTGCTAATACCTAATGCAAATCTACCCTCTTGTATTTTAAAGCCGTTACCACTTGTCCTATCACTACATGCCCTTGTATGAAGTCCCTCCACAGCTTTCTTGTAGGCTCCTTCAGGTACTGGAAGGTGCCATAAGGCTGTAAGAGCCTTATAGCTTATAGCCTTCTCCAGGCTGAACAACCCCAACTCTCTCAGCCTGTCCCCATAGCAGAAGTGCTCCAACCCTCTGATCATCTTTCTGACCCTCCTCTGGACTTGTTCCAACAGGTCCATGTCCTTCTTATGCTGGGGCTTCCAGAACTGGATGCAGTACTGCAGGTGGGGTCTCACAAGAGTGGAGTAGAGGGGAAGAAGCACCTCCCTCGACCTGCTGGCCACACTTCTTTAGATGCAGCCCAGTACACAGCTGGCTTTCTGGGCTGCAAGTGCGCATAGACAGCTCATGTCCAGCGTCCTGTTATCCAACACCCCCAAGTCCTTCTCCTCAGAGCTGCTCTCAATCCATTCTCCACCCAGCCTGTACTTGTGCTTGGGATTGTCCTGACCCAGGTGCAGGACCTTGCACTTGGCCTTGTTGAACCTCAGGAGGTTGGCATGGGCCCATCTCTCAATATCTTCTTATTAGTCCTGTGATAACCCGTGATCTATTACAAGATGCTCTGTTTTGGTGCCAGTTTTATAAAGCTTCTCTTTCTTAATAATGTTTCACTGAATTTAAAAAAGGGTTTTAAAATATAGAAACATAAGGAAGAGAGATAAAAGACAGTAGCAATGTTAAGTCATTAAAAGTAATCTTATTGAAGCTGAAAACTAGCCAGTATACACAAAATGTTTGTTATGTACTATTTCTGTAGACATTGACAGAGAACAAACTACTGTTAGTACTAGATTCTGAGAAACAGTCAAATTCCCTTTCTCAGACAGTTTATGATGTCAGGGTGCATTTATTTTATTTTATTTTATTTTATTTTATTTTATTTTATTTTATTTTATTTTATTTTATTTTATTTTATTTTATTTTATTTTATTTTATTTTATTTTATTTTATTTTATTTTGTTTTGTTTTGTTTTGTCTTGTTTTGTTTTGTCTAGTTTTGTTTTGTTTTGTTTATTATTTTAGCTAAGATTATTGGACCCTGTAAGGGATGGAAAAGAACCATTTCTCAAGCTTATTTTATATTTCTCTTTATGGGAAAGTATTCACATTGCTGAACAATACTTTCAAAAGCAGAACAGGTGAAAGTGATGTCTGCCTTCTAAGATGACAAGTGCTGTGAATGCAAGAGTGAAGGCTTACGGGTTTTGAGATGCATGGCCATCCATGATACGTGCAAGATAACATGACCATCCATGTAGATTTAGGATTTTTGCTCATCTATCATTTGCTCTGACTTTCACTCTGGAGAGATACAGTAGGACAAGTTAATTAATACAAACTTATACGAACTGGATTTGAGTTCAGATGCTACTATTCCCTGCTGTATTTATTGTGGAGATAGCTTATGACACAGGTAGCTTCAGTCCTGTTCGTGCTTTCCCCTACTGTCAGAACAAGCGGTTTTCATGCAAAGAGATGGATTACGGTATCTGTAGGGACCATATCATGAAAACATTCTTTTCCCCTCATTACTTGCTCACTGATTTTTCTCAGTGACTTGCTCTCCTTTTGCTCTGTTCATGGAATAGTGGTAAGAGCAGTGAGAACAACAAAAAAGCCTCTAAATTCTTAGATTTTCCTGTGTATGACACATTTTCCACTATTTTCATCAATAAAGTTTGCAATCAACTCATAAACAAAACAACTCCAACACTATTACACAGATTTAACTGTGTTATTTAATAATAGATGGAACTTAAGCTAACTGAGCAATGTCCTTTTACTCTGAAATCATTCTTTGTTAATTATCCCTTTAAGTTCTCTTATTTCTCTTAGCAGTGATTTCTAATTTTACTGTGATCTTTTATTCATCCGTAAGCTTTGAACAACATTTCCAGGCTATTTTTTTATTCAGATAATTTCAGCTGATTTCTCTTCAGTGACCTCAAAAAGTACAATGAGCAGCAGCCAAAATCTCCTCTCGTGCACTTCTCTAATAAAGCTCTTCTCTAGCCTCTTTAATCTTATTTTAAATGTAATTTATTTATAGGTTCAAAAACACCTGTGTTAAAAAGAAGTATATTCTTTCACATCTGGCAAGGGAATGAGCATAGAATTGAAAACAAAATTTGCTCTCGGAATCAGATTGAGAAAGAGATGGGAACAGATCACAGAAATCCTCATAACCACCCCTCTCCAGCTGCCAGACAACTATGAAACACGTAGACTGATTAAGAGAGTGGAACATCTCCCTTATGAGGAAAGGCTGAGGGAGCTGGGTCTCTTTAGCTTGGAGAAGAGGAGACTGAGGGGTGACCTCATTAATGTTTATAAATATGTAAAATGTGAGTGTCATGAGGATGGAGCCAGGCTCTTCTCAGTGACATCCAATGATAGGACAAGGGGCAATGGGTGCAGGCTGGAACATAGGAGGTTCCACATAAATGTGAGAAAAAACTTCCTCACAGTGACGGTAACAGAACACTGGCACAGGCTGCCCAGAGAGGTTGTGGAGTCTCCTTCTCTGGAGACATTCAAAACCCACCTGGACATGTTCCTGTGTGACCTGATTTAGGTGTTCCTGCTCTGGCAGGGGGATTGGATTAGATGATCTTTTGAGGTCCCTTCCAATCCCTAACATTCCGTGATTCTGTGATTCTGTGATTCACTGCAAAGAAATTATATAAGTATACACAGGTATGAGAAAAGCTAAGGCAAACATCACTGCTCTTGACATTGCCTGAATTCTATGCAGCTATAGATTTGTGGATATGCCTGAAGTAGACCAAATGGCACCTTTTTTAAAAATTCAGCTGCTCATAGGGTAGTAATTCTGAGAAATACAGTCTTTAAGTCTGCTGTGTTGATCTCTATTGTTTGCAAAAAAATAATGCTATCCTTCCTACTACTTAAAGCCATTTAGAATATTCTACAGCTATAACGTACAAAGAAAATAGCAAAGCATGTAATTAAGGATTTTGCAGTGATGTTATTTTAAAATTTGGTGTTTGCCTCTAACACTCAGCAACCCTAGTAAGCAACTGTAATCCCAATATCTGACTTTAGTACCATTTCATATCAAGAACTACGATAGCATAACCCAGGAGAGAAGGATGAAAGGACTGTACTATGCAATAAGTTCTGAAGTGAGAATCCAGTTCCAAATCTAAGCTAAAAATACAGAAGAAAAAGTAATGCGGGAATTTGAATGTGAAGGAGTTAATGTGAGTTGAGGATGACTGGTAAAACTTCTGAAGAGATGTAGATTTATTGGATTTATGTATGTGTATCTGTGTGTGTGTGGATGTGCATGCAAATGACTCTTCCACTGTATATGCACCACATAAATACGTGACTTGTGAATATCTGCCTTCAAATACCCTTCTCTAATGTAGTCTACTGTAACTCAAGCAAAGAAATTTACATGAGTAAATTGTGGAAAGCCCATGTAACTCTATGAATAAAGCTGATTAATTATGTTTAAATTTCTATAATCTGTTAAAAGGGTCAGCCCCCAAATTAGAAGAGTTTTCTATATTCCTATTATAGAACATAGACACAGTGCCTGAGCTAAATTAAATTTTTAAGCAGCCTCAGGAAAGAAAAAAAGATTTAAATTGCTGCCACAGGGAAATTTAAACCTGACACATAAAATAGAAAAGTGATCATCAACAGCCTGTGAAACAGAGCTTCTGGTTCTATTTCCAATTTGCCACTTTTTTCCTCATAATTTTCTTTATTCTTTGTTTTGAACATAAAATTCTACTGAGAATGATAGTACTGTTTAGCAAATGCTTCTGTGGTGCAAATGCAGTAGTGTAATCATGTAATTTTTTTCTTTTAACACTGCTTTAAACTTAATAATATATTTTTTACTGTGTTTCACCTCTTTCAAGTGATGTGTTATCAGTATGTAATCAAATATAACTAGAAATATAACTTTCTTTGTTTTTAGTTGAAATTGGGATATGCAAATATGCATGTTATGCTTTTAAATATTAAACCATAAAGTTATATTGGTAAAAAAGTCATTACAATAGAAAAATAGGGCAATTAAAAATCCATATGTCCATAAGAATTATTCACTTAGTATCTGATGTATCTAACCTGGAGATTAGTTTCCTGCAGTTGACAGTCTGGCAAAATATACACTACGTCCATTCAGTAACCTGTGTTTGTTCTACTCTCAAATACAGTCTATGTTATGAGAAGTCTGAAAATTCCTCTACAACCAGGTCTTTGTTCAATGTGTAGGCAAAAAGATCTTGTAAGCATAGATGCAGAAAGTGCAGGTCTTACTGACTGCAACAACCGTTGTACAATACCTTTTAAATACCTTTCTTCAGCAGAGGTCTTGAAGCAGAGTTGTATTTTGAATGAGAGAAATGGGTAAATTTCATCCCATTTGTTTTCCTTGTGAAACTGTAATGATATTATCATGATTACTTATTAAATGTTATGACTATTTACTGAATGCATCAACATTTTTTAATTTTTAAAGGCAGCTAGGATTTCCATTTTTCAGACTGACATTTCAAAAATAATTTTTCTTTAGAAGTGGAGCAAAAGATGAAAGATTGTACAAATAATAACAAATTAGAAAGAATAACTAAAAAGCAAGGTTTTTAAATGAATCTTCTGCAATGGTTTTGATATTTTCATCCATGAAAATTTTCGGAGAATTAAACTTTACAAGATATTCTAGGAAAAATCTCCAGGAAAGTGTTAGTTTTAAAAATGCATATAAGTTCTTGTCCTGTTTTGGTTTTGTTTGTTTGGTTGTTTTGTCCAAATACAGTTTTGTTCAAATATATAGATTCTGGAAAGTTTGGGAGAGCTAAATTGTAAGGTGTTCACTATGACCTAGAATAGTTATTTTGGTTAGATAATTAAATGATTTTAGTTAGATATTTTCTTGGCACTATAATAACTTATCTTAGACCAATAATGGGAAAAAGAAAATCAATGGATAGTAACAAAAGACCAATATCTATATCAGGTAAACTGTTAACCTGAATTTCCAGTAAATTTCCAATTACTTGAATGATAATTTTTTTAGGATTAATGAAGCAGTTCAGATTTAATATTTTTCCAAATTTATCAAATATCAAAATATGCACAATGAGATGCAGATGCAATGATATCACAGTAGAGTGAAATACTTGGTTTATTATATTTTCAAATCAGTTTCTTAAATATTTAGAAAAGTCTACTCAACATAAAATGAGGGGTTTGTGTTAAATGTTACAGTGTAGAATGGCATATTTACAACAACAAAACTCAAGAAATCATAGCTTGAAATATGTTTTTGAGTCCCTAAAGTCATTTAAATGCTTTGAGAAGGAATGATAGAGTTCATGGCTGACCTTTTATGTCAAGTAATCCATTGATTGTATGAAAAAAAGAGGCAAGAAAGATCTTCTCAAAGAATTTAATGTGAGAATACTGAATAGCTTTTAAAATACTTTTATACTATAGTCTATACTACACTTTCTCATTTTGGAGCAGACCATGGAGTCTGCTTGGCTGTTTCTTGGTCTCTCTATACGATATTCATTCATTAACCATAAAAAGCTATACACATACTCTCAAATGCAGGAAATTTGCAATGCTACATATAATGCAGAAGATCTAGCAACTGAGTCTCTCATATATTGACTGCTTAGGACTACTATGTTCTCTTTTTGCCCTTTGGAAAGACTGTTTTACCAACTTATTTGCTTTTTTCACACCTATTAAGAAGTTGTGACCAAACCAATCTAAATGTGCTAAAAACATGTTTGATTGATGCTGTGTCGAAGGGACCTGGATGCAAGTTTTCTAAAATTTAACAGAATTTTGAGTTTAGCTGTCTTGCTTATGAAGATTTTCACTGTTTTAATAAAATAAAGGAATTCCTATCCTGGAGTTTTAAATTTGAGAAGTCAGTTACACCTGTGTTGTTTCATCTTTTTGTTCCAATTTTGAGATTAGCCTATAAACTTTCTTTTTGAGATCAGTCAAGTAGTTTTAATAAGGAAAAAACCATTTAATTGCTGATTTCAAAACACTTCAAATTTTCCTCCACAGTTATTGTAAATCTCAGTTGACTGCATGATGACTGAAACTCTAATAACTTCAATGCATAGTGTAGGATGCAAACCTGAATCCAGCTTCACTTTGATACACTCTTGTGGAGTCCTCTGATGTATAAATGTAGTGTTTAATATTTTTATTAAATATTAAGGAGCATAGATTTGGATGGCATTTCATTAGGCATTTTAAACATGCATTAAAAGGATTATTTGTAACCCAAAGCACTCAATTTTTTTCAGGATGTAGTTTAGCCAAAGGCAACTTCACACTCAACCTAAGCTGTAGGGCAGTGTTGAACAAGGTTGGTCACAAAATGGAAGTTGGAGTTTTCAGAAGAAGAGCAAGAGCACAGTCAGTTCTGAGTGTTTAGCTACTGTTTGGGAAGTTTAGAGAGACTGGGGATGTGTAAGTGCCAATGGGTCTGTGACAGATATTTTGTGATCTAACCACAGTTGATGTTCTGCACCTGAGCAGAACAGGTTATCATCCTTGTTAATTGCACACAGGAACACTCAGGTCATGGAGGTTGTAAGGCTTCATGTTGCTTTTCATCTATCACTTTTGATGTTCCTAGAAGACTGTGGGGAAATGGGTCCCTGAGACTGATGACTGTTGGGGAAGATTTTAATTTTCATAATACCTTTTAGTTACAGACATAGTTTACTTCAGTAATAAAGTTCCTTAGTAGGGACTTCAGTAGTAGCAAATTTCCTACTAGTAAAGAGAGTAACTTGGCTTACTCTCTTTAATAAAGAGATCTGTATGCTTGCACATCAGAGGCTATTGAGTGTTGCATACACTTTTTCTTGTCCTTTTGTAGTTATATTTTAATTTTCAAATATTTGCGTCAGAATTTTTGTATGACTTCTTCATCAGTTGTCTCTGGACAAGCAGGAAACCTTTGCAATCTAGAACAATTAAAAAGGAATTATGGTTTGAATCAGTCTGTCATCATGATCTCTGGGGATTGCAGAAGTATTTTTATGATAGTGCTGCATGTTTAAAAATCTTGTTTCCCACTATAAACGTGAATATCAGCTTCTGTGAACTCAGCATAGTACCAGCTTTTATTTTACCTTTCCTATCCCTGTACTTAGCTGCAAGAGTTGGTGATTCTGACATCAGTTTCTAATTAGGCAGGCATTCAGTTTCCTCACTTCCCTTTTTTTGCCAAAATGTCAGCAGATGGTGACCCATGTTTCACTGATATGTTCCTGGAATTTCATAATACTAATTATAGACTGAAGTTTGAGTTTGTATCCTTATATAGGCCGTTTTCAACCCAGCCATTGGTTTTTGGTTTCCATGGGATCACGGAAAGTAACATGATGTAACTTGCATTTCACTGCAGACTGCTTAATGCAGTACATTATTAGATAAACCATGATTAAGAAAATTTTGATGTGATCATTAGCTATAGAATCTTCAATAGTAATAATCAATCACTTTTCTTTTTTTTTTTTTCTTTTTTTTTCCATGTCTAGGGCTGGGGGAACCCTCTGAAATCACCCAGGCAAGTCAGGTCTCTAGAGAGAGTCTTCTGCTCTTGCAATTTCTGATACAGGCTTGTCTAAGCTTTCTGTAAGATCTTCATAACCTCCTAATTTATTCTGATGTTTACCATGGTTAATGTTCTCTGCCTGCAGTACAAGCCTGTGACTTCTTATCCTATTTACTTGGAGAACAGTGTTCCTTTTCCCTCTGTAGAAATGGTTCATGAATTGGAAAACTGTTGTCATGTGGTCCTTCACTTTCTTCTCTTTAAACAAACCAGTCCCTATTTGTTAAATATTTCTTGATAGTCTATATTTTCTACAATTCTGCTATTTTTCATTCATGTTTTATGGATTCTATGTAAGTAGTTAATTTCTTCTAGAGATACACTGTAACTGACCTAAAGGCTTGCCTGGCAAAACAGAACAAAAGAAGGGTTATGTCATATGCCCAAAGTGCTTTTCTGTTATGTGTAAAATCAAGGTAAGCACCACCCTTTTGGCAAATGGAAAATATGGTTGGTTTATGATTCATTATAATTCATATTAAGGCCCTAATCCTTTTCTGATGAACATTTTGTCTACCAACTGCTTTCCAGGTTACATAGCTGATTTTTTTTTTTTTTTTTTTCCCCCCCTGACTGGCTGCAACATCTTGCACTTGCTCCTATTGAAAAATGAACATACTTTTTCAGACTATGACTCCAGTTTTTCAAGATCATTTTGAACTGTAAAATCATCTTGAAAGATGTGAGGAACCTCTTCTCGTCAAGTGTAATCTGCAAATTTATTATATATAACTTTTATTTTATTGCATATATATATTCCTTATATTACATAATATATTTGCAACATTCTTCCTTCTTGACAGCTAACTACCAATAATTCTCTAAATGCATTTCTTGGTTTACATTCACACTGTGATATTTGGATCTAGACCTTTATGAAAGTTCATTTCCTATTAAAATTTAACTCCGACAATATAATGTTTATTGCCTGCGTCATGACATGTTCATTCTTCCTGCATTTCAAAGAAAGTCTCTCTCTCTTCATTTGGTCAATGTTTGAGTGTATGTGACAAGCATGAGCACATTCCTGTCTCAGATCTTCAAATTTTGTATCTTTACATGAAATGTATTTTGTATATATTTTCACTTTTTTTTGTTTTTCAGTACTTCAAGAATGATTTTTGTCCTTCATTCCTTAACAAGAAACTTTTAATTGCTCTAAAATAGAACCCTGTCCAATGTTGAGAATTCTCAAAACAAGTGGAAAATACACTGTGTTAGCTATTTTCTGCTGGTAGCTTTAATTATTTTCTACAGTGTTTCATCAATAGTGGTGTGTTTGGCAATCACAGTTCATATTGTCTTCTGAAATGAATCAATTTTTGAAAAAATAATTTTAACATGTATAGCTGTTAAACAGATTATTTGGATATTAACCATACTTTTGGTAAATATTCTGGAGTGTATTTAAAAATATAATATGTCTCAGATTTGTATCCCATTTCCGCCTGAAAGATTTAAAGACAAAAGAAACCCCTGAGTATTTCTATAGAAACTATTTGTTAGAATTCTTTCAGCAATCTTAACCTATAATTTGTGATCATTTTAAGCCAACATAGGCATGACATGATTAATGGTGCAAAGCATGTTGCTCCTTTGGGCTGTGGCTCCAGCCTATTTTATTTTAAATTGAGTTATCCTATAACTTTTATTACATTTTGTCACATACAGACTAACAGCCTCATATTCTTGTGAGATAATTGCACAGTATGCTTTCCTTGTGAATCATCTGTGGAAATCTGGTTAAGTGTGTACTGTCGTTGAACCTAACACTCAGGCATCTTTAATACCTTCCATTTTGTCTCGTCATTAAGATTTGCCTCTTACAGTTTTGGATGCAATGTGCTCATATTCCCAGGGTGGTTACCAGTCCAAGTGGCTGGGATAAGCACTTAGGCATAACCTAGACATAAATTATTATCCTAAGGAAATATTTTATTTTTTCTATGTTTACAAAGGCAAACACACTAAGGATGGTCACAAACTTATTGTGATCTATTTGTATACATAATGGTTAATTCCCCTCAGCTTTGTTTTTTTTTTCCCTTGTGTAGCATTTACATTACTGGTTGTTTAGTTCTATGACAGAAACTCTGCTGCTTTCCATGCTGCTCAAAAACTCTTCTTATGTTCTTACACTGTTGTTTTTTTTCCACAACAGAATCTTATATAGACCTTTGTGTTCCTTATACGATTCAAAACTCATTGTTTTTACTTGTGAAATATCTTGAGTGTTAAACATAAACCAGACAACAATGTCCAGAATGACTTTCAAGAAAATACAGATTGAACATAGATGAGTATTCTGATTTTTGTAAAGACCTGTGAGAAATGTGCAAACAGAGTAATTACGGAAAATATACCAGTATCTCTCACATCAAAATTCTGCACTTTTTAGGTAAAGTGTTTATTTTGCACAATAAGAGACCTTGACTCTGTTGGTCCTTCTTCTTTTAATAAGCTAACCAGGTTAAGATATCTATTAACTTCTGCATCCTAGCAATAGGAATTATTCTAAAGGCAAGAATTAGCAGGAAATTATTATTAAGGCAGCGATAGTGAATGCCTTCTTTGCTTCAGTCTTTACTGCTAAGGCTGGCCCTCAGGAATTCCAGACCCTGAAGGTAAGAGAAAAAACCTGGAAAGAGAAGACTTTCCCTTGGTTGAGGAGGATTGGGTTAGAGATCATCTAGGCAAACTGGACACCCACAAATCCTTGGGCCCTGATGGGTTGCACCCACAAGTACTGATGGAACTGCAGATGTTATTGCTAGGCCACTCTCAATCATCTTTGAAAGGTCATGGAGAGCAGGAAAGGTGCCTGAGGACTGGAGAAAAGCCAGTGTCACTCCGGTCTTCAAGAAGGACAAGAATGAGGACTCAGGGAACTACAGGCCATTCAGCCTCACCTCCATCCCTGAAAAGGTGATGGAACAGCTCATTCTGGTTGCTATTTCTAATGAAGAAGAAAATTACCAGGAGTAGTCAGCATGGTTTCACCAAGGGGAAATCATGCTTGACCACTCTGATAGTCTTCTATGATGGCGTGACTGGCTGGGTACATGAAGGGAGACCAGTGGATGTTGCCTACCTTGACTTCAGAAAGGCTTTTGACACTGTCTTCCATAATATCCTCATTGGTAAGCTTAGGAAGTGCAGGTTAGATGAATGGACAGTGAAGTGGATTGAGAACTGGCTGAATAACAGAGCTCAGAGGGTTGTGATCAACAGCACAGAGTCTAGTTGGAGGCCTGTAGCTAGCAGTGTTCTGCAGGGTACTGCAGTCCACTCTTGTTCAACATATTCATCAATGGCCTGGACGAAGGGACAGAGTGTATCCTCAGCAAGTTTGCTGATGATACCAAATTGGGAGGAGTGGCTGATGCACCAGAAGTCTGTGTTGCCATTCAGCATGACCTGGATAAGCCGGGTCTGTTTAGCCTGGGGAAGAGAAGACTGGAAGGGCATCTCATCAATGCTTACAAATATCTAGAGAGCAGGTGTCAGGAGGATGGGGCCAGACTCTTTTCAGTGATGCCCAGTGACAGGACAAGGGGCAATGGGCACAAACTGGAACACAGGAAGTTCCACCCGAACACAAGGAAAAGCTTTTTTCCTGTGAGGGTGGCAGAGCACTGGAACAGGCTGCCCAGAGACGTGGTGGAGTCTCCTTCCCTGGAGACATTCAAAATCTACCTGGATGCCATGCTGTGCAACCTTCTCTGGGTGAACCTGCTCTGGCAGGGGGGTTGGACCAGATGATCTCCAGAGGTCCCTTCCAACCCCCACCATCCTGTGATTCTGTGATCTTTTGGGTCAATCAAAGTCAGATACTTCAATGACGTAATCATCTTTGTGGCCCTTTGCTGGACTCTCTTCAACATACCCATGTCTCCCTTACAAAGGACTTCAGGTGTGCATTTCAGTGCTGAGTGGAAGGCAAGGATCACCTGCCTTCACTTGCTGGTGAGGTTTTTCCTAGTTTCCTAGTTCAATCACAGGATGCTGTTGGCCTTCTTTGCCACTAGGGCACAGCTCTGGATCATCTTCAATTTGTTGTCCACGGGGAATCTCAGGTGCTTTTCTTCAATATTGCTTTCTAGCTGGTCACCTGCCAGCATAGATTGGTGCATGGGGTTGTTACTCCCCAGCTGGTGACTTGGCATTTGCCCTAGTTGAACATCATGAAATTCCTGTCGGCCAATTTCTCCAGATTGTTGAAACTTTACTCTAAGCTACTGTGCAGTTCCAAGTCTCTTTATTCATGTTATTTAGTCCATAATATAACTTAGTAAGACAGTGAAAAGTCATAATGCATTTTACTGGAGTTCTTGCAATTTTTTTCCAGTGCTCCTTACTACTTTTATGATGTTTTGAGTTACAGAAAGTGCAGGACTGAGACTTTGGAGTGGGTAACAAACTCAAGGCTGTCTTGTTCTTATCATATGAAATTCATGCATAAGGACTATGTGTACTCTGTTTAGTATGATTCTCAGTTATTTGAATTTCACTGCTCAGCAGTCTTACATTGGTTAAATTTTCTTTGTAACCATGTGACTCTTAGTTACTTTCAAAGATGTATTTATTATTCTGAGATATCCGTCCTTTTCTGGGGCTAGGATGTTCTCTTGAAATTCAATTCTCAAGAAAGAAATAAATTTTTTCTGTATTACTAACATTTTATGCAGGTCTATTACCTTTACTGTGCCCCTCTTCAGCATCACGGTAGACTGAAAAACACCCAAGTAGGATATGAAGAAACATATACTTGTACTGCAATATTCCTAATACACAATTTGGAAACTAAACAAAAGAAAGCTTAGGATGTGTAGTAAATAATAGGAATATGAAAAATACTACACTGATTCTGCAAAGCCTGCAGAAGATGTTGTCTTAAGAAGAGAACTGAGATATGTTTCAGTTCATTTCAGTAAACTCTGTGATCAATAGTATTAGCAAGAAAGAGTCAAAGATAGTTACGAAGTGAAAATATATGCTTTTTCAGATTTCAGTCACTGAACTCACAGAAATAGCCATTAGATGGCCAAAGGAACAAATCATGCCCTTGACCATATCCCATCAAAAAAACCCCAACCTAAATCCACTTTTAAAAATATGTAATTTCTGAGGAAAAAAATAAACAAAACTAGAGTTTTGCACAAACATGAAATTCTGGGATTTAAAAAATCCAAATCCTTTGTTCTATAATGGAGTTTAACAAAATAATTTGGAGACAGGAACTGTTTCAGAAGTGAGCTCTTAACATCCTCTGAAAGTTTCTGAAAGAAAGAGGTGAATATTCCTATGGGTTAACACCACAACTAGTAAGAAGAGAAGCACCCATCAGCATGCCCATTAAATATAAAATTATGCCTGGGCAGTAGACCACTGCAGCCTTTCAGGGATGACATTGTCTTTGACTTTCCTGAGCCTTTGCTGTACTATTACAATTTACTTTCTAGAATTTCATCCATTCTTCCTGTATTTTAACTTTTAAATATCCTATTATCTCGCTCTCTCTCTTTCATTTTCCACCTTTTTTATTCTCTTATTTGATAGGTTTTCCATAAAATGGGGTGTATGCAGATTTCCTTCTTTATCTCATTAGTTGGGGAGAATGTATTAGAAGAATTGATTAAGTCCTGTGTTGAGTTTCATAAGCACCTTTTCTTTTAGCCAAGATGATTTCTCAGCTGTACTGCTCAGGCCTTAGTATTCAGGATGAGTATAGCCATTCAAGAATATGCTACAAAATTTTCCTCAAAACACACCTATGACAATATCTGTCTGCTAAAGAAGGATTTTCTTTGAGGAATGAGGCTAAACTTTGATAATGAGATTATGATGGGTGCATCCTTTTAATTGTCTTTGAGTTGATGTCTAGCAGGGATAGCCACAGGACTGCCTCTGTTGCACTGGGATTGCAGCCAGCCATTCTTTCCCTTGCTACATGTAACTGCATGGTGTTGCCTGAATTGTTCTTCTCCTTCCCTGTTTTTAACAATTCCTTGAGAACATAAGACGTACTTTTTGCTCACAGCAACTGCAAAATATCCCATGAGACCTCCTATCTTCTTCACATGCTGATTTGTACTGTTTTCAGTAGGATAGAGTTATAACAACTTTGTGCGCTTTTGAAATTGCCTCTGGAACAGTGAGAGTAGAGCAATTTTTTTTTGCAATGTTTATACTAGCGCAAGATAAAACCTAGCTTAAAAACTAGGATTGTAACAGTATGACAGATTTCTACTTATTTTGCTAAGCATAAAAACTGAGAAAAAGAAATCAACTTCCCAACAGGTTTGGTAAAATATTTCTTTTAAGAGCCTTTTACGTTTAAATATGTATAACTCCTATAGAGATCTTTGAGATGTAACACAGTGACAAATTTTTCAACTCTCATACCATTAATTTCACCATGCTGTACATTAGTATTTTAAAAATACGTACAGAATCAAAGCTGTCTGTTAAACCAGATGCAATGGTATGGTGGTTTGACCCCTTAATTGAGGCAGTTGGTTTATTTCACAATACCAAGAGTTACAAAAACCACTGATTTTTGGTTTTTTTGGCAATTTCTGCACAGATATAAAAAAAATCTTATAGCTCCATGGAAGATTGTACATTTTTATTCTGTAGGAAATCCCTTCAAATCCATCTATGAAAGACAGAAACATTACTGGCTTTGCACTCCCTCTTTTTTGGATAAACATCAGAATTATGTGGTCTCCAGCACTGCCAATTCTCAATGCTTTCTAAGACTCAAAAATCAAAGAAACTTCCAAATATAGCCTTTGAAAATTTATAAATGTTTTAGCTTATAAATTTCACAGAGAAGAGAGAAAAAACAGAACTAAATATGTATTAATAGATTTTCTCAGTTTTGGGAATATCCTCTTATGATTTTTGTTTTAAAGTGTTAAAGACAATGAAGGTCTGTTTAAAGACATTAGTCTTTGAACTTGTGCATCAGATTTATTTCATTTGATTTTCTGCTTTAAAAAGAATTTTCTTCGAAAATTCTGATGCTTGAGGGTGGACTGCAGTTGCTTTTGTAGAGAATACAGTTTATTTATCAAATTCAGCTTCTGCTTCTGTAATTTTTCTGTCGGCTTTTGGTTTTAGTGTTATAGCTACTGACTGGTTTAGTTGATTAAGGGTTCTCATAGGGTACTTAAAATGTTTTCAGTTATGTACATTACTGTTTTTTTCTTCTGTATCTATTTTTTTGACTTAGCAGTGTAAAATGTAATAATCAATTCATTTAGCTTTTAATAATACAAGGATGTATTAGTTTGATGGCAAGAGGTAGTATAATTTTATGGTCTTTTTTCCTCACCCACTGTATCCCACACTGTTTTCTTGGGTCACACTTTGTTTTCTGTTGTCAGCCAGAGCTGTCCTCTTTAGTCTCCACTTGGGCAGAGCAAAATAACATCATATATGCTTCTGGTAACCTATCACAGAATCACAGAATCATAGAATCACTATAGTTGGAAAAGACCTTCAGGATCACCAAGTCCAGCCTTTATTCCATCATCTCCTTAACCACCAGACCATTAAACCATGGTCTCAAGTGCTTCATCCACTCTTTTTTTGAACACCTCCAGGGACAGCAACTCCACCACCTCCCTGGGCAGCCTGTGCCAGTGCCTAACCACCCTCTCAGTAAAGAACTTCTTCCTAATATCCAACCTAAACTTCCCCTCCCGCAACTTGAGGCCATTTCCTCTCGTCCTATCATTAGTCATTTGGGAAAAGAGACCAACACCAGCCTCACTACAACCTCCTTTTAGGTAGTTGTAAAGAGCAATAAGGTCTCCTCTCAGTCTCCTCTTCTCCAAACTAAACAACCCCAGCTCCCTCAGCCGGTCTCCATAAGGCCTGTTTTCCAGACCTCTCACCAGCCTCGTTACCCTTCTCTGGACTCGCTCCAGCACCTCAATGTCCTTCTCATCCTGTGGTGCCCAGAACTGGACACAGTACTCAAGGTGTGGCCTCACGAGTGCCGAGTACAGGGGCACGATCACCTCCCTACTCCTGCTGGTCACACCGTTTCTGATACAGGCCAGGATGCCATTGGCCTTCTTGGCCACCTGGGCACACTGCTGGCTCGTGTTCAGTCGGCTGTCAACCAACACCTCCAGGTCCTTTTCCGCCAGGCAGCTTTCCAGCCACTCTTCCCCAAGCCTGTAGCGCTGCATGGGGTTGTTGTGATCAAAGTGAATGACCCAGCACTTGCCTTTGTTAAACCTCATGCAACAGGTCTCAGCCCATCGCTCCAGCCTGTCCAAATCCCACTGCAGAGCCTCCCTACCCTCAAACAGATCAACACTCCCACTTAATTTCATGTCATCTGCAAATTTACTGCAGGTGCATTTGGTGATGCATATCGGCTATTATATGGCTATATAAGATCTCATACTGCAGAACAAAGCAACATTACCACTAATAAGGAGGAGGAATGTTATTTTCTTCCGTCAAAGCCTACAACACTGTAACTGATCTTTTTTAGAGTTTTCATGTGATGCTAAATATTACTACAAGTTCTATGGAAAAAAGTGTTCTTTATCAAATATTTATTTATCGTCTATTAATGTTCAGAGAGAATAAAAACATCTTTGCTTATTTATTTCTACAGACTTAATTTTGCAGAGTGCTAAAAATGAACATTCCATTGGCAAATAATGAATTAATTTATATTTTCAGAATTTGAATATATATAACATGAATTATTATAATACATAGTATGACCTATTCTGACCTATTTGTGTGCTCTGCATTCACCTGGGAAGCATTATCTTGAATATGGCTGTTACAATAAAAACTTACACTTAGAATATCTGCAATAGAAGTTGATACTGTATTAACCATCTTGTGTGGATGTGAATACTGCCTGAGTGAACAGGTATAAATAGGAACATGTGTCAACTCAAAGCTTCATGACAGATGCATTTAGATATAACACATGATACATCACAAAGTAACATCTTAGCCAGAAAACTTGAAAAGACCTGGTTTTCTAAAGAATGCAAAGATGAAAGACAATGTTTTCCAGGGAGAGATGCCTTTATATTTTCTCTGAAAGCTTCAGGCTTTCAGAAAGTGTTTTAATAGGTATTTGCTATTTGAATCTATGTAGATAATTACCAGGTCAAACATCTTTGTAATTTTCTTCCCTTTATTCAGTCTATGCTTCAGAGCTGGCATAATGCTGACTTTTCCTTCCTCAGATGCTCTGAGTGATGAGAGAGACCATGTTGGAGGGGGGGAGAGGACCCATAATCATTTGCTCAGATTGGAAATGCAGTTTATTCTTGGATGCACCCTTCATAAATAAACACCATACTAACTGATTCTGCTTTCATCACCACTTAGGGTGTCCTCTCCCACACAACTGAGCAGCACTCAGTACAAGCCATGAAAACAATGGAAACTTTCTTCTCTTCTTTAGCTTTGGAGAGAAAAAAGTTTTGTTTGTTTTATATTAGTTATTCAGGAAGTGCTAGTCCCTGGAGGAGATAAGCTTTATAAACAGGAACATTGAGGCTAGTTCAGCAATTACTAAATCTCATCTTAAAACCCATATTTTTTGTTTTGACACAAGCTGTGCTTCCCACAGCTCAGTGTAGGGAATTGAAATTGACCCACTTGTGTTGATCTCAGTCTGCTAAACTGGGACATTAACCTGCAGCTACAGCAAGGGGAAAGGATTAGATTACTTAACATGTTAGCTAGCATCAGTTTGATCTTGATTTCTACAGATAAAGTGTGAACAGAGGTATTTGATGTCTTTTGTACATAGGTAAATTGAAGTAGATCAATAACATATAGTCCTAATAATTCTTATTTAGGAGCATTAATAGCAATTAATTTATGTCTTTTATTTTGAATTTCATGCTTGCTTAGAGAATATTCTCATTGATCTCAGGATCAGAAACACACTTGTGTAACAGATGCAAATCTATATATTTTTCCATCAGAATTAACCTTAGTGAATCTTAAGCAGCTGCAAGAAGAATGTTACTTAATCCCATTAAAAATGCACTGGTGACAATACTGGAAAGAGGCTTGTCTCGAGAAGGTAATTCACAGAAGCCTCAGTCAAGACTTTGGAAGGCTGGGAATTGCAAACCGTCCAGATGCAACCCAAGGAGCAGCTGTGACCAGTAAATACACTGTGTTGTAGAGGAGGCCTGGGCGGACCAAGACGTCACTCTGATCCCTCAGGTTCTGGATGGCAAGGTGTGCTTGGTGGACAAGACTTAAGTTATCTCAGACTAACCTAGCCCTTCACCTCATATGGAACCGATTGCTGGCTGCAGCTCGGACACAACTTTTTTTTGGTCATCCTTGGAATTTTAGTCTGAAACTGAGCAATAATGATGGAAGAGGAATGAAGTGCCATTAGGAGAAACTGCAGAGTTACCAGAAAGCAGTTTAAGGAAATGTTACACTTAAATATGAAGACAAAGGTCAAACAAAAGAGATACCTTATCCTCTATAATGTACGTCATGTTGCTCAGATTCCTAAACTCAGTACAGCATAAGCCCCTGGGGAGTCAGTAGGGTTGTATATGTGACTTATTACTCTGACATGACACTATTATGTTTTAGTTTTCAGCATTTTTAAAGAGTAGGTAATAGTTATGAGAGATGAGGAACTTGGAATTAAGTACTGCAGTTATACACAGAAGGATAATTTGGTTTTGATAAATTGTCCTGAGCCTGTTAACTAATAATACAATTTTTTTAAGTAGCATCTTGCCAGTACAAAAAAGAGGTAGTATCATTATTAATGTCTAAACTATAGTGTGTTTCACACAGGATTATGGTAAAGGTCAGACCATGTTTCGCTGAATTAAAAGCTATTCTGAGCTATAGCATTCCTAATCAACTCAGACCTAAAGGTGCATAGCTCAATTATAATGAGGCACAATGAATTTAAATAAACTGTGCAACACAGTGTAGTGATTTATAACTGTACTGTGATATCCTTTTAACTCATTAGCAGTGAATGATACTACTATACGTATTCCCCAGTATTTTCTGCTGTGTAATTATTTTTACTCACAGTGTTTCTTAGAGAAGACACCTTTTATTGTTCCTTTATAATACGTTGGATGCTAAACGCAACAGGGGCAATCTTGATAAACAGAGAAAAAGAAAAAGAAGGAAAAGGAAGTAAACCCAAACACAACCTTTCTGTTGTTAATAGAGCAAAGTATTGACTGCTTTTAATTCTGAAATCTCTGATTACAAGTCTATACTATTTGACATATAGTTACTGCCAGAGTGAAGGATGGTTCCTAACCTTTATCATAGGAATATAAACTCTTTAACCTGAAGAGTACAGGGAAAAGTTAGGGGAAAATTAATTTATTGTATCTGAACCACTAGAAAAAGAAGATGCACCCATGTTTTGGTGGGAAAAGACAGCATGGAAAGAGGATAATAAACGTGGTTTGCGACACATTGTGCCATATGTGGCATAAAAGAACACAGCCATTACAATTTGGAAATGTTAGTTTGTAGGAAGGATGAAATAATTTGTGAAATAATGTTCTTAAACCTTCTGAAATGCTATAAAACTATTTGAGAAATTTGAGAAGAAGGTCTTAACTAATAATTAGTCTATTTGGTTCCTATTTCTCAGTGTGGATAACATAAAGAAAGGAATTTCTCTAAGTTCTCAAATTTTGGAAAATATTTTGTCCCTTAAATCCATACCAGAGCACTAAGAATGTGGCCAATTTTCTGAAATACCAAGCCTGTGTTAAGTACCAGTTCCAGGTGTTCAACATAAGCTTTATGAGCATTACATGTGTATGTAGGATGAATAGTAGCATACACCTATCTGAAAACAAACTTAAGCAACTGATACCTTATTTCCTTCAATTTAAAAAATAAGTTTGCCCTATGCAACAATATGCAAGCTCTGGGAGCCATCCTTTGTGCAGATGGTTGTAGAATTTTACCTATGCAGTTGGTAGACTCATTATGTACACATTTAGTCTATAAATGGTATTTGTCCTTGGAAAGCTCCCTGGACATGCTTAGCTCATAGAGAAGTGTGTGTGTCAGCGACATGTGGATTGGAGTTCTGTTGTCAGTCCAGACACACGTACACACACATGCTTTTTTTATTCTTGATGCATCCCAACCAAGTTTTCTCAAACATACACCACAGTTTTAATAATCAGATATCTAACATCAGATGCATGGTTAATTTCAGTTGTATCCAGTAAATGAGATCTCACTGTGAGGGAAGATCAGACTACTGGGCTTTCATGTTTCCTGCATTTTTTCAAAAATGAACAGGAAAAAAAAAAAGAAGAAAAAATTGCTTGCATTTTCTTTCTTCCATCATTGGAAATATTACTTAGCAGATACAGAGATACTACACATGACCAAGTTTGGGAACAGTCTGATTTTCCCTTATGTTAATAACCTCACACAAAACTTAAGGTCCTAAATCCTTCCACTTAACTCATGCACTTTTCTCCTAAGACCTGAGAAGCAAAGGCACTGCTGGTTCAAACTCAAGACATCAGGGCTGGAAACTGATAGAAAAGCTACTGAATACTGCATGACAATGTAGAAAATTAGACTTCCTGATGAATTACTTCAACTTTCTAAGAGCCAAGGAAGCATGCCTCTACCCAGCAATTTCCTCTCTCTTGTCCATGACTCCGTTTACATGCATATCTGTAATCAACCTTTCCAAAAGACATTTTATTTGTGGATTAGAAAAGTATATTGGCACACTGATCTGATCTTGTTGACAAAGGTGACTAGCAGCATTTACAATGTGAAGCTTTTTGTAGTGAAAATAAAAAAAAATGTTGTTCTAATAAATGAATCAAAGCTACTCACATTTCTTGTATATTCTTGATTATTGTTTTCTTTGTTTGCCTGCTCTACTTTTCAGCTGGTGCTTGATGTGGGATTAATACCCTTAACAACATACCATTATAACTTTCAAACCGCAGGGACAGAGAAGCCAAAGCTTCATGTGTCTTTTTTTTTTTTTTCCTAAAGGAGAGGAGGAGGGATAAATCTAGCTTGACTGCATGGTAATAATTCCATCTACCCACTCTTGCATTAAGTGATTATCCCACTGGAAGTCAGTGATCTGCTTTGAAGTCCTCAGCTTCAAAAGAGTCACCACATGAAGCCTATTCATATAAGCAGGGGTTCCTCTAAATAGAAAAACATCCTCTGCATCTCACTCTTAATTTTTGCCGTTGATGAAATGCCTTTCAGCATCAATGGGATTTTAAGATTACCATAATTTCTTCTCAGATGCACAACTAGAAGGGCAAGGGCTTGGAGGCCTGACTTTGGAGGTTGGTTTCCCTTTAATAATCAGGATGAAACAATTGCAGGATGATTTTGATTACCTGCTGTCGAAGTATTTCCCAGATTTCTTCAATGCTGGAGTGCTCCTGCTATCAAGTCAATATATCTTCCAGACAATGAAATATCAAAGAATATTTTTACTCATTTGAGAGAGAGGTTATAAACCTGGAGACAGAAGGCAGAATGGGAAGAATGATGATTTCGTAGGTATAGATATCTTAGGAAACTCTACCAAAGGGCCTGCTCTGCACTCTTGAAGATTCTGTGTTTAAATCGGAAAGAAGATTGTACAAAGCTTTTATAAATATAAGCACTCTGCAGCATGTCATATAAAAGATATTTGAGGTCACTCATTTAGAAATGCACTCATAGTAATGTCCATGACTATCACAAAAAAAAGCCAGTTATATTTATTTAAATGTAATGTTCCAGATGCGTAGTTAAAGCTACTGCCTTGACCTTATGCTCATGGTTGTCCATTAAATATATAAAATATTTCTGTGGATAAGCAAGAAAACAGATATATGAAAGTATTTCTTCACTGTGTTTAATTTTATCCAAAGCATCAAATTCTATCCAAGGAGTGGAACAGAACACTAGAAAGGTCATTTTAGGTGATCATTACCATGATACTGCAGCTAACTGTGTCGGAAGACTACCACTTATAATCAAACTCAAGCATATGTGTATTTATTTTTGTGTATTCTGATTTGATCGATGTTCTAAAAATTTTGGGAGAAAGGTCCGCAGTGAATGGTGTTCCTCTTCAGATTAACAAGAAGGTGTAGGAATTGGTCCAGTTGGTAGTGATACTGTCTTCCCTTTCACAGAATTATGAGCTCATGGAGACCAGAAAACACCTTCCTGTAGGGCTCAGGGGGAAATTAAAAATAAATAAATAAATAGGTGATTTTCCCTGTTTTCTGTTTACGTTTTCTTTCTGTTTCATTTCTTTTCATTTTCTCTTGTTCTTTTCCCCACAGATCGAATTCCTCAGAACGACTGGGTTCCTTATTATAGTTATTTGTTCTCACATAAATTGATATTGTTTGATCTAGGCCATATCTGCACAATGTTGCATACAATGGCTTACTTTTCTGCTTTTCTGAATGGAAAAAGTGGAACGATGTCTCCTCCTGTGAGGTGGTTCATTGACCACTCATCCTAGCAAAAAGAGGTTGGTGTGTGACTGTATAAACAAGCTAATTACTGATTCCCACTAATAATTAATATATTTAATGGATAAAAGTTCCAATTTCTTACTAAATCAGAGCTGAAAAGAGAGTTTAGACTAGATAGCACCAAAGGAGGGTAAGAGAAGGAGCTGGTGCAAGTGAGCAGATAAGCCCCTTTCCCTTCCTGCTTAATCACCGTAGGAGGGATGACATTTCTGAAGTTATGAAGAGGTGGGGACCTTTGATCCAGAAAGACTATATGGAGAAATCCTAACACTACTGCTTCCATCCACAGACATAAGTAAGCACAACTTCCCCTACACAGACAAGTTGTTTTTCCATCTCATATACAGTAAATTTTCATCTACTGCTGTTCTTCCCCTTTTCTTCACGTAGAAGGGTAAGGCTTCTTTGACATACTCTATCATCATTTGCATCAATAAGCAGGATTTCAACTTCATATATAAATATAAACATTTCCTCCCTTGGTGCTGGAAAATGAAAAATTAAATGTGGTGAGAAATGAAGACTCTGTGTCTGAATTAAAAATACTACACTACTTCCTCCCACAATACATGTACATAACTGTACACCCAGTTCCAGGTGCCATTGCAAAAGGAAACTTTCAGAGAAGTGTAAATTGTGCATGCGCTTTTGGTTGATATGTAGATTTGCATATTCTATGTTTGTAGCTTAGACAGAAATTTTTAAAAGTGATCCCAGAAAGATTACCAGACAAGAAAGAATTTTGACAAGCCGGCATCTGTGTACAAGCGTGTGTGTGTGTGTATCTATCTATGCATCTATCTATTCCCTATGTAATGCATACTGAATATTTTAAAAATGTTATGAAAAAGAAACCTGAATTCCTTGAAAGACAGTTGTTTACAAGAGTACCTTGACATCCTGCTTTCTTTGTTGCTCTCTAGGTTACATCATATATTATTTGGTTCTACATGCCTCTTTCTCTTGGTATTTCTTTTTATGCTGTCAGATCCTGCCATGTCCATTCAAATCTAAAATTGTCTGAAACTATCTAAGTAACAACAAATCTGCTGTGTGAATAAAATCTTTATGGCGAGCTGCTAGGTTTCCAAGGCACATGCATAATAGAAATTCAGTATCACTTCATTTGAGTACGGGCACTGTTAGCTGCATATCATGGAGTCCCACAAATTGTCCTATGAAAAGAAAGATTATGACAGAAAGACAGCCCTATGTGTAAGAGTCTTCTAAATGTATTCCACAGCCAGCTGTGTAAATCACCTTGGGGAAAAATGCATATGAATGCACATGTATATTAGAGCAGCTTCTAACAATGATCTCATTCTGTACCAACTCTGAAATACTTTTAAAAAATATGACAGTTTAGCTGAATTATCTGGAGAAGACATTTGGAAAGGCTGCCTGAACATGAATTGAGTTAATTCCAGAGCTCCCTGAAACATAGCAGTTTTGGTTAACAGGAGTTCCTGAGAACATCATTTTTTTTATCTGCGGTTAAAGTGTGCTTGCAGACCCTAATTTCTCTTTGAAATCCGAGTTTGTAAAGTATCTCTGATTGGAGCTGGAAATGCTGAAGCATATTAAGTGTTGATGTTACATTAAAATACGTCACAAATGAATGAAATGAAACCTTGTCTGTCTAAGCTCGGCTTTGGCCGATAGTAAGGCTTAGCAGATCTTCGGAGAGTGTGAGTATAATTCAGGAAATGTCATGAAATCCAAAATCAAATAAATTAAATTAAGTTCATCATTTTATTATAAAGGTTTCATAATGTAATGATATTCGTATTCTAGCTTTATTGTTATTTTTCATAGAATATAGAAAATATGCTAAACTCCAGTAGTCCCCTATAATAACCATATTGACCGATCCTTCTCCCTCTGTCGTGTACCCATAAAATCAAATAAAACAGGGCTGCATCACAAGAAGACACAAGCATGTTCCATTAAAATGTTTAATATATTAATTAGTAGCAGGGAAAATGTGGCAATGCATACTTTGCCATGGGCTGCATGAGACAACTGCAGACATCAGATGTGTTCTTGTATTGCTGGTCCATTCAGAAACTCACGTTATTCCACAGCCAGTGTAAGTGTACCTGCTATAATTGGGCACTTTTTTGGTGCACTGGTAAAATTCAAGTCCACTTATTTCTACATAATATTCAATTATAATACATACAGCTATATATTGATGCATATCATATTCATATATTGGTGTATGTATATTTTCTGATCTGTGTCTAAATATCAAGCAGAAAACCTCACTGTAAATTTCCCCAAAGATGAAGCATAGCTTTATAAATTAAATCTTATAGAATCATAGAACTATAGAATCATAGAACAACCTTGGATGGAAGAGACCTCTAAGACCATCAAGTCCAACCATTAATCTTAAATGTAAATGAAAAAAAAGGAGATTTTACACCATCATTACTACTGAAATGCTTTTGGTTTAAGTCTTTGGGACTTTTTTAATGCTTTCTGCAATAACTAAAAATTGTCAAAAATGAACATACTCAATATTATTATTACTATAGAAATACAGTATTGTCAAACAAACAATAAACATGCATTGTATGTAAAAACAATTGAAATAGATGTCATCAATGTAGTGAACTGTATATTTGTAACCCTAATGCTCCCCAGGGAATTAAATTTATCCTAATTTCATTCCAAGATTGTAATTATAGTAAGGAAAACACAAATAAGTTTAAAGAAATTCACGTAGAAGAAAAGTCTTAATAAAGTATCAAAATGTCCTTCAACGTCTGACTAAAGACTGTTCTGATGTGACATTCTTCAAGAATAAAACTTCTGAGTCAGGTGACCTCAAGCAGAAATCACAAGGGAAAAACAAACAATGTTTTTGAATTTGTCAAGAGGTGGCTAAGGCTGTGGAGTGGGTAATTTCATTGTGGAAAACCCTTTCTGTTCTTTAACATTCCGTTTCAAAATTTTGAAAATCTTGAAATATAGGTTTATAAAGACAGGTGTTCAACAAAAATATAGTGCCCCCAAATAATGTTTCCTGTAGGAAATTGCATGAAAGATCAGCATAAACGAAAGCTAGAAAAACTGTCTCTTCTTGCCTGCGTGAAGCCTCTAACAGAATTTAATTTCTGAATATTATGGGATATGTTTTTTAAACTCATCCAGGAAGGCACCACTGTAGTACTGGAAAGCAATTTGGTGAATTTAGAATTATTTTATTTTTGGTTTGGTTTGGTTTGGTTTTTGCTGGTGCCATTAGACCTTTGTTAAGGATGAAAACTTGGTACACTTTGAAAGTCTAAAAGATTGAGGAGTTAATAGTCTTATCATACACGCAGAAAATAACCCAATGTTTTGCACAAAATCAAAATATCTTCAGAGTCATTGGGCCAGGTAATTACCTGGCTGAAATTCGTGCTGCATTCAGAACAATGAGAGCGCCTTATAAAACTGACCCACTTGCTTAAGTGCGCAAATACAGATTTCATAGACTTCTTTTAACAATTCTGTTTAAAACCAAGCCAGTGATCTCACAATCTAATAGAAAATAATCATGCTTTATTCAAAATTCAGAATTCTAAGTGATTTTTATTTTCTGTAAAGCAAGATTTCACGTACCTGAGAACAATATTTCTGTTCTAACAGAATTTGATTAATGGTAGAAACTTAAACCAAAATTACTTCAAGTGCCCCTTTAAAGATGAAGATGCCCCTTTAAAGATGAAGAGAATTCATTTGAACTTTTTAAATTTTTTTTTTTTCCTTGTGTGTTTCCAGTTTTATCCCCTTCCTTCATAGATCTTGATCCACAAAAGTCATGAAGAGCTTTGTGTGCCTAGGGGTCAAGCATCACCTTCCAGTTCCATTTCATGCAGACTGAATTCCGCCCTTGTATGAAGGTTCACTTATTCATAGAGGTTCAATATATTCATCAGCGACTTGGATGAGAAAATAGAATGCTCTGTCAGCAAGTTCACTGATGACACAAAACTGGGAGGAGTGGCTGACACACCAGAGGGTTGTGCTGCCATTCAGAGAGACCTAGACAGGCTGGAGAGTTGGGCAGGGAGAAATTTAATGAAATGTAACAAGGGCAAGTGTAGAGTCTTGCATCTGGGGAAGAACAACCCCATGTACCAGTACAGGTTGGGGACTGACCTGCTGGAGAGCAGTGTAGGGGAAAGGGACCTGGGGGTCCTGGTGGACAGCAGGATGACCATGAGCCAGCAATGTGCCCTTGTGGCCAAGAAGGCCAATGGCATCCTGGGGTGAATTAGAAAGGGAGTGGTTAGTAGGTCAAGAGAGGTTCTCCTTCCCCTCTATTCTGCCTTGGTGAGGCCACATCTGGAGTATTGTGTCCAGTTCTGGGCCCTCCAGTTCAAGAAGGACAGGGAACTGCTCGAGAGAGTCCAGCGTAGAGCCACAAAGATGACGAAGGGAGTGGAACATCTCCCTTATGAGGAAAGGCTGAGGGAGCTGGGTCTCTAGTTTGGAGAAGAGGAGACTGAGGGGTGACCTCATTAATGTTTATAAATATGTCAAGGGTGAGTGTCATGAGGATGGAGCCAGGTTCTTCTCAGTGGCATCCAATGATAGGACAAGGGGCAATGGGTGCAAGCTGGAATGTAAGAGGTTCCACACAAATGTGATAAAAAACTTCTTCACAGTGAGGGTAACAGAACACTGGCACAGGCTGCCCAGCGAGGTTGTGGAGTCTCCTTCTCTGGAGACATTCAAAACCCACCTGGACATGTTCCTGTGTGACCTGACCTAGGTGTTCCTGCTCTGGCAGGGGAACTGGACTAGATGATCTTTTGAGGTCCCTTCCCATCCCTAACATTCTGTGATTCTGTGATTCTGTGAGTCACTAGCTCCTATTTTGAAGACTAAAGAGGAGTGTATTTTCTACTTGGACTGTGTGTCTTTTCCCTGAACAGTAAAAAAATTTCAGCCATAAGTAGTTCTGTTGCCAGTGAGAGAACTCACTTTAGCAAAGCAAACGGAATTTGGTTCTTTTATTTCTGTGAGTTCTTATTACTTAAGCACTACTTTAAGATTCCCTTCACTTCTCTATCTTCAATAGAGAAAAAACCTTATTCAATAGGTTATTTAATTTTTTTTTATTAGCCTTATTTATTTATTTAAAGTAAATCAGTTTGGCAAAAATAACTTTGATAGAATGACTGTTTTTCTGCATTTTGTATTCCTACTTTTTTTGGCAGGATAGTCAAAGGAAAGTCAGGTAAAGGATCATTCTCCTAGAGCAGAGCAAATGATAGTAGCCAGCCTCAGGTCAGTCCTACCTCTGGATAAATGGAGTTCATTTTATATTTTCAGAAAGCACTTCTGTCTGTGTCTTGCAGACCTGAAAATTCAGTATTCCTCTTAACCCTCTAAAGAACATCTAAAGAATCACAGAATCATAGAATCATTATGGTTGGAAAGGACCTCCAAGATCAAGTCCAGCCTTTATCCCATGATCTCCCTAACCACTAGACCATTAGACCATGGCCTCAAGTGGTTCATCCACTCGTTTTTTGAACACCTCCAGGGACAGCAACTCCACCACCTCCCTGGGCAGCCTGTTCCAATGCCAAAGAACAACTATCGTACTGTGATGATTCTGCCTTTTCCTTTTTTTTTTTCGTGAATCATTAGACCACATTATATTTTAGCAGTACGTAAAAGATACGATACTTCATCCTGGTGCTTAACAGATATCCTTGATGGTATCCAGCTTGCATCTCTGCTCCAGATGGTTCATAAGGTGTCACTCACCTGCCAGTCAGCATGGACAGATCTGCAAAGATGCCTCCTGAGTTGCCTGACCATGCACTACTGCCTTCATCTCTCTCTCTCTCGTGATGTTCCACTGACGAGACCATTGCCTGGAGTCCTAGAGGACATTCAGCTTCTGCAGGGTACTTTGCCCAGGGTTATGGAAGAGAATTTTCTTGCAGAGGATTTATAGTCCTGGAAAACAGGTGCCTGCACTTGTTTTTCAGAATTCCCATCTTTGACAGAACTATCATCTCAATACTTCTACGTGATAGAAGTATACGGTTCTATAAAGGGTATCTGTGAATTCATCGTTATGTTGATGGACATCACATAAGGCAAGTGGAAATACATGAAGTCGTGCTATTAAAATGCAAACCGATGGTGCCTATGGTACAACTCTAAAGGTAATATAAGGACTCTAAGAAGCTCATTTCATATATTGTTTGATTGCATTAGATGAGAAATATCTGTACAACTTATGCTTGAGAAATTATGCATCCAGAGATGGATGAATACTGCTAGGAAATAAAGCAGGAGCAATTTATGAAATTATTCACTTTTTAATAAAGTTGTAAGGCAACAAAACTGCAAAAAGAAAAAATCATAGGCTCTGAACATTTCATATAGATATTGAAAAGCAGGAGCTTGTTGGCTTTGTTATTTAAATTTTTAGGAAAAATTGGAAATAATTCAGTTATTGAAATACTATAGAACTGATGCAACACGAGAACCAAGAAACATGCTTGGGAAAGAGGTTTCAAAATAATTATAAACTGATTTTTGTTTTAGATAGCACTGATTTTTACAGACAAAATTTGTCCAAAATGAAAATGCAAAATATTGTGTGACCAATTGACATATATCTTAATTTGAATTCCTATATTTTGGGAATAAGCTTTGTAAGCAAAAGCTATGGAGCAAAAATTAATTAAAGTACAGTCAGAACTAACTTTGTTGAAATGGTTGTTTGTGGAAAACTATGAAGTACACTCACTTATGTATTTCTGAAAAAAAAATAATTCTGTCAAATCTCTTGCACTTATTCCAGTCTTGAGGACTTTTTTAGAAAGATCTGGAAAGGTTATTTCTGGGGACATCTTTGGAATCTACTGATGTGTAAAAGTGGGGGAGGTGACTTTCTACTAATTGAGTCATTCAAATGATGACAAAACTCAAAAATATATTCATTAAGAAATGCTCAACTGACAAGAGATTTAATGCTCAGTGGGGACAAATAGTTTAATGTATTTAAAGAATTTTAGAGACTGATCTGGTGTAGGCTTACCATTTAGAGTAGCTCTACTGAAGTAAATTGTACTATATATTTTTACATTTAAAGACCTGTGTAACAGTACAAAGGAATTACTGAAGTTCCTTGAATTAATCTAGACATTAAGTATGCAGCAGGATCTGAATCTAGGACTATATTTTAGCTTGAAAATCACTGCATGTGAATATTATTATGAATAGAATTTAATTATATTTGACTGTACACTGTGCCAGAGTTCCGTAATGTGCATATCTGAATAACATACACAGAATGTTAGTCTGCTGTGGTTATTCCTATGCCAGCGTGATCAAAAAATACATGCAATATATTTATTGTATGTTTACTGTGGTATCCTGAGTTCATTTGAATTTCATTATTAAAAATATAAAAATCTGATGAACTGATAAACAAATTTATTTAAGCATTTTTGAAAATGAAATATTCATTTATAATCTTAATCTCTATTGGTTTGAGTGCATATTCTTACAGGCTTTAGCAAGTAATATTTTATTATAATGTTTTCAGTAGTGGAATTCATATTTTTTGTATGTGGAATCAGAAATTCAACAGAGGTTCAAAACCTGTGCTCTTATAAACAAGTATAACTTTAAAGTTTAGAGACTTTTATTTGGAGTATAAGATTGGTTTATTTTTATGTGCTTGCATACCATAGCATCACTAGTTATCTACTTTGAATTTTTAGTTTACAATCTCTTGAGATCTCAAAGCTAATTCAGTAAAAACAGGAAGGGTTTTTTTGCTTTGTTTCCATACACAGGCAAGTCTGCTTGGAGCAGTGGCTGGTTATGCTGAAAAGGGTTCTTTGAACCTGGTGAAATCTTTGATAAACCCATCTGAGTTTAGAGTTTCTAATTCACCACATACATGATTGGGTACCTCCCAGTTTTGTTGCATGAATTTCTCAGTCTCTCCACCTTTGATTTTCTCATTAGATTTTTATTAAAAATTTTTATGTAAACAAAAAATACTTATGAATTAGGCATGGCCTAAATTCTTAGCTTCTTTATGCTTCCCAAAATTTTGACATACAGTGGGTTTACTCGAGAGAGGATTTGGGCTAAGAAACATTATACTGCAATACCATAACAAAGAAATAGAAGGTTTTTATAAAAATAATTTTAACATTTGTATATTTCTTGTCTTGCAAGTTTTGAATGCTTACCTTGTAATGGCATATTAAGTATGATGTAAAATAGACAGTTAAATGGTTATTTAGGATTAGTTATTATGATCATGCATATACATATAGTAATTTTTGAAGTCTGTAATACATTTTGCAACAGTATCATGTATATTGTGTATTGCTCTTCTACTCTTCTATGAAGGACAGAGTGGGGAAATAATTTCACACTGCATATAATGCATTGGATATGAAGGAAACTTGAAAATTATTTAGTTACAGATTTCTCTGACCAGGCTTGCAAAATAGCATATATTATGTTAATGGGCAAGAATTTGAAAATGAACTTGAATATTAAACACAGTAAGTTTGGGTTCTGACATGAACACAGGCATGGTTGGTGTGCAGCATAGAAAATAGCTTCTTTTTTAACCCTTTCAGGTCTATTACAGACTAAGATATTGTCTATGTCAAAATACACTTAATTTTAAGTGAAATATCAAACAACCATCTTTGTTGCTATTAAAGTGTAGTCCCTGTTGTATCAAATCCCACAGTTTATCCTATGTTCCTCCGCATCAGTGCATCTCCTAGACAGTTGTGTTGTGCTCTTTTGCCTAAAATAAGCTCAAGTGCAGCAGACTTTACTGCTAATAATCCTAGGAGATGAGCTGCCTCTGACTTTGCAGCAGCCACATAAACCCTTCAGGAAGTGCACCAAAATGGTGAGTGCCGCTCTCTGAAAATTGGCCACACAAGTCACATATGGTTTGGTGGTGACTGCTCAGTTTGTCGTGGAGGCATCTATCACAGCTGTAATCATGACTGAGATGTGAAAGACTAACAAGCACATTACGTGCTCTCATCTTCAGTGTGTCAGATGTGTCAGCGGCTTTTGGCTAGTTTTTAAGTAGTTTCTAAACTATATAATAGGGCTAGATACATGGTTAGCCATTTTATTCGGCTTCAGTCAAAAATGAATAGAATTACACGAAATAAATAGGACTCTAGTCTTCTTTAAGAGCCAACTGATCATCCTGAGAAGTCACACTGCCTGTTACACAGGAAGTGTACTATGTTCCACACCCTTGGAGGTACTCCAAACTAGACTGGATGGGACTCTGAGCAACCAGCCCCAAGTGACTTTGGAGTTGGCCCTGGTTTGAACAGGAGATTAGACCAGATGACCTCCAGAGACCCCTTGTGAATGAAATTATTGCATGCTTCCATGACTGTGAGCACCACTGGCTATGTCCATACTTCTTGTCCTGGGTTTAGAAACCATGGTGTGCAGACCGTAGAAGTGACAGGGACCATATTACCTTAACATGGCACTTTGTTTCCCGTTTTGTCCTGCAGAATGCTTGTGAAACTACCACCAAACCTTTCACACAGAGCACACAGAAAGTCACATGCTTCATCATCCTTCCACAGCTGTGCACACAAGGGAATTGATTTGCATGGGCATGGATCATTAGATGTAATCACAAGAAATAAGGTGACCCTCTCCTATGGCTGTGTGCAATCATGTTCCTCTGTATTTATCCCTATAGTCCTCTAACCAGAAATACCTCAGTCCTCCTCCTTAATTCTCTGAGCAGGCATTGGACTATGAGACACTGGTTCATAGACCACAAGTAACTTCTATGCTACTCTGCAAAGATTTGTTTCTTTTCCTTACAATAAATATGCACGACTGAGTGTTTCCCTTAGTCCTAGTTCTTCCCACATGAAACAAAAGCCAAGAAGGCCAATGGCATCCTGGGGTGCATTAGAAAGGGGGTGGTTAGTAGGTCAAGAGAGGTTCTCTTCCCCCTCTATTCTGCCTTGGTGAGGCCACATCTGGAGTATTGTGTCCAGTTCTGGGCCCCCCAGTTCAAGAAGGACAGGGAACTGCTTGAGAGAGTCCAGCGCAGAGCCACAAAGATGATGAAGGGAGTGGAACATCTCCCTTATGAGGAAAGGCTGAGGGAGCTGGGTCTCTTTAGCTTGGAGAAGAGGAGACTGAGGGGTGACCTTATTAATGTCTATAAATATGTAAAGGATGAGTGTCATGAGGATGGAGCCAGGCTCTTCTCAGTGGCATCCAATGATAGGACAAGGGGCAATGGATGCAAGCTGGAACATAGGAGGTTCCGCATAAATGTGAGGAAGAACTTCTTCACAGTGAGGGTAGCAGAACACTGGAACAGGCTGCCCAGAGAGGCTGTAGAGTCTCCTTCTCTGGAGACATTCAAAACCCGCCTGGATGCATTCCTGTGTGACCTGACCTAGGTGTTCCTGCTCTGGCAGGGGGATTGGACTAGATGATCTTTTAAGGCCCCTTCCAATCCCTTACATTCTGTGATTCTGTGATTCTGTGAAGCATTCTGTCTAAAACTAGAATTTTCTTCGTGGTCTTTCATAACCTTGGCATCCCTGAATGGCAGACATGGAGAAAGCAGATGTGCCTTGGAGTGTTTACACATGCTGTTACTGATATATGTGAATGTATGTGTGCTAGAGAGAAAAAAATCAAAAATACGATGTAAGTTAAATTCTGCTTATTTTGGCTAGTAATGGACATGCATGGTGCATGGTTTGTTACTGGATAGAGTAATGGCAGTCTTCTTGTCAGTGTCAGAGCCTTGGCAAACAACCTGTTTAACTACAGGAATGGAAAACTGAGACCGGTTGGATTTCCAAAGCAGGTTCACTGGGCGATATGTCCGATATTGGTCAAAGGCAAAACTTTCCACCTTTTTCCAACACCATGTTCCGACTCGACTCTCCATTTGAGGCTGATTCTGCCCAGAAGTGATGAGATGGAGAGGAGAGCAGGGAGGAACAGTGAATCCCACAACACACAGTGGTTGGGTGCTTTCAAACCTGTGTTTGTCTGCTGATAGAAAATACGTTAGTTTATTTCTGAGCTTTCCCACTGAAAATTATGTGTTTGTTCATGCTAGCTCCTTCTGTCTGTGTGGCAATTTTGCTTTCCTGCTTAACAGATTTGGTGGCCTTCTGAGTAGGCATCATGGTAGATAAAAAAGAGTACAGAAATGCATATTTATGAATTTATTTAGCAGCTCACTCAGCTCATTAACTACATTTGCAGCTGGAGTGGGTAAGGATTTGGGAAGGGCAGGCAGGAGGGTCCAGCTCCCAAAGTGTGCGTTAGGTCATTTTGCAAAGCATGCTGTTTTATTTAATACTGCAAAAAATTCTAAAACAGCTAAGAATTTGGTAACATGGCTTCGGAAATATTTATTAACAGTTACTCTAACTCTGAGTTTTTTGCATTTCCTTTGATGAGACATCAAAACAGTTATTGCAACTAGTTGTCAAAGGCACAAACTAAACTGGCTCTTCATAAACTTGGGCTAGCCAAAAATGTTAATTTTGGCCCATGTCCTAACTAGACATATGGAAGAAGAGAGAACATGTGATAAATGTAATGGTTTCTTTTTTTTTTTTCTGAAATCAGTGGTCAGCTCAGCTAAGGATCTTTGTGAGGTCTCAGAAGGAGTTAAATGATGAGCACAACTGTTGAGAGAGAATGAGCATTTCTGAAAGCTACTGCTGATAAGTAGTTAAAGCTGTTAAAAAGCAGCTACTGCTCTGAATGTGGAAGTGCATCTGTGAGTTGTCAGACTCACGGCTCATTTGAAGCTGAAATACCTGCACTGGATTATAGGTACTTAGAGAAAGATTAGAAATGTGGTGCTGCATGCACTTCGTCCTTTTACTACTCTGTTTGGGAATGACTTGTGGATGGAGCCATGTTCATTCCCAATAACCTGGAGAATGTGGTATAACTTCTTGTTGAGAAAACGATTGATTATTTCTTAAGAGATTTCATTAAGTTACAGGTTTTATGAAAGGAGATATTAATTCCTGGTTGTGTTTTATATTAAATCTTTTGTTGTAAAAACCAAAATAAATCAAAAAAACCCCCACAAAAAACCCCCACAAAAACACAAAAAACCACAAAAAACCCCCACAAAACCCCTCACCTAAACAGCAAAAGTCAGAAAGAGCTGATGCACACAACCTTTGGTTGGTCAGTTACTCAGCCATCAATCCACATTTCACTGAAATGACACATTTCCCATTCAGACAAAACATTGGCTCTCCTGAAGAACTGTCTCTGCAGCTTCAGAATGTAGAAGGCCAATAGTTAACAGTAAACATTTTTATTTTTTTTTCTCAGAATATATTTCCACCGAAAGAGCGAAGCATTACAGTAAACTGGATATTTTAGGTCATTTATTTTGTTTTTTGCTTTGGGTCATTTTACAGAAGCACTTCTGCTCTCTAGCATTAAAATGAGAGCCACTCTACTCCCCAGATATTACCCAGCAGCACTTGGGGGCTCTTAGTGATTAATACCATCACAGTCCAGCCACAAACCTTTCTGGCACAGATAATGCCAGGCAGCAAGCACGCTTGACACTTTTAATGTATAATTAAGTAGAAAAAGTCAGCACTCAGTATGCAAATTTTTCAAAATGATAAATGATGCCATGCAGCAGTAGGGATTGATTTGGTGTAAATGAAACTAATTAAGGAAATGTCAAACATAATTAATAAAACAGGTTTAAGCTGCAAAACATTGTCAATTGAATGAATGAGGAGGCATTGGCTCCCATTGTTTCTGCTTTATTTAGGGCTTGTGTTTAGCTTGTACTCTGTTCCTAAATGCACTTTCTCTACCTTACACCCTCCACTACCAATTCCCAGAGAGGGGGAAAATAAATTTGCTTGTCTCTCCACTGACTGCAGAAATTAATTGCAGAAATCTTGTCCCATCCAAGTGTTACATTCACTCACAGGACATTAACATAACTAATTTGAAAGAGCCCAAATGACTGCATAATAGAGCACTGTCAGTATGCCTGACAGTCTTTGGTCATACCAAATTAGCTTGGTTTTCTAATTGAAATTTTTTTCTTAGGACTCTCTTTATAATTTTTTTCCTCATCTATTCATTTTTGATAAGAACAAAGGTTTCATAATTTACAAAAGAGTGCTTGACCTATAATTACTAGGAGGAAATTAGGGGAGGTAGAAAAGTCAGATTTAGTCCTGGTAATGATGCTGGAGACCTTGCTCCCTCTGGGGAGCCTGAAGAATAATGGAATCTTCTATTTTTACGGGCGACCTGTGCACTGGTGCTGACTCTAACTGTGAATCCACTTTACCTTGCAGATCACTTGCTTAACACTAAAAGTGCCAACAGAATCACAGGCCATTATTCCAAATGTCATTCTGTGCCAGTGCCATTTCCAAATGCCCTTCCCTTCAAATGAATGAATCAAAGAACATCTGCCAGTCCTCTTATCTTGTCCTTGTAAATCTCCCGTTTTAAGAGTTTCACAAAACGAAAAGTGGTACTTAATTTAGGTAAATGGGGTCACCAGTAAGATTTTTGTTTTAAAAAAGTAGCGCTAGAATGCTTCTTTTTGAAAAAAGTTACATAGCCTGACTTTTCACACATATTTGGTTTTAGAGCAGAGGCTCTTTTCCATAAGGAGAGTTGTCCATTCTGATAATTTACTATCTCTTTTTGCATATCAGAATATATGCTTTCAGCAGACCATTTAAAAAAATCAAATAGTAGAATATCTTCCTGGTGTCACCTCCATAAGTTCAGGTTTGTGGTTTCCACCCTTTATACAGGTTTCACACCAGAAGTACGTATACATATATTGGTGTGTACACACATTTATGTAGGGAAATAAGTGTGTGTGTGTTTGCAACATATATATGTAAAACCTAGACATAAAACCATACAGAGTTTAGAATCCATATTATAATTTTATGCATACATTATATATATGCGTTTTATACAAATAAGTACTTATTGTATGTATTCTTCTAATGGATGTTACACATCTTACATAACCCAGGAGTTTTGAAGTTGGTCTTTCTGTATTTTTTCTACAGATCAGAGGGTACAGGACAGCTCGTGGTTGAACTATTTTTAAAAAATCATTATCCTTTTTATGTTACATTTGATAACTCTAAGATTTCTTCATATTGGTATGAAATTTTCTATTTCAACAGTAATTTGTATGCTGCTAAATTTGTTAACATAATTTAATTATTAGAACAGCTAGAAAGAACTGTGCAGAAAACACCCATATTTAGTTCCCTTTTATGTGGAAAAATAAATCATATGAAAATAAAATAAGGTGTAAAAATTCTTCAAATTCTCTGTTATAGAAAACAGTTGCAATAATTTATGAGATCAATAACAGCTTTTTTAAAGACAAATCACATGAAATGATGTGATTACACTTACTGTGTAGTCCAGCTCTGAAATAACTCTGTGTAGAAGCTTTGCTGTAGACATTAAAGTTTGCAAGCCCAGACAGCTTTTGGAAGCCATCACATTCTGGTGACATTTTCCCTTTCTGCAGAAGAGGCTGCAGGGAGCTCATCTGATGAGGTTGCCCACAAGAAGTAGATGCCACGGGCTGAGCAGCAGTCCTCAGCCAGTTGCATATATTCCCCCATGCTTCAGAAGGTACCTTCAGCTCTGCCTGGGGTGTGCTGGCTGCGATGCCTCAGAGAGTTGGCCGAGGTCCTTGCAGATGGAGTGAGAGATGTCAAATACATCCCAATTTACAAACTGAACAACAATCAAGGAATTAAATAGCCTTTTCTAGATAGTGCAGCAGATGAGATACTCCTGGAACTTCTGTCTCCAGTTCCTTCCTGTTATATTTAAAGGCCTCATTCCCTCATATTAATTATTTGCAATAAAATGAAAGATATATTCTATTGAAAGTACATATTTGAAATTAAGAAAAAAGTTAACTTTATTTTAATTTAATCTGGGAATGTATTCCACCTTAAATGCTAGTTCCCAATTTCGACTACCTACAACAAAATTTTTGATACTGTTTCCCCAGCTGAGGTGATGGCATTTACATTATTTCTCTGAAGTCTTCTGCAAAATACTTCAAAAGAACTGAATTTCTCATGAATTATTTATCCAAGTAACATCCATTTTCTAGAAGTTCCCGACATTTTCTGGAGTTCCCATCAGCTCATCTACACTGATTCAAAAGTTGCAGCTCTTTTCCAGTAGCTGCCACGTGAAGTTGTTAATCCTCTTTAATGCTAGTGTAACATGTTAAATAATGAGGACGTCTAACTCTGACCTTAAAGTTTGTCACCTTACATCCAGACATAGTAAGTTGAACATGGGCTGTATGTTTAATGCACGTGATATTTCAAGAAAATGGTTGTCAATCTTGCGTCTGAATCTTGTACCATTTTATTTGTTAAGTAGCTTCTGTCTGATTTCTTCCAGCTTAAATGTATGAGAACACATATTTTCTAAAAGCAAAAGAACAATAGTTCTCTAATATGTCCTTTTGTCCATTAGTTTATGATGTGCAGAAATGGAAACCACAGAGACTCAGGTTTTAGGACTGCCAACATGTCTGAGGACTGTGTTTGGGACAAGTGTGTTTGCTTAACTACAGGAGTACCTATAGAGCGTTCCAAACTCTTTCATTGCATACTGGTATTATCCCTGGCTTTTTAAGGTTATGCTTACATTACTTGACTTCTTCCCAAGAGCTTATTACAATTTGCACTAGAAAAACAAATAAATTAAAGTGTCTCAGATGGATCAATGGTTTTCTTAATACATTGGCTTCAGGGGAGAAACGCAGGCTTCTGCATGTGAACTGATCCTCTGTCCTAACTTTCTTGTTCATGGAAGCATTTTTAGTGACTGATTATTCTAACGCCAGGCTGGATATCAAAAATAGTTCAGAGGACTTGCAACCTAAAAGTGCTTACTTTCTTCCTTGACTGTGGTTAGAGCTTAGTATGACAGGAGCAGGTTATATCTGTCTGTATATTATTAGAGCAATGATTGAAAATATTACTGAGAGGCCACTCTATCCAGACACTCATAGTTTTGGATTACATTCAGCAATGCTTGAACTTGTTTTAACTGGACCCTAAAATTTTAGAAGGTGGATTACACATTCCCAAAATGGTTCAGATTTACAGTTCCTGCCTTGATATTATGAGAAAGACAGTCCTGTGAGATCTTCACAAGAAGAGCCATTGAGGAAGACCTTTCTATATCTGCCAGTACATACATGTGAGGGCATATGTAAATATGTGTAGAGTTATCCTCAGATACCAGTCATGCTTGAGGGTATCCTTAAGACACAGATTGCTAGCGGCTGGGGCAGTGTTCTGGGGGAACCTCACTGCATGCTAATGGAGCTTTCAGACTGTTTGAAGGGTCCACTATTGGGTACCATTTGTGGTCAGTGAGATATTTCAGCTAGACTACAATGGAAGAGTTTCTGGAAGATTTTTTAATGACTCATGTCTATTCCTGGAAAGATGGTGAAACAGCTTGTTCTTGGTGCCATCTCAAAGAATGCTGCTGAGGAAAAGAGGGTTATCAGGGGTAGTCAACATGGGTTCACCAAGGGCAAGTCATACTTGACCAACCTGATAGCCTTCTATGAGAACATAACTAGATGGATTGATGAGGGGAGGGCAGTTGATGCGATCTACCTTGACTTCAGCAAGGCTTTCGACACTGTCTCCTATGGCATCCCCACAACCAAACTTAACAAGTGTGGACTGGATGATTGGGCAGTGAGGTAGATAGGGAACTGGCTGAAGGACAGAGTCCAGAGAGGAGTGGTCAGTGGGACAGAGTCTAGTTACAGGCCTGTGACCAGTGGTGTCCTCCAGGGGTCAGTACTGGGCCTGGTCCTATTCAATAAGTTCATTAACAACCTGGACAAAGGGACAGAGTGTAAGTTTGCTGAGGATACAAAGCTGGGAGGAGTGGCTGACACACCAGAGGGCTGTGCTGCTATCCAGCGTCACCTGGACAGTCTGGAGAGCTGGGCTGGAAGAAACAATGAAATTCAAGAAGAGCAACTGTAGAGTCCTGCATCTGGGGAAGAACAACCCCATGGATCAGTACAGGCTGGGGGCTGAACTGCTGGAGAGCAGCTCTGGGGAAAAGGACCTGGGAGTGCTGGTACACAACAGGCTGACCATGAGCCAGCAATGTGCCCTTGGGGTCAAGAAGGCCAAGGGATCCTGGGGTGTATTAAGAGGAGTGTGGCCAGTAGGTCAAGGGAGGTTCTCCTCCCCCTCTACTCTGCCCTGGTGAGGCCTCATCTGGAGTCCTGTGTCCAGTTCTGGGCTCCCCAGTTCGAGAAGGACAGGGAACTACTGGAAAGAGTCCAGCGCAGGGCCACTGAGATGATGAAGGGATTGGAGCATCTCCCATATGAGGAGAGACTGAGGGAACTGGGTCTATTTAGCTTGGAGAAGAGGAGGCTGAGGGGAGATCTTGTTAATGCTTATAGGTATCTCAAGGGCGGGTGTCAGGAAGACGGGGCCAGACTCTTCTCGGTTGTGTCCAGTGACAGGACAAGGGGCAATGGGCACAAACTGGACCACAGGAGGTTCAATCCTAACATAAGAAAACACTTCTTTACTGTGAGGGTGACAGAGCACTTGAACAGGCTGTCGAGAGAGGTTGTGGAGTCTCCATCTCTGGAGACATTTAAAACCTGTCTGGATGTGTTCATGTGGGACCTACTCTAGGATCCTGCTCTAGCAGGGGGGTTGGACCAGATGATCTTTGGAGGTCCCTTCCAGCCCCTACCATTCTGTAATTCTGTGATTCTGTGTAATTGGAGTGTCTGCCAAAATATAAGCATGCTGTCTGGAAGTCCCCAAATACATTTTAAGGTTCATCAGCATGTGGCACACCCTATCAATGTCTTGTTGTTTTCACAGATGACAGGTAGTGCTATAGAAGCCTAAATTATGGTGTATAGCATGACAGTAAATGACATGCATTTCAGTCATATTTGAGGGTTCATAGCTGCTTATACAGAGTTTAAGCCAGTGGATTTAGAGTGGATGCATCACAATACAATACATGTTTTCAATTATACGTACTTTCAAGTAAGTATAAATAAAATGCACTTTACACTCACAAAATCGATTATTAATAATAATAAAATATTAATACTACTATTACTACTAATAGTATATATTTTTAAAAGCACCTAAATTACTCTGTTCCCCGAAATAACATGTGTATGTCATGAAAACAAATAACTTTCAACCTTGGAAAAGGTTTTTCTATAATCATTAAATAAATAATATAAAAGCTCACATAGACATTATCTTATTGACTCTTTTTCCCCCAAGGTCCCAATTTAATGAAATAGACCATTTTTCTACACTACTAACTTTCTTATTCCAAGAACACCATGGAAATAGAGACTTATATAAGTATTCTTGAAAATATCACTTCATTTACAGTTTTCAGAAATACTTTCCACAAGAAATCTGATGACAAAGACAGTCAAAACAGGAAAAACAATAGGAAAGTTTATGACGTATAAAATGAATTCTTCAAAAGAATTCTGTTTCAAAATGCCAAGGGTTATAAGTCAACTATATGCAGTGCATATTACTATTTATTACCTTGCATTTGGCTGAAATTTGTCTCTTTTGACAACCTTGGGTAAATCATGTTACATATTTCATAAAATATGTGTGCTGGACCTTTTTCTGAAGACACTACTTAGTGAGTGAACTCATTGCTATTGACTACATCTCAGTTGCCATAAAATCCCTTAAGACTGGGGCTTTTGCAAGGTCCTGTGTCAGCTGACTCAAAGAAAACGTATTTATAGAAAACATATGCAAAATGTTGATGTCCCATTTTCAGAGCTCAGATGGAAAGCTAAATACAAATTGAGACATGCAAGTTTCAGTTTTGAACAAATTTACTGGGTGAAAGTTTCTTTTTTGTTGCTGTTGTTTCATTTGAATATGTTCAGAGTCCTTCAGAATATACAATTTTATCACTAACGTATTTTTATTCTTGAAGGCTCATTATTTTACAGTGAGGTTATTGAACCTAGACCACGTAGTGCAGATTACCCAGCATAGTATTAATCAAAATATACATGGCAAATGGGATTCAAAACAGTGCCAAATAGGCATCTGCTTTTAGCAGGGAACAAAAATGCATTTAGCTCCTTTATTAAAAGGTATTATGGGCAATTTATTTTTAAACCATCTCTCTAACACTATTAACTAGCATATAATTTAATGTACTCCCAAGCAACTTGACTTTTACATTTCCTTCAAAACATTAATTTGCTTTTGCAAATTGATGTAAAAGATGCCTTTGACCCCTGGAATGATTCAAACCATTAACAATAAATTAGATTATCCTTTAAAACAAGATCACAATTTTAAATATTTTTAAAAAATATTTATTTTTAAATTATTTTTTTTAATTTATTTTTAGATGAAAAAATAATAGTCTAGCATTTCTGGAATTGAGCTAATACTACTTACACGGAAATAAAACTTGGAATAGTTATAACTGTGTATTTTTTCCCTCCTTATCTGTGGCAGTGTTAAGGGACTTGGTTCAGAAAATTTTCAGGCTACTCAAACATTTTTAGCAAATTGAATTAAAATGTTGTTTGGAATGACTTGTCTTCAGGAAATGGTCATTAGGGAGTGTACTCTCTTACTGAAGTCCCACCCTTAAGTGTGAAAGGGCACTCTGTTTCCAGAGACAACAGAAAAATACAACTCTCCAGGGCTGTGTTTATTTTTAAAAAATAATGCAAATGTAATTTTTCCTATTCAAAGTTATGCAACTGAGAAGGAAAATCTTACTGTTTAACTAAGGTACATGGTACTGTGATGCATCTGATGATTAATAATTAGTAGGCTTAGTTATTACAGCTGGCTTTATTTATATGGTGGCTGCCACTTTAGCCCATAGGGGCCAAGCAGAAGAAATGTCAGAAGAGAATACCTGAGCATATACGACTTGAATTTGTCAGGGCTGATTGCTGAAAGCTGTAACTGACTCGTATCCTTAGTGTGGATATGTCCCAGGAGAAGAGAAACCTCCCCTGTGAATTGTGATTCATTCAGTTTCCCCCTCAGGTCCTAAGGATCCACTTGCTGAAATCTAAAATCCTGATACAAAGCCTATGAAATCAATGGCAAGACTCTTATTAACTTTGACGGAGGCCCTAAGGGTTAGTTTCAACCCCCTTATTTGCATTGTATAGTGGCATAAACCTCTCTCAGCAAAATGTCTAAATACACCCTTAATTTGAGCAACAAAAGAGATTATTATGCAACTGGTCTTGCTGATCGCGGTCAGAAAGGTGCATTGAGGTGGAAAAGTCTGGTTGCACATTACCTTGGCATTTTCTTTCTGAAAAAGGAAAAAAAAAAGGACATTTATAACATATGGAGATTGTAAATTTCATCTTAGGAAGTGCAGCTGTATTTGTAGTTTCTATTACAGTCCTGTATAGGGAAAAGGTCCAGACAACTTGATCTCATTATCAGCCTAATTAATTATAGCTAGGCTATTTCGAAAGGATTTATGTAATATTTATAGGCTTTCGTAAAAGTGTGGAGTGTGGGTTTTTCAATTTATCCCACAGAGAAGCTCTGCACCGATACATATCTAGATGTTCAAAATATATCTTACTACACAGATATTGCAAGTCATTAGTATGAAGAGCAAGTGGCTTCAACTTCCCACTTAATGTGGTTTTCAATTTGCAAGAATCTCTTAGATTTTATGATAAAAACATTTGTGAAGAAAAGAATTACTACACAAGCTTGCACTGCATACTCACCTCATCTGGTAGCTGCCAGTTGAAGATACGAGGAGAATAATATGACCAAGACAATTATTTGATTAGTTATTATAGGAAGAATTTTTCTCTTAACAGAAACCCAGTATTAACGTGCAAGTGTTTTCTTATTTCAAGAGTTTCAAATGTATAAAATTTTCCAAATTAAATATAGTTCAAATGTAATGCCATTTTATTATCCTTTCATGACTTAGAGCATTCATATTTAAGTAAGTGCCACTCCAACATGAGATATAGAAAATGGGACATATGAAAAAAATCTAGAAGTCTTTCTTTGCCTGTTTTTGCTGCTGTTCTCCAACAGTCCATTGTTCCCTGTTATGCAGAAAGCTGTTTTTTTCTTTTTTTTTTTTTAAAAAAAGGAAATCCTGTTCTGATTTGTAGACACTTCTATGTTATGAAACTTTAGTATTCCTGACTATACAATTTTGCTAAGCCGTCATAGATGCATCTGCTTTTGAAAGTAAGAAATTCAGATTTCAATGGACATAGAGATTACTACTGCAAGCAGCTGTGACTGTTCTGCAAGGGGGAGCATTTCTGACAGTTGGATGCTGCTGAAATGCTGATTTTATGATGGTCTCTCATTCCTCCAGAAAACAAACTATTTCTAGGTTACAGCTAATCATGTTTTATGGCGGAACAGAAAAAAGGTTTGGGGGAAAGTCTGGGAGCCTTACTTAGTAGATAAAATTGTGTGGGCCATTTGGTTTTTTGTGGAAAAAAAAAAAAAGGGGGTATATTAATTTTATTGCAGTTACTTTTTCAAAATTTTCTTGTTTTCTCTGTGTTTCTGCAATTTCTTCTCTAGTAAGTCCAAATGTTAGAGGCTTAGAGAATTGGATAAGAACATGTATAGTGATATATTTCTTCAAATATATAGAGATATATTTATAAAAATACCATTATATATCACTCATATTTGTGCATGCTTAACAGATTATAGAGCTGATTAAATGCAAAAAGAACAGGAGTTCTTTCTACTTATTGTTTAATTTAAATGCAGGAGAATGTGTAACATTTTTTTCATGCACTTCACCTGGTAAAGAGTGAACCATCAAACCATGTTCTGGCCTGTTTTATTGAGCTGGGAAAATGGATCTTTACAGTGCTTACATGTCTGTTTATCCCCAAACCATCCAGCCCTGACTGCACGAGAGATTATACCCTTAGGGTATGTGCAACCTCCCTAACACCTTGTAATCCCCATTGTTTCACTCACAAGAAGATCAGTATTGAAAGCTTTTTCACATTGACTTTTAAGCAGTTAAATTCAGATGAAAAACTAATCTGTTCAAAGCAGTTGCTTCTCCAAGCAGGTGACACAGTTTACTGTTTTATTGAAATGGGAAGTGACTAATAAGATAAACTTTTGTTTGGGAAAGTTGTTCTGATGCCATTCCATTGCTCTTGTGAGCTGCTCAGTGGAATAAGTTATCAGCCATTACTCCTTTCCTACACTTATTCAGCAGCCTAGTATTCAAGCGTAGACCAGGACATATATAGAAAGCTATTTTTTTTATGAATAAGTGAGTAAAGCTTTTTAGTATATGTATTAAATGTATATTTAAACATATAACAACCAACTTTGCACTTTAATTTCCAGAGAGTGATACATTTTTACTATTTTTTAGTACAATGTAGACACCATTCTCACATAAAAACATTTTTCTGTTTGTTTTTATTGAATGGCCATTTTTGTAGTTCATCACATAGATAAAAATATAGCCAAATTTTAAAAATGTATCACCAAATAAATGTACGTACTGTTTCTAGTTTGGTTCTTTTTTTTTGCATTTAACCTGTCCTATTATACTTCTGGATGTGGTAATCACGTATTTAAGCCTCATCTTGTACTTCCTCTGTCCTGAAAAGAATGTGTAGCAAAATGTAAAGACAGTTTTTTCATGCTATCTTAGAGCCTCAAACTAAATATTTCATTTTGTCTTCATTTAAAAACAGCAGGAGAAATTTCTTTAAATGTTGACACTGTAATCTGAATACGAACTTTAAAATAGATGTAGAATTTTCTCAAGTACTGTTGAAATTATAGCAGAAGTTGATATAAAATTGACAGTTACAAATATATAAATTATATACAAAATTATAAATATAATATAGAAATGAATTATAAATATAACATATATAAAAACTATAAAAAATAAATAGAAAAATGTGATCTGTGTCTGAAGGTGATCATGAACGTACTAACTTTCCAGAACTCATGCAGCTCAAGCACAAGTCAGATAAATGGACGAAACTGTTGAAGAGAGAGAAAAATCTGATTAAAGGGCCTTTTGTTCTCTTGAAAACAGAATACTCACAGCACAGTTAAATTAAAAAATCAAAAGCCTCTGCATGTGATTTGGTGACTGGATCAGCCATGGAGGCTGCTGGTAGTGTTTTTATGTTTGTGGACCATCTCTCCTGCTCAAATGGGCTCAGAATTTAGCCCTGAGGCAGTAATGTACCAGGTTAGACTTTCAACAGTGGTTTGCTGCTATCCAGGTAACCTCCTGCATGAATTCTTTATTTTTGCAAAAGTACAGACATTGAAGCAAAAGTTCCCTGCAAGGGCAAAAGCAGATTTACTACTAATGGAAATGGACTACTAATTCTATGTTCACCCTCATAAAACTCCTGCAGTGCAGCAGGGAACAGAAATTAAAGAAACATTTGGAAGGTCAGAAGCACAGGAATATTATATAAAGAGCAAAGACTGTGGATTTCAAAGGGTGAACTGCAGAAATGTAAAATGAGTATCTAGTCTCAATTCTTTTAACATAACTTTCGATATACAGTGTTGTTGACTATGGAGAAAAAGGTCCCCTGCCAAGCAGAGCAAAAATAATCCATTAGAGTGTATGAAAATATCCCTCCTAGCAAAAGATGTCAGGTTTTTTAGTGATTAAACTTAGTTTTATAGACTTGCAGAGAAAGAAATTTTTTTTTTTAAAAAAAAAAAAGAAAAAAAAAAAAAAGAAGAAAAATTATGAATTTTCTGACCTGAAACCTCCTTTGCTTGGCTGCACTGAAAGAGCAATATGCAACTTTTGAATTACTCTCTGTCCAGAAATGGTGATGGCACAGACCTGATAACTATATTTTAACCGCCATAAACAATATGTGGTAAAAACCCCTGAAAGACCCAACAGTAAATTAACCAACTCCAAGTATTGGTCCACGTTAACTCCAATATTACATATTGAAAATTTTCTCATTATGCACTGGTGGTCCAAAATTATGCAAGAACAAGTAATTTTCAAAGGATATTAGCCCAGTTAGGTTTATGCCCATGTTCTAGTCACAGCGAATGCACCCTCTCCAGCAGATTGAAATTAACATGCACTAAGTATGTTGGTTTTGGTACCTAATGAAGCTAGACTAACGAGAATTCTGGTTGTTATCCATACCAATATAACCATATATGTTACTGCAGTGCAGGTATGTGCCATGATTTTAAGTACTTCATATTTCTGGTTTGAGTTCACATCCTCCCATAAAATAACTTATTTTAATTCCTAATTTTTCTTAGCATAGTTTGAGTTAGAACTGGAAAATAATTTTTCCCTATAAGCATTCTTATTCAGTTAACTAGTTGGTTTTTGTTTTCTTTGTCAACAAGGAAAGACATGATTGCACCACCACAAACTGAGATAATGTTGCTTTGAAAAAAAAAAGAAGGAAAATTAGAGAGCACCAGATGTTTTGAAATAATGTTTCAGGGAAATTTTAATCAAAATGCCACTTTCCTTCCAACAAACTGAAGCTGGAATCTGGTTTTCAATTTTTAATGCATTATTACTTTGTTACTATCCAAATCATATTAGCAGTTATTGTAGTCAGAAGAGCTGTAATAAGAAATCTAAGCAAATAATCAGACATTGAGGGATTACGTTTTGAATTATAGTCAGTATTTATTGCAAACAAAAATTAAAATATCTTGAAAGGCCCAGAAGTGCATGGCCCTGTTTGATGCTCCCATGGCACAGCAGTAATCGCTACAAGCAGAAACAAGTGGTTAAACTTCAGGCTCATCCTCTTGGATGGACATTTCATTACACCATAGCTAGGGATTAATTTGGAAAATAAATCATGTAAAGAATAATATGTAGATTATAACAGGAAAAGTCCAAAATTGTCAATCCCTGCACTTCATAAGCAGCAGATTTTGTTGGTGCTTACATGCAACACGGCTGGGAAGCCAATGTGATCCTTAGTGGTGTGTTTGGAAGTATAACATCATAGGGCAGAGTACTTGTATTTCCCCTCAATATAACCATGATAATAGATCACACAGATATTACTACGAGTTTGTAAATGCTTTCTCACCAAAGATACTGGAAAATTAGTAGTTCAGAGAAGAGCCCTAAACGTGATTAAGAGAATGGATGAATTAATATATGAAAAAATATAGAGCACTGAATATATATTCATAGCTTGGCAAAACACAACTGGAGGATTCATAATAACTAACATTTGAAGGGAAAGTTCACTAAGAATAGAGAACATTTAATTGACCATACAGAGGGGTCTTAGTAGGAGAAATATTATGAAACTGAGAAAGGTTTAGCATAGATAATCAGGAGAAAAGCTCTGGACAGTGACAGCTGGCAGGACAGGAATAATGTTTCAATTTTTACATGCTCTGCTGTATACCTTAGCAATATCCATTTCACTAATGCCAACCATTTGTCTGTCAGAAAAAGAGACAGCTCATAGATGTTAAAGAATAAAAGCATTACAAATGTTACACAACAAATCATTGCAAAACTTCCTCCTGCTCTTTTCTCCCTTGGCAAGCAGAAAAATGATGAAATTTCCGTTTAAAATAGAGTATATCTCTCACTTACAAATATCTGTGATGCGTTCTTAACTACACAAAAATATTTTACTGGCTATTACATGCAAGATATATTTTGGGGAACTCTTCTAGAAATAATACACTGTCACAGATGTGTGACAAAGCAGGATTGATTTTGTATTGCAACAAGATATGATTTGATATGATTTGATATGATTTACGGTGATCTGAATGACGAGCAATCACCCATGGACCCAGATGAGGCCCACTGCACACCCTCCATGTGGCGGAAGTTCCTGCGAAGCGCACCACAATCACATCCCAGTGCACTGGCAGTGGTGTCTTGGAGACACAGCCAGGTTCAAACGGTGGATGAAGTGGCTGGCCAGCTCCGGCAATATGAAGGAAGTCTCCCTTCCTCTCCACAGGCCTGGGTTTCAGCTGAGAGGGATCTGTCTCAGAGGCTCCAGAGAATGGAAGAGAACATGTCCTGCACTCCACCTGCACGGGCCGATGTCTTGGCCATTAGAAGCAGACGCTTCCCCACCCAAGAGAAAGACAGTGGAAGGTACACACCACGGGGTACCCTGTGGTTCTGCCTCCGTGACCATGGAGAAGACATGAGGAGGTGGGATGGAAAACTCACTTCCACCCTAGTTGTACAAGTGCAACAGCTGCAAGGGAAGACAACCATGAAAGGGGAGTCATCCAAGAAAAACATCGCTCCAGTTTCCAGTCAGAAATCCCTCAGACAGAGTAGAATGGCCAGTCTTATGCCTGACCTTCTTGACAGGGCCTCTGAGCCATTCCTACAAGAAGAGTCATTCTTAGAACAAGTGAGTGATGCTGAGCAGGATTAGAGGGGCCCTGCCTCCAGCCAGGTGGAGGAAAGGGATAATTGGATTTACTGGATGGTGTGGATCCAATGGCCTAGCATGTCAGACCCACAACATAAGAGCTTGTCAGATATAGATGCACAGTGCACCCTGATGCCATCAAGCTATAGTGGGGTTGAGCCCATCTGTATCTCCGGAGTGACAGGGGGATCCCAACAGCTGACCCTATTGGAAGCTGAAGTGAGCCTAACTGGGAAGAACTGGCATAAACACCCCATTGTGACTGGTCCAGACTCCCTGTGCATACTGGGCACAGACTGTCTCAGCAGAGGGTACTTTAAAGACCCAGAAGGGTACCAGTGGGCATTTGGTATAACTGCCCTGGAGGAAACTGAACAATTGTCCACCTTACCCGGCCTCTCAGAGGACCATTCAGTGGTGGGGTTGCTGAAGATTGAAGAGCAGCAAGTGCCAACTGCTACCTTGATGGTGCACCAGCAGCAGTCCTGTGCCAACCGAGACTCCCTGGTCCCCATCCGTCAGCTGATCCGTCAACTAGAGAGCCAGAAGGTGATTAGCAAAACTCATTCACCCTTCAACAGCCTTATATGGCCAGTGAGAAAGTCTAATGGCAAATGGAGACTAACTGTGGACTACCGTGGCCTGAATGAAGTTACGCCAGCGATGAGTGCTGCAGTGCCAGACCAGCTAGAGCTCCAGTGTGAACTGGAGTCGAAGGCAGCCAAGTGGTACGCAATGATTGACATTGCTAATGTGTTTTTCTCCATTCTGATAGCACCAGAGTGCAGGCCACAGTTTGCATTCACTTGGAGGGGCATCCAGTACACCTGGAATCGATTGCCCCAGGCGTGGAACCACAGCTCCACCATTTGCCATGGACTGGTCCATACTGCACTGGAGAAAGGTGGGGCTCCAGAACACCTGCAGTACATTGACAACATCAGTGTATGGGGCAACACAGCTGAAGAAGTCTTTGAAAAAGGAAAGAAGATAATTGAAATCCTCCTGAAGGCCAGTTCTGCCATCAAACGAAGGAAAGGTAAGGGGCCTGCAAAGGAGATTCAGTTCCTAGGAATAAAATGGCAAGATGGGCGTCGCCACATCCCAATGGAGCTGATAAACAAGACAGCAGCCATGGCCCCATCAACCAGGAAAAAGGAGACTTGCACATCCCAAACTACAGCCTGATTGTGAGCCCTCTCTACCACATGACCCGTAAGAAGAACGATTTTGAATGGGGCTCTGAGCAACAACAAACTTTTGAGCAAATTAAGTGGGAGATTGCTCAGGTGGTAGCCTTTGGGCCAGTCTGGGCAGGAGAAGAGGTTAAAAACATGCTCTACACCGCAGCGGAGGAGAATGGTCCTACCTGGAGCCTCTGGCAGAGATCACCCGGGGAAACCTGAGGCTTTTGGAGCCAGGGATACAAAGGCTCCAAAGCTAACTGTACACCAACTGAAAAGGAGATACTGGCAGCGTACGAAGGAGTTCGAGCTGCCTCAGAAGTGGTCAGCACTGAAACACAGCTCCTTCTGGCACCCCGACTGCCGGTGCGGGGCTGGATGTTCAAAGGAAGGGCTTCCTCTACACGTCATGCAACAGATGCCATGTCACAGAATCACAGAATCACAGAATCACAGAATGTTAGGGATTGGAAGGGACCTTAAAAGATCATCTAGTCCAACCCCCCTGCCAGAGCAGGAATACCTAGATCAGGTCACACAGGAACATGTCCAGGCGGGTTTTCGAGTAAATGGGTTGTGTTGATAACACAGCAGGCTCGAATAGGGAACCCCAGCCACCCAGGAATATTGGAGGTGATCACAGACTGGCCAGAGAGCAAAGATTCTGGGATGTCACCGGAGCAGGAGGTGACACGTGCTGAGGAGGCCCCACCATATGACGAGCTGCCAGACGAGGAGAAGCGGTATGCCCTGTTCACTGATGGGTCTTGTCACACTGTGGGAAAACATCGACAATGGAAGGCTGCTGTGTGGAGTCCCACATGAGTTGCTGAAGCTGCTGAGGGCCAAGGTGAATCGAGCCAGTTCGCAGAGGTGAAAGCCACCCAGCTGGCTTTGGATATTGCTGAGCGAGAAAAGTGGCCGAGGCTCTGTCTCTCCACTGACTCATGGGTGGTGGCAAATGCCCTGTGGGGGTGATTGCAGCAGTGGAAACAGAGCAACTGGCGATGCAGAGGTAAACCCATCTGGGCTGCTGAAGTATGGCAGGATATTGCAGCTCGGGTGGAGAACCTCGTCGTGAAAGTGCGCCATGTGGATGCCCACGTGCCCAACAGCTGGGCCACTGATGAACATCAAAACAACCAGCAGGCAGACGGGGCTGCCAAGGTCAGAGTGGCTCAGGTGGATTTGGACTGGCAGCATAAAAGTGAATTGTTCATAGCCCAGTGGGCCCATGAGACGTCGGGCCACCAAGGCAGAGATGCAACATACAGGTGGACTCAAGATCAAGGGGTGTCACCTCACCATTGACACCATCGCAGAGGTCATCCACGAATGTGAAATGTGTGCTGCAATCAAACAAGCCAAGCGGGTAAAGCCCCAGCAGAATGGAGAACGATGGCTGAAATATAAATACAGAGAGGCCTGGCAGATCGACTACATCACACTGCCACAGACCCGCCAAGGCAAGTGCCACGTGCTCACAATGTTGGAAGCAACCACTGGATGGCTTGAAATGTATCCAGTGCCCCATGCCACCGCCCAGAACACCATCCTGGGCCTGGAGAATCAAGTCCTGTGGTGACATGGCACCCCAGAGAGAACTGAGTCGGACAATGGGACTCACTTCTGAAACAACCTCATGGACACCTGGGCAGAAGAACACGGCATGGAGTGGGTCTGCCACATCCCCTACCACGCATCAGCCTCTGGAAAATTGAACTCTACAATGGACTGCTAAAAACTACACTGAAAGCCATGGGAGGTGGAACCTTCAAACACTGGGACACACATCTAGCAAAGGCCACCTGGTCAGTCAACACAAGAGGATCTGTCAGTCGAGCTGGCCTGGCTCAGTCAAAACTTCCACGTACGGTAGGTGGGGATAAAGTCCCTGTAGGGCGCATGAGGGATGTATTGGGAAAATGGTCTGGGTTAGTCCTGCGCCAGGCAAAGGGAAACCCATCCACAGGATTGCTTTTGCTCAAGGACCTGGGTGCACCTGGTGGGTGAAGCAGGAGGATGGAGAGGTCCGATGTGTGCTACACGGGGACTTGATTTTAGGTGAGAATACATCATGAATTATATTGTATTTTTTTAATTGTTAAATGGCTGCTGGGCATGACATAGATGGTATAGAATAAGGGAGTGGATTATATGCTAGTTCAGCTAGGATGGGGTTAATTTTCCCAGCAGCTGTGAGGGAGCCACAGCCGGGTTATTTGATACCATGCTGACATTATGTCCGGGAGGCCAGTCTGATCTGTACCCTCGTGCTGTATCATTCTGGTATATCTCTTGTTTTGTACATTATTATCATTGTTGTTATTGTTGTTGTCCAGTCTGTTGCTCTGTTGCACTGCTGTATTAAATCCTCCTTATCTCAGCCCTAGGGTTTGTATTTTATTCCCTGTCCTGTCCCCATCTGAGGGTGGGGAAGGGGCAGTGGCAAGGTGGTCTTGGTTCCCAGCAGGGTATAAACCACCAGAGAAGGTAAAGAAAGAAATAATAAAAATTGCAAGAATTCTCTGGATCCTTAACATTGTCGCAGAAATATCTCTATGCAAAAGAAAGTAGACTTTATGCGCAATTTGGTATAGACCTAATAATAAAATCTACAAGTGATAAGCAGGACCTCGACACAAAGTAATATAATTTTTAGCACATTAATTTTGTTCTTTTCACAGTATTTCTATAGAGCACCTGTGTCAAAAGTCTCCTCTTAGTCAAAATCTAGGTTGTTAAATAAATTAATAACATTCTTATTTCATTCTACATTTTACTTACTATTGGTTTCAGTAATTGGATTGTTCTTAATTCATCTTTGATTTTACCTCATAACTTTCATAACTGTTAACCCTATGTAGATAAAATAGATTTACAGAAGGTATGAGATAACTGTAGATGTGGAGATCCTGAGGAATGACTTAATAGCTTTCTCAGCATGAAGATACTAACACAAACAATTTTGTTGCTTTCTTTTTTTTTCTAACACTTCCAAAAAATTTCTTGATGACAGAAGAATCTTTTGTTTTCTCTTTTTACATTGTTATTCATTCTTATATTTTAACTTCACCTAAGAGTTTTTCCTGCCTCTGCAATACTAAGAAAAGAAAAAAAATACTACTTTTAGTTGAGGTTTGTGGATATCTGACTGGATTTCTCTGTAACATCACAAACTGCTTAAAACTTCCATAAGTCATAAAGAATATAGGTTTAGCACTTAACCAGTATTACAGGGAAAGTGTACGTTCTTCCCTCTAATTTGTAAGAATTATTTTGGAAGTGAAAAAAATATAGATTTAATAAAGAAGAAGTTCCTGAAGACAAGCTGCCAGTAGTCTAGAAGGAAAAAGGGTGCTCAAGTGAGGAAGATGGCATAGGCGATGTCTTCCTCAGGCAGAAATGAGGAGGACTTTACAGTATTTCCATCATTGTTGCTATAAAATATGCAGAGAGTTGTCTAAGCTATATTTATTTACTTGCTATAATATTCACTCTAATTTCTAGCATTAACAAAATACTACTGAACAGTAAACCACCTTCATAAATGTCAGGAATTTTATGTTAAAATAAACATAAGGACTACACTGTGTTTGGAAAAAACATCCACCATATGTGCGACACTGGTAAATCCTGTATCTTTTGTAACTCTTGAGACCAGCTGAACTACAAATAGGGCATACCATAAACAATTATTTCCTTTGAATTTAAAGTGAATGTTGAACATGTGTGAAATCTCTTGGTCTTGAACTCTAAGAATAAAATCCTATTTTAAGTAGAGACCAGTACCTACAACTCGTGTCTTGACCAAAATTAATTCTTTGTTTTCCTCATGTCCCCTGCAGCCTCGTAGGACTTGGAGTGGAACATTTGATCTAGGGAATCTCCATCTACTCCAGAACTGTGTGGGTTTCCTATAGAGCCTGATTTTTATCTGGCAACCATTGCCTACATCCAGGATAGCTCAGAGCAGCTGCCTGCATTTAAGCACCTGAATTTATCCTACAAAAAATAATAAGTTAATAAAACACAGTCAGTATTCAGATGATGCAGCTCAACATGATTTGGTGGTGGGGACTTTCTTGGACTTTGGCATCTAAATTCAACTTTGATTCCTAATATATTTTTTTGGGTACTTACTCTGAATCTCTTCTTACAGCATGTGAGAAGCATTTATTCTGTATATTAGTAGGAAAACCTCACTGTATTGAATCCAGTACTCTCATAGTTTTAATTCACCTCTTCCATCTCTAGAGGAACTATGTGAAACTGAAGAAAAATATTTTCTCTACATTTAAAGGATTTCATTTAAAATAAATAAAGAATTTATACATGCTCTGATGCTTTCTGAAGCAGTTTTTAGTCAAAACCAAGAATTTATTTTTTTAATTTTAAGATAATATGGAGAAGCAGAATATATATTTGCACATATGCATCAAGCATATATGCATATATATGTTTCAAATAAATGGATACTTCTAGTGTGTCCTGTCTTTTAATATTGCCAAGAGCAAACTCTACTTACCAATTCTTAGAGGTATTGTTCTAGACCCAAAACTCAGTAACTAATAAATGTTGTGATGAAATCACTATATTCCCACATGGACAGTGTTCAGGTTTTTTTTAGAGAAGTCTCCAGCACAAGACATCTCCTCAGTTCTGAAGAAGCATTTATTTCTTAGCCAGTGAACTGGTAAAATATTGGTGATGATACTAAAAAACTAGAAATGTTACAAATGTAAAAAGGTGGGGAAACAACCATGATTTTGTCTGTATTGTTAATTCTCTTAATGATTGTATGGTTGTCAGAAACACAAACTCATCTCTCTTTTGCCTCGTAACTGTAAGCAGCAGGCTTTCCTGCTAAGTATTTACTATCTCAGCCCACTACTGACTTTTAGTGTATTGTTAATGTAGGTGTCTTATCTTCTGTTAACAAGGCTTTTATTTATCTTTTTTTCCAGAGAATTATATCAAAATTTAGACTTGAAATATACATTGTCAACATGAGTCAACTAACTAAATACTCATGCAGAAATTTGAAACTCATTTATTTCCATTTTTTTTCTCACATAACCTCATAATTCAACTTACTTTTCTCAAGAAAGACTTCCTAATTTTAACCTCTTTATTAATCTATATTTGATTGAAAAGCTTTTGAGAGCATAGTTATTAGAGCATTTAATTAATGAAAGAAATTTAGATAGAATTTAACTTGCTTTATGATTTCCTGTTGAATCCAAGACTGCTCACTTTAGTCCCTCCAGAGATATGTGAATGGTTTCCAGTTAAAAATGTTATCTGTGTGTTTCAGTTTAGATTTCTCAAACACCTCTAGCACTGGGGAAAATAGCATATGTTTCATGTGGTGTCATGTCCAGCACTGAACTGGTTTGAAATGTAATTATCTTAGTCAGTATGTAGAACACACTATAATGGCTAAGCAAATTATGAGAAATTTATAAAGTGTGAAATGTGCAACCCTAGAATTTTATACACTTATATTTATTTTTATATTTATATGCTTCTGTTCATCAGGGCTATCAACAGGTGTGGGTCTGAGTACCATACCTTTTTTAAAAAATATTTATTCGCTACTATTCATCTACCAGATCTTATATTTCACAATAAAGTGGTGACTTAACATATATTGCCCTACTGGAGCCTGCTAAGTGATTGCTGCCAGCACGGAACTCCTACCTGCAGTATGACTTGCCTTAGAGTTCTTCTGTGTGCTTTACTTACTTTTTTCCTGACCAAGGATAATGAGGACCTTCGATTTGCACCAGATACTGAAATAAATTATTCTTATTTATGCAGTTGTGGGACTTCCATATGTTACAGAACATTGTTTTGGATGGAGAGAGATAAATCTCTTCAAGAGATTTATACTTAGCACCTTGTAACAATAGCTGTATCATAACCACAGGTGTCTAGGTCAACACTGAGATTTCACCAAGCAGCCAAATCAGTCCTCAGTGATATTCCATTTAAATAATCAGCAGAATCAAACACGCCTCCAAGTGGGCAAAGAGCCTGAAAATTCTCTTGTGATGAGAATTACAGAAATGCACATCTTTTTGTGAAGCTTGTGCAAATGGTTACCTAGCCACTGAGAATTAATATATGAATATATTTAATTTATGTTATCTGCCTTTTGCATGTAGTTTGGAAGTCAAGCTGTACATGCATCTTGGCTACTCCCTCCTATTCTGAAAGCTCCTCACAAGTTCTTGCAAGTGGGGAAGTTTGAATTTTTAACCAAATCTAAGCTGCACTGCTTGGGTTCGTTTCTAATAAGAGCAAAATTAAATAGTACGTAGGCATTTTAGAGCACCCTCAATTCTATCTGTGCTGCCATCAGTGAAAGTCCAGAAAGAATAGTTTTCTCGTTTACATTTGTGATTTAACATTCATATATATTTCTGGGAATACGTGATTAATCCACCCAGTATACAAACTTTATCTTTGGAGTTGTATTTTTTTAAATGCAGAATCAACAGAAAGTGTTATAGAGGTGCTTACATACCACTTTGGATTATTTGGTCCTCTTCCAGGTAATTTTCAGATGCAATTTAATCCTGAATCTAGCTACTTAAAAGTTGATATATATGAACTGTGGGACAGACAATATGACAATAGCAGGATCAAAGTAAATCAGGTAAAAGAGAAGTGGTTATCACAGAATCACAGAATGGTCAGAGTTGGAAGGGACCTCTGGAAATCATCTCGTCCAGCCCCCCTACCAGAGCAGGTTTACCTAGAGTAGATTACACAGGATGGCATCCAGGAGGGTTTTGAATATCTCCAGAGGTGGAGACTCCACCACCTCTTTGGGCAGTCTGTTCCAGTGCTCTGTCACCCTCAAGGTAAAGAAGTTTTTCCTCATGTTCAGGTGGAATTTCCTGTGTTCCTGTTTGTGCCCTTTACCCCTTGTCCTGTCACTGGGCACCACTGAAGAGTCTGGCCCCATCCTCCTGACACCTACCCTTTAGGCATTTGTAAGCATTGCTGAGGTCCCCCCAATGGTTATGATCAAGAAGTAGCTGCTCCATCTATTGCATCATGCTGGCATCACTGTGAGCCATACAAACCTAAACTCAAGTGTTCTGATAAATATATGGAAACCATAAAACAGAGTAGGAAGCTTTGAGATCCTAGTTATTGTTTTAGGAATCACTGCAACAATTTCAAATTGCAGGCAAGAATAACACAGAGACAATGCTAAGAAATGCTGTTTCTGAAGTCTCCCCATGAATGATTTCTGCAGCCAGTTTCTTGTTTCCCTGTACTATGGATTCTCATTTCTGTTTAATTTCCCCAGCATCAGTGTGGCTGCAGATCTCTCTTCTCACTTTGATCCCTGCCATTGTTTAACCTGACTTCTCTACAGCGTCACTGGGTCTTGTGGTGTGAATGCTGCTGCCAGCATTTCATTTAAAAAAAAAAAAAGTCTTTTCTATTTTTTAAAATTGCTGTGTAGCTACATTGTCACTGATTAACCTTGTTATATGTAGTTCCTTCCACATAGCCACATGTTGTAAAGCTCTGATTGACAAGCAAGTTTATTTTAAATGGATCTGATGTGTCATCAGTGTAAAACAAGCCCTTTTGAATGACATCTTAATGGAGGAAATATTACACCAATCACACCGAGCAAGAGTAATAGTACCTGTTATTACCACAAGACTACATTAGGTCAGCTACCCAAAGAACCGGTGCCTTTGAAATGTGCATGTGATCCAGACCCAGACTCACCCTGGCCACATGGCGCTCTCTCTATCTCCCTCTGGTTGGACACTGAATAGTGTAAATGCATTTCCACTGCTCCTGTTCTTTTTGAGGTAGTTTTATGAGAAGCAATTGGCACAGGAAGGCTATTGTCTGAGTGAAGCATATTTCTAGTTTAGTTTGTATCTATTGCAAAAAAAACCAACAAAAAACCACCAAAAAACCCCCCGAAAAAACTTTGAATATTCTCTTTAATAACTTGAAATTTTAATAAAGACCTTAGGAATAGTTGAAGAGTGAGTGAACTTATATTTAAATTAGGGCTTTTAGAGCTTGGAGATTCTAACTTGGTGAACTCTAATTAAATCCCACAAGGCCATCAGGTCTGCCTCCTTAGCTCTTGATGGTGAAACTGAGGTCTTCAAAAAGCATCCCCTGACAGTATACAAGTGTGAGGAAAAAAATCCTTCAACCCTTCATGATAGCATTTTCTAAAGTAGGAATTCCTGAAGGAGTACTGGAAAAGAGGAACAATAGAGCATGCAACCGTGAAAATCTGAGAAATATGTTTTGAGTATCAGTCATCATCAGCAGTCCTCCTGAAATTCAGTTTTGTAATGTTTTTAAAAGACCATTGTTAGTAGAAATTTTAGTGGACCTGAAGTTCTAGAAGGTGTCATAGTATACAATTTTGTTCATGTTACTTCTGCATTATTTTTGGCTGAAATATAATCTTGGCTGAACTTTTGACATTCTGCCACATTTTGTAAAACATATTTGGCTCATTAGTCAATTACTATTATTTGAATGAGTGCATTATGCATGTTTCAAACCATGAAGTACAGAGAGGTAGTACTACATGACTTCTTGAAATTCCTTCTAGCCCAGATTCTAAGTTAACTAGAGGGGGTTTGGAAGTGGTGAAGATCTAAATATTTTAAATTTTATATATTCTGTACCTAAAAATGATCTGTGGAAGGTTTCAGAGTAGTTCTTTATGGAATTGATCTAATAAAAAGACAGATACAGCTGATCTCACTGAAGTTCATTTTTATGTACTTGTATAGCATGAGGCATTACAGACATATCAACCTTATCCTAAAATTAATTCCTTTCAATAAGATGATATGAATTGGTTTACAATGACTTCACTGCAATTCTATGTGCTCATAACTAAGCTCCCACAAGACAAGCCAGTCCTGTAGTTTCTTGGATAAAAATACCATTGACAGGGAAAAAAAAAAAAAAGCATTTTTACTTTGAAGAACATTGTTATAGGCTTCTACCAGCAAAAAAAAATAGGCATGGACATTTATAACTTGATTTCTGTGAATTCATGAAAAACAATTTCTATGAAAAATACAGGAGTTTCTATTTGCTGCTATATAAAGACATTGTGATAAGTCTAACTCTAGGTAAATTAATGTAATTTATGTTTTGCTTTCTTGTTTACCCAGATCTGTGTAGCTTTCTAAGCATCTTTCCATTAACTGCCTGAAATACCAGAATACAGCAAAGCAAATAAACCAGCCAACACCAGAAATGAATTAATACAAAACAGAATATATGAGAATATGATATTTCTTTAAACAGCATAATTTCAAAACAATTAGTTAAATTTATTAAGTTACAACAGGATAAATGAGGGTTAAGTCAGAATCAGCCCCACCAAGAACAGATTTCATTTTGATATTGTTAGTGTAAAAGGCTAATTGATTTTCCTCCTACAAACTGTACATCCTCTTTGCATTTCAGCTCTGGTACATTTTAGGGAACTTATTCACTTGTATAAACTCACATATAATGCAAAAATATAAGTATTTGTATTTTATGGAAGATGTGTTCCTCCATCTTGTACAAAATATATGGGGAAATGCTCAAAAGCTTTGTATTGTACCTTTGTAGCTCCTGTCAACTCTATTCATCAAAATAAGATTAAAGTGCAGTATGTGTCATTTAGCTTACTTATAAATCTAGACAGAATCATCCTTGATGTTTTGCTTAGTACACCTCTGACCTGAAAGAGATACTGAACTATTATATACCACCTTTGTTGTTGAGTATGAGATGCAAAAGTATTGTTTTTACCTCTTTAGAACTTCTTTTTTTTTTTTTTTTTTTTTTTAATGAAAGTGTTGCAAAGACTTTCGTGGTTTTGTTCTGAAGTGGCAGTACCATTCCTTGGATATAAAAGTATAAAACAGGTATGAAACACAAAAGTACCTTTAAGCTGTCTTGTGATCAAAGCTCTGTATGTTGCTCAAGTGCATTAGGAGAAAAGATCCATTTTTAGGAACGTTAATATGTTTAGCTTGAACTAACTCTGATCTAAGGCTTGTGAATTACAAACTGGGTAAATTGTTTTTATAAAACTCTTAGTTCCTTTGGTTCTTCTGTGTTGATGGAAAATATAAAGAATAGCTGGAAACTTGAGACTGCTTATCACACTTCAGTACAGGGAATGCATACTGTTTTTATTGAGGTTACAAACTCTATCTTCTATGCTGTAAATTAATTAATTTTTTGTAAACACTGATTTAAAAAGCTAATAAAAGAATCTCTATAGCTTATTCCCCTCCCAAAAAGGAACAACTGTAAAAAATATGCAAAAAATATGAGCACTAACTTTCATTTGTACTTTATTTGTTTCAGCACAGAATACTTAATAGCTAGCATTTCCCCAGTGAGACAGGTTCTATATGGGCTTTTTTTTTGCCCAGGGTATCTTGGCATCAATTTATAAATGCCTAAATAGCTCAAGACCTTTCTGTCTAAGAAAGCGTATCTAACTGCAATATTATCACAGAAATCAGGAGCCATGCTTACATCAGAGTGCTTGTCTTCTGGAGGAGGAAGACCTGTGTGGCAGGGCATCCCGATGCAGAGCCACGTTTGGAAACTTCCACGTGCTAGATCTGGAACAACATGGTGCATGGCTCTCTTTTAGGGTGCATGGTATGGAGTATCTATGGAGGAAACAAAGAGGACTTTTGATTATGGTGAATTTGCTGGATGTCTTGTTGCACTGAGGTTTGCTGGCAGGGTTTGCCTCTAGTTAGATCTCGTTTTGTTAGTTTGATCACTTGTTTTTGTAATTCATGTAAAAGTCACTAGATGGATGCTGCTGTAGAAGATATTTATAGATTTTACAAATAGCAGTGAGTCTTCAGTAGATATCTCTAAATACTACTGAAATCAATAAATTCGTTTTTCTAGGGAGTCATTTCAAACATCTGTAGAAAATATTTTACAGGATTTGATGATGTAATTTCAGAATCAATATTGTCTTGTGTTTTTGCTTTGGTTTGCAATTTTATGTCTTTGAAAAAAAGACACTAACATTGACATCTCTTCCCATCTTCCTAGGTGGAAGTTTCTTCACAAGGTGTGACTATCTGACTGAAGACACCACAAGAGAGCTGTTATTCTAACTGAATTTTAATTGTCCTCAACAAGACATTCCAGTAAAAATAAGAACTGGGTAGTCTAACAACATTCTGCCCAGCATCTTTCTTCCAGATCTTCCAATTGCTTAAAATGCAAGGTACTTAATGGTCAAGTTTAAATGTTGTGTTGTGTAGTGTGGCAGCACGTGTGCACAATGTTAAAGAAACTACAAAAAGTTTTTTATTTTCACTTTTCCTCCTATGATGTCCTTTTCAAAGTATGAGTGCCACCTTTCTACAGCTATTGTTTAGGAAGCGGATAAGGTAGTCACATTCCGTGTTATGACAGGAAAGATTTTGTGTACTAAGAAAAGCCTTTCAGCAGAAAATGTTCTTTCAATTAAGTCTGCCTGCAGGTTTTGAGTATCTGACTATGTGTAGAGCTGTGTATATGTGGCTCGGGAGCCATTGAGACCACCTTCACTCTAATGCCGTGCTTTGGCAGTGCAGGGAAAAGAGCTGATCTCTTTGCAGCAGAGCTGAAATACCTGTTCCAACAAAAAATCAGTCCAGTTGTGTTGGATTTACTTAGATTTGAACATAATTGTAATATTTTCACCTGACCCCCAGAAGTATTGGATCACCTTGATGAAATTCATCATAGTCAGATTTACAGCCTATTTCCTGCATGTTCAGTTATTAGCCACAGCTATTTTCTTCAGCTTGGCAGAATATATGTTAATTTAACCCACTCATAATGAGACACATAAGAACTTGTCACTCAAAGTGTAGGTCTGCAGAGGATTCTCCCTTCAGAGAACTTTGGTTGCAAGAGAAAATTCCCTTTGTGGCTGATAATAGTAACTCTTTTAGCAGTAATGGATCAGGAAGGGGTAAAAACATGGTATTCAGGATATCCCAATACACTACAGTGTAAATTAAATGTATCAAAAATGTATAGGTTCAGTACGCATTTAAATAGATAGTACCAAGGACATTAATACACCAGTGTATCTTGTAGCTGAAAGCAGCATAAGAGTGGAAGAATCCTAAATAGCGAGATTTCATAGAAAATTTTTGCTCCTGCATGCACCGCATCATGATTTTCATTTCCCACTAATTCATCCACACATTTGGTTAAGTAACTAAAAATGTATTCTGAATATTTTTATAACAATATTTTTCTGTTTAAAAGAAAAGACACTGCCAGACACCACCATCTGTTGTGTAGACCTACAGAATATGCATCTGATGTCTGTGAGTTGCTGTCTTTTATATCCTCTTATATAATTAGAGATTTCAGCCCTCCTTCTCCACCTAAAGAAGACCAAGTGTAAGTTTACCCGAAGTGTATTAATCATTTTCCTGCTACTCACTGATAAGAGCAGTGCTCTGTATGGTTAAAAGCTATTAAATGTGTCTATTCAAATAATGTTTAAAATCCTCTGCTGAGCACTTGGATAAAATCCAAAATTATTACCATAATACCTTCTGAAATGAGACAGAAAACATAATGTATTACAATTGATAAGTACATCATTTGTACTGTAGATTTACTTTATTTTGGAAATATATTTAAATGTTTTATTTCTCTTTTACACACCATAGATTAAATTTTAAGTATACTATTGGCTAACAATATTGTATGCATCAAAATAAATATGTATAATGCAAAGATACATTATGTTTTGATCAACAGAGCATTACATTTGAAAAGGTTTGGAAGCTGCTCTGTGGATCCAGTCTAATTATGGCTCTGTTACTGGACCACAATAATTGGACAAGATCTAATGGAAAAGTATTTCTATGTTTTCATAAATGACTCTGGATATTCAGCCATTCCAGCTTCCCGTTTCCCTGGTGCTCCCCCGCTCCTGTTTCCCATGTTGATTTCTTGAGTCGGAATAGAAATCAAAGAATGTAGGATCATGTGTGTCCAAACTTGCTAAGCCAAAAATTATGTTGCCTTTTAAAATTCTTGAAATTGTTCATTAGGTATTTTCATTAAAACCTTTTTTAAAAAAAAGACTTCTTGTTCTCGCAAGTGCAACCCACCTTTTAAACAAACACAATGGACTTTTTAAATTTAAAAATTATTTCAACCTTCTTGTCATTAATAACCCAAATGTCTTTGGTGGCAATCACAATATTTTTTTTTGTTTAATCCCTATACAAAAATGTCCTTTTCAAATATTTCTTTCAAAATTATTTATATTCCTGCACCTGGAACAACGTGACCAAAGAGCCCAGTCTGGACTGGGATCTGTGTGGCTGGGGAGCAGCCTTACTAAGAAGGCTGTGGGGGTCCTGGTGGGCAACAAGATGAAGAGGAGTCAGCAGTGTGCTGTTGCATCAACAAAGGCTGATTGAGCCTGGGCTGCATCCACAGAGGCATTGCTAGCAGAGATAAAGATGTGATTATCCCACTCGAGGAGTTAGGTCTTTTCACTCTGGAGAAGAGGTGAAAAGTACAGAATTCCTGTACTTAATGGGTGGTTAGAGAAGAAGTCATAGGCCCTCTCTTCACAGGGAGCTGCACGGAGAAGACAAGGGGCCCTGGGTATAAGTTGCACTGGGGAGTTTTCATCTAGATATAGGAAAGAAATTTGTTTACAATGAGAACAACTAATCACTGTAACAACCTCCCCAGGGATATGGGAAATTCCCTGTCACGGGAGGTTCCAGTATGCAACTAGACAGGATGCTGGATAAACTCATTTAGTCTCTCTTTCCCATGAAAGTTTGGACCAGGTGATCTTTTGAAGTCCCTTCCAACCTGGCTTGTTCTATTATTGCTCTATGAATCAGTAATTGCCTAATTGCAAATACAGAAGACACACATGAGATCAAGTGAACCAAGTTTGCCTTATCTAGCTGGATGCCTTCATTGCTGTGCTAGAGTTATAGGTTGTTCTCAGACTCATGACTGCTACTCTCTGCATGCACAATAGCATACATTCAATAGGTAGTACCTACAAAGATTTTACTTGCAATACCTCAAACTAAGATTGCTAGTTGTATTGGGTTTGTACTACAAGGTTTTGGTAGCAGGGGGGCTATGAGGGGTGGCTTCTGTGAGAAGCTGCTGGAAGCTTATCCTATGTCCAATAGAGCCAATGTCAGTCAGCTGCAAGATGGACCTGCCGCTGGCCAAGGCTGAGCCCATCAGCGACAGTGGTAGCACCTCTGTGATAACATTTTCAAGAAGGGGGCCAGCAACTGTGCAACTGCAGCCAAAGACAGGAGTGAGAATATGTGAGATAAACAACTCTGCAGATCCCAAGGTCAGTGCAGAAGTTAGGGGGAGGAGGTGCTCCAGCCACCAGAGCAGAAATTCCCCTGCAGCCTAAGGTGAAGACGAAGGTGAGGCAGGCTGTCCCCCAGCAGCCCATGGACGTCCTTGGTGGAGCAGATATCCACCTCCAGCCCATGGAGGACCCCACGCTGGAGCAGGTGGATGTGACTGAAGGAGGCTGTGACCCTGTGAAGACCGCACGAGAGAGCATGCCCTTGGCCTTTTGTTATATTTTCTCTCCCTTCTCCAGCTGAGGAGGGGAGTGATAGAGCTACTTTGGTGGGCACTTGGTGCCCAGCCAGGGTCAACCCACCATGCTGGTACTGCTCCATGAATCAGGATGTGATTTCAAGGCACATTACACTACAAACGCTGTAGGATGTAGCTCTCGTTCTGAAGTGGTGTCCTCATATCTAGGTTGAATGCTCTGCATGCTGGACAGTGCTGGTAAATCCCGTCTACGAATCTAGCACTTCTCCTACATCCATTATCAGTGCCACACCTGGAACTGGATAACAGCATGCATCCTTGCTGTCAAGGATGCTTGTTGTTGGATAGGCTAACTCCTGCTGTTGCTTACAGGCTTAGGTGCCTGCATCTCCAGTCGGGTTGCTTCTGTCTACATGTGGGATCTTAAGCACAGGCAGTGTGAGGTTTTTTGGACCAGAAAGGAAGTACAAACTGTTTGCAGACAGCTCCTGGTCTGGTTTTCATTTGAGAGACTGTGGCTTAAACTGAGAATTATGTTCCTAACTCCTGTATACATCATCTGAATCTTAACACAATTCATTGTTGAGGAGTTTTCTGTCCCAGAAGACAACAAAAAATGAGTTTTATTTTCACCACAATTCTTCTTTTTGCCTACTTACCATTAAAATACTTACGACTGTTGGCACATGTGTTCTAGAATACAAGCAACTCAGGAGAGTGCTTATTTGTTCAGAGAGGAATTGATCTGCAATGAAAGTATATCATGAATGTGTTGGTGATTTTAGAATTCTGAGACCTCTTTTTTATTAAAATAATACTTTTGGCCCAAATATGATTAGATAGTATCCTTTAAAATAATCTTACGTCTCTCATGAAAATTTCTGGAATCAAACTGAAATAATCTGCTTGGATAAGGAAGATCTGTTCAGTGCTTAATTGCCCTTGAGATTATACTTTCTGAACTTCAAAGGCTTGAACTAATGATGTTCCTTTACTTAAAGCATTCTTACTTTTGTCCAAGCCTAAAATTCCTACTGAAGTTAGGACAGAAAGGCCTAAACATAGTCAGCAAAAGAAGATTTTTGTAAAATACACAATCAATATTGATTCTAGCTAGAAAGTTATATTTTATTTCCCTATTGGTTTCGTTTTGACCTTTGTTAAACTGCCATATAAATTACATTTGTCTTTATAATATCACTGCTAACCACACTACAGATTTTGTGGTTGGATAATTGTGTTATATATTGGTCTATGTCTGAATTAACTCTCACCAGGGGAAAGATAAAATTTACAATATCCAAGTTTGGTTAAGTTCTGATTCTTCATTTCAAAGTTCTGACTATATAAAAGCAAATCAACTGTTTCTGAATGAACGTGGAACACCCTACTGATATTTAAGTAGCTTTCTTTGGTCTGCCTTCATACTTACGTGTAATAGATCTTTTGATTAAGATTGACACCTCTAATAAAAAAGACTTGAGTTGAAAGTTTGAATAGTGATTATTGCTAACTTATCTTTTAGGAAGCTCTTCTACTCAAGGGTTACAGAAATAAGAAGTTGCACAATGGCCAGATGTCACATTAGCATATGCAAATCCATCCTACTCATGCAAAGCTATTCACCGTGAGTGTGACTAACTGCAGCAGACTTGCTAAGACTGTCAAAAACAACTACTGTTGATGGTGTTGGAACAGGAGTAAATGGTTAAAAGGAAAACAGAACCACAAGAAATCCCAGGTCTATAATGACAAAGTATACCACTTGAGAAAAAAAAAACAAAACAAATGTGTAATTTGAGGGTGCTGATCCCATGAACTAAGTGGCATTTATAAGGACTAAAGTAGTAGACAATACAGATAGGAAAGGCGGCCAGTCAGTTTGGCTGTATGATGCGGATTTAGCAGGTCATCCCTTACAGCTGCCACATCACTTTCTTCTGTGTAGCACCTAAAGTCATCTTTTGCACCTCATGTGTAATTGGAAGTGGCCTCCTGATATGTTATTAACATTACACTTGCACAATTGCCCTGATTTTTCACAGCTTACAGTTTGATGGAAGGGAAATGCAATTCAGTCATGTATCCTGACAGTCTTCCTGCTTGACCATTTCACTGAAGCTGGTCAAGCTGTGTAAGCCCTCCATGACCTCATCCTGAAACTGTCTTCTTTGGAAAAGAAAACCTCTCTCCTTTTGTCACCTGTGTCTCATTTTCCAGCCTCTCATACGAGCAGGGTGGCAGGCAGTCACTGCAGTCTGTGTTTTGGGTGTTTACAATTAGATAGGGAAACTAAGATTTCACAGCCAAATAATTAAATACCATGTTAATGAATTCTGTTAGTCATATTACACTGAATCATATTAAAGTGTTTAACCATGTGCTTGAAGGAAATATTTAAAATTAATTCTGAAAATATTCTGAATACTAATTAAGTTGTTCAGAAATCCCACTTCAGCGTTAGTTTGATGATATTAAGAAAAAAATCTAATGTTAAATCCTGACCTATTTGTCAATAAGGGGAAATTTTCAAAGTGGGAGCTGCAAAGGTGTATCCACAAGGCTCTGCTGAACTCAGGTGGTGAATCTCACATGCATCGATGGGTCTTCAGGAAAACTAGTGTTCAGCTCATCCATCTTCATACCCAAAACAAATCTTACCCAAACCTTTCAGTGCAGGTGCTGGCCAGGTTTCTGCAGCTGCCCTCTCTTTGACACTGGAATGTTCTTGTAATTGGGAAATCTCAAGTTTAATGACAGCATCTGTGGAGAAGGACAAATCAGCTGTTTTGAGGCCCTTTAGGTAATGTTTAAGAAAAAATAATATTCATATGTAATCCTTCAGGTGCTTTTAGCATAGCATTTCCTTGTGGTTTTTGATTTTGAGGGTTTTTTTTTTAATATTTTTATTTCTGTCAGAATTGTATGCTTGAAGTGATTGAGAATCATACCTTCTTTTTGTGGAAAACCTTATTTTATTTCAATGGAGACTAACACTTTTATGCCCTCCTCCCCTCTTCCTGCCCGTGGTGTGGTAAAAGTGGTACAATAACATGCAGCACAATTAAGAAACAGATCCTTTTTTTTTTTCTCTAACCTCTCTCTTTTCATTACTCATGATGCAAACAGGACAAACAGCTTATATACAGTAGCCCTGATCTTGTAAAAGGGTGTTTATGGCAGACGCATAGGAACAGAGTCCTACAGATAAGACACAGAAGTCTGTGAAATTCTCTATTGGTACATGCGACTCAAGATGTTCCATGTAAGAAATGCATTTCATACTGAGTTAAAGGAGATAGTATGTAATATGGAAGCTGAAACAAAGGTAATACATGCTATTGTAAGACTATTATATTTGATCTTTTTAAAATGTCAGTACTGATATTTTCTTGTGATAAATTGCTGAACTGACTTGAAGAGTCTTTGGATCCTTGCCTCTTATACCTTAGGGTAACTTTCCACACATCAAAAGTTTCCTGGGAAAAAAAAAAAAAGCAGAACAATTGCTGAAATTATTAATTTTATTTATCCAACAGAAAGCTCACTGTCCTGTGCTCTATTGTGTTTGTCCAAAGTTTATCCAAAATATTTGTGGTTTTATTTTTTATTTTGTAATGAGAAACAGACAAGATGCAGCTCTTTTTCAAGAATCCCAGACAGACAAAAATACAAAGATTATCACAAATGCTCCAATTTACGAAACAGGGAATGTCTAAAGGAAAGGTCAGAATGGAGTCAGTCCAGGTATCAAATCTTTTCAGCTCCCCCAAGATGTTTTTCACTGTGGACTACACTTTGTAACAGGGATTTGCGTTCAATCTCAGCAACTGGTTATTTTGATTTGATAGTATTTTGGATAAGTATATTATCACTCCTTGAAAATTAAATCTTATCAATTATCAAATTTGCTCTGATGTCTGATCAGGTGTTAAGATGAGGATTTTTAGAGTAAGGCAAATGATCATACAGCTGTGAAATAGAAAGCCAGTAGTTTATATTACGTGGCTGCTATTCAAGGATAGCCTCTCACAACATCTAATGATCCATGTGAATGCATAGCTTTTATAGCTTAGTCCACATATTTTACATATGGTTGGAGTTAAGATGGTTGTAAAACTAGACATCTTTCAGCAAATAATGCCCTTTCAGGTTTTTTACTATTTTTGTTAATATTATCTCCCATTAGGATCTTTAGACAATATTTTATAATAACTGTGGTTGAATCTTCTCTGACATTACCGCAAACAGAAGAAGAAAATATTTGTCTCTTTTGAAAGTGATTGGTAGAGTATTTAGAAATTGATAGATTACTTCTCCCTCTTGAACATGGGGAAAAAAAATCCATAATAGAAACAGTACCTGTGCATTTACTGTCTATCTGGTAACTGTAAAACCACTGCTTTACTACAATACAAATATTATTTTGAAGATTTCATTATTAATACATTATTACAGTCAATGCAAGCAGCATATTTCATGTAGATGAAATTTCTGTGAAATAGAGAGTGCTTGAGGGTTGATGGCCAGAAGTTACATACTCATGCTTTACATAAGGCTTTTTATAAGTGCGTACTAAATCGGCATGGGACTGGCAGAGAAACTGGAGTGCCAAGGTGTGATGGAGCTCTATATCCATGATACATCATGAAACAGGTGGTAGAAGAGAAGGACTGAAGAGTAATTACACCTCATGTTTGCTTAGGAGAAATCCTCTGTGCTGAGAGAGGTCCCATCCTCTTCTTCCTTTCCGGGATGTGTAATGATGCTGGTAAAGAAATGTTTGGTGGATATTGAACTGTGCTCTACCTACTTCAAAACTGTGGTGTGGCTAAAAACACATATATAAAAAAATTGCTTCCCATTGTGGATCAAATTTTGGGTTACTTTACTCCAGCAAAACCAAATTACAAACTTATGATAAAAATTTTAAACTATTAGATAATAATTTCTAATAGAATAGTTTATACCAGAAGTGGGAATTTAATAACCCTTCAAAATTCTGCTTAACACTAGATATGGTGTCTCTGGATATGCTTGTTACTTGTGCAAATGTCTAATATATTTTTGTGTCATGGTGTGAGCCTACAAACACAACTGTGACCTGTGCTGTGATGCTGTACCACATTTATTATTTTTTGTCTTGCACAGTGGTTTCTCTTCATCACTTCGGCAATTGTATAAATTGTCCACTTAACAGGGTGTGTACCTGACCTGTCTGGAAGGATCTTAATTTGATCCCTTGTGTATATAAAAGTGTTTGTTTCCAGTAGAGACCTAAAACTATTACTCCAAAAAGTAAGAGCGACAACATTTCAAATATTTGTTTTCAAAAACCTGATATCTATTGCGGCATGTTTTTCATTTTGCAAAACTTGTCATAGTGTTGTGTCTGAGATCAAGATAAGAAAATATAAAATTGAAATTTGAATGGTTAGTTTTCTGCAACTCTTCTATCTTCCTTTCTTCCTTACAGATGCAAGTGCTAGTATTTTGTAAATAAATGTATGCATGTTCCCAAAATGATCCTTCTTTTTCTGCCACTCCTCTTTTTTCAAAATCTTTTGATACCTGTCCTCCATAAAAGTGTCCTTCCTAAAGGTGTAGTGTTGTATGGTAAAAATATTTAAGCCTATCTGATCAGCCTACCTGAATTTTTAAAATCTTATGATAATTTCTTTAGGGATCAAGTAGAAATTAAGAAAGTGTTGCTACACATGCATGTATGCACACATATAGGGAAAGAGAACGGAGGGGAGGAGAGGAGAGGAAAACATCTTGCCAATTTTTAGTTGCTCTTACCTGAGGGAATACTTTATATTAATACAGATGTATTACTAGAGATGCATTAGTAGAGAAATTGTAAATAGTTTAATAAACAATACTTAATATTAATCATTGAGGATGAAGTGGGAAAATCACTTTTATTCACTGTGGGAAATTGAAGCATGTAAACTACACCTCAATTTTTAAGAAATATCTGTTGGTGCAGCAGAATTTCATTTTCAAAGATGTGCTTTTGCAATTGACATTTGCTTTTGTTACCAAAATTTGTGTTCAAGGTTTTTCAAAATCAGCCTTCAGTCTTGACATTTGTTAGAATTGGTAGAAACTTATTGTTTTCCAGGCTCTTTCACTGTAATTCCAGCACTAATTTTTGAAATTTTCTTTATTTGTAAATGTTCACCTTTGCTGAAGAGCAATAGTTTTACAGTTCCAAAACAAAGAAATATTATTTTTATTATTTCCTTATTCAAATAATATCTTAAAACTTGTGCTGATTATAGTATAAATGTTGAAGTCTATAATAAAAATTATGAATAACAATCAAAATTGTTCACAGTTATCAATATCAGTATTCATATTTGGCAGAACTAATGCTTTTTCCTGATTTTTTTTTTAAATTCATATTATGAATTTTTAAAATCTTAAATATTTTCCCACCTAGCTGCGCTTACCTCATGTCACCTGGTTTTCAACAGCTGTCCTATGAAGTTACAGACAGGATTATATCCCTGAAAATATCTCCAAAGGTGGGCAAAAAATTGGAAATTTAGTTTTCTTAATATTCAACATATGATTTGCAAATATGATTGATTAGGTGTACCAGCACATTGTTTACATCGTTTACTATTATACACACAATAAGAAAACTGGATTTTCTTAATTCTTGTATTACATCAAAGGCTGCTTTTTGATAAATACTAAATGCTTTTTTTTTTTGGCTTCTGTGTTCATTTTGTGTTTGGTTGGTTGGTTTTTTAGCAGTATCTTTAAATTAAGACACGCATATTCTACCATAGCATAAATACAAGACATTTCTATACCAAGTAAGATTTGTTGGCATGATACTTTCCCATTAATGAATTGAAAGAGGAAGATAGTTAAAGTTTTTTAAAGACTGTATTAGGGCATATGAAAAAGTACTTGAAGGATATTTACATGTAAAGTTTTCCAATTATTTTTTTATATTATTTATGAGTTATTAATTATTTTCCTTTTATAGTTTGAAGGAAATTTGTCTCTTTCATTTTAAACTTCCTTTGGCATCTCTTAGAAAAAGATGGGCTTGGTCTACAGGAAGAGGTCTGGGCTCTAAGTGTGTCTTTAGATACTTTTGTCCCTAACTTACATTGTCTTTACCTTTCCCCTTTACCTTACCATGAAAGGAATGGAGTTTTGTCCCCATAAATTCCCAGGGAGACTAAGCAGAAGCTCTTGTGTGCGCATATACAAGATTAGACTGGCACAAAGCTCCATTCTTACACTTATAGGAATGAAATTCTTTAATCACATCTTTTTCAGGGCCTTAATTTGAGAAGGATTCAAGGACTATGCCTTCTACATGAGTCAGTACACAAAAGTGGAGGAGAAGGTAACCTTACCTTCTTCATTTTTACCCAATAGCTCCAAGATGTTTCTGCTTGAGGGAATTTGTGTCACAGCATACAAAAGAACAGTTCAAAAGGAAAGGATTCCTTTTTGCAAAGCCCTTCTGTATGCCCTGTAGCTGGCGATTCAAGGAATCTCCTCAGAGGAGGATGGGAGAGAAAGTGCTTACCACATGGGTTTGGGTATAGGTCTCTGGTGCAGCAGGTAACTAAGGAACAGATAAAGCTCATGTAGGGCAGATCAGTTTTCCTGTACTTTGTGGGGAGGAGTTGCCTCCAGTGCTGAGATATGTATGTGTAGTTATGTAAATGCATAGTGGAATACCTACAAGAGTCCAAGGTCCTCCATGCCAAGACTCTGCTCCTGGATGGGATTACCTGCACTGTTCAACATTTCCACCCTTCTCACTTGGAGCAGCAACTCCTTTTATGTGATCCTTGGACTTATTTTTAACTTACTATTTCATGCCTACCTGCATTGTCACTGCTTTAACACCCGTTCAGTTCTGCCCATACCACTGTTTTCATAGAATCATTGAATGATAGAATGGTTTGTAACGGATCTCAAAGATCATCTAGTTCCAACCCCCCTGCCATGGGCAGGGACACCTCCCACCAGACCAGGTTGCTCAAAGCTCTGTCTAACCTGGCCTTAAACACTTCCAGAGAAGGGGCAGCCACAGCTTCCCTGGGCAACCTGTTCCAGTATCTCACCACCCTCCCAGTAAGTAATTTCTTCCTAATGTCTAATCTAAATTTACCGTCTTCCAGTTTAAAACCATTACCCTTCATCCTATCACTACATGCTCCTGTAAAAAGTCCGTCTCCAAGGGACTTTTCAAGGTGGCAGTCATGCTAGTAGCTAGTTTACAACATCCTACACTGACATCCTAGAGAGATCTCTGAGTTGTGGTCATATATAAGTGAGTTCGATGCTCACCGAAGTAAGTGAGTCCAACCATCAACCTAACACTGACAGTCCTCAACTACACCATATCCCTGAGTGCTATGTCAACACGACTCTTAAAAACGTCCAGGGATGGGGACTCCACCACTGCCCTGGGCAGCCTGTGCCGATGTCTGACAACCTGCTCTGTAAAGAAATACTTCCTAATATCCAGTCTAAACCTCCCCTGGTGCAACTTGAAGCCATTACCCCTTGTGCTATTGCTTGTTACTTGGCTGAAGACACTCATGCCCAGCTCTCCACACCCTCCTTTCAGATAGTTGTAGCAGGCGATGAGGTCTCCCCTCAGCCTCCTCTTCTCTAGACTAAACACCCCCAGTTCCTTCAGCCGCTCCTGATAATACTTGTGCTCCAGACCCTTCACCAGCTTCTTTGCCCTTCTTTGGACACGCTCCAGCAGCTCAGTGTCCTTCTTGTAGTGAGGGGCCCAAAACTGAACACAGCACTCGAGGCACGGCCTCACCACTGCCGAGTACAGGGGTAAGATCACCTCCCTGCACCTGCTGACCACACTATTTGTTATACAGGCCAGGATTCCATTGGCCTTCCTGGCCACCTGGGCACACTGCTGGCTCATGTTCAGCTGGATGTCAATCAACACCCCCAGGTCCCTCTCTGTCTGGCAGCTTTTCAGCCACTCATTCCCATGCCTGTTGCATTGCTGGGGGTTGTTGTGGCTGAAGTGAAGAACCTGACATTTGGCCTTATTGAAACTCATACAGTTGGCCTCAACCCATTGATCCAACCTGTTCAGATCCCTCTGCAGAGCCTCCCTACCCTCAGGCAGATCAACACTCCCACTCAACTTGGTGTTATCTGCAAATTTACTGAGGGTGCACTCGATCCCCTCGTCTAGATCGTTGATAAAGATGTTAAACAGGAGTGGCCCCAATACCAAGCCCTAGGGAACACTACTCGTGACCAGTCACCAACTGGATTTAACTCCTTTCACCACAACTCTTCAGGTCCAGCCATCCAAACAGTTTTTTGCCCAGTGAAGCGTATGGGCATTCAAGCCACAAGTTTCCAGTTTCCTACCAGGTAACTGTCATGGACAGTTTCTGCAGTACGGTACTATAACTGGTAACTAAAAGCAGGTTACGTTAAGTTCTTACAGTGTTGGTTAAACTAAACACACTGCTTCACTGGGAGTTGTGTTTGCTCAAAATAGTTGTGACAGCTATATCAAACCCTTTTCAGGCATATTTGGCCGTTTTTTCCCTCTTTTTTTCATTATCTCCTCCCCAGACCATCATACACCTTCTCCCTTGCACACCATTATTCTTTGTTACTCTGTATACTAATAAAACAGCTTCTCATAGGTGGTATTTGCCTTTATTCCTTGTACCAATTTGTCTTAGAATCTTTTAGCTGGAAAAGACCTGTAAGATCATCAAGTCCAACCATTAATCCAGCACTGCGAAGTCACCACTGAACCATGTTTCTAAGCTCCACATCTACACATCTTTTAAATATCTTCAGGGATGGGGACTGCACCACTGCCCTGGGCAGCCTGTTCCAATGCCTGACAACTCTTTTGGAGAAGAATTTTTTCCTAATATCCAATCTAAACATTTCCTGATGCTTACTGTGGTGAAGGTGGTATCTCTGTGGCTGCAGAAAGTCAAACCTGATATTCATTGTATATATATATTAAAAAAAACCCCAACCCTCTCACTGAATGTCATTGCTTTCTATGGAGACCACCTAATTCCTATGAATCATTTGGACAGCAGTGTCCTGTCCCTTCCTCCATACACCTGCTTGTTTTCTGATGGTCAGGCACATCTGATGAATGTTTCCAGAGCACTATAGTAAAACAACACTTATTTCTGCAGTCTTATAGTCAGGGACTATTGTAGTACTGTGAACTCTTACTAATGCAATTTAATGAAGAATTCGGAACAAGTTTACTTCAACAGCTGAATAGATTTTGGGACAGTTTCAAATTTTAACTATCTCTAATGTTACTGTCAATAGCAAGGACAATTGTAGTTCCATTTCAATTAAACAGAAACTAAGATGTACCCCTGTTTTGTGCTTTAAGATCCTTTTGAGAATGAGACCTGAAAAATTCAAAGGGAATTCACTACATGATATCCTTGCATAAAATTTAGTAGAAAATACAAGGATTCATTTAACATATTCAACAAAGTAGGCACAGCAATGGTGGTTTCCATGAAAGAGCTTCTTAATGCTTGTGATTCCATCATGTCTCTCTCTAGTGTTTCAGAAAAATGTGTGAAAATGCATTCAGTATTGAAAAATAACATTAACTCTGTTATTCATAAGCTCTCACAGAAATCTCTCTTTTTGTGTAATGATTTAGTCTTTCATTAGAGGAGACTTTGTTCTATTGAACAAAGGTGCTTTGCTGTGTGAAATGATGTGATTAAGAAACATTCTTTAATCAACTGAGATGCACAAAAAAGTTCATCATTATCAATAAGGAGGATGTTACCTTACAACATTTATGACACACTTTCTGATGTCCAGCAGCTGTGCTGCTATTATAGTGGTATTTAGTGGATTATGCTTTTTTGTAATGTAAGCAAGCTTTTAATTCACTGTATATGTCATTTAAGAATACATTTCCTATAAGCAATAAAATGCTTAAAATGATACAAATTGGTAGAATTTGCTTAGGTTCAGCAACATTTTTAGGTGAATAAATAAATGAAATCATTTATCTCAAGATAAAACAAGCAAGGTTTTTTTTTCCTAAACTATTCAAAGCAGGCAGCAAGATGGGAGTAACACAAATTATTAATGTGCAATTTCTATTTACCTACATCTCTACCCGGCAGTAGAAATTCTCTTTGACTTTAGAAGCTTTCAGAGATTATATACTAAAAAAGACTCTGTATGGGGAACTTAGGGAATGCCCAATGAACAAATGTCTTGTAAGTATATGTGTCACTTCCAAATGGCATACAGAGCTGCTTGAAAAAGATGAGGAGCATCTTCATACTCCAAAATAAAACAAGTCCAGATATGCAGTCAAATTCAATTGCAAACCTATTACCTAGACCGTGCACAGTACTTGATTTTTCATTAATTGTTTACAAAGATAGACTAGGGAACTGCACACACAAACTTGAAGTTACTTATACAATTGCCTTTAATACTTATGTGCTGCTGTCTTGTTGGTATTACACACACGTATGTGGTCTTTATATTTGCTACCTAAGGGGCCAGGCTCTGACACCTTGTGCAACTTGAAAGACAAGAACTATTTCCAGTGTGAGGTGCTAATTGTGTATTTTGTTAACTTTGCTGGAAATATGAGGGACAGAATCTGGAAGAATGTTCTGATTCAGGAAAAAGGTTCCATATATATCATTTTAAGCATCTGTTAAATCCTATTCTCTTCAATTAGAATATCTACACACTAAAAATTAAGTGTATGTTTAAGTTGCTTGTTAAATTGGGTCCTGTGTAACTGTTTCTCCATTTATTTTGCAGGTCACACCAGTTGTCGTTGTGCAGTATTAGTTCTTTGATACTCTAGTAGTTCTTTAATTCAAAAACTTATCTTATTTGGAATATAATGTAATACATTACAGAGATTATTTTGTTTATAAAGCTACTATATGCTATAATTTTAAAAAGTAGACAAATTAAACTTCTCTTATCCCACAGTCTGCTGGAGGAATCTCTAGATGACGGCAATCACATGCAATATCTGCACTTTAGCAAACAACAATATCTGCATTCTAAAAATTGCTTATTTTTATTTATTTTTTTCTGAAGGAATTTTGTTCAAAAGAGTTTGTTTGCTATTGCGCTCAGAGGTGTGGCTGCTGGGTTTTGGCTCTGCTTCTTGTGAGCTGCTCTGCCCATAACAAACATTCTAGTGTGAGCAATGGCACTATATCGTCTGCATTTTTCATGCACTTGGCAGAGATTTTTTCATTTTGTACATTATTGGCTGTGCTGTGAAATAGCACAACAGAGCCTTTTGTTAGGTTCTCAGCTGAGCTGTTTATACGTAGCAACTCTTGTAAATACTGCTTCTTCCTCTGGTGTTCCTGTACAGAGTAGTCTGCCCCAAAAATGAGGGAAATATTGATGCTATTCAGCCCTGGGTGTGTTGTGGCTGAAGGTGTAACAAAGCTCACATTACATGCTATTTTAAGTCAAAATAAAAAATACAGCCCACAGTTTTCTAAATGATGGAGACATAATTTTATTTTCCTATCGGTGGATAGTAGCACCTCCCAGAGAATTCCCAAGGAAGCTCAATGGAAGTGTGTACTTGAATCATGGGTTAGGAAAGCTCGTTGTTAAGCCTGTCCACCATCAGCCAACCAGGACTTTCTCGAACCATCAGTGCTTCCTGTGCTGCTAAACAGTGTGTGGACTCTGTATGCCACTCTTCCTTCATGCCATGTACATCTCTGCTCTAGCTCATCATGCTGCAGTGCAAGGGATCCTTTTTCTGTCTTCAGATATTTCCATATGTTTTATGGTACTGCTGTATTTCAGCAGCGTACCAAGAACTATGCACGAGAATCAATAAAAAAATAAAGAAGAGAAAAAAAAAAAGAAGCTAAAATGAGAAAGTTAGTGATTGCAGCTAATTCTTCTGCTTCCATTCATTTATGGACACATGTTGATTACAATTTTATTTTTCATTGTTGCTATTTAAAGCATTGCTATTCTACATCTGACACAAATTTTTCAACGAAACATCATGCATCTATGCTGCTGGGGACAGGCCTTATTTTCTTTAATAGTTTTAGATATCCACAATATCCTGGTTTCTTCAGGCTGTCTCACAATTAAGGAAACAAACATCTGTTTGGCAATAAGGCTGAATTCAGCTACTTACTGAATTACCATCTCATGCTTTCTGCACATCTTTATTAGAAGTATACTTAAGCTGAGCAATGAAACTTGTGAAAATTGTGTATCAAATCACTGGCTGATCTTCCTTTTCCTCAGAACTCCTCCTTACAATGAGTGTTGCTGCTTCAGGAGATCTAAAGCAAGTCCCAAGGCCAGACATGGAGACTGAAAGCCTGGTGTTCAAAAGCAGTTTTTGGATAAGCTCAAGACAGAATTAGAACCAATGCAGATGTGATGCACGTGGCATGCTGACATTTAAGAGAGCTGGTCATGTGAATTGCTTTAACTAGACCTATCTGGAGATGTTATCTCGATCAGTACACACAACACTTTCTAGGTGTTTGAGTAAATGATTTTCAAAGTCAAAATATTCTGTACTTGATATAGCAGAAGGTCACTTGAGGCAATTGTTAAAAAAAATAAAATTAAAAAGTTTCTTGAAAAACTAAAAGTACATTTAACTTTATATTCAACAAAATGTGTTTTTCTAGTACATTCTCCTTTTAGATTGACCTTTTCCCTTCTGTTAACTTATTGCTGCCAGGCGTATCCATTTTGATAAAGTATTTCCATTCGTTGACTATGAAGCACTAAATAAATATAAAAGAGTTAATACCTTTGTAGACTAATTAAGCTTTTCCTAGCTCTACACATTTAGATGACAATTTTCTTAATATAATCTTGGTTGTTGCTTGATTTTATTCAAAGTCCCTGTCCTTGGCATTTAGAAGTGAACCTTACACTGTCATAAAACTCAGGATAAAAATCTACTGCTGCAGCTGAAGGCACCATAACGGTGTGAGTCCAAGGTAGCAGAAAAGACAGCGGGGCTATTTTATGTAGTGAGATACTGTGCAACAGGTCATCGTATTCATTCATCAAAAGTTTTCTATAAGCATTAACCAGCTGAACACAAGAACCTGTGAAGCGGACAAAGATTAATTATACCTGTGCTCATACAGTAATGTTTGTGTTCCAAACAAATTATATTTGCTTCTGTTTAAACGATGCATAAATCTGATACATGCAGATGAACGTGTGTTCAGGATGAGTGAGCACACTTGTTTGAATGTCATATTTATCCCTGTATTTTGTCAGAAAATTAACTTCTTTGGAGTTTGCGCTTGAGCAGAGCATATGGTTGTTGATCTCTGGAGATGACAGCCTATCTGAGCAATAGCTCCTTATGGCTCGAGCTCTCCTCTGCTGGCAGATGCTTTGGGCTTTTCTACAATTAAGTGGAGATCATCACTGTTTTCCTTGAGCACTGCTGTGCCTTGTACTCTGAAGTGTTTTGTTAATCACTGTCTGCCTTCGACAGAAGCTGCCAAAGCTCTCATTAATTTTGAATTTTGAGATGTCATGCTCGAATGATGGAATTTCATCCCTTTTCTGCATGAATGGAATTGGCTATGGAAAGGTGCCAACAAAAAAATCATGACACTGAAGTATATTTGCTTTGTGTTTCATTGCTGAAACAAAAGAGAAGGAGGAGGGGAAAAGAAAACTTTCTTGCTGTTTGCCTCAGATCCAGAGCAAAGACTGGCTTGTGTGGCTTCCTGGAAGATAATAATCGTAAGGTCTTCACCTTATTGTCTGTAGGGCTTATGTTGTTGCTTTCTATGAACAATCTGTCACTGTCTTGTTCGTACTGTGAACTTTAAACTACCTTCACAAAAATCTTTTGATGAATGCCACTTACTGTGGTGCTGGCAAGTGAGGTTAAGTATGCTCAATGAGAATAAATAAATAAGTAAGTAAGTAAGTAAGTAAGTAAATAAATAAATGTTAAAAATCAACATTTAATTTGAGACAGGAGTTCCAGTGATGACATTATGATGAACTATAATAGGAACACAAATAAATGTTACTTTTGCCCTTCAAGAAGAATTGTGTGCACATGTTCAAGCAGAAAACAAAATGCATCTGTTTGCTGTTTAATGATTTGCAGGAGGAAACTAAGCATTGTGGGAAATATGGTATGAAAAGACATTGCCCATTTCTCTTGGTGGGTTTAAATGTTTCAACTGTACTAGTAAAACTAAGCTTGGAAGACAAAGTTGGACTAATTAGCTGCAGTGCCTAATAGTTTCTGTCGCATTCTGTATAGCAGCTTATGAAGACAAAACGCATAGGCTCCCTGCAAAGAAGAATGCTCTCCACTGTTGAATTGATGTTTTCTGTACTGTTGACAGTAAAATTTATAAATATGTTGTTCAGCCCATGAATGTGGTATCATTTGTGTGTTCTCGCTTTGTCCCTGTTGTTTTTTCCTATTAAATTCTGAAGGTACGAATACCTACCACTTGCCAAGAAGGAAAGGAATCCCAGTGGGCAACACATCTCAAAACCTGAACCCAAGCCAAGCAGGAATGAAAGCCAAGGTTACTCATGCTCTTTTGAAGAGCCAGATCTTAACAGAGTGCAGTGTCTATTTATTTCTGCTGCTATAAAGCACAAAGCTTCGATCATAGATACCTATGGGATGGCAATTAATTTTATTTTAAAAAAAAAAGCAAACAAATAAACAAACAAAAAAATTGTGCAAAAGGGTTGATCTTGTACAGAAAAGCCTAATACACCTGTGTACTTAACTTGGACAGGTGACATATTTTGTATTTAATGTCAGACTTGAGCGCAAAAGGTCTTATCTTCCCACTTAAACTTAGCATTTTTGTAGTTTTCATACTTTTGTGGAATATCCTCGAAAAGTATATTTACTGATACATGATTTCTATTCTATATTGTTTTATCTGGCTACATACCTTCATCTTATTTCTTGATTCTTCTCACATGTCTATGAATTTAGCAAAAGTATCTGGTGCCTAACAGGTATGAATCACAGAATGGTTGAGGCTGGCAGGGACCCCTTGTGATCTTGGAGTCTAACCCTCCTGCTCAAAGTAGGGTCAACTACAGCGGGTTGCCCAGGACCATGTCCAGTCAGGTTTTGCTTGCTTCCAAGGCTGGAGATTCCACAAGCTCTCTGGGCAACTTGACTCAATATTTGACCACACTTACAGTAGAAAAATATTTTTCTTACGTTCAGATGGAATTTCCTATGTTTCTGTTTGTGCCCATTGCCCCTTGTTCTGACACTGGGCATCACTGAGGGGAGTCTGACTCTGACTTCTGTACTCCACCAGGTATTTGTGAGCAAGATCTCCCTGAGATTTCTCTTCTCTGGGCTGAACAGTTCCAGCTCTCTGTCTCTCCTCGTATGAATGATGCTTCAGCACTTTGATCATCTTTGTGGCCCTTTTCTGGATTTTCTCCAGTATGTCTCTGTCTTTCTTGTACTGGAAAGCCCAGAATGGGACAGAACACTCCAGTTGTGTCTCACCAGTGCTGAGAAGAGGGGAAGGATCACCTTCCTCAAGCTGTTGGTAACACTTTGCCTAACACAGCACAGGAGGCTGTTGGTCTTTACTGTGAGGGCTTATGGCTGTCTCATACTCAATTTGTTGTCCTTATTGACTCTCATCTCCTTCTCTGCCAAGCTGCTTTACAACTGGCCAAAGCCCAGCCGATACCAGTGCCTTGTCTTAATACTCCTGGCAAGCAATCCTTCACATTTCCCTTTGTTAAAATTCACAAGATGTACTTTGGGCTGCTGATCAAAACACTTTAAACTCATCAGTTCAACCAGCCTTCAGTCCATATTAGTTGTCCATTTATCTAGTCTATACTTACCTCATCAGTTTGTCTCTGAAGATGCTACAACAGACAAGTTGAGAGCCTTGATAAAGATAGGCAACATCCTCTACTCCCCATGCATCCAGCAAGCCAATCATTTCCCTGTAGAAGTCTATCAGGTAAATCAAGCAGGATTTTCCTTTTATAAATCTATGTCGACTACACCCAATCACCTTCACATCCTTACTATATTGGAAAATTACCTACAAGAGGGTTTCAGTTCTCACCTTCCCTGGAATCAAGATGAGGCTGACCAGATTTTCTTTCCCTCGATCTTCTTTCTTACCCTGTTTGAAGACTGAGTTAACTTTTACTTTCTTAGAAAGGAAGAAACCTTCTCTGGTTGTCATGACCCTTCAGAGGTGATTAAAAGTGGCCTGACAATGACACCATCCAGCTTCTCAATGCTTGTGGTGGCAAAGTATGAAAGCCTTCTGGAATATATGAGGACAATGGAGAAAAATGTCCATACATTTATGACTAACAGGAATAACACATGGGTCAAAACCATTGGTAAACTCAATTGAAAAGTTGTCATCATACACTTCTAGAATATATAGATGTAGAAGTTACCTACAGAAATATTCTTCCTTCCTAATAGAAGACAAACTTTTGGTCTTTTCAAGATTAAATTGTTTTAGAATTAGTATGGCTTGTATACATTTTGAAAAATGGAGTTGTTTTGACTCATAATAATGATAATAAACTTGACGCAGTACTGTTGAGAGAATATATTTTGTATGTAAGACTAGAACTACAAATTTAGGATTAAGAATTCTTTCTAGTTTTTGAGACCCAAAGGATGTCATATGAGATACAGGGCTGCATCTTTCATTACAGGAGAGCTCAGCTCAGCTTTAAATGAAGACAGCAGAGAAACAAGTCCCTTCAAGAAAGGGGACTGTTAGGCAGAGAGAAATGGACTACCTATTGCAAAGGCAACAACAGAAGTTTCAGGTATTGCAGGAATCTTGTGAGAGCTATTACTGAATTAACAATAATAGAAGGAATATGACTTAATAAGAGGTCTGGAGCATTAAGAATGCAGTTGCTCAGTTAATTGATGTTATTAGAGCCATATATGTAAAAATAACTAGCCTAAAGCTGTTGATATTTACCAGCTTGTAGAATGTGAATTCTATAAATATCAACAGTACAATGAATCCTGTAAAGTTCAGCGAGAGTCTTTGTTTGTCAAAGTCTGTGAAAGTTGGATTCGGCCCATGCAAAATAGCAGAAATCCTAAAAAAAAGCAGGTAGCTGCTGCTGCAGGAAAGTCTAGGCTTCGTTTCTGTTTTTTTTTCTATAAACTAACTTCTCTAATTAAAATAGACAAGGAAATCTATATTTACAATTCTGTGTTGTAGAAGATAGGTATGTAAAGGCACACAGACAGAAATTATATCACATATTATTTTGAAGTGTTCTAGGTTTCTGGTTATTTGGCATCCTCTGCACAAGAAATCAAGAATCTAGTTCATCGTAAATGTGTAAAGTATTACAGCCCCTGCTTAAGTATCAACCAGATCTCTTCATCCTTGACAGACTTTTCATTTGGATAGGAGAATGCTGCTAATAGTAGGTAGAAGTGGACTTGCCTGATTCTTTCACTCTTAGAAGAGGACTCACGTGTGACGTAAGTCATGTTGCAAGTATTGCCCAATTAACACTGCATAGAAAAAATGACACTGTGGAAAACAATCTTACAAAATAAAACACATTGTCAGAAATTTTTAGAAATCTTATTAAGAAATTATGAAATTAAAAAAAATTGTATTAGGAAAAGAACAAATGGAGTTTATTTCAGACGCAGTCTCATTAAGCTAGTAAAATACAAGAATACAAACAAGTGTGTAAAAATACAGAACAGTATAGTACTGTAGAGCGTCAGCTGAACCACAATATCTGCTTATAAACATAGATGGTACAATAAGTGGTATTCATGATTGGGTAAAAAACTTTTACGCTGGCTGTGATCCTGGTATAACTGCAGCCTGATGTTACCACTAAGTATCTGGTTTGTGTGACCAGTTGTACAATCCAGTTTCCCAATACAACCCTGCCTCTCTGTGGGAATAGGGCCACACCTCTCTTTTTCAAGGGGATATATTTCTGAAACCTGAAAACCTTTGTATCCCAGAAAGCTCTCTTTGTGAAAGCCAATCCATGAGCTGCACGTCGTAGAGGAAAGTTGTCAGAATGAGAGTATGAAGTGCTACGTGACTGTCTTTCATTATGCAGTGGGTACAAAGTGTTTCAAAACAGCATCCTATTGGGAAATACATAATTTCTGGGATTCAAAGAGAATTCCAGTGTTGATGTTAAGCTGGGACGTTCTTAGACATTTTTCAACAGTTCAGAAGTTTGACTGATAAAAGTGTTAATAAGAAGAAATATTAGCATTTAGAAATATATACAATGTCCTTTAGAATACAGTTCCTTTTTCTAGTTCATTTGTGTGCACCTCGGACAAGTGGCACTTAAGCTGTTTCCTCCAATATCGATTTAAGATGCTTGCGTATCTTCCATGATGAAAATATTGTTTGAATTGAGATCTTATGTTTTCATCTCAGATGCAAAAACATCTGTGAAGAGGGTCGGATTTTTCGGAAATAAGACACTTAAACATGAAAGTTCTGACCATCCGTGGTAAATGAAGTTTGACCAGACATTTACAGTAAATGCATTATGCAAAGGAACATGTGAGATATTCCACTCATGTAAATATATTTCGTTTTATTGCTTTTAGTGCAGTGTCACTAATTTCACCGGTAGGAATCTTGCTCGATCGCCTTACAGATTTCAGATAAATCCCTGCAATGTGGTTCCACAAAATAGAAATCTGCACATCAGCCCATGGTGAACAGTCCTGCATGTGTACATTCAATACTGCTTGAAGAATGTGTGTTCTCAAAAGTACCAGCTCAATGTTATGAAATGCAAAAGCCAGGCTCAGTGTGAATAGTCAAAAACGCATACACATGCAAGGTGACATGTCTGACACTATCTTTTGAAATCTGATGCTTTCAGGGTGTGTAAAATGGAAACGATTTTCCTCCATTTATTAGCACCATGTGGGAGAACGAATAAAAAACCCAAATATAAAATTCTGATACTGAACATGAGAAGGGGCTTGCAGCAGTTTTTGCCACGTGGCATACGTGTCTTTGAAGTGAGAGGCAGGCATGTCACACACCTTTCTTTGAACTGAGGTGTTGCAGAAGGTAGAGGTGACATGGCACAGCTTGGTTGCTTTCCACAGCGGAAGCTGCAGGTGTGTGACATGCCTGTTCCTCCACCGATGAGTCGCACAGTTCTGTGCATTCCCACTGTCTTTGTTTTTGGAACAAAACCTCTGACAACAAACACAATTGATGAGCAGAACCAACACAGAGGTAATATATGCAATACGTGATGATAGGGTGTCCAAATTTTGTGTTGCAGTCTTTCATATTATGAGATAGGATGCTTTACCTTGAGCACAGGAATGCATTTTATTTATTTGTTCCAGGTGCTTCTGTGCCATCTGTCATTATCATATATGTCAAGAGATAAGTCCTTTGCAAAACATGGTCCCTGCTTGAGGGAAGGGACATAACTTCAAGTAACAAAATACCCGGGAAGATTATTTCTGTAAATTGCCTTAATCGCATATTCTCCAGTTGAACACGTATTCATATATATAGGTGCCAATGCACTCAGTCTTAATTGTTACTATTTATTAAAGCCCTATTGCATGTGTTTACTACTTCTTTCCATAGATTTACTTTAGTTGTGTCCACTTAATTGTAGAAGAAAAAAATTATAAAGGTAGTTTGGTCCTCAACAAATGGAGAACAATCTTTTGCATTTGTAAGAGATAAGGATTTCTAAGGGTAAAATACACTTTAAGTGAACAAAAGACTATTAAGATTTCAGTTAATTTTGTAGTACTTACTTGAGCATTTTTTGAAAAACTTACCTTACAGTAATGACAGCTATCTGATTTAATGTACAGCAATTCATGAGATAAATATCAGGCTGGTATATGTATGGTTTACAGAAAAACATTGCATTAATAATGGTTAGAGTCAGCTATTTCAATGTTTCACATATTAAGCATTACTCTGTGATTTTTTTTGTTAAAATTTGAACCATAATAAATAGTTATACGTGTAGCTTTGGACAAAAGGAAGACACAGTGTTCTTAAAATACATATATTTAAAATCTTATCCTCAATAAACCATCCCTGCTGAGGTGAAAGTGCTACTTTCTTTTAAATTGTTTATTTGTGAAGAAATTCTACCTTCTTCTGTGCTTAGTTTGTATTGCAAATCCTAAATACTGTCTTCTAATAATTTATCTGTCACCTTCCCAATTATTTCTGTTTACTTTAACTGAAGTCACAAAGGATATTAATATGCTTTTGAAATGGGTAAAATATGCACATTGATGAAAAGCAGGGTTTTTTTTAAAGCACATGTAAGTCTTTGAACTCTATTTGGGGGTTGGGGAGGGTGGAGATAAAAGATGCGACATTCTTTTGTTTCTAGAGGGTGGAACAAGAGCGAAGTGCATTGCTTGTTGTTTGCATTACAAAGTTTATGTTCTAATCACTTATGTGTGGCAGTGCAGAATGGTTCCTGTGTGCTGGTGGAGACCTTTATTCTCTGTCGGAAAGAGAATTTCTTTGCCTGGTTGAGAACCGAAGACATGTCTTGCTCCTCCAACCAACAAGGCTCCATGTCAACGAGCTCTTGCAGCATCCCAGCAGTATGTAACAGTTGTGCTTTACCATGTGTTGATCAATACAACTTCATGTGCCCTCGGGCTGTTTGTCAGAGGCTGCCCTGCCCCTTTTCCCACCAAACTATGAATTCACTTTACTGCATTTGTGTTGGTGCTGGCATATATCTGGTTATGCGGACACCTGGACTAGAAGATTGTGCAGCTGTAAATTAATAATTTTCCATTTATTTTTATTCACTCATTTTCTGGGTTCTTTTTCATCCAGTTGAAATGAGTTCCCTGTCGGCAGGCTCAGAATTTATAAAATGGCAAAGGCTTGGCAGTACAGAGGATGAACATCCATTGCAAATAGGTTTAAAGTGAGTGGAAATGAGATGGTCAAAGAATGACAGAACCATGAATGTCATGGTAAATACAAATTTGTCTATCATATTTTGTGTGAATGTACAAGTTAGGAGTACATGAATGAAATTAGCAGATAACACTTTAAAAACCCCAAAATTAAAGGTGGAATACGTTTCAGTATAGCATATAGTGAGACTTTTTTTTTTTTCCCCCAAAGGGTGATGTGGAAATGGATTTTTTTTTTAAAAAGCAATTACACAAATTCATGAAAGAAATTTTCACTGAGAGCTATTAAGCACTATGAAAATTCTGTCTCAGACATTCCTTATGCTGAAACTGCCACAAGGGTTTGCAGAAAGAAATATCATTTTGTGCTTTCCCTCTTTCCCTAGGCACCTGCTTTTGGCCACTGTGAGAGGCTGGATACTAGTCTGGATGGAGCTCTTTAGTCTGACCCATTCTTATGTACTTAACAAATGTAGAGTTTTTTTAACACTGCTTTGCCAATATATTTCAACCTTTGAGCTAGAAGAGCCAGAAGGTCATTTTGTCCCACTGACACTTCAGCGCTTGCCTTCTGTGTTGGGAATTGCTGATACGACCGTCAATTCAGACCACTTGTGATGGTAGTTTTATACTGTGAACTCTTCCTTTAGAAATCAAACTGAGACTATAATCTCAGAGTATTTTAAAGACTACAGGATGAGTAATCTTAGAAAAAACAGTCAAATATAACATTTGTATTCAGACTGGTAAAACAAAAAAAATAATAAGGAAAGGGGATAAGATGAGGAAAATGCTGTGATACATATATATACACATACCCTCTTTCTTTCAAAAAGGTTCAATTGATATGCATTGTTTTTTACAGCATCATGCTCCATGAATAATTATGCAAATGATCACTAAGGAAACAAGCATTAAGTATTTCAGTATATCAAAAATTTAAAGAAAAGTTTAAATTTTGGGTGGAACATCATTTTTTCAGCTTTTTTTTTTTTTTTTTTTAGATAAATTTAGAATCAGCTAAAGTTTTGAGAATTACTGTTTCCTAAATTAGTAGTAATTCCTCAACTTCTATCCTGTTCCAGGTCATGGGACTCACAGTAAACTGTTGTCTGAATTCATAGACTAAAAATGTTATTCTTGATATTAAAGCCTACGTAATTATTGAAGTATTTATGTGGTGTGACTGCTCCAGAAGAAATAGCTGAAGTCAAGAGCTGACCCAAACATTTTAATCTTTTATCTTTGTGGAATAAATGTTGTGTAGAAATTCCAACAATCTAGAACTCTACTAAGGAGTTCCTTATTTCTTAGGTCTGAAATTAGACTGCATATACTTCTGGCAAAAAAGTGTTCTGCATTTTGAGCCAATTTTTTACCTGGAAGTGATTTAATACTTGGGGTTCAAAACCTGAACTGAGTTCTTACATCGTGTCACTTTTAACTTTGTGTCTAGTTTATAATAGAGTACAGTATAGTATAGTATATGAAAACTGCAGTAAACAGGTAGAAAAGTAGTATCTATTTAACCTGTAGGTTTATAAAAGATTAGTGCCACATTACCTTGCCCTGAAGGGTACATACAAAGAATTTAAAATGGATCAGCTCAGGAACTGATGAATTTATAGATCTTTTCCAGCTTAAATGAATCTCTGATTCTATGCAGTTTATGTTACAATATTGCTGGAAGAATCTCTTTCATACATGCAACTTCTCAGTGTCAGTGATGGCTTTGGAAGCCACATTGAGTCTTCCTCTGTTTCCACATACATATGTTTATAGTCTTAAAAGGGTAGTTCTCCAGTCCAGGGTCTCAAACAACATTCTCTGTTTACACATTTGTTTATGTATATATATATACATATATATGTGTGTGTGTGTGTGTGTGTATGTATATATATATATGTATGTTCTGTATTTTTACGTGCTACAGAAAGAAAAAGAATTATTTTTCCTTGTCTTGTGAGAATGAGTGGATTATGAACAATATTGCCTTCAAAGGGCTGTTGTAAGTACAGTTAGAAAAGTTGGTAAGTATTGTTCTAATACTGCATGGACAGTTTGCTGCACATGTGAGTTATGTGCTACATTAAGTGGACATTTACTAAATTTAAGTAGAACATTATGTACCATTTGATTTAGCTTCTTATGACGTTTATGTACCCATAGTCTTTTACGTGTCCCTCTCCTCTCCCTCCACTTATCTTTCTCTCCCCACCACTTCTCTCCCCAGGATTTTATCCTGGACATTTAAGCATATGCTTTACTTGTTCTCTTTTTTTTTCTTTCCCCCTTTTCTTTCTTTTTTAATAATCACACTCATTTCAGTGGGAATTGAGCAGGCTTTTGAAGTTAAGTACATGAAAAAGGTCTTCCTTGAATCAAGATGCTTTTCTAGTTCATCATTTTTAGGGCCATCATATCTTCTGAGGTTTAAGCATAGGCTACTATTTACTGGTGAGCCAATTGTTAAAATTGGTGTGTAAAACATGATCATACTAAATGCTGAAATTTTCTTAATTCACTCTGACTTTCTAGAGTTGATATTATTGTACATGGATTAGTATTACTCTGCATACTCCTGACTTTCTAGGATAGGTATTATTCTGCATGCTCTGGACAACTGCTTAAACTCTGACACAGATCGATAATTTTAGGGTAAACTTCACTTAAAGGATGTGTAATCATCTCATAAAATAGAGCTGAAAAGAAATCTAACATAGAAAAACTACAAATGTGTGGTGTATACTGCATGCTTACATAAAAGTTCATTTATATTTGAAGTAAAATCATTCCCATATGCACGATATATTTCCTCTGGAACTACTAACATTATTTCAAATGTTTTCTGCTCATACAAAAGGTAAATGATTTCTATTAATGGAGAGTTATGTTTAATTTATAATTTTCCCATTATGTAGAGGCACAACACTTTCATCCTCTGTACCTTCAATAGCGTGCATTCTTCTCATTACATGTATCAGTACAGCCTATTTTTAAAAGGTTTTTTTGGCTCATTTAGATTTTTTTTTTAGGGAGATTATACATATATACATGGGTAGTGTAGCATCAAGCAATGGAGATCTGTAATAGAAGTCCATGCATACATTATTAGTCAGATTGCAGGAAGATTTGAAGCAGAAAAGATGTTAGCTCAGCATAATGAATGTCTGCCAGCCATTTTTTATAATGACTAGCTGCAGTTCTTATTGTATGTCAAACCTTATGCTGTGCTGTACTGTTAGCTTTCTTGTTTGGCACAATCAAATGATGTAATGTATCCCTAGAAGTCTAGCTGGATCAAAGACATGTACAACAGGGTGTGCTGTGGTGGGTTTTTTTTTGCCAGTAGTGTTGTTGCATATTTTGCTAAAATTATAGTGCAGATGATAACAAATACATGATCACTTATCATTTATAATGCATTGTTCCTGCTATGCAGTAAAGACATTACAAGAATGGACAGCTTTGTTTGCCACAAAAGGAATGTTTAGATATTAAGTAGACCAGCGGGTGTTCAAAAATCCCTTTATAATTGTAATATTGACCTATGCTCATTGATACAAAGAACTGTAGTTAAAAAGAAAGTGCTTTCCTTTTTGTGTATTAATGAAATATGCCTCTTTTTTCCTCTTCCCCTTGCCCCCCCCCCCCCCCCCCCCTTTTCCTGAACTGCTCATTAAAGAGCAAAGATTTCAAGGTAAGCCAGCAATCTAAAAGAATAGTTGAAATGCAGTACATTTAAAAACAGTTTCAGAACTCACCAGTTTTGCTTATTTGCCTATTTCAGGGACTATGTAAGGCATGGGAAGCTTGCTTATGTTTACTCCCAATGTAAAATCTACAGCAGTGCAGAAGGACAATAGAACTGTATGGTATGTGTATTCACTTTGGTGATAAATGCCTCATTCCTTCTTCAGAGAATTATTAAAAGAGTTCTCTGGAGGAATAAAACGGTGGAAGTCACACATTTAATAGCTCAGGTACAAAGAGTCAGATTGTGCCAGTTGGCAAAAGTTAGCAGGAAGCTGTCACAATAAATGGCAGCAGCTGCTCATAGTTCTAAAGAGTATGTCCCAGTCAGAACTGAAAACTGATGGCATCTACATTAATACTACCTTAATGGTCCATCTGCTGCTCCATAGGGTCCCTAGCTGCTGTATGGAGTCATAGGCATTTGACAGGCAGTCTCTGTATGCCAGACACACATTGTGCCAAATGTTTTAGGCTGCTTCATATCGTTCTGATCTGTCAAACTTTCCCTATCATTTATCAGGCAAGGAGTTATGAGGGATTTTTTCTTTTTTTTTCCTCCTACACATCATTGGCTTTTAGCATTTGGGGCAGGCAGGAATTTGGAAGGAAAGCTACTTTGGTTACTTTTTATATTTATTGAAAGAATCAAGAATAACCTCCACTGCTATAATAAACTGTATGCTGTGTTAACAAAGCAGTGTGATAAACCCTGTAGAGAAATCACTAGTTATTTATTATATCGTTTAAATCCTTTTATTATAGCAGGTAGAAAATTAAACACAAGTAACCATAAAAGAACTAACAGTGTTTTGACAGTCTGACTAACACTCGTTTGCTAAAAAGCAGGTCATTTGTAAACACACTGTTGCATAAATGTTTTTAAAATAGCACCCATAGAAATAACCGTAGGTCCTTAGAAATTGTAGCAATAATGTTAAGGAAAGGTTTATTTAACTGAAGATGAACTTACTGTAGAAATATATAATGGACATTACTTATTTACTAAAACATAAGAGAATACAACCTATTTCACCCCTGGAATGTTAGAACCATGTACTTTCTTAGCATCTGTTATGCCATTATGTAGGCGTAATTCTAGTTTATATAACGTGCACGTTATAACGGTTAAAGTATCAGTAGTGTAAAACTGTTTGTAAAAACTCTGCCATAGTATTGTCTAAACAGGAAAACAAACAGAGCTGTACAATATCTGTTACATTAAACTATCCACTGCCCTCGGTTACTGTATATCTTGGAAAAAAGCAAGTATCATTCTTTGACTGTATCTTGTTCCCAGAAGGCAGCTTATTTCCTGTAAAACTGGAAACTCTTAAAATTTCCTTTTTGTGGTTGTATAGCTCCAGTGAAAATGCATTGTCTATTTAAATTTGCTATTTGTGTGAAAGTGTTGAAGTTAGCACAGAAAATCATCCAGGCTATCAGTAATGATCAAGGTATAAATGCTTAGAGAGAGAGATCAGGATGTCAGCAAAAATGTCACCACTACTTTTCGCAGTACGTGTTTTGATTTTCTTAGCTGGATTCATTCAAATCAGCTAGGTGCTTGAAATTGCATGATACTGCTTTTTTTTTTCTTTCTTTCTTTTTTTTGGACTGACTGAGCCATGAACTATGGAAAATCAGTGAAAGACTCTAATTCAGTTTCAGAGAAGAGCCGTTAGATTTTTCTCCTTTTTGTTTTCCTTTCAGTTAGTCATGGGAAAACTGATCAGCCACCAGAAGCACTGGACAGTCACTGTATTGTACATGGTAGCCTAAATACTTTGCATTGTTCCATACTTCTGAATACAATTTCCTGACGATATTTTCTAAATGGAAAGCTGACTCGTGTGATGTGGTGCCTTGCCCTGCCACCACAGGCTGTATTTTCTTCAAATGTTTTTGCTTGGAAATACCACCTTATTCCATTTCTTGTCTTTACTGCCCCAATATAAATCATAGCTTAAGTAACTTCTTACACAGTACTTCTAAAAGAGTATTTAATTGCTAGTAAGCCATTCTGCGGAGGAAAATGTGTACTCTGGCATTTGAAATTGCATTGTAGCTCTTCAGAAAGTGAAAAAAGGCAGATGAAGGCACAAATATGTAGGTTGCAAACCAAAGGAAATAATTTCTATAAATAGCCCACAACTTTATTACAATGCATTTACATCTCTAGAAAACTGCCATCAAAAGATATCACCTCTACTTTCCATGTATTTACAAACCGGTCTTGAATCAGTGACTTAGATACAAATAATGAATTTTAAGTGTAGGATTCCTTAGCTGCTTTTAATTAAAAAAAAAAAATAATTTTTGATGGTGAATAGAGTACCAGGGTATGGCTGAGTGTCTTGGGTCCTCTTTAGCTGTCAACTGGCAGTGCCTGGCTGGAACCAGAGGGACAATAGGAGGTCCATGGGGTCACATGCCCAGTGCCTTAGACATCAGATGTGCTAAGCCTGGTACCTCTGTTGTCTGGTACTCCTGCACAGAATCTCTTGGGCGGAATACGTGACCCAAACACTATGCAAACTGGGGAAAACCAACATAATTGTTAACAATAGCATGGTAGGGCCTCAGGAAAAAATCTCTTCTATGCCCTCATTGACAAAACACTAGTTATTCCCATGATTTTGACCACAGCTGAGAACGTAAGTGGCCTCTCAATAAATTTATGAGCATGATGGACCCCCTCTAGAAAGCTCTCATCTGCACCTGGGTGTAGGGTCTGCAAAGGAGGGTCCTTGCTGCTTTAAGAGCTCCTTCCTCTGATGACTGCGAGTTTATCTGCTACTAGATCAAGGATCTCAGTTTAAATCTCTATTTAACCCTCTACACTTAAATATGGGAAGATGAAAGAGGGAAGCTATTTGTGCTTACAGTTGCACATATATTTAAACACATTTTTTTTTATGAAATCCTTGATTTATTATTGTTGGCCACACTTTTTAGGTTGGTTTTGTGTTCTTGTGTGGGTACCCTGCACATCAGGAGACATAAGAGGGTTTAGGAGGGGGGGCTACTGTTACCTCTGCCAGCTGTGGCGGAACAAGATGTTTTAGCCATGGCTGCTATGAAAAACACCTGCAGCCCTGGCAAAATGGTTTAGTAGAGAAGTATCATGAAAGCTGGCCTGGAGAAGATCCAGGGATACAAAATAATGAGTAGACCAAGGAGAGAGACTGGAGCAAGAAAGGAAAGCAACAAGGCAGAAAGGGGTTACAAAGATGGAAAGCATTAGTGATGGCCACTAAAAGAGAATATGAAACTGGATTTGCAATCCTTTACCTTTGGGATGTACATTCAAGCTTTGCTAGGAAGAAATTCCACTCCATCCCAACTCCAACAAAACCAAATCCAACCAGGTGTAGTTTCTGTAAACATCCTCTGAGAGCATGTTGTAAGGCATACATAGGATACTGTCAGAGAATAGTAAGTTCATGTAAGGCATGTGAGGTGACTGGGATAAAGGCGATCATTCACACTCAGAGAAGCAGAAAGTGTTGGGAAGTTGTGTGTATTCGCTATGGAAGGTGTCATGCTAAAGAGCTGTCCCATGTCAGATATCTGAGCAAGCACCTTCAAAGATATCCTGTGTGCGACAGGAATTTAATGCTGTGTTAGACTTTCCTGTTAAAAAAAGAAATTAAAAATCCTGTTACGTGCCTGTGTATGTTGTTCATTATGGGGAAGGGTTATTTGCATTCACAGTTGTAGATTTTCACCTAATTTTCTACTGTTACTTTGTTCCACTGATAACTGCCTACTTACTATCTTGGGTCTTGTTTTGGGTATTTTTTTTCCCTATTGTGCAAAACTTAGGACCCTTTTCCTAAATATGCAGCTATCCAAAAGGTATGTAAAAACTTGCTTGTGCATTCAGCACAAATCGCAATAGATGGAAGCTCTACACTTGATATGAGCAGGTCCATGCACTGGGGCAGCTTCTGTTATGAAATAAGGAAACAGTGAAATCTTTATACTATCAGTTGTGCTTTGCATCTTTTTTTTTGTCATTTTTCTGAACTCAGCCTGCATTTAAAGTAATCAGTAATGTAATCCTCATTTGTTTAGACTAAAGCTTAAGTGATGGGATCAGACGTCCTGTACACTGACAGGCCCGGTAAGTTCCACCCCCCTAAAATTGTAGGTAACAGTATTTTCCAGGATCTGAAGCTGTGGATGAGAATTGTATAGTCGATATGTGTACAGAAACTTGCTTGATATTTTGGAATTGAGGGGACAGAATATGTGATGTTTCAAAAAGAAAATATTTGTTAGCGTTCTCTCCAGTCTCTAGTTCTTGCTTTACTGAAATAACCTTTCTGGTTCACAAAAAGTGTCAAAAGTCTTCACATTCCGTGTATGTTTTATTACAGCGATCTGAAGAATGAGATGTTTAGCCTGTATGCTCATTGATAATGACACTTGTAGCCTAAACATCATGTTAAGTGCAATCAATTCTAAGGGACTGTGTCCAAGTGAAGGCCTTGAACAGACTTTGATTTATGAATATATAACCCCCATTGACAGTGGTGGGTATGACATTCACAGGAAAGACTTTGTGCAGGGTATCTTACTATTGAACTATCACATCAGTACTGGCTTTGCATTCAGAGGAAAAAAACCTCAATACAAAAGGATTTAGTGGATTTTTTTTTGGTATGAGTTACTGAACTAAACAGTTAAAAGTTCCCAAAAGAGATAGTAAAAGAACAAAGTCAGAAAATTATAACTATCCAAGACTTCAAATCTGTAGAGGCAGATCAATAAAGGGAATAAGAACATTTACACAAGAAAAAAGCTATTAAAAGGCACATGGGGAAAAAATCTTTAATGGTGAAATTTTGACTTAGACTGATATGTCTTTAATTTGCATAATTCTGCATGTATAGTGTGCAAGATAGCAAGATCTTATGTCTTCCTTATTTCTGAACTACAACAGCTAACAAATTGTCAAAATGAATTTCAAATTACTCTGCACTTTCAGAGATGATCACGAAGTAATACCTTTTCAATTTTTCTGTTAGCTGAAGACTTGGAAAAAAAACAAAACAAAACACCAGTTTGCAAGGAAAAAACAAGCCAGTCTTACTGAAAGAATTTATATATGTCTTCTCTCTCCCTGTGTGCTCAGCCCTTCTTTTCCAGGTTGCTTGTATGATAGCTGTGTAAGAACTGATGGCTGAGCAATTTGAGACGTAGGTTTATCAGTTAAAGCCCTATGATTGTTTTTTCTCTTAAACTTCAGCTGCTCACTGAAAACAAACAAACAAACAAACAAAAAGATACTATTTGGGGGATTTTCTACCCTAAATCAGTACTAGAGTTTGAGGTTATTTTCTTTTGCTGCTAAATGTATATTCAGAATCTAAAAAATCCATTTTTATTCACTTATATGTATTCATCTAGGCTCATCTTTCTTACTTGCACACAACATTCAAAATCTGATAGGACACTATTGATTAATATTTGGGACCTGACATCTAATGTTCCTGGCTTTTAAAATGATAACCTTTAAGCATGGGGTCCAAGTGATAAACATATGAATAAGAAGGGACCTTTTTTGTGTATCTGTCTCCAGATCTGGTCATGTCCTTCATCAGGGACTGGCTAAATGTACTAAAAAACCATATGATGAAACCTGGTCTTCAAAGTAGTTTTTTCACCAACTTTATTTAGAGGTTTGTATTCTTGCTGTTTTAACCTGAAGGCTGTTGCTAAACATGATACTCTGATGGCTGGGAAGCTTGCTTTCAGCCTGAGTTTACTTACAGCCAATTAATCCAATTTGTTCTTCTTGGATTCTTGTTCAGGATAAATAGGTTTTCCTCATGCTTTCCCTCCCTCTTCTCTTCTATGTGTAAACCTTTTCCCACTCTCTCCCCTCACTCAACAGTTTTTTGTTTGTTTTCAGTTGAGCTTAAACCACATAGTTGCAGCCTCTTATAAAAATAGGTTCTCTCTTTTTCTGATCATTCTAGTAGTTGTTCTCTGCATATGATCCACTTTGGATTAATCTCTCTTGAAATGCATGACCAGAATTGCATACAATACTCCAGATGAAAGCCACCAGCATTTGGAGCATGGATACTAATATTTCCTCAGGTCTAACAGGAATACATTTTAGGATTACATTTGTTTTTTTTCACGGCTGCATCACATTGGTGCCTTAGTCAGCCTGTGACCAGCTAGTGCAAAAGAGGAACAGAAGGGGATCTGGTTGTTTCCAGCTGATGAGTTGGTGTATGCTTGGTTTATGCAATTACATAGCCAGCTGCTTGGGATATGTCACTTGCAGGAAAATTCGAGAGGCAGCAAAGTATATGCACAGAAGACTGAAATTTGGGCTCAAATGCAGAAAATGTGAATGCGAGCACCTAAAGCACCCAACAGCCAGGCTTGTTGCATGACTGTAACACAGAGAGGGAACATCTGTAAAGTGTGGAAATGAATGTATGTCTGGATTTCAAACGCTCAGTGAATTTTAAAGTATTTAGCTTAAATTTGGGAATGTTTCTCTTTCTCTAAAAAAAAAACCAAACAAGTTTGTGAAAATGAGGTGTATCCACAGTCTGAATAGTACTAATGTAAGAGCTATAAGATGTTCTGAATGTGTGTACACCCCATGATGTCTATTTTTTACCTAAGCTTGTGAAACATCTGCATAATGCATGTTGAATGATGTTTAACTTCACATATGAACCACATCTAACCAGCTGAGAGTATGCATAGTGAGGAAAATTTGTTGTGTCCAAATCTTTCTTGCCCTACTAAGTATGGAGTATTGGTAGAGAGTGCTAGTAATTATCTACCAATTCATGGTTTTATAGAGATTAAGTCCAACTTGGGAAAACTAAGCTGCTTTAATTTATCAGTGTTAGGGCTGTGGCAGATAAATTAATTTAATGAATTAGAAATCAATCTCTTAATTTCCTTTATTACAATTGTGTTATGCTTTGAGACATGGATGAATCCAATCTTTATGGCTAAATCTATCCCAGTAAATTAAACAGTGAGTCTAGAGAACGACTGACAACTTAGCTGAGAAACTGCACAAATGACATGGCCTCATGCAGAGTCTGTTTTGGTCCTCCGCACAGACATTGTGTCAGGGAGATGTAGCTGGCAGGGGCCAAAACAATTCTGGCAATTTAACAGTACAGGTGGTCAAGTTGCAATGCTCAAGAGTGCACAACTGGATATGGAAAGGGGATGAGAACAATGGCAAGAGAAAGCCAATCCAGACAGCGCAGACTCTAGAATTTAAGCAGAAATAATTTCTCATTAGAAAACATGCTTCTTCAAAAAGGTAGTAATACTTGACTGTATTTAATTTTTTAGACAGACTTTTCTCACATTCTGCATGAAGATGCATGCCAAATGAATAAGTGCAGGCAATAGTCCAGTACTTATCTCTGAAGATTACTGAAATTCTTCCCAGATAGGGCAGGGGAGGTGAATGAGGTGAAGTTTTTTCCTAGGAAGACAGTGCTCAATAGGCTGCTGGATATTTTAGACACACTGTTTCTCCAGCTCTCAAGCCACTGCAAACTAGGAATATCTTTTTTTATAGGAGGAAAATCTTTCAAAACCTTTTCTGCCCATCTCTAATTTCATTTTAAGGGTCTCATTTTTAACAGAAAATATGAACATCTCTTTCACACTCTTGAGGAGTGAACCTTCATTCTTCACCCTCAGTCCTGCCAGAAAGGGAGAACATGCTGCCAACATCTTCTAGCAACACTTAAGAAAATATGAGAAGAAATTGGCCTTGTTTTTTACTTAGAAAAATGTATATAACTTTTCCATGAAACCAGGCCTATTTTACAATGGACATACTTATAAAAACAGTTCACTTTTTTATGTATAAATGAGCTATATATATATATATATGTATGTATATCTCAGATGTCGTTATTGTGCCCAGCTATTTCAGGTCTGCTTTGTTAGGCAGGTTAAGCTCTGCACAAGGAAGGGATACCCACCAGGACCCTGCACCAAAGATCTTACTCAATGTGTTTTTCTCTCTACATATTTCACATGCTATTTTTTACTGATATTATGAAGATTACATTATTTTCCAAACAGTATATATTTTTTAAAGATTACTCATTGCCTAGTGGTTAACATTTTCACACTGTATAACATTACAGGCGTTTTCTCTGAAAGTGTCAGCATTTTGTCAGCCAAAGTGAGCTTTAATAAAAGTCAGGCTCTGACAATTTTCTGGAATAACCCGGAGCTCAGCTCTAAGTGTCTATGTGAACAGGATGTGAAGGTTGGATCTCCTGATGAAAATTAGTGTGAGCCACTGCTGCACTCGGCTGACACCTACGTTTCAGTTTCCTCTGCTCTGGAGCGTGCTACCAGGTCTAGGCACTTAGAAGGAAGCTGTCACTCACTTTGGCTAATCAATCAAAGTTTGTCACATTCTTGTATGTTTTCACTAAAAACCCTAACTGGGACACCAGATATACTGAATACATGGACAGTCTATGTTTTTGTATGAAAACATCTGATGTGATGGAAGAGCAATGAAAAGCAAGTTTGGCTTGGAGCACATGTTTTTTTTGTCACATGCACACTCATGAAATGTTTTCATTACCTATATCTCTCTGAGACTGCTGTCACTGATATAATTTGAGAAAAAATTCCCCAGATATTTTATTGCAAATTGTGTCTAACAAACTGATTCTGGTAGTCTTTCATATTAGCTAGAAGAAGAAAGCTTGGTTGAGGAATAAATGAAGCATTTGTTAATATAAGTCTCTTCTCTAGATCCTCAATTCACAACATGAATTTTTAGATACAGCAAATAAATAAGACTAAGACACTTCCCTGAAAGAACATAAGATATTTTGATTCTGTGTTGCCTCTCCTGCCACCTCTTCTTTTCATTCTTCTTGCATGTCAAGCAGCAATAGCTGCTTCCATAGCACCCTGCAGACTTCTTGCTTAGCATTTACAGATGAAGTGCCTAAATATGTTGCCAAAATCTATCACTGCAATCATTCATAATAGTGCGACGTGTCATGAGACCTGTGCAGAAATGCATGAGATGGTGGCCAGGAAGGGCAGGTGTTTAAAATGCCCCTGTCTTTAAGAGAGGACAAGAAAAATCCAATATGTTGGTACTTCTTCTCAGGATGAACTTTTACATCAGCTGTCCACCTACAATTGTACTGTTAGTGTGAGTTTTCAGCAGTATTTTATAGTCATAGTGGTTTGAAAATAACAAGTGATTTAGCTTCTTAAAAGGAAGCTTTAACAGACAGTTCTGCTTTTCTTTTGAAAGAGAGATTGAAGAGCAGTGACAGGTAGACGCTGAAGGGGAGAAAAATCATTATATTGATCTACTAGGGAAAGCTTACAGTAGCAAAGATGACACTCATGTTGATTTCTACCAGGATCCCATTCTCTAGCTCCACAAGGATGAGTCATACTATATGGAGCTATTGACACCTGCTGGGAGAAGGACTATTCATGCTTAGCACCTGATACTAATAATTTCCCTTCCTTATGTTTTTAAATTAGGATTAACCATAGGCCCATAGCGGCCTTCCAAAAACATAATCTTTTTTGAGGAACTAAGTTATGTGTTCTGGATGTGTTCGTTTTTGTATTGGTTTCTCAAGATTAGAAGTGTTTTCTGCAAAACCTTCAGATATGTTGTGGTCCAAAATACCTGTTTATTAGGAAATCAACAGAAAGGGAACAGTCAGTAAGTACAGAAGTGGTTTAGGGGGTGGGTGAAGATAACAAAACACACCATGACTCCAAGACAAATACGGAAGAACAGCATCCCTCACCAAGAAAGTGAGAGATTTAGGCTTGGCTCCTCAGGAGAGAAGAGTTTTCTTTTCTCCAGCAATGGTATTGTTCATGAAAATTCAGCATCAGGCTGATACACTGCCTGCTTTTCCAATTTGCTGCAAATGCAGTTGTGTATTTGTAGACGTTTGCAATACGTCTCTGTGCTTGTTGAACTCCAGTAGTTGATGCAGAATGATGGGCAGGTCCCTAGATGCCTGCAAGCAAGCCTGGCTTTTCTTGGAGTAAGGGAAGGCTGAGCATGCTGAAATATCAAGCAAAGTCCCAGACCTAATGCTGTTCTAGGAAAAACATGGAAGCCTCCTGGCACAGCTATAATTTCAAGCCTTGAAGGTAGAAAACAATAGGACCTGAAGCCATGCTTAGTCTAAACTGTATAGGATGGAATAGCATTGATAAAGCAGGGACAGAATTTCTCAAGCGTTCAGGTACATTCCTGCTGCTTCTGCCAATGCTGGTAATAGGCAAGTTTCTCAGTCTTTTTAGCTTCTGTTACTTCTCTGTAGACATGATAATTGCCACTTCTTTTAGTGAAGCTATGAGGCTAAATTAATCCAATTTAAGAAGTATTTACTAACAGTGTGGTTGTGTGAATAAACAGCCACACTCTGCATTTCCCTGCCCTCTACCCATCCCACAGTTATTCTGGTGCATACTTTCAAATCGATCCCCAAAGCAGAGCATACTGTGAACTTTTTGTCCAGCTGCAAGCTGCCTGCATCTGACAGCCTGATCTGAATGCACAAGTACCTGATTATGTGCATAAACAGCAAATACATGCAGTTTTGGAGGCTAGTTCTGAAAACTTGACCTGTAAATGCAATAGGTCAATTCAATACATCCACTATTCTCTTACCTTTTGTGTTTATTTCTGCACTGACTCTCTTTCACAAGCTATATAGTGGTGCTTTGTGGTGTGGGGTTTTTTTCATTTATTTTAATTACTGTGTCTTTATCTTTTTATACAAACAGGATTGCACTAATATTGCCATTCGTATTGAACAGAAATGGAAAAAGTTCTAATTGATCTTTTTATTCAAATCCAAATAAAATAAACACAGGGAATTATGAGTTATAGTCAGATCTCCTGGTAGAAAAACTGAGCTAGAATTTTTATGAGAATGGATCTTTCCTTGACAGATTTTCCAGAGCTTCATGTTTTTTTCATCCGGGTTGAAAATAATTTATTTTCTTATTTTAGCACTGTTGCTTATGGTCCTGGCCTAACCAATAAGGAGAAAAGGTTCAAAATAACAGCTGGTATGTACCACAATAATTTGAATGTTTATTTAATTCCAACTTGTGATGCAAGTAAAAACGTTTTTTTTATTGCAGTTCATATAGACAATACATTGATTTTTTAATGTGTGGCTCAGCTGTTGCTTTTTCTATTTGGAGCTCACATTTTCTTTTAAGTAAATGACATATTTTAAGTCAGATGCATTCATATATATGCATAAGACCCATAGAAAAAGTTCTTGACATTTAAGGTCCTACCCTTGCAAGTGGGTTTTTATGATGCTGAAATCCTGGTCAGCCTGGACCCACTTAGCAGACAGAGAATTGTTAAGTCTCCACAATGTACCATTAGTAATATACTCAGTTGCACCTTTTGTTTGTCATTTTTTACTTAGTTTAAAGGTTTCTCAGTTAGAAACACAACCTTGAGAGACATCTTGTCCCCTGAGAGTTAAAAAAGACTGTCCAGGTTATGGAGAGAAAGGAATAAAACCAAACTGATATCTACTCCTTTCATTGCAGTATGTGGCTCCTTTTACTGTTGCCCTTGATAGGAAATGAAACATTTAAAGCCAAACTCCAAAACAAATAAGTACATTAAACACCTGAAGATCAATCTCATTTGATAAATTCTGTATCAGTATTAAGGAAAAGTCGGTTTTCAATGTCATGCTTGAATGGCTGAGTCCTGTATTTTTCATTAGGTGATAGGAAAACTCAAATTCATCTTATTGTAGACTCAGAAGACACTTTTTGTTGTTTCTGCTTATTTGAAAATCTATCAGTAATAACACCATGTGTTTAACAAGAGCTGGAAAATCAGCTATCTAATTGACCAAGCCCATTCTGATACTGAAATCCTGGTATGACTGTGTATTGAAACAAACATCATTTTCACTTCAAGATGTGTTTTCCTGTTTGTTTGTTTTCATATTGTAGTGAAGTTCAAATAGTCTGAGAAAGAAGGAAATATGGATTTTTGATTTTCAATTAATGAGGCATTTAGTTACCAATAAAGTCAATCCCAGTGTACCTCAAACCTATCCATTAATATAGTCAAGTTCAAATAATTTCAATTAGAACAAAATAAAAGACCATTTTAAAGTCTCTTTCAGAATATGTTCATCACATTTTTGTTTTGTGACTGCCTTCTGTAATTCTTTCTCAGTCTTGTTATTCACTTTATTTTAATGTGATTAAAACACTCGAAGAAATTTCACAAACAAAACGTTATATTCAACCAACAGTAAGTTTTTCTGAGTTCTGAAAATACACACTTTGGTGTGTCAAATCAAATTTTGAGGTGGTATATAGAACCGAAAAATCTTTTTCTATATGTCTCACTAATACTGGTGTTGCCAATCGTAAATGATCATGTGTACACGTAAAACAACACACTTTCAAATCTATTTAAAAAAAAAAAAAAAGATATCCATAAAAAAATCTATATTTCTATCTTTGAGTAGCAGGCTTCATGTTAAATTAGATGCACTGAAGATTCCTGTCAATTTATTTAGTAAGAACTACTGAATGGCTTTGAATACTCAGAGCAGTTTTGATTGATCATTTCAGGTTAAAGAGAAAATGAGAGGCTGGCCATATGAGATACATACGAAGACAGACAGTTTGCCTATTCAACTTTTCACTTATCTTTTAAGAATCTCTTATACATTTTTTTCCTCTCCCCTGTTGTGGAGCTGATTTGACTGTTGTGGGGCCAGAACAATGGACAGTTCTGATTTTCCAATGAAAAATTGACAGTTGTTTTGGATCCATATATACTATAGAGCACTTTCTCTGGTGCATTAGTAAAGTTGAAATGGCTGATGCGGGTTAAGGTGGAAAGCTAATTCTTTATGTCTTTCACTCTTGCATTAAAAGATATTATGATTCTGTGGAGCCAAGCTCTTCTCTTACGATGCCGGACTATGTTTTTTTTGTTTGAAACTTCAGTGGAAAATATTTGCCAGTCTAATCTTTGGGCTAGGAAGGATTATGAGAGAGCCTGAGAGAGCATCCTTTGCTCTGGCACAGATGAGAAGACCAACTGGTTCTATTACACAAGTTTTACTTTTAACAGTCAGGTAACTTCATACATGTAACTAAAGCTGTGTGAAATCAATCTAAGGTCCCACAGCTTTTTCCAGCTTGTTGTGCTTGGCTCATTTTTCATTACAAACTGCAATGTACGAGCTGAGCTGTCAGCTGAGGTATGAGGAAGAAGAAAATGTAGCATAGAGTCAGAGAACCATAGAAGAGCCTTGGTCGGAAAAGACTTCTAAGATCATCAAGTCCAACAATCAACCCAGCACTGCCAAGTCATCATTAAACACGTCCCTCAGCACCTCATCATGAAACACAGAACCCGTTCAAAATATTCTCATGTTTGTGAATGAGACACCCATGTCTCAGAAGTAAAAGAAAGAGGTAGATGGACAGGAGGAAAGAAACTTCTTCATGAGCCAATACCACTGAGAAAGATGCAAACTCTTCATGCCCGCAAGGAGCAGGAAGCTGAAGAAGAAAAGTGGAAGGTCTCCTTAGAAGTAAAATCTGTCTTTGATTTGGACAAACGGTTTGGCAAGTATTCAGTAAAACTTATTGGAAGTTGTCATTTCAGAAATCACTAGTTGTGCTGGAAATAATTTTAGATAGATGTTGCTTTTGACACAGAATGACTTTGCCTACATGGAGTATTTTGCCTACAAAAAACCTAGACTAAATCTAGTGGTTTGAGTCAGTATCTTGAGAAAAGTGATCATGGAGTAGAGTCTGCAGATGACACCAAGCTGCGTGGAAGCGTCGATCTGCTGGAGGGTAGGGAAGCTCTACAGAGAGATCTGGATAGGCTGGATTTCTGGGCCAAGGCAAATTCCATGAGTTTCAATAAGGCCAAATGCTGGGTCCAGCACTTTGGCCACAACAGTCCCCAGCAGTGCTACAGGCTTGGGGAGGAGTGGCTGGAGAGCTGCCAGGCAGAGAGGGACCTGGGGGTGTTGACTGACAGCTGGCTGAACATGAGCCAGCAGTGTGCCCAGGTGGCCCAGAAGGCTAACAACATCCTGGCCTGTAAGAAGGAATAGTGTATCCTGTATCAGGAACAGTGCAGTCAGTAGGAGCAGGGAGCTGATCATTCCCCTGTATTTGGCTTTGGTGAGGCCAGACCTCGAACACTGTGTCCAGTTTTGGGCCCCTCTCTACAAGAAGGACGTTGAGGTGTTAGAGAGGGTACAGAGGTGGGCTACCAAGCTGGTAAAGGGTTTGGAGCATATCTCTTATGAGGGAAGGCTGAAGGATCTGGACCTGTTTAGCCTTGAGAAAAGAAGGCTGAGGGGAGACCTTATTGCTCTCTACAACTGCCTGAAGGGAAGTCGTAGCGAGGCAGGAGCTGATCTGTTTTCTCTAGTGACAAGCAATCGAAAAAGAGGAAACGGCCTGAATATTAGGCTGGATATTAGGAAGAATTTCTTTACTGAAGGGTAGTCAGGCATTGGAACAGCCTGCCCAGGGAGGTGGAGTCACCATCCCTGGAAATGTTTAAGAGATGGGTAGATGTTGTGCTTAGGGACATGGTTTAATGGTGTTGACAGGAAGGAACAAGGTTGGACTTGATGATCTTGAAGGTCTCTTCCAGCTAAAACTATTCTGTGATGCTGTGAGTCAGTGGAACTTAAAAGTGGGCATATTTTAATGTGCACAAGTTGATATGATCATAGTTCAACAATTCGACTTTTTTTTCCCCCCCCCAAATGTATGGTGTTTATCCATTCTGCCATATTGTTTATTTTAATGCTATAACTGGTAGCATATGTAGAATAGTGAAAAAAAATAAAAATAGTTTTCTCTCTGATAAAATTTGCTTTTGAATAACTGTTCCTACAATTATTTTCAGTCTATGGAAAATGCTTGCTGACAAAATAAAAATTTAGGATTTCTGGTTGTGAAAAAGAACACAGAGTACAAAGAGCAAGATGGAGAAATGAGTGGAAGTAATTCATTTTTCACATAATTATGCAGCAATTTATTGCAGCTAGTAGTCTCTTTTCTTTAAATGGCTGTATGCAATTCCTTAGCAATTTTGTAATTTATGACTTAATAGCAATCAACATTTTCAATACAAACATATTTGGCTTCTTCTTCTGTTGCAGAAAAAAAGACATTACATTTTATTTCCGAATAATAGTTCGTTTGTCCTGAGCAAAAAGAACAGAAATTAATCTACATTTTCAAGACAAAGCAAAGGCCTTATTTTTAATCTTCAAAAAGAAACATTCAATATTCCTGAGGAAACTGCCACATAATTCCAGTGGAAGAAGAAAATTTACAGAACATGTAAGTAGGGGCTGACCACTTGGGAGGAATACAAGAATATGGCCAGAGAATGTGAAGATGCAATAAGGAAAGCTAAGGCCTCCTTAGAATTAAACCTAGAAAGGTAGGTCAAGGATAACAAGAAAGGATTCTTCAAATATATTGGAGCCAAAAGGAAGACTGGGGGAAATGTAGGCCCTCTGCTGAACGATGCGGGTGCCCTGGTGATGGAGGATACGGAGAAGACAGAATTACTGAATGCTTTCTTTGCCTCGGTCTTTACTGCTAAGGCAGACCCTCAGGAGTCCCAGGCCTTTGAGACTGCAGAAGAAGTCAGGGAGAGACAAGACTGTGCCCTGGTTGAAGAGGATTGGGTTAGGGAAAAGCTAGGTGAACTGGACACCCACAAATCCACGTGCTCTTATGGGATGGATCCGCAAGTGTTGAGGGAGCTGGTAGAAGTCACTGCTAAACCATTCTCCATCATCTTTGAAAAGTCCTGGAGAACAAGAGGGGTGCCTGAGGACTGGAGGAAGGCCAACATCACTCCAATCAATAAAAAGGGCAAGAAGGAGAGCCTGGGTAACTACAAGCTGGTCAGCCTCACCTCCATCCCTGGGAAGGTGATGGAACAGCTTGTTCTTGGAGACATCTCAAAGAATGCCGCTGAGGAAAAGGATTATCAGGAGTAGTCAAAATGGGTTCACCAAGGGCAAGTCATGCTTGACCAACCTGATAGCCTTCTATGAGGACATAACTAGATGAACTGATGAGGGGAGGGCAGTTGATGCGGTCTACCTTGACTTAAGCAAGGCTTTTGACACTGTCTCCCATGGCATCCCCACAACCAAACTTAACAAGTGTGGACTGGATGACTGGGCAGTGAGGTGGGTTGGGAACTGGCTGAAGGACAGAGCCCAGAGAGGAGTGGTCAGTGGGGCAGAGTCTAGTTGGAGGCCTGTGACCAGTGGTGTCCCCCAGGGGTCAGTACTGGGTATACTATTCAATATATTCGTTAATGACCTGGACGAAGGGAGAGAGTGTATCCTCAGCAAATTTGCTGATGATACAAAGCTGGGAGGAGTGACTGACACGCCAGAGCGCTGTGCTGCCATCCAGCATGACCTGGACAGGCTGGAGAGCTGGGCAAGGAGAAACTTAAAGAAATTCAACAAGACCAAGTGTTGAGTCTTGCACCTGGGGAAGAACAACCCCATGGATCAATACAGGCTGGGGGCTGAGCTGCTGGAGAGCAGCTCTGGGGAAAAGGACCTGGGAGTGCTGGTACACAACAGGCTGACCATGAGCCAGCAATGCGCCCTTGGGGTCAAGAAGGCCAAGCGATCCTGGGATGCATTAAGAGGAGTGTGGCCAGCAGGTCAAGGGAGGTTCTCCTCCCCCTCTACTCTGCCCTGGTGAGGCCTCATCTGGAGTCCTGTGTCCAGTTCTGGGCTCCCCAGTTCAAGAGGGACATGCAGCTACTGGAAAGAGTCCAGTGCAGGGCCACTAAGATGCTGAAAGGATTGGAGCATCTCCCATATGAGGAGAGACTGAGAGAACTGGGTCTATTTAGTTTAGAGAGGAGGAGGCTGAGGGGGGAATCTCGTTAATGCTTATAAATATCTCAAGGGCGGGTGTCAGGAAGATGGAGCCAGACTCTTCTTGGTGGTGTCCAGTGACAGGACAAGGGGGAATAGGGCACAAACTGGAACACAGGAGGTTCAATCTTAACATAAGGAAACACTTCTTTACTGTGAGGGTGACAGAGCACTGGAACAGGCTGCCCAGAGAGGTTGTGGAGTCTCCATCTCTGGAGACATTTAGAACCCATCTGGACATGTTCCTGTGTGGTCTGCTCTAGGATCCTGCTCTAGCAAGGGGGTTGGACTAGATGATCTTTGGAGGTCCCTTTGAACCCCTACCATTCTGTAATTCTGTGATTCTGTGTAATTCCATTTCCTCCTTGTCTCGCCTCCCACCTCCACCTTCTTTCATTGTAATGTCAGGACACCATGGTGCAGGATCTTTTTTTCCCCTTTGCTAGGATAGCTAAAGATCATGGGTTTCTGTGTTCAAAATGGACATGCAGTTTTACAAACTGTTCTCTAACTACAGCCATAGAAGTAAAATGTATTTATTCAAGTTTTATTTTTTGGATTGTTTATTGATCAAAAAGAATTTTCTACAGAAGTGTCATGCAACACTTAGAAAAGTGCCACGTTAAGTTTCAAAATCTAGCTGGTGTATGCTTGGTTTATTTTTAACTTAAAATTTGTGTCTGAATGTATATTTAACTTGGGCAAGGATTAATTGTAGTAAGTTAAATTTCTATGAGTAATTTTAATAATCTGTTTAATAAGATTTGTTTTCCAAAACAGATGTTGATGAAAGAAATATCACCTCTAGAGGGCATTGTTAAATTACTTCAGATGATTATTTTGTATTTTATCTGCAAACTACTGCCTGATTAACTGACCCTCATCTGGAATTTTTTAATGATGATTTTAAAGTAATGTTCATATATACAGACATTAAATGTCCTTAAAATTAGACCCCATTTAAAAATTTATGGGAAAGTGTACATGTTCCTGTGAGCTTTGTATCTGAACACGAAACTGGGATAGTTTCAAGCCATAGTTTCAAGTAGCAGTGAGAACTGAATGAGGAAGATGGTGTAGTCAATATTTGGAGTTACTTACATTGAGTGAGCAGAAAATTTAAGGGGAAAAAAAATATTTTTAGTAAAAATACCTCTTAACTGTACCCAGGACTTTTCTAACTTGACACTTATGAAGCCAGTGTGACTCCAGAAACAGGAAGGTAACATTTTGCAGAGCTTAGTGAGGATTTCCCAGTTTTCTGTTTGATACTTTGTAAGATGGAGCTGAATTTTCTTTTTTTCAAGTTGTGACTATCTCTCTTCTGTTGTCACTTGTAATAACACTGAAATCTTGAGTTCATAGCAGCATTTCTATATTTCTATTTTGTTACAGTAACCTTTGTTCTTTCACTCATTTACTTCATACTAGCATGCATCAGATTCACTGTTTAATTCATACTTTTCATATATACAAACGAATAGGTCAGCACATGTCATATGCTGAAATCTCTACCAGTCGAGATCTGCAAACAACTGAACATCTTAAGGAATGATGACAACCCTTTCTCCTTTTCTCTATTTTCCAAAACCAACATGCATTAGAAGAACAGTGTACACATTAGGGTAAAACAGATATGGAAACAATGATATGAGCTATATAGTCCTCTTTGTGGGCTTTACCTTATGGAAATGTTTAATGGAACTTTTTCAATATAGGAGGGCTAGCTGTATGCAATGAATAGGTTGTCAGACATGTTGGTCTCAAAGATGATTCCTGTTTAACACTTCTGCTCAGTCGCCTGTTCAATCTAGAAGGCATGTTGACCCCTTCTTTCCGCAGCAGTATATATATTCAGCACCCAAAAAGAAAATATAGCTTCATTTCAATAATGACCTTGGGTGATGCAAATTAGACCTACATAATGAATGTCAGATCAACTAGAAAATCTGTCCTAGCCCCATTTTACAGGCATGCAGACAAAAGAATGAATTCTATATCCCGTACAATTCTACATAATTGAACAAACTAGAATGGAAATTTGCAGGCTGTTGTGATACCTGAACACAAAACAGTAATTTGTATGTCTTTGGTGTTCTTAGTCTTCCTGTAGTCCCAGACGCATTGAGAACCAAGCACTGAGTTTCTGTGTTGCATGGTGTTAATGGTATGTCCAAGGAGGTGCTGTCCCAAGCCTGTGTTTCACTTCAAGACTCATGGAATGTAGCCTGAGTCATGTAAGAAATGCGAACCTTAATTTCCACAGTTTAATGTGAACACATTAATTAAAAATTTCATGGGGTTTTTTGACCTCGATGACTTTACTGTCTTTTCCTAGAAGTTGCATCATGAATCTTATAGAAAGTTTTGACAAACATACATGTGTTTTATATAACAGTAGAATTGGTCAAAGGATTTTCCCAGAAGATGGAAATTAACTTTTAACTAAAGATGTTGGTTGTTCAAACGATTGATTGAAAAGTCTTTTAAGAAATTTTCACAGAAATTTTAGTTAGCTGGTAGAGTAAGAAATTTGTGTGTGTGTGTGTCCACACACACATGTGCACATATGTAAGCTTTTTTTCCCACTCCAGATAAAATGTTTCATCTTGTAAGTGTATTGAAACTCTTCTTGTAATAATTCAAGGCTTCTCATGACAAAAATATGATCCCAACTGATAAGGAGGTGGATTAGGGAAACATGGTTTCAATAAGATACTACAAACATACAAACTGATCTTGAAGTGACTGAAGATTCAGCATGGAATGCAATGAGATTCTAGGTTCTAATCATAAGCTTTTGTTAGCTTGTTAAGGTACAGCAAGACACTGGGATTCCTGAGGCAGTCATTTTGTTGAGTTAGGTTGGTTTATGGTGATATTCATATTAAATTTGTGTCTCAAATGAACTCATAAAACAAGAAGGAAAATCACTTTTCTACATTTATTTTGTACTAGGGTTTTGCTGATAGTTTAGCTAGTCTATCTCACTAGAAATCAAATGAGTTCTCAATATATTCCAAAGTAATATTCAAGCAGCTAAAACTAGACGCATTTTACATGCTTTTCAGGGTAGCTTCTGAAATTGGATTTAATTAGGATAACCCACACTCACTTGGAAACAAAGCAAAGATGTGGACAGAACTGCTCGTGTTGCGTTCTGACAGCTCAAACCACTATTGCATTTATTTCCTCCTGTACCAAACATATATATGAACACATACACACATATAAAAAAATATAAAAATATAAATACATATATACATAAAATAATGCCAAAGAAACTTCATTCTCCATTATTATGGTCATAATCCAAGTTATGTGGAATCTCTTTCTTTTCTTTTTTTTTTTATTATTTAGCATCATTTCCTTTCCATTGACTGCCATTTTATAAAGACATTTTAAGGTGAGAAATAATAAAATGATACTGCTATAAAAATTGTCAGTTGTACCATGACTTCACATGGTTGAAAACCAACATAGGATCATTACTGGTAAAAGTTGCAGTCTTAACAGAATTTGTTATTGGGTACCTTGATAGCTGCCAAGACCTTCCATTTTTATTACTTTTTTCTAAGACTGTAAATGTTTCATTTATTTGAAATTCCATCCTACAGCAAAATATGGGGTTGTATATGTGCTATTCTGTGCCAACTGTGAAATCAATATACAGTCTTAAATATTGGAGGGACATCATTGTAAACTAGTTATTGATGTGCTAAAGTCATTTACACCTGACAGAGAAGATAGATTATGACACTATTAATTTAACTGGCAGTGGGTATAGGAAGATAACTTGCCATGTAAGCCCACAGACAGTCATCTGTAAAGTTTTTATGCATATTTTGTTCAGCAAGCTATACAGTTCTGACAGCTACGAATCACTTTTAATCTGTCAATTTGAAAGGTTGTCATCAGAAAGTTCAGCTGAAGGAGAAAGTCTGTTTGACTCATCTTAAATGTAAGATGATTACGGTTTGTCACATTTACAAATTATCCTATTCTTAGAAAAATAAAGCTAAGCAGTTTAGCATGGTTATTGTGTAATTTGGAAGGCAGGATACAGTAATGCATCTAAAATAAAAATATACAGTTTTGTAGTGAAACTTGTTTGCTAATGGATGGCATGCAGCAATAGCAATAAAAGCAAAGATGTTTTCCTTTGTAATAACTCTTCATATACATAAAAATATGTAAAGAAAGGAAAAATATAAAAACTGCTGAATGTTCACTTTTTTCCCATGATGTACAGTAGAGATATAAACTCTGCAACTGATAACACAATTCAAAAGATTACTGTGATTCTCCAGATACAGAACTGTTCTTTTTTTTTTTTTTAACTTTCTAAACACTCGTGTGTGATATCATCGACCTTGCACATAGGCCAAAAAGACCTGCCGTAGTTCTATGGCACATTGTCTGATTTGATGCATTTGTAGAGCAGACTTTATGAGAGTTAACATGATGACAATAACATCCTTTGTCTTATAAGGTTGTTCCCTCTCCAGTGTCGTTTTTATACTTTGAGGCTGTTCTTCAGTTTTCTGGGTTTCCAGGACTTGTCCTTGCCTCTCTGGCAGCTCTGGCAGCTGTTGTAAAATAAAGAAATTCAGTTTCCTTCACTATCAGTTCATCTTAGCATGAATGGGACCCTGGGACCATCTGCAGAGGTAGGAGGCACCCATTCCTGCCTTGGAGCAATTGCTCTCTGTTGTTTATAGAAATCACAAAACTGACTTGGCTCCTAGAAGTGCTGCAGCTTTGGGAGACCAGGAGAAACTGAATCATTTTAATGACTGCGTGTGGTAACTATTGGTTCAATAAAAAGTTTCAATGACTCTACGGGGCTTTGAAAATGGCAGTGTGTATTATTCTTCTTCATTTAGCTGAGTACCCTGTATATAATGACAATACACAAAGTGGTAGACAAAAATGCTAATGCAACATGGTCATTAAGGAGAAAAATAACTCAATAACTGAACAACAAACCTTTTCTGCTAGATATAAAAAGTAAAATAATTTTATTGAGTCAACAGTGAATTTCAACAAGAACAAGTAGCTCAGCTATAGTTTGTTCTGCCAATCATATTCTCCTCATTCAGGAGAACTTTTCATTGATTTGGAACGGAAATTTTGTTTGTATAAAAATAAAGGTGCCTCAGGGTTTCTAAAGCCCTGAGGAAGCTTATGGAATAGTTGAAAGTAATTGTGGCCCTTCCTACAAATTAGGGAGCTACCAAAACCAAAAAATGTCCATACAACAGAAATAGAAAGAAAGGCAAAGTCTATTTTTTTTAAGTAGAGACATGTGCATTGAGGCTGTTATGTTCTGAGTTGGTCCCTTAAACATCAGAAAAGTCTATTGGCTGTGGCTTCTTCTCAACAGCTGCTAACGAACTCATTTTACACTAAGCCACACAGAGAGAAAACAATGAGTAACAAAACCTAACACTGCTATTGGGGATGGGTCACATGCACCTCAGATATCAAACTTTTACCTGTTTCACATGCTTGGAACCATTTCAAGCAGGATATGAGAATGTGGGCTGCTCTGAATAGTGCACAGACCATATTATTCATTTTCCCTCATCAAAGCATTTTTTATGAGGTTTAAGCAAGCAAGCAAGCATAAATATAAGCTTATCTCTATCAACATGTGTTTTGCATGCAGGAAATATATTTTTATTTGTCTTCTCTTTGAGGCGCATGCAGTGACTCACCAATCCTTTGTTAGGAAAGATCTATGTTTTTAAGCATTGGCTTAGTCCCTCTTCCTGTAAAAGAACCTAAAAAATTGTTAGGCACTTTTGTGATAAATGAAGCTTGTTTGCATTTTATCAGGCAGGATAACTGCTTGTCATTTAGGTTTCTTTTTGAAGAAAGCAACAATGGGGGAAAAAAATCCTTAAATTCTTTTCCCTAATTTCTCCCCTCATTTATTTCCTCTGTCCTGCTGTTTGGGAGGTTTGCAAACCTAGCTTTTACCTCTAGGCAAGCAGGCAGGCAAGCATCTCCTTCTGGAACTAATGTCAATGTACCTCCTTGGACTAATTGGCAAGTAAATGGTGCAGTCTATAAATTGCCTCCTCAGGAGGCAGTTCCTACCTCAACAACTTCGTGATACTTAGCTCTGAAATTTAGCCCTATATTTAACCCCTTCCTGACATCTATCAAGAGAACGTAAGTCAGTCTTTTTGCAGTTCCGTGCAATGCATGAGAGTATGTCTGAAATTTCCCTGAGAAAAAGCATTTTAAATTAATATTAGCTCATTGACTGTTTTAAGAAGGTTCCTTCTTCGGTTAACAATGTCTCTTGGTAATGTTACTGCTGCATATAGAAATAACATTTGGTAATTCCTTAACTCAAGCTCTTTTGTTGATACACAGGTAATCAAAGGAATAAGAATAGATAAGACCAGAATCCCTTCTAACTTGGACTACAGGACAAAACAGGGTTTTGCTGCAGTAGTCATGTTTTCAAAAACTCTCAGAGTAGTTTCACATTGCTTATCAGAAATTGCTGCTGCACACCTGTTACTGGAAACTCTTCTCTGCAAAGTACACCCCTACACAGTCCAGCTTCCAGGCACAACTTACGATCTTCTCTGGAAGGGAAGTGTGCAGTGGGGTTTTCAAGTCAGTTCAGAATTTTTAGAATTATTTCCCCTGAGAAATTTATGAGGTTATCTACTTAAGCAAGGAGTTTATTTTTGCAGTCAGTGCGTTTCATATTGAAGTGAGTAAAACCAGTTTCTTCACGAGGTAACAACTAAATTGTGTGCCTGTATGTGTGTTTTTTCACCTGAAACCCTTCAACAATAAACCTTCACTTTCACCTTTTTAATTCAATGGGTCATATTCGTAAAATGCAACTTCTTTATCAGTATATGTAATTGAAAAATCTTAGTTTTGTTGCTAGAATGTTTTCAAATGACAAAGAGTACTTCAAAAGAAAACATTTATTTCCTGAAGTGCTACACAGATGAAGAAAATCTTTAATAAGCTGGCACCCTCCTGCTGCGTTTCTATCGCCAGAACATGTCTATGCTAGGCAAAGTTTCATTTCTATTTAGTTTCAATTAAATGTCTGTAATGTAATTACATAGCACAGGAAGAATCTATTGATGTTGTGAATTTGGTTTTTAATAAGATTACAAAAAAACCCTCTAAGGTGCCTCTATAACTTTAGAAATTATTGTCTGTCCATCTAGCTTCTTATGTGCAATGACAACATCCGTCAAATGTCAAATTCAGTAATATTTTATTCTGCTTTGAGAAATACTTTACTTGGCCATTAATTTTGATGGGAGTGCTCAGAATAAAACACACCCACTTAAAGAAAAGACAGCAGACTTGGGTTTATGGTTTATGATGGAAACAATATGATGGCTATTCTGGAAATACCGATACTGATACGATTCTCAGAGATTATATAACTGTGTCAGCAGTAGTGTGAACATTTTTGCTTGTGAAACTGAATTTAAAAAAGCAAGAACAATCACATTTTTACCATTTGTAAAAATATCTAATCATTTTGTAGTTTCACCTCATATTTTAACTTTTTGTCTGAGAAACTGCCTTTCCATCTGTCTGATAGCAAAATTTCACCATTTCATCAATAATACTGTGATCGTTTCACCTTGAATCTATTCATAGAAGCTTTGTCACTTGGGGTATATAAATCTAGTTTGGATGAAGCACTGACATTTTATTAAAATCTTATTTTTTGCATGAAAATCCTCAGCCCAAAATAGAAAATTTAATATGATTGTAGTAAAATATAGATTGTGTCATGGCATCTTTCACATACAAATCATCTTTTCATTGTTGCCTGTATCCCTCAATGAGTTAGTTTCTTCCATTCCCATAAGCAAAATGCGGTTCCCCTGCAAGAATGTGTAACTGACAAGTTGAAATTACTGGAGAGCCAAAATTAAAGGCTTGATAATGATCCAGAAGTATAAGTTTCAACTTTGTTCTAGACTTGAGTCCCCATGTAATCTTAACTGACCCAACTCTTCTTCCTTTAAACAGGAAATTTAAACCAGTGGGAGTATAGAACTACCCCTATTTTTCCTCTGTTTCAAGTTGGTTGATTTGCCTTGACTATCGTACCTTGATATGTCACCTCAGATGGATTTCAGGACACTTTTACCCAAGCTGGCCAAAATGGGAAAAAATAACCCCCAAAGCCAATGCTTTTATTTTGCTGTTGGTATACAATTAAAGAAAGGAATGCAGAATTTGTCAGGGTTGTATCTCTTGATTTGCATGCTTTTATAGGGAGTCAATGTCTTTCTGATTCAGGCCACAGGTCAAGGCTTGGCCAGGGAGCAGGAATCACCAGCCTTGGCTGTTCTTGAATCATTAAGCATAGAGACTTTTAGCATAGCCTCGGTGCTGTTACAAAGATATTTAAAAGTCATGACAGAATGGTCATTGAAGGAGATGGCAGGGGAAAGAGAAGAGTAGGTTATCTTTTCCTGTTAAAGAGAGCTAATGAATCTCCAATGTATATGTACACACAGATGTACACATATATGGCCATATTGTCTTGTGCATATGATTCTAAAACGTAAATATGAATTTTAGAAATAGAATTTACACATTAATAATAAGATTCTAAATATCATAATAAATTTATATGTTATTTTCACAAATTACATAACTTGAAAATTTTTTACCTTTTAAGTATTTTTCTAGTGATTGAAACTGCAAATAACCTGCTTAGTGTTTTTTTCCCTTTCTGACAATGTTGTTTACATTAACACTCTGAATGAGCAAGTTAAATATCTACTGGAGATCAAGTTTTGTTTTGATGAAAGTTTTGTGAACCTCTATTCTGACCATCTTTGAAACTCCGTTTCCTGGAAGCAAAGGATGTCATTCCTATTTTGTCTCATTAAAACTCTTCATTTAAACCATGTTTTCAGAACATCTTGAGTGCTTTAAAACCTTTAATAGATGTACCCTGCGATACAAGTCCGAGACAGTAAATACTATTATTTCTGTTTCACAAGGAACTGTCCTCAGGAAATGATTTACAGAGAGAGGCTAGCACAACTGCAAATTGAACTTCTGACTCTTGAGTTAAAGGCATACACTGAAATACAAGAAATTAAATTTTAACATCAAAAAACAGTTTTGTGAGAGGAGTTAGAAGCTTGAACAGGTTGCCCAGAAAGATTTAGGAGACACCATCTTTAGAGATTTTCAAAACCTGAATAGACACAGTTCTGGACAACCTGCCTTGAGCACAGTTGTTGGACTGGCTGATATCCTGAGGTCTCTTCCACCACCATCCATTTTGTGATTTTGTAGTGCTTTAACCAATGGACAAATTTGCCTTTTGAATTTTCAAAGCAGATAACTGCAAAGAGTGGAAAGAGCATTTCTAGATCTGGGTGCATGCGTTGCTTGCTTTGTAAGGGTGTATGCATTGAAGGGTGTATATATATTAGAACTTCCCGGCATGGAAATGTCTTGGAACTTCACTGTGAACAATTTTTTTTTCCCCCTTAAAATAATCTCAGAGGAGTCTGAGGAACAAGCTGAGTCCCTCCTCCTCTTCCATAGTGCTCCTTCATAGGTGTTTCTGATGAGCTGAAGCACACATGTAAGATGAACTTGCCCTGAAAATTTTGTTTAATTTCTCACTAGAAAAGTAAGGGTATATGCACTTTTTAAATGTATAGCAGTGTGCTGTCTTTGCCATGTACAAAGCTGATAAACTTTCAATGGAGAAAAATAATGTCTTTTAATACAGATCTAATGCAGAATGTCTGCTAGGAAATGTTCCTTCAGTAGCTGACTGAGTTATTTTTACTAAAGTCATTGCAATTATAACCATCATTACTGTAAAGAATAAATAACCTCTTTGTCTAGATACTATGGCCTTTTAATCTGAACAGACAAGGTAAAGGAGAAGAATAGGTGGATAAAGCAAATATTACATATAAAATATTAGTGTGTGTCAACAATAGGTTTAGTTTAGGACCAAGTGTTCATTCACAAATGTGCAATTTCTTCAAGGGCAATGGCACGTGATGCAATGAGCTTAGCATGGGAAGCTGTGGTCTCTTGAGAGTATTCCTCAAGACAGGCACTGGTTGTGGTTGTGCACCTATGTCACTTGCTCACTGGAGTGATTATCTCTCCATAAGTCTGTGCTGTGGCTTCTGGTTGTATCGGTTCAGCTGTGTGCTCATCAAGAGTGCTTGCACTGGAATTTGTTGCCCATGTAGCCTACATTTATCTTTTATACTGAGCACAACACTAGTTATTAAATGCTTCCTTGTTATTTGAATAAGATTCAATAACCGGTGCTGTGTCTCCTCTGTAGAGGTCCTGTAAGACAAATGGATTACAAGTTCTCCATTTTGCTTTGTTCTGTCAGTTTTGTTGACATACTAAGTAGCATCATAGAGTACATCTGCCTATACAAGACTTTGCTTTTCAGTACAGTGAAAGATGCAGTGTGTTCAAGGTGGGATGTTAATAGTGATTAAACACAACTGTTAAATCATTTTCAGACTGGTAAGGATAAAAAAAAGAAAAGTCATGTCAGAGCACTTGTATTGTTATGTTACATTTAATTAAACTTGGAAGTAAATGTGTCCTATATGGTTTAACTTTTCTTTGTGATAATATATGAGGATAAACAATAAATTCATCAAAGCAGAAGTCCTTTTATTAGCCTGTGTAGAATCAGAGACCTTAAATAATTTGTTACTTTGCCAGTGTTTCAAAGTATACGGCAGAAGATCATACAAAGCTTAGTTATTCTGGGATTGGTGTGATAATGAGATCAGTTGGATGTTTTTCCTTTGAAAGATTTGACCTGGTCAAAACAGACTTAGTTGTTCAGATATTCAGAAATATTCTTTACCCTACAACAGCAGACATCTGTAATAATTGGAGCCTTTGAGATGGGTGGACCATGTAGATGTTCTCTGTCTCATTTGTGACAGTGTGTGTGCTTTTCCTTGCTCTTCTAAAAGAAGTAAACTTTGAAAAGACTGTACAAGAATTAAGGTTTATGTTTTTCTGAAAATGTCTCTCTCTCAGCTACAAAGAAAAAGGATCAAAGAAAGTAAAAAGTGTAAATGTCTTTTATTCTGTAACACTGATGTGAAAGTCTCCCTCCTTCTAAAACTGAAGAAGACTCCAGAGGCTGAGGTGAACAGCCTTCACCTTCTGTCTAATACTGATGAAGAATATTTTACACCATTTAATACTATATTTTATATATTTTATATAATATAATATACTATATATATACACTGTAATATACTACATGTGTAATATACTATACATATTTTACACAATATAGTTTGACAGTATAAGCTGCACTAATAATACCTGCAGTTTTACAGGCTGGAGACTGATTGTTTGGGGAGTAGCTCTGATGGAAGGGTTCTGGGGATCTTGTTAGACATTGAGCTAATGTCTTGTTAGATATCCAGCAGTTTGCACTGGCCGCAGAGGAAGCTAACAGCACCTTGGGCTATGTCAAAAGGAACACAACCTGTTGGGCGAAGGCAAGGAACATCATCCTTCACCCTGCACTTTTTAGACCATGTTTAGATATTATGACCAGTTTGGGGCCTGCCACATGAGCAAGAAGATATTGACCAGAGAGCCACCAAGGTAGTCAGGGGCTGGAGCACTTGCTGTGGGAGGAGAGGATGAGGGAATGGAGTTTGTTCAGCCTGGAGAAGAGATGGCTTTGGGGAGACTCAGCCAAGGCCTTTTCATAACTACAACAAAGTTATTCAAAAGAAAACGAGTGAAGCTTTTGGCTGTGGTGCATGGCAAGGCAACAAGAGATAGTTTCACCATGAGGGCAGACAGACGTCAGAACACATTGTTCAGAGAGGCTGTGAGGTCTCTGTCCTTGAAGGTTCTTGGGTCCTGACTGGATAAAGCACTAAACAACCTGTTCTCATCTCATAGATGGCCAAGTTGTTGGACTTAAGATCTCCTGAGGTTCCTTCTAACCTGAGTTATCATAAGGTGCAACCTTCTTTACATAGCTCCATGGTGGAGGATAAACATGAATGTAGAAGATGTACCTGTAGAACCATTAGTAGGGTTGAGATGGCTAGAGAGAAAAGGGGAAGGCCTTTCATAACCTGAATATTTGCAGATCAGTCACATTTAGGATAAGGCAATCTCTACTGCTGTCAAACTATAAGTCTTTCCTGAACATCTTTACTGTGGACAGCCTTTCATAGACTTCAACGTGTTTGGAAACCTCTTTAGATTTGCTTTAAACAGGCAAACACATAAAGCATTGTGTATGTAATAAGACAGGTTAAATACACCCAAGAAGGCTAAACAGTTACCAAAAGACAAGCTGCAATTGCTATGTAAGCCATGAGCTGGCATAACAGTTATGCTGTCTTTTGCACAGCATAAGGTAGACCTATTCTTCAAGTCCTAAAATCAATACAAGTCTTAGTTTTATCACATTCAATTAAGGCTATCTTGCCCTTCCAAGAACTGTAGTATATTAGCTTGGGCAAGGAGCCATACCTGAGTTTCTGTTCTGTTTCCAGGCCCTGAGGAAGCTTGCATAACATTTTTGGTTTGTGTTATGTTCATACAACATAGCGAAGTTTCTCCACTTCTGGCTAGTACATGCGGGGCCTCAGGTGGTGGCAGGAGTCACACTTAACACTAAAATTTTAATATCCTTCTTCATATTATGAAAAGAGTTTTAGTCCCCTTAAATAAATACATAAATCTGTAAATAGTTAACCATTGCTAAAAAGAATCAAATTAGAAAGGACATGATACTCTTCTTACAAAGAAGCCAGAATAAACACTTGGGAAAGAGAGATGAAAATGATTGTGAATTATTTTTGTTGCATTTTGCGTATCTTGAAACTTCAGTGTATTTTACAGATATATAGTTGGCCTTTTAGGGAAAAAAAAAAAAATAAATTGTGTCTGTAAAATGAAACGAGTATATAATAGCAGGATAATTACCTCGTATTTGCAATCCTTATTTTGAGAGGACAGATTTCCTACAAAGTATAAAAACGCCTAATATCTGGGCAAGGCTGGAGTTAAACCACCTGTTTAGCGTATTGTTCCTGAATTCTTACAAATTAGATGACTTTTTGGAATCTCTGGAGAAGTCACTTTTGCTTAAATACAGGGTGGTAGATCTGGTTATAACATGTGAATATATGGCTACCATTTTTCCTTTCTCTATACTGTTAATTCCTGGTAACTTAGCATAGAAAATAGGGGTTTTTTTTTCCAAAGGCATCTTTATTTCTCTCAAAAGATCTTCCTCTTTCTTTTCCCCCTGTTTTTTTGAGATGATTTCTGTAGAAAGGCATTTTCTACTCAAATGGTATTTTGGTTGAGAGGAGCTTTAATTATTATTAAGGGACAACATTTTTTTCTTTGATTTTCCACTTAAAATTGGTTAAATCTTCCACACTAAAATTTTTCAATGCTAGTTGCTCAGACTCTGAAATCCTGCTATGACAAAACACCTCCTGCTACATCCTACTGATTTGGAAAAACTGTCCAAATTCATCAATAACTTAATTAAGTTGTGGGCTAATTCTAGGCCTTGAATATTCAGACTCGTGTGGATTGAAAGTGGAACTCCAACTTCACCATCCTTGCACTAACTAATTTGTCACAGACCTAGAAGGAACAATGTATGGGATGAAAATGCATTATGGGATATTTTAAGATAATAACTGTGAAATCAGGTAGTCTAAAATGCTCATCTCTTATATCAACGTGTTATCACTGTTCCCTATTCTGTATTTTATGTATTTTTTTTTTTAAATCTGAATTAGCTTTTGAAGAGATTTTGAATAACAAAAGAGCAAGGGAAAATGCTAAAAAAAAATAATAATCTTGTTCTGTAACAGTTTATCCATTAGAACACCCACAGAGTTGGATTTCATGATTTGCATCAGTAGAAAGAATAACTCCTATGACTTTTGCAGAGGAGATAGGGGTTTGATTGTTATTTTTATTCTTATTTCTTGACCAATATTACATGGAATCCAGAAAAAACTGTACATAGCATGTCACACTGAAGCAGTTGTTACATGAAAGACTTAGCAGCATCAGTAAAAAAAAAAACAAAAAATCAGATGTGGGAATGAAGCAGTGTCCTGTCTCGTCATTAATTTTGGAAGAGCACGTGTATGACATTATGAGGGATTTTCCTGAGATTTATTTTCAGATTATTCAACATCCAAAAGAATCAAAACGGTGCTCTGCTGGGTAAGTCAATAAGCAGACTAAACATGTGACAGATGCACAGGTGACTTCAAAGATGCCATTACAAGTGCCTGTGGAGATACTGAAGGAGCCAGATGCTGTTGCTTTATACCTTCCACAGCTCAGATTGTGCCCTATGATCACCTTCCAAAGGAGGTGTGTGGTTCAATATGCTGAAATAAACAGTATTCTAACTAGTCAGTTTTTGTCTGCCTTTACTATCTTGAGCTATCATTTAGCACATGTACGTACACAGATAGTGTGAGTATATGTGTGTACACGTGTGTGTATGTCTGAGTTTGTATATATATATATATATATATATACACACACATGCACACTCTGCTCTTACATGTTTCACACCTGCCAGGCTATCCGACAGATGTATTTTAGTTTACCTAGGCATAGGTTACTATACAGGTGCATTTAAAAAAACCTCAAACTACAAGACAGTATGCGTGTTTCAATTAGTCTGCACTTGCATGGTGCATGTTTTTTATTTCTGTTCAAGTTATTTCACAGTAACTGTAAATAGTAAATTTAAACCAATTTTGTTTCTAGCCCTTGCTTTGTCCTGGCCAAGGGTGTCAGCAGACCAATTCCTGTGCCTGCCTCTGGATGGCCGAACACGGTACTCCAGATGAGGCCCCACCAGGGCAGAGTAGAGGGGGAGGAGAACCTGCCTTGACCTGCTGGCCACACTCCTCTTAATGCATCCCAGGATCCCTTGGCCTTCTTGACCCCAAGGGCACATTGCTGGCTCATGGTCAGCCTGTTGTGTACCAGCACTCCCAGGTCCATTTCCCCAGAGCTGCTCTCCAGCAGCTCAGCCCCCAGCCTGTACTGATCCATGGGGTTGTTCTTCCCCAGATGCAGGACTCTACAGTTGCTCTTACTGTATTTCATTAAGTTTCTCCCTGCCCAGGTCTCCAGCCTGTCCAGGTCATGCTGGATGGCAGCACAGCCCTCTGGCGTGTCAGCCACTCCTCCCAGCTTTGTATCCTCAGCAAACTTGCTGAGGATACACTCTGTCCCTTCATCCAGGTTGTTAATGAACATATTGAATAGGCCCAGACCCAGTATCGACCCCTGGGGAACACCAGTAGTCACAGGCCTCCAGCTAGACTCTGCCCCACTGACCACTCCTCTCTGGGCTTTGTCCTTCATCCAGTTCCCTATCCACTTGTGATCCACTCTAGGATCCTTCTCTAGCAGGGTGGTTGGACTAGATGATCTTCGGAGGTTCCGTCCAACTCCTACCATTCTGTGATTCTGTGAGATACTGGGGGCAGTTTGTCTTTCCTACAGGTTTAAACTGTATTTCTTCAATTCTATCCTTTATCTTGTCATCATATTTATTAGCCAGCATGGAAAAATACTCTAACCCTCCATAAGGAAAAAAGTCATGTCCTGTTAGGAAAAATGTCTCAAAAGTGATAATTCTGATAATGCAATCTAAGCTTCTATGTAACACAATTCATAGGAACCCCCCAAAATTTTTCCTACTGTTTTGTCAATTACTAGACCTAGTACAAAGGACACAGCCAGCAGAAAAACAATCCAGTAAGTAGATTCTATTGCACGTAGAGGAGACAGTATATAGGGGATCACTGGGGGTACAAACAAGTCAGATCACAAATAATAGATATCAACCCCAGCGACCCCAAGAATGACATAGCACGACCCATAATAGATGGAATAAACAAAGATACAAGGTATCCCATAGAAAAAATGGGAGACAACCAAGTCAATAGGGTGATCACATAAGATAGAGGTAACCCCACGTTGCCTCCCCACAAAGCCCACCTTTGTAAGTGCCAGACCTGACTGCGATCCAGTTGCATGAGGAGTCAGGAGGTCCTTCCCCAACAGGAAACTCTGTGAAGTGCGTCCACTCCACAGACAGACTCTCCAACCCTTCCTGCAAGTGGGCCCAGCTTTTATGCCCAAAGCATTGTTAACAATTTAAGAGTGGAAATGAGGTAACAAATTTGGAATACTCAGTAATTCCAGAGGAAATTTCTTGCCTGATAGATGGGATAAATTCAGCTGAACAATGAAATCCTAAAGGCTTTCCTAGTTCTCACAATACTTTTCAGAAATACCTTAATGAAAATACTGCTCTTTCCTGTCTTAATTCAACCCATTGCTATTATGAAAAATGTGCATGTAATTTTGGGCTATTTCAAATCTGAGCCTGAGACTGCAGATAAGATGAAAAGACATACTCAATAGCTGCATGGAGGAATTTAACAATCAGACAGAAGAGGTGGATCCTCTTTGTGCTCAGTACTTTTGTGAAATTTCATTTTGAGACAAATTTTTTGAGTTGGTGGACTACCTCTATATCTGGGCATTGTTATGTACATTTGAGTAAGCATAACTACTTTAGCTTAACTCTGATAGTGGTAAATTGCTATAAATTTCTGGAGGTGTTTTAACTAGGTCAGTAACTTGGTTATTTTATTTACTAGTTTTGAATTTTTGTTCACTGGCCTTGCTGATGGGAATACAAAACTTTAAACCATAATATGATTACTATATGTTATAAAGCACACTTGTTCAATGCATTTTTTTTCAGTCATTCTGCTAAGAGTATGTCCTGGTTCCCCAGGCACAGATCCATGGGCCAGCCATGGCAGGCAGGCCATAAGTAGCCCCGAGTCAGCTGGGAGTATCAGGGATTGTAAGAGAGAGATAGACAGCTGGAATCACTTCCTACTTTGCTTCAGGCAGGCCCAACAGACAGACAGGATGTATGATATAGAGGATTCCCTGTCCTCTTTCCGTCAGGCTGAACACAATGACTTAAAGGATAGGGGGTAATGGCGACAAGTTCCTGCCTGGCGCAGCAGAACCACCTCCCCAGTAACAACCCCAGCTCCCCAGGTGCTCTCACATAATCAGCATGAGGCTCTGCAAAGGGAACATGACAATAGCAGGAAAGATGGTTCACCCAGCTTGGAGGTGTTACCAAGGCTAAGTCAGCCTATGCCCTGCATCAAAACCGCTTCCATAAAGAAAGAAAGATGGGTCATTGTCATAGGTGACTCCCTTCTGAAAGGAACAGAACGCCCAAAATGCAGACCAGACCCACTTCTTACAGAAGTCCACTGCCTCCCTGGAGCCCAGGTTAGAGATGTAAAAAGAAAGCTTTCTACCCTAGTACGGCCCTCAGATTATTACCCACTATTGATCTTCCAAGGTAAACAACAATGAAGTTACAACAATAAGTCTGAGGGCAATCAAGAGAGACTTCAGGGCCTTGGGATGACCGGTCGAGGGATCAAGAGGACAAGTGGTGTTCTCCTTTATTATTCTAGTTGCAAGGAATGACTAGAGAAGGAATAGGAAGACACATCACCTCAATACCTGGCTGTGAGCCTGGTGTCACTGGCAGGACTTTAGTTTTTTTTGATAATGGATCTGTTTACATGACATGAGGCCACCTGGCTCAAAAGGACAAAAGGATTTTTGCACAGGAGTTAGCAGGAGTCACTGAAAAACCAGCAGAAAGGTACCTGGGTGTGTTGGTTGACAACTGGCTGAATATGAGTCAGCAGTGTGCCCAGGTGGCCAAGAAGGCCAACAGCATCCTAGTTTGTGTCAGAAATGGTGTGACCAGCAGGAGTAGGGAGGTGATTGTCCCCCTGTACTCAGCTCTGGTGATGTCACACCTCAAATAATGTGTTCAGTTTTGGGCCACTCACTACAACAAAGTTAGTGAAAGGTCTGGAGCACAAGTCTGATGAGGAGTGGCTGAGGGAACTAGGGATGTTTAGTCTGGAGAAGAGGAGGCTGAGGGGAAATCTCATTGCTCTCTACAACTATCTGAAAGGAGGTTGTAACAAGGTGGTGTTTGGTCTCTTCCCCTAAAAAACAAGAAATAGGACAAGAGGAGATGGCCTCAAGTTGCACCTGGGGAGGTTTAGGTTGAATATTAGGAAACATTTCTTCACTGAAAGGGTTATCGGGCCTCGGAACAGGCTGCCCAGGGCTGTGGTGGACTCCCCATCCCTGGAGGTATTTAAAAGATGTGTAGATATGGTGCTCAGGGACATAAGTGATGACTTGCCAGCACTATGGTAACAGTTGGACTTGATGATCTTAAGTGTCTTTTCCAACCAAAACTATTCTATGATTCTATGGACATGTTGGAGTTGGAATAGTTCCAGAGGAGGGCCATGAAAATGATCAGAGGGCTGGAGCAGCTCTGCTATGAAGAAAGGCTGAGAGAGTTGGTGTTGTTCAGCCCAGAGAATAGAAGGCTCCAGGGAGACTTTCTTGCAGCCTTTCAGTACACAAACAGGGTTTATAAGGAAGATAGATGCTTTTTGCCAGGGCCTGTAGTGACAAGACAAGGGATAACAGTTTTAAACTGAAAGAAGGTAGATTTAGAATGGATATAAGAAAGAAATCTTTTATAATGAGAGTGGTAAGACACTGGAACACATTGCCCAAAGAAATTGTGGGTGGACCATCACTGGAAGTGTTCAGGAACTGGTTGAACATGTAAGCAACATGAACAAGTGAAAGATGTTCCTGCCTATGGGATTGAGAGTGGACTAGATGGTCTTTAAAGGTCCCTTCCAACCCAAACCATTCTAGGATCCTGTGAATCCATGATTTGTGAGCAGTGGTTATCAAAATGATGTACTTGAAATTGCATCCTTGCTTTCTCAAGCTTTCATCAGAGGAACATGGTCCTGCAGCCTACTGGTCTGTCTTTGTTTAGAAGTCCTTCAATAGTTCAGATGATAAGAGAAATCTTTACAAGTCATTCCTGATAAACATCATCATCAGAGATTTCTTTCATAGTCTTTGAGATTGTATACCATTTATATGTTGGTGGAGATTAGTGGGAATATCAGTCTGGCCATTTCTTGGAAAAGCTATTTTCGAATAGAAGTGAATTAATTGTTTTGGAAAACTTAAATCTATCAATAAATATTAGAAATAGATTTAATAGATAACTATGTATAGTATACACTTTTCAGTTTTAAACAAAGGATTCAGTTTTAATTATGTGCACTAAGAATATATACTAGTTTGCTTCTAAAGAAATTCCAAAGAGACTCTATTTTATTACTGCTCAAACTCAAATTTGGGGAATATTTAAAAAATACAAAATTTTTATAAAATTATCTACATGAAAGGGTTGGTTGTATGTGGAAAATAAATAGCAAAGGATATTATTATTTCTAATGCAAACATCTGGCAGTAATCCTTGCTTACACAATTAATGGGCATTTAATTGACAATGATCAGTTTATTGCAGCAATATGAAGTGAATGTTTCCCCAGGAACAAACAGCTGTTGCAAGAATTTCACAGCAATTTAGCAAACACCAGGTGATAGCTACATCTAGAATGAAGTGTTCTGTCTCCAAATGAATACAGTAGCAGTGAATCAGAGAAAGATATAAAAAGTGGACTGCTAGACTTATCTGATTTTTTTTCCCCACAGCCTTTGTAGCATTGTTTCTAAATCAACCATATAAAAATAACTTAATAATTAAATAAAATCCAGTGGTATCTCTCAGGGGCCTTTGAAGAGGAGTCTCCATTTAAACCCAGAAAGCATTCATAATAAGACTAAAATGAGACTTTATTTTAAAGTTGTATTGTTTTATTAGAAATTCAAGTATTTAAAAAAACTCCTGCACTTAGAACATTTATGTCTTGTAATAGACCACTATTTGAATCCATTGGACAGGGATTGCTCATACACTTGTGTGTCATTCAGAGTTTGTATGCTAGACCCACAACAGTAACTTTTCCTTATTTTCATTTCTATAGCTTGTATGACAGTTCTAAGATCACGGTTGGATTCGTCTTGAGGAAAAAAAACAAACAACAAAAATCAAAACAGAGAAAAAATTGGCTTCATTCACAAATTTCTGACAATTAAGTAAAAATATAATTATTTCTACCATCTGTCTAAAATTAAATGTATTACTTTTTAATTTTTGTTTCTTGTGAGCAGCTTTTTCCATTATGGCTTAAATAAAGTTTTTCATCTTTCATTATGTTCTCTTATTACTAATTTAATATAATGATAATAGCTATGTGAACTTTGCGTTACTCTGCTTTTGGCATAGATTAAATTGCATATTTTATATGTAGCATGCAGGCTGAAAGCCTGGCTTCATTGATGCAATTTTACTTCTGCAAAATGCCTTATTTACTATGTTATTTTGTATTAGCCTATGCCACAGTCTGCAAACAATACACCAAAATGAGCAAAGAATCAAGGGACAGTTTATAGAACAATGCTTTCATTTTTTTTATGTTCGCGTTCTGCACTAATTCATCTCCATGACAAAAGGAGACAATCAATCATCCTTTATTGTGCTTTTTCTCCATTAAAATTACTATTCTTGATATAACAAAAGGAAGCTGCCTAAGTAACAGGAACATTCCTACATGTTTAAACCAATACATTGATCAGGCTCAACAAAGAACTCCTTAAATCATTAATATGACAATGCAGGTTTTGGATCTATTCATACATATTAATATCAAATTACACCATTGTTGTTTATAATCTTCTAGAAAATATGCAACAACGCATATTAAAAGGATGTTTTATTATATTCCATTAGCTAAGCTTTGCATCTGGTTATTTTGCCTCGTCAATAACTTGTAATTTTCAATGTGAAAATGAATATTCGCTAATGTATTAAACCAAATATTGTGATTCTTTATAATTATTTAAAACTAGGTGCCTTACTGCTGGCCAGGTTTTTGTGCAGAAGGACATCTAGAGAAGATATTAAGAACATATCACAGTCAGTTCGACGACAACTGATAAGACATTAAAAGTTGTTCTCAAGCAACTAAATTCAAAACAGGAATAATTAATATTTTTAGATGGTTGCTAGAAGTCATAACTATACTACTTACAAATCAGTAACAATGTTTTCATTTTATTTGTATGAAGATACAGCATAGATATTTATAAAACCACATTGTTTCAAAAGCCAGTCATAAACTTTACTTCTTTTGTACAATGTCTACCAGCAAATAAAAGGATAACCTCTACAAGCTTGCAATCCCACTGATGAGAGAAATGATAGAAACTGCCAAGCATATTAGATGTAAAAGGAAATTGTCTCAAGGCACTAGTAACCTGTTAACAGGATCTTCTTTTTAGATATTACTGCATATGAAAATTTTAAGGATGGATTTAAGCAGGAAGAGTGAAGTGGATTCACAACTATTATATATAAATATTGGCTTTATGTAGCAATTAATTATCTATGACATAAGTTACTGCTTTGCTTATTTTGTCTTCCTTGGATAGACAGAAAGGTTGCTCTTTGTCTTCTGACTCTTTTTATGAGAAGATATGAATGATATCTAGAGAAAATATTGAAGTAGAACTGTTTTGAAGTTAGTTTTAGTGACTGCACTGATTTGACCAGAAGGTGCTGTTAATTTTTTCATAATGTAACTATCAAAACAAGAATGTCTTTCTGACTCTGCACCTGAATTTCTCACTGTGAAATTATGGTAAAACACTTGGATTAAAATGTGAATAGTTTATATATAACACAGTAAAGTAACAGGATTAAGTTAAGCTAATAATACTGTATGTCATTAACTAGCAAAAAATTCAGATGACTTTAGAACCCCTGAAGATTTCTTTAATTTTATTTTCTTTTTTCTGAATTAATGAGGCCAGGTCATAATATGTTTCAAGAAAACGAAGTCTTTTGTTACAGGAATGCAAATGCAGTGGCACAGCATCTAAAATACTAGACAATATAGATGGCTGCAAGAATAATTTCGTCACATTATAAATGAACATCACAATAAGTTAGGCAACCATTACCTAATTAAATTTTCATGATATCTTCTCTTGTTAAACATTTCCTAGGAATTAATTGATTGTGAAGATTCAATACCTATTTTCATTCATAATCCACAATGTCAATATAAAGTGGTTTTGATTTTTTTGCAAATGTAGTTCTCATTAAAAAAAATGTTCCCGTCTTCTTTCCTTAACTGTTGTCTACTAATATTGTGTAAGCAAATTAGTTGGCTATATAGAATGAAAAACTAAGAATGATAGGTTTCTTGTGATCTGGAAGGTTTTCTGCGTGTAAGGAGCTTTACATTCAGCTTTCTAGGTTTCTCTGCCCCCAGTCCATGGTCCTTTTAATGCTAACCTACATCTCATCTTCTCTTAGTATCTACTTAATACCCTTCATTTGAGTTTTCATGAAGCCTCTTTCCTTACAAGAATTGACAGAGCCATTTATAATAAAAATACTGTCCTAGTTCCCCAGGCACAGACCCATGGGCCAGCCATGCAGGCAGGCTATGAGTAGCCCCAAGTCAGCTGAGAGTTCCAATCAAGGCAGGTTTGTCCCATACCACTTCAACATGCACATTATAAAAGGAGGGAGCTCAGTGAGGGTGGGGTTCCTCCTCTCCCTGAGACTCCTTGCTGATGGTCTGTTCCTGCTGTTGGCATCAAGAACTAGGCTGAGTAGAGCCCTCTATGCTTTATGTTGACTGTTCCAGTTTTGTTATTTTATTAAAGCTATTATTTCCTCTATTAACATGAGGAAATGGGATAGAAAGCCTCTGTCAGTCCTACAGGCATGTGTCTATGAACAGCAAAACAAAAATATCCCAAGAGGAGGACCTGCCAGGAGAAGTACTGCTGCAGTCTCCAGAAGGCAGCCCCCCAGACAGCATAGATGGGCCTCAGATCCTAATTTATGACACGTAACCAATGATGATACAAGTGCAGCCCATGTGGATAGCTTGGATCCATATGCCATTGGCAGTTACATTGCTCAGGATTAGAGGGGCCCTGCATCCAGCCAGGTGGAGGAGAGGGATGAGTCTATTGGAGTGTGTGGGTTCGATGGTCTGACACATCCCTGCCACAAAAACACAAGGCTCTGGTAGAGACTGGTGCACAATGCATCATAATGCCGTCCAATTACATCCGGACAGGATCTATTTCCATTGCTGGAGTGACGGGGCGATCCTGGAAATTGATGGTAGCTGAAGCTGAACTCAGCCTGACTGGATGTGAGTGGCAGAAACACCATATTGTGACTGACCCTGATGCCTCATGCATCCTTGGTGTGGATTATCTTAGAAGGGGATACTTCAAAGACCTGAGGGGGTACCATTGGGCGTTTGGTATAGCAGTGATGGAGATGGATGAAATTGAGCTGCTGTCTACCCTGCCTGGCTTGTCGGAGGACCCTTCCATTCTGGGGCTGCTGAAGGTTGAGGACCAGTAGGTGCCTATTGCTACTAGAACAGTGCACCGGCAACAGTATCAGACAAATCAAGACTCCCTGAACCCCACCCAAAAGCTGCCTGGCCAACTAGAGAACCAAGGGGTGACCAGCAAGACACGCTCACCCTTTAATAGTCCTATTTGGCCAGTGCAGAAGTCCAATGGAGAGTGAAGACTGACTGTGGACTATCGTAGCTGAATGAAGTCACACCATTGCTGAGAGCTACTGTGCTGGACATGCTAGAACTCCAGTACAAACTGGAGTCCAAGGCAGCCAAGTGACATGCCACGACTGATATTGCCAATGCATTCTTCTCAATCCCATTGATGGTGAGTGCAGGCCACAGTTTGCTTTCACCTGGAGGGGTGTCCAGTACACCTGGCATCAAGTGCCCCAGGGGTGGAAGCACAGTCACGCAATTTGCCGTGGAGTGGTCCACCCTGCAGTAGAAAACGGTGGAATGCCAAGCATATGCTTATTGAAGCATATTGAAGCATAAGCATACTGAAGACATCATTGTATGGGGTAACACCGCAGAAGAAGTTTTCAAGAAAGGGAGGAGAGTAATTCAAACTCCACTGAAAGCAGGTTTTGCCATCAAAAGAAGCAAAGTCAAGGAACCTGCTAGAGAAATCCAGTTCCTAGGAGTTGAATAGCAGGATGGACGTCACCAGACCCCATTACATGTAATTAACAAAATAACAGTGATGTCCCCACCAACTAATAAAAAAGAGACATAAGTTTTCTTAGATGTTGTGGTTTTCTGGCAAATGCATATCCCAGACTACAGTCATAGTGTGAGCCCTCTACATGAAGTGACAAGGAACAAGACTGACTTTGAATGGGGCCCTGAGCAACAACAAGCTTTAGAACAAATTAAGCAAGAAATTGTCCATGCAGTAGCCCTTGGGCCAGTCCAGATGGGTCAAGATGTTAAGAACACCCTCTACACTGCAGCTGGGGAGAACAGACCTACCTGAAGCCTCTGGCAAAAGGCTCCAGGGGAAACTTGGGATCGACCCTTAGGGTTTTGGAGCCAAGGATACAGAGGATCAGAAGCCCGCTACGCTCCTACTGAAAAACTGGCAGCGTATAGAGTTCAAGCCCCATTGGAAGTAGTTGGCACTGAAACACAGCTCCTTCTGGCACCACGGCTACCAGTGCTGAACTGGATGTTTAGAGGGAAGACTCCATCCACACACCACACAACTGGTGTGACATGGAGTAAGTAGGTCGCACTGATCACTCAGGGAGCTAGAATAGGAAATCCCAATCGCCTGGGTATCCTGGAAGTAATCATGGACTGGCCAGAAGGCAAAGATTTTGGAGTGCCACCAGCAGAAAACATGCTGCATGCTGCAGAGACCCCCCCATACAGTGACCTACCAGAAAACGAGAAGCAGCATGCTTTGTTCACCTATAGATCCTGTCGTCTCGTAGGAAAACAGCGCAGGTGGAAAGCTGCTGTGCGGAATCCTACACAACAGGTTGCAGAAGCAGTGGAGGGTAAATCTGAATCAAGTCAGTTTGCAGAAGTAAAGGCCATCCAGCTGGCTTTAGATATTGCTGAGTGGGAGAAATGGCCAATACTTTATCTGTACGCTGACTCATGGATGGCAGCAAATGCCCTCTGGGTGTGTACAACAATAGAAAGAAAATGCCAGTTGGCAGCACAGAGACAAGCCCACCTGGGCTACCTCACTGTGGTGAGATATTGCTGCCCGATTAGACAAGCTGGTTGTAAAGGTACGCCGTGTAGATGCCCACGTACCCAAGAGTCAGGCCAATGAAGAACATCAACCAGCGGGTGGATCAGGCTGCAAAAGTAAAAATATCTTAAGTGGATCTGGACTGGCAACAGAAGGGTGAATTATTCTTAGCTCCACGGGCCCATGATACATCAGGCCATCAAGCTTGAAATGCGACATATAAATGTGCTCGTGACTGAGGCGTGGACTTAACCATGGACACTATTGCACAAGTCATCCACAAGTGCGAGACGTGTCACAATTAAACAAGCCAAATGGATCAGACCCCAGTGGTATGGAGGGTGCTGGCTGAAATATAAATATGGTGAGGCCTGACAGAGGGACTACATCTCACTGCCGCAAACACGCCAAGCCAAGCGCTATGTCCTCACTGTGCCACCACTGGATGGCTAGGAACATATGCTGTGCCCCATGCCACTGCTCGTAACACTATTCTGGGTCTTGAAAAACAATATTGGGGCACCATGGAACCCCAGAAAGGATCAAGTTGGACAACGCAACTCATTTCCGAAATAGACTGATGCACACCTGGGCTAAGCAGCATGGGATAGAATGGATATATCACATCCCTTACCATCCACCATCTGCTGGCAAAGTCAAGCGATGCAATGGGCTGCTGAAGACCGCACTCAAAGCAGTGGGTGATGGCATGTTTAAAAACTGGGACCAACATCTAGCAAAAGCTACTCGGTTAGTTAATACTAGGGGATCTGTCAATCGAGCTGCCCTCACTCAGTCAGAGCTTCTCCATACTGGGGAAGGAGACAAAGTCCCAGTGGTGCATGTGCGAAATATGTTGGGGAAAACAGTCTGGGTTACTCCTGCCTCGAGCCAAGGAAAACCCACTCATGGGTTTGCCTTTGCTCAAGGACCTGGGTGCACGTGGTGGATAATGCAGGAGGGTGGACACGTGAAGCGCTTTCCAGAAGGAGATCTGATACTGGGCAAGAACAGAAACAGACAGTAATTGGAACTGTGGGATGTTAACTGTTATATGATGCTGCCTGTTAATACTTCCCAACACCAGCATTCTCACCATGAATTGGAGTGCACAAAGCATCCCAGACTAGAGCTCCAGATGAACATTGCATCCTTTTGAGTCACCCTAAAGGACTGATAATACTGCTATTTTCATTTCTCAATATCCACAGAAACTTGGGCATGATGTAGATGGTATGGGATAAGGCCGGGAATGGTGTCCTGGTTCCCCAGGAACAGACCCATGGGCCAGCCACGCAGTCAGGCCATGAGTAGCCCCGAGTCAGCTGAGAGTTCCAATCAAGGCAGCTGACTCACGGGTGTATCCCACACCACCTAGTCATGCTCATTATAAAAGGACGGAGCTCAGTGAGGGTGGGGTTTCTCCTCTCCCTGAGACTCCTTGCTGATGGTCTGTTCCTGCTGTTAGCATTGAGAACTAGGCTGAGTTCTATGCCTTATGTTGACTGTTATTCCAGTTTTGTTATTCTATTAAATCTGTTCTATTCTATTCTATTAAATCTGTTTATACTTCAACTCACGGGTTTTCTCCTTTTTTTCCCCGATTCTCCTTCCCAGCTGAGGATGGAGCCTTGGGTGAGATACTAACTGCTACGGTTTAGCCCTGAGTACTGGCTAACTGTAGACAAATACTTACCTAAGTTAATGGATTAAATGGTGATCACAAGAATCAAAACGACGAAATATGATGCAGGAGTATCCACTGAGTCACTCTGAATGCTGAAGGTTGTATACAGTTGTGTATTGCTTATGAGTCATATCACATACCCAGTAATTAAGGAAGAAACGTGCATCGTATGTTTTATGGCCGTGAATGCCAAGATGTCAAGTAACTTTTGTATCAACTGCAAAGAAAAAAACATATATAGTCTCTATGGCATTTTGATGGGTATAATTATTTTGGAAGAACTGTGAGAATAAACCAATGAACTGTGCATTTTCTGAGCAAAGCTGTTTGGAGTCTAGTTTCAAGTTTCCCTCTCATAATCTTGGAGAGAGAATTTGCAGGTAAGAGTTGTCCCAAATTAAAAGGAAAATTAACATTTAAAGGTAATATGCTGAAAACCCAGCTGCCAGCTTCATTTCAGCTTTCTTGTGAAGCTGTTACCTGAAGGACACTTCAGCTGAATATATAGTTTCATTCTAGTATTTGCTATTTAGGATCATACAGGGGGGTGGATAATTCACAGATAGCAGGGATTCAAGTCATGACTTGCACTTGAGAATTAGCCTTCAGGCCTGGAGCACAGGCTGTAGATTTAATTAACTTTCTAGTTTCTACTGTTCCCGAGGATTGTTTTTTTGTTTGTATAGTTAATCAGCTTTTTTTGGGCAGAGGCAATTCAAACTTTCACGAACTGCGTCTGAAATGCATTGTTCAACAAAAAAAATAGAAATATGTTCCTTCATTCCTCACCGTTGAAAGTCTGGTGTCAAGAAGCGTTTGAGAGAATTCAAAAAGATTCCTGGTCTAAATTTTACATAGCTGACTAGCAAATCCACAAGGTGAAGGAGATTTCGGTCTTTTCTGTTGCTGCTGACATCTTAACTCTGGCTGTTAGCTGCTGTGCTGGCTACGAAGTGCCATTTAGTGATCAACACTGGTAAGATCATTTATTTACAAAAAAAGTAATATTATTATGTATATTCTTACTAGTCACTTGAACTATCAAAATTTAGTTTCTTTTATCAATTAATATAACAAGGAATCCTTATGAAGCTGTATTAAGAAAATATCTTAATCCATTTCAGGTACCTTGATTAGTTGTATGGTCAATTGAGATTTTGCTTTTCTTGCTTTTTGATGAAGCATAAAATCAAAATCTTGTGACCAAAACTTTTGTATGGAATATGAAAGCTATGACAGTATTCATAGCAACTATAAAATAAGTTAACTCTGAAAATTTTGTAGTTACGTGTTTTCTCTCTTTTAGAAGCAGAAGATTTATTTGAAATAAATTGTAATAATTGGAATATAATTAATTAACTTCTATATTTTCCTCTTAATGTATAAAAATCATAATTCATCACTGTAGGTATGTAATACCCTCTTCCACATATACGTACAGTGCTTGAATTTTGGAACTGTAAAGATTCAGCTACAATTAATAGTTTAGAACCTACAGAAGAATTCAGTCAAAGGTTTTCTTTGTAGCGTTTCTAATATTGGTCATTATACCCTGGTTATTACTTTAAGCAAGTGATACAGTATCTAATACAATCAAAATTCCATTTGCAAAATCAATATCCATGACTATAATCCAATAATTATGTAATAAACTAAGTAAGGTCATTGTAGAATAAGAAAATGAGTTCAACACTTAATGGACTTTTAAAAATCTATATATTGCCATATTTAAACCCTGTAACTGCTAGACATTTGAAGAACAATGACCTCAAGTATATATATACCAATGTATGCAGCCTGGGGAACAAACAGGAGGAACTGAGTTCTGCACCCAATAAGAAAGTTATGAAATAAGAACAACTGAAACATGGTGGGACATGGAGGATCACAATGGATATAGGTTGTTTCACTAAGACAAGCAGGGAAGAAGAGGAGAAGTAGTCATGCTCTACTTTAAGGATTACCTTGAGCATATAGACGTCAACTGGGGCGATTGTGGAAGCCCTACCAAATGCTTCTGGATTAAAATCAGAGGTGTCATATCCAAGGGGGATTTTACAGTAGGTATCTGCAACCAATCTCCAAACCAAGATGATAAGGCCAACAAAGCAATACTTGGGTAGCTTAAGCAAGCTTTAGGTCAACAGAAACTGGTTCTTATGGGTGACTTCAATCACTCAGGTATTTGTTGGAAGAACAATACAGCAGCTCACGTCATCCATCAAACTCCTGGAATGCATATAGGACTGTTTCTTCATATAAATGTTAGATGTGACAACCAGGAATGAGACACTGCTGGACTTGCTACTCACAAACCTGCTTTGTAATATCTATAATATCTCAGTTAGTGATAGCCTTGGCTACAGTGATCACAATATGGTGGAGTTTGGGACCCTGCTGAACATGCTGAAGGTTAGTAATAAGACAAAGGTTTTAGATTTTAGAAGAGCAAACTTCAGCTTGCTCAGAGCTCGGTTGAGATGGATTCCATGGGAAGCTTCTATGAAGAGAAAAGGAGCTAGCGAGTTCTGGAAGTTTTTCAACACTCTCCTGGAAGCACAAAACCGGTTCATCCTCTTTAAAGATCAGGGCATTAGGTGGAGCAAGAGATCCCTCTGGCTTAACTGTGAGCTTCTGTCTGTCTGCTCAAAACTAAAAGGGAAACATCAGAGATGGAAAACTAGACAAACTACAAAGACATTGCCAGGACATGCAGAGATGCAGTTAGAAAAGCAAAAGCTCAGCTTAGGTCGAAATTGGCCAGAGAGTTAAAAACTACAAGAAAGAGTTCTTCAGCTACATAAATAACAAGCAGAAACAGAAGGGAAATTCTGGCCCACTGTTAAACAGGAGAGGTGAATTAGTCACCAGCAATGCTGAAAAGGCAAAGGTTCTCAACACTTGCTTCACCTCTGTCTTTAACAGTACTGTTGGGCCCTAGATGTAAGGTGTAGAACGAGAGGACTTGGCTTGTCTCAAACCCTTCTGAGACTGGCTTGTGTAAAATTGAAATTACTCAGAAGTATTATATAAACCCTGTTTGTTAAGAACAGAGAAAACCAAAACCAGAACAAGTTAGCAGAACAAGGATGTTAGTTCTTGGTTTCGCATAAGCGGCACCAAGCTAATGTTCCTCACTTTGCAAGCCGCAAGGTTGCCGCAGTAAGGCCTCATAAAACTGCAATGAAGTATGTTTGCTCAGAGGCAAACTTTGAGTGATTGCAATGAACTACATGTGTGTAAACTTTGGGGAACAGGGAGGTCTGCTGCCAGATATAACCACCAAGATAGATCCCTGCATAACTCCTATGCACCTACTGCGCTTATCTCTACCCTCTAAGCAATTGGCACCAACCCCTTTTTGCATTGCATGGAAATCACACTAACCACCCAGAAGACCATCGACATAAAAGCCGACTCCATAGTTGAAGAGTGTTGGTGGGAGCCCCTACCAACAACAACACCCAGGGTGAAGAGGACCAACAGAACATCACTGGATCCGCAGTTGGTGACTACCTTGTTTGCACTATCTCTTTCTCTTTTCTCTTCATATATAGCTCTGCATTTAAGTGAGTAGAAATTGTAACTGGTAATTTCAACATCTGGCCTCATTTGTGCCTTAGTTCCAATCAGGTAAGACTAGTCTAATTATCTCCCTGCTACAGGTCAGGTCAGAGCAGCTAATGTTACTGACCAGGTCAGGACATTAAATTGGGGTTTCTTCCTGTTGCTGGCCAGAATGGAGAGGCTGATGTCACTGACCAAGTCAGGACACTAGGCCTTAGGAAGAAAAATCCAAGTCCATGAAAACGCAGGCATATCATCAGTGAAGGAAGAGTTGGTATGTGTAATCTTAAAGGAGCTTTACCCTACTGATCAATCGGCCCAGACGTCATCTGTACAAGGGTGTTAAGAGAGGTGGCTGATGTCATTGTGTGGCCACTATCCATAGTCTTTGGGAAGTCATGGAGATCACGGGACATTCCAGAAAACTGGAAGAATGTTAATATCACCCTCATGTACAAAAAGGTCTTAAAGGAGGATCCAGAAAATTATAGGCCTATCAGTCTTACTTCAATCCCTGGGAAAGTTATAGAATGAATCCTCCTGGGGGCTATCACAAGTCAAATGAAGCATGTGATTAGATAAAGCCAGCACATTCACTAAGGGCAGTTTGTGCTTGACAAACCTGATTGCCCTCTACAACAATGTAACCTGCTCAGATGATGCGGAGCGAGCGGTGGATGTCGTCTACCTGTATTTCTCCAAGGCTTTTCACATGGTTCCCCACAGCCTTCTCCTAGAGAAACTGATGTGTTATGGTCTAGCCAAGTGGTCTGAGTGGTAGGTGGGGAACTGCCTGGCAGGCCGCATCCAGAGCTTGGTGGCAAATAGCTCTTTTTCAGACTAGCAACCTGTCATAAGTGGATTCCCCCAGGGATCAGTACTGGTCCCAACGTTGTTTAACATCTTCATAAGTGATCTGGATAATGGGATCAAGCATACCCTGATGAAGTTTGTGGATGATACCAAACTGAGTGTGGAAGTGGACACTTTGGAAGGGAGAAGCACCCTGCAGGAAGACCTGAATAGGCTGGAAGAGTGGGCTAACAAGAACCTTATGAAGTTCAACAAGGACAAGTATAAGGGAAAACATAATCCAGGAGTGCAACACAGACTGGGATCTACCTGGCTGGAGAGCGGCTCTGTGGAAAGGGACCTGGGGGGTCCTGATGGACAACAAGTTCAATATGGGTGAACGGTGTGCCTCAAAGGTGTTCAAAGGACTGAGCAGCCTGCCATATGAGGAAAGGTTAAGAGAACTAGGTTTATTCAGCCCTGAGAAAAGAAGGCTTAGGGGAGACCTCATCACATAAAGGGTGGCTACAATGAAGATGGAAAGTCTCTTTTTACACGGAGTCACATGAAAAAGATGAGGGGTAAGGGGTACAAGTTACTCCTGGAGACATTACAATTGGACATGAAAGGAAAATTTTTCACATTGAGAACAATCAGCCACTGAAAAAATGTCCACAGAAAAGTGGTGGATTCCCCAATATTAGACACTTTTAAGATTCAGCTGGACAGGGTTCTGAGCCATCTTGTCTAGACCATGCTTTTGCCAAGAAACGTTGAATCAGATGATCCTTGAGTTTCCTTCCAACCTGCTGTTCTATGATTCCATGATTTAAGTGCAGTCAGGTCATTTACCGATATTAGTACATTTACAGTTCTTGATTAAAGAACTGTTGACTGTACAAACATATCAATTGGCATTTTTCTTAATAAAAGGGTGAAATGGTTTTGACCTTTGAGTATATCACAAATTCTTTATCTGAACACTTTGCAGCAGAGGAGTGGGAAAAAATTGCTATTCCCAGCTCTTTCCAGAATACTCCAACCATCCGGCCACTTTCCAGGAGGCATAGGATCTTTTCTACTTTCAAAATAAAGAAGCATCACATTTCTTTCTGTGATGAGTGTGAGTGACTTCATGTGTACTATGCAATGATTTATTTTTGTTCCCACAAACCTGTTTTTGAGAAAACACAAGGTTTCCTACTAAGAAAATGTTCTCTGCTTCCGCTGTTAAATGCTATTTAAAACAAGTAATTTTTTTAACTTTAAAAATTAATTTTATGGAATATTTAGTGATACTGTGCTTTGTGAATGATTGGTAGGGAAAACAAGGGGTACCCTGTTATGTAGATGGGTCATGATCATGACTTGTTCATGGTTATCCAAGGCAGCTGGTAGATCTAACATGTTTGATGTTCAACTGCTGCACACCACGCCACCTCATACAGGAGTCTGGCAGAAAATGTGCTACAGAAGCATTTAGGAGCAGTTAGCACTCCAATGTGGCAGTGTTGCTTGTGTGAAGAAAATGTTAAATTTAGCTTTTTTATTTTAAAAAGCTGCTTATGTTGCTCTGCAGATATACAAAGATGTGAAGAAAGTAGAAAAAGTGTTCAGAAAGTAACATCTGTTTAGGAAGCTTCCCCAACAGAGTATTGGTTACTAAGGGACACAGAGATTTCATGAAATTTCACAAAATTTCTCTTGTTTCTCAAGGTCTATCTGGTCTTCATATAAAAGTGTATCTTTGACCTTTTTTGCTTCAAGTGCAGAGATAAAGTAGCTGAGACTTAATTATATATAGGCTGAAGCATGGAGATTTTTATTTTTAAAAAATATATACTTTGGAGTAGATAAAGAAAAAATGACATGTAAAATTTCAGGAGGAATGGATAAACCCAGTCATAATCTGATTTGGAAATTTACCTAAGCACTAAAGTTATGCTAAAGAACCCAGTATGTCAACTTAACATCTTACTTCAAATGAAGCATTTCTGTAGGCTCTTAAGTAAGATGGGAAAACATCGGTTCTTGCAGCAATGAAGAGGGAAACCTGCCACCTCATGAATTACCAGAATAACTCCAGAATTCAAGGTCTTAGTTAAGAACAGACTGATCTCAACTTGGTTGTTTCAGTTCACTGAGTTCTTGGCTAACTGGGGCTTGAGACAGAGTGAATGAAGATGAGTTGCTTGTACTGAGAATTACATATACCAGGTGCTGTACTGCTTGCCATCATATATTTTAAATGAAATACAGTCTTATAAAATATTTGCCTATTTCATAGTATTTGAAAAAGTGAGATTGCTTAGTCATTGCTTAGACACCTAAATGCCTACAGGCTTTGAGGATTTCCTAAGCCAAAATGTAGGCTAGGAGGGGAATGTTGCTATTATACTTCCAGTGGGAAAGTTAAAATTTGGTTAAACATTTACCATAGAATAGTGCTGGTTCTCAAGGACAATCAGTATTTACTTTAAAATTGCAACATTATTAATGCACTTATCTCTCCTAAGTTTCTATACTTTTCTGATCAATACTGTCTGTGTCCTGCAAATTTATAGTAGTTTCATCTTTCAGAAAATTAGCGCCCTATGCATGCAGGATATAGAGGGAAGAGCCAGTGTTTGAAGTGAAAGGAAAAACATGGGGTATATTACTTCACAGCAGGAGAGGTTTCTAACTCCCTTCTTAAGCAGCACTTACATCCACTCACCTTGCATTAGTTAACATTATAGACAGTTTTTCAGCTTGAGTGACAACTCTTCCAGCTCAATCAGCGTAACCAATAAAATGCCATGTTGGTGCCAAGCAACGTGTTATAGTGTGTCATACCTTGCACTCTTTGGATTAGTTGCTGCTGCTCTGAAATGTTTCAGTGAAGTGGAGTAGTTGTTTCAGAAGGTATGATTTGACAATACACTTGATGTAGGATGTAAGTGCTCAAGATGTGGCTGACACAGGTCAAGGGGGCACTTAACATTATATCACATTTTTATAGTTCATGGAGGATTTAAGGGGAAATACAAACTGTTTCACACAGTGTTTTCCGGCACAGGTTCTAACCTATGATCAGTTTAACACCACATAATCAGCAGAGGTTGTTTTTCCAGGCATTATATTGCAATCCCAGTTTTCTCTTTGAGTAACTTGGAAGTTGTTGCCAGTGAAATCACAGTATCTTACAGTAACTAAAAAGGTGTTTAAAATGTTCACAGCAGTGATATTTTGTGTTTTGACTGGCTGAAGATGTCAATGTGCAGAATCCCTAGGGTCTAATGAAATTGTTCTATTTTGCTTGCAGCAGTCTATTCCTTGGCCAGATTATTATCCAAAGACTAATTTCAGTAATAGCTTTATTAATTTTTCTTGTATTAGAGATGTGGTCACTGAATTTTGTCCCAAGAATGGCTAGATAATAAGGTGTGCTGCATTTAGTTTCTGAGAGAATTTTTACAAGTTATTGAATCATCATTCACAGTCTTGTAGTCTATAAAATGTTTTGAAACTTATCACATATTTTTCCTATCATATTGCTGCAAAATTTTTGGTTGCCTGACTAATGCAATTTGTCAGCTGCTTTGCATGTGTGACTTGCTCATAAACAATGTTTTCTTAGTGACAGTTGCTGATTAGCTCTTGAGCCCCTAAATTTTCCTCTTGCCATCAGCAAAGCAAACCAGCAACTTACTTAAGCACACTGGAGTAAAGCTTTTATGAACAAAACACAGCAGCCCAAGGTACTGTTTGTCATAATGTCATTTGTATTTGAAGAGATTTTGGTTGCATCACTGAAGGCTCAACGAAGGTTTGTTGATTTTCTTATCTTCAGCACCGAGATCCTCATACTCACTGGTTTGCAATCTAAATCTGACCTTCAATTTTCTGTTAATCTCATTATTCTGATCACACACAGGTCCATCGGCTCTAGTTGGTGAGGAAGATGTTAACTAGGCTCTACCTGGTTTGTTTAACTCTTTATAAACTATATACAAATTTGACACAATTAAAGGGATTGATTAGGTGTTGGTAGTATTTTAGAATAACTCTTGCATTCCCAAATGCACATACGTGTAGGCCTTATAAAGACAAGGAGAGCACTTACAGAAATCAGCTGTGTAGATGTTGCATACATGGCTTATTTAGAAAGTTTGTCCTGATAACATAGATTTCCTCCACCATCCACAGCCCGCCAAGGTTTCTTGGGAGAAAGCAAAATGCAAGGCCAGAATGAAGTTCCTTGCTAATGTGGGCCTTGGCAAATGACAGACTTTAGCTACCTGATAAGAAATACTGAACATGGAGATACTTTTCAAATCCAGTTGTCTTTCTTGACATACCTGCCAGTTTAGAATCAATACCCTGAAATCCTTCCCTGAAAACAGGTGCCTATAGATTTTGTTTTCAGGACTGTGCAAAAAAAATTTAATAAAAACCAGTCATAAATGATAGTTTAAATCTCTTTTCTGCTTCCTACCTTTCTAGAGAGTGACACTTCCACTAGTCATATACCATGTTTGGAGGGATATGCATGCTTCTCCTCTCATGCTGTGATGATGAGAAAATCTGCTCTGCAAGTACACCAGAAAAAGCAAACATAAACATTAAGGACTCTTTTGTTGTAGCCTAGAGATTAGACTATGAAAAGCTTTAGGCCCTTTATGGGCCTAAACTAAAGTTTCCATAAGCACAATATGAATTAGGAGATTTCGAGTGTCATAACAGTAAATTCCAGTTTCTAAAATAGAACTGATTGCTGATGTGACTCATCATTCTTCTTCATATAGACATAGTTGGATGGCATTGGACTCATATCTCTACATAGCCTGTTTTATGCACTAATAAAGCATTTAAATTAAATTTCTCCAAAGTATTAGATGTAGAATACCCATCCCTGTTGTTATACTGTTAAGGCTATGTCCTGTTGTTTCCAAACTAGGAGACTTATGTCTCATTAGGATCACACTGTAACAGACATTACACTGTCTATGCTAGATTTGCATTTTCCAGTCCCACAGCAGGAGCTGACATCACTGTGACAATAATCCTGGAATCACTGCATTCAGCAGAAAACCACTAACTAGTGGTTTAAAATTTAGCTACTGGTATTTGTTCGCTTAGGTCTTTTTTCCCCTTTCCTCTTCAAAAGGGACACTTGGAAAGTCTTAAAATGTCCTGTGTTTGTTGGTTTAACTGGACAGAGTTGGGAGGGACAAGGTCGGCAGAGAAGTGCACTAAGGACATGCATGGGTCTGGGAAAAAATAGTGAAAACAATGATGTCATTTCTTTAACGCTTAGTGCTTTAAGAAGTGCCAAATAGTAATCAGCTCTGTTTGAGAAGGGGTTGTGGTAGAAATCAAAAGATACAGTTGAATATTTGAGGTAAGAGTCAGCTAATAAACAGCACAGTCAGGTGAAGCTTTGTGCCCTTGTAAGGCACACCAAGAGAGTCTCCTATCTAAAAGATTTCTGCCATAACTGAAATAATATTAAAATGCCTCCAGTCAAATTAGTCAATAAGATATAATTAACATTGGAATGCTCCCACTCTCTGATGACCCAATTATTAATACAGTTTTACAATAATAGAGGAAGAGTGTATTACAAAGTTCTGTAGTAAACAACACTGAAAATTACAGGAATGAGATGGAGTTCCTAAATTCAAACACCTTTAACTCTTTCATTATATGGGTATCTTCTCAGGAGTTGCCTGTTCCACTTAACTAGTTTAGAAACCACTTCCAAACCAGTAGTGATAACCACCAGAATGCAATTTAAAATGCTCAAGTATCAGAAACACAACTTTGTTCTAAGAGCTGATAATCTCAGATACTGTGAGAAGATAAAGCCTTTCTAATGGCAAATATGTATATATATATACATATAAGAAGGAGGAAAATCAGATTCCTATGGACAAATCACAACAGTGTCTTCCCAATGGAAGTGAAGGTGACCAAGTTGCTTTCACACGTCTCTAAACATATTCAAGGACTCACTTATTATGAGAACTGCAATTGTTCTACAAATCTCCTCAGCCAGAGAGGTCTACAAATGTGATATACAACACTTCTAACTATCCTTTAGTTTTAAAGTTATTGTTTATCCTCATTTGGCTGTAGCTTTACTTTGTTACAATAAAAGTTAAGGTGAACTCACAGAAAGCAGTTATGATAGCTTTTGTCATTTCCAGATGATTATTTTAGACTGTTGCAAATGTTAAATGTTATTTAAAACTTGTGAGCTATATAGTCAAGTGTTTCTACTGTAAGAAGCACATAAAAAAAAAACAAACCAAAAGCAAAAAAAAAAACCAACCAACCAAAAAAGTACTCCAAGAGGCATGCCTCTCATAGGGGAAGATATTTCTGACTAGGGCTTGTTTGAGTTATGAGTTTAATATAGATAACTAAAACTTGAAACCAGGAACAAAAAATTATTACAGTCGAAACAAGGAAGAGAGTAGTCCAAGTTAAGGGATGACTCCTTATCAGATATAAATGGCAAGATTTCTATTTTGGTCAATTTAGAAGATTAATCTAGGAAATGGTATATACAGATCTTCTGTAAGAACACGTTTCATGGTGAGTTGAGGGTTTTTTGGTGGAAGGAGAAGACAGAGAAGGAGATTTAGCATTACAAATTCACATCTGCACCTCGGCAAAAGAACACCTCTAAATGGAAGACATCCCTATGGTAGGCTGAGGGAGGAGGAATTCTTTCCCTTCACCTGAAGTATGCAGTCCACCTGGATGCCATGCATGATCACTGAGTGGGGCTTTTTTGAATATGCTTTCTGGCAGTCTAGCTTTGACTCTAACAGGGTGTTAAGAGGCTGTTTTTCAGATAACATTGTATATCGTCCTTGGGGTTTATTCATATTTAACTTTAGCACCTAGTTTAGTTAGCTAAATTAGCTGAATGATCTCCTAGTGTTAGTGGAGAGAGTGGCCCTTAAGATGGTTTTCAAAATTCCAGTCTAACTTAGGCTCTGTGAATAGCCTCCTGAGGTGCCTTATGGTCTGTCCATTGATACAGATTGAACTCGAAATACTGGTAAAAATACCCCCTTATCCTTCATTCCTACAGTAGTACTCTCAATATTTTCTTAAGAAATAAAGTTTACAACAAACCTTTATTTCTATATGCACATATTAAAATGCCTATGACTGTCAATGGGGCAAATCTCAGCACTTAGTTCAAACATTTGTTTCACTGTGAGCATGTCCATATTCTTAATAATCTTAAAATCGTTGCTTCTTGAAATTAATACTTTGATGCAATGAAATACAGTCAGTAACAAGGCCCAGGCTCATTCTAAGGGTATGTTTCTAAATTTGTGTGTCTAAGAGGCACATGTCAGTGTGGAAAACTTTGAATTCTGACCCTTGAACAGTCAACCTAAGTATTATATTAGCGTACAAAGCACTTTATGCAAATTTATCTTTTTCTAAACTGACACAATATAAATTTGCCCAAGCCTACTTTTAATCTTGATGAATATATTCTAATTAGGAAAATTGACTTGTATCCCAAGTGACATAAATTAAAAACTTAAGGATAAATACACACCTAATTGACTGGTGGCATGCTGAGGATATTTGGTTTGCAGATGAGAATGTTCATGGAGATTATTTGGCAGAAAGCTACGTGAAAATATATTATTATGATTTGGATTGTATTTTGCCCTGCAAAGACACAGTTTTTTAATATTAGCCGTAGCCAAGCTGATTGAAGTGTTGGTGAGTAGTTGATGTTTCTTATATGCTGTTTGTTATGAAACTACCACTGACGTATATCATATTATGTTTCCTGTTGATTGATCTAATTATATACACATAGTTTTATCAGAGCTTTGTGAGCCTGGAGATATCCATGTTTGCTTAATGTTCGACAAGCACAATTCAAAACCCTCTAGGCTCACCAGGCCTGTTTCCATAATCCTTAACTGGGAAAAGTAAGCCTTGAGAGTTTTGAAATACCATGCTGAAATTGAGCTCAGGGGCTGGTAACACTAACCATGAAAACTCCCGATGTAAGCCCGCAAAAAATAATGCGTAAACCCCTCCATGCACCACCCCCTCCAGATATTTGGCTGATAGTCTAAAAATAGGCAGCCACATCAAAATTAGAATTTTAAAGTTTATTTTGAATAGTAAAAGTACAAAACTCTGTTTCTATTTTATTTCATAAAACATAAGAATAAAGCCTTAATTACTTATAGTATTTCTGAAGAAAAATATTGTTTTGCTTTTTCCTCGCAAATAATGGTTTGCATTAATTGTTTCTTAACTATCTGAGGGGAACTGTTGTGAAAAACAAGTAGGCTGATTAATTTACAAAGGTACTTCTATTTTATCAGATTACACAGTAGGAATAGGGTCATGATCAGTGATTCATCATTCTCGCCTTCATCTATTTCAGCTGTCTTTTGAATTCTTCAAATTACTGAAGGGTCATATGAATGATTTTAAGTAATAACAATAAGTTGCATTATAAGAAACAGATTCCCATAGACCTTCATGATTTTCTACATCTTTTTCTTTTCCAGCTGTTTGGGAGTTCTGACCAGGGCTTTCTTCTCATCCCACCACTAATTTGAAGGACAGATCTCTTAGTATCTAAGGCTTTAATAATAATTTCAATGACAAAGTCTGGAGACTAGGTTAATGGAAAACAGCCAGAGCATGAAACTGTTTACACTGTTTTTGCACTCTTTTGCATCTTCTGTTGATTTAGATTTATCTCAGAAGAGTGATGGAATATGTTGAATAAATTGGAGATGAGCTCAGGAAGATATATGTTTATTAAAAAGTACTTTTTTCAAGGCACAGATAATTTGATTTGTTCTGAGGAAGGAAAGAAATATTGTTTATCTTCTGAACCTCAGCTGGGCAAGTACATCCTGAGCAGTGTGAGCTATAACAATGTAGAAGTAGACATTCGAACAGTGAGCTCCAAGCTGGGAAAGCGGCTGGCAGAGCTTAATGTTGAAGGCTTCAAGGTTGGTCTTGGAATCACTCCCCAGAAAATTATACTAATTGAGCTACAGTAAATGTTACATAAAATGGTAGAAATGTACTAAACACTGCTCAAAACATAAAGCTGAAGTACTAATGCAAGAATTCAAGGTGTTCATGAATTTAAATTTAGATTTGTCAGGATGAATGTATTTTAATTGTATTTTGAACAGATTTTTAAAATACCTTTTGGTCAGTCTCTGAAAGTTTGTTGTAATATTCTGCTTGCCATTTATTGATACTCTCATAGCTTCTATTTATCAGGACACAGACACTGTGACTATGTTAAACTAGTTTTGCAATGTTAGCTATAGTGCCATGTAATTTTTAAGTGTATTAAACATGCACTGAAATTTCTTCAGCAGCTGGAACAACATTTTTAAATTTAGAAGTGTGACTTTTCTACTTGGTGAATGCACAAAAGTGATGATAAAGGTAGATAAGAAGCATAAAAAACCTGCAGTCTTGAGGGAAGGAAGGCAGATGAGAAAGATGGTATTAATTTTTTTTCCACTAGATCTAAGTTAAGAATATTACCCATAACACTACGTAATTGAATTACTATATTAAAATCTTGGTATTAAGGCCAAAGTCTGAGTGAGAGGCTTAGTGGTAAAAGGCTGCTAAAACTTAATTTCTTCTAAGTGGGATTTGAAGGAAAGAACTGTAGGCTCATAGCTATGGGGAAATGAGATTTGTTCAAAGTGTGAGAATGGAAGATGAAATCTGGTACACAGAGGATGTTTTTTGGGGGTTGTTTGTTTGCTTGTTTTCTTTTTTTGTTGTTTGTTTGGGTTTTATTTTTTAATTTATTTGTAATTTTTAAGTTAGACAAACCTCTAGCAATCACTTCAACATCACTTGTGTTTTTGCTAGAGTGATTCACCAAATCAGAGCCAAAATTGTTATCAACTGAGACATTAAACAAGATCAAATAAATACTAAGGCGAAATGTTGACTGTGTCTGCTACAATCTGCTAAAATTTGTTTTCGGTGTGTCCCTTCTCGGACTCATTGAGTGAAAGTAACTCTAGCAAGAAGATGTAACTAAAGTTCGGCTTACCTTACTCAAGGTAATGTGGATTTCCTAATAGAAGCAGTAGCAGGGAGAGATGCCAGTCTGGGGGAAAGTACGGAGGCTGTACAGGGCTGCTTGCATGGTCTGTAGATGTGGGATCAAACACTACTGGGTTGCATGGCAAGGTATGTCCACATGAAGTGTCTGGGCTGTGCAGGAGCCCACAGTTATTGTCCACATGTTTCTCAGTCTCGCTGGTGGTGTGCAGTTATTATCTGGATGCCTAACTCGTGTGTAAGACCCACAAGTTAGCCCACAAGATCGCAGATGTTTCACTTAATAACCATCCACTATCTAATAATCTTGAGTCGCTTGATGTGTATAAAAGTTTATGACATCAACTACAGCTCTTAATGCTCCAGGCCTTATCTAACTTATCAGCCCCAATAAAAGTGGGTTTTTTTTTTTCTGGAGGATTTATATTTTTGATTAATATTTCTGCCATCTGTGATTCCAAAGACTTCCCTAAACACTAATGGAATGTCTCCCTCCAGACAGCTGTGGTGTTCTCTGCCACTGCAACAAGCTATAAATGGATGTTAAATAAATAAATAAATAAATAAATAAATAAATACATAATACATAAATAAATAAATAGCATCTCTCCTACATCTATGACATACTGTACTTTTGTATGCTAGTTGCTTAATGTAAAGCAAATAAAATATATTAAATACTCTGAACTGATTAATATGTAATCCTTCTGTCACTGGTCTTCCTCTCTTGTAAATACTGGTTAGCTTAGCTACACAAATGGTAGCATGTGTATAGTTAGTGAGTTTGCCTTCTTACATCTATAATACAAGTTTATAATAGAGGCAATGTCATATAGTATTTAACTCTGACATTTAGTGTTTGCCCTAGTAGATGGTCTTCCTTTTGCTTAAGTGCCATTACTTTTATGTAGTCCATTTTCATTGCATTTAGTCCCATTTTAGTAATAATGCTTGCATGATTTACCAGGCAAATGCAATCTTTGCCCTGAATGGCACAGTGCAAGAAAAAATGGAAGCTGTTAAGAGGCTGAATGGCAAAAAAGTATTATTGACCTATGCTGGCAGCCATGTGTTTCAATTATTTTCAAGAATCCATTTGTCAAATAAGTGAAGCGATGTGGGACGTCAAGTTCAAGCTGGGGTTAGTGCCTTTCTACATCTGATATGATGTATCTTCTGTAGCCATTTAATTGAATTACCCAATTTATTTTTCAAGCAACAATGCTCTACCAAGAGCCATGACATTAAACAATTAAATACGAGTTTAAAAGTCTGCATTTTGTGTAGTTCATCATTTCTCTGTAGCAGACAGTAGGTCTAGGGCCATGCTGCATTCTGGTACAGTAAAAGCTCAGTGTCTCAGGGAACACCCATCCTGTCCCAAATAGCAAAACTTTCAGAGCAGCACGCACACAAAACATGCATGTTCATTGTCTCACCAGTGCTGTACTAGCTGCCCTCACCGTTTCTTGGAAAATGAGAAGAAGGAGTTGTTGCTAAGTCCTGTGCTTCTAGAGCTTCTAGGTTTCTAAATTGGAGATTAGAAATTCAGAAAGGTGACTAAAATTAAGAAATTGTGAGCAGGTGGTTGGGGGGAAAGTCTGGGCTAAGATTTAGATTGCAAAACTTTGAGAAAGGTTTTGCAGCTGTAAGAATTATATAGTATGTGTTGCCTCGACCAAATATCATGATGTTTGTTCTTTTATTGGGTTTTTTGTGTGTTAGAAATTTTTTATCTGTAGTGCAATAAGAGAAGAAGTTGTTTACTTCGGTGCTCAGTGTAGTAGTCTGCTTCCATATTCTTCCACAAATATTTTCTACCAATTTTACTGAAAATTAAGTTGAAGAACTGAGACTTTTGTTTTATTTGTATTTTCTTGGTGTCTTTATAAATCAGTGAAAATTCAGTTTTTAGAATCTTAGAGATTTTATTTTGTTGTATATATAGATACACATTTTGATATAAGAAGAATAATTACTGAAAAAGAGAGAACAGTAGTGACTTATTTTTTTTTCAATTACCATTCAACAATTAAATTTTAATATGGTCAGGGAATTGTTCAGAGCCTTTTGTATGGGGATACTGCACCTTTAATTATTTGCCCTCTGGTGCCAAGTCTTTTCTTTGAGTGCTTCCATAAAAGCTTATTGCAGCTAGTTATTGAGCAAATTAGTACTTGAGTTTTGGTGAAAAATGTCTTTATTAGTCCTAAAACCAGAGTCACTGTGCATTCCCAGAAGGCGTGATTTTGTTTGATGAATAAATCTAGTAATTATCCTGCTGTTAGGGCTGTACCGCAAATGTCATAAGCAGATAAACAGAGGGAGTAAGCCTTCCGTAAATTCTCTAATTATCTATGTTGGAGTACTTACTGCCTGTAGATGATTTATGAGCATATTGATATATCCTTAAGTATTTTCATTTGAGTTCACAGATGCAAATAAATAAGGCAGTAGTCATTTGCAAAAGAAAGTGGCAGGTCAGGGTCATCTCATTACAAAATTTGTGCCCATGTTCGTAAAATAGAAGATACGGGTACGAGCTGTTTGACTAGTCTACCTCCTTTGACATCTTCAGCATTCTCTTTAGGTTTTAGTATAATTCTCCGAATATTAGACCTCAGTTTGCTTAGATCCTTTCAGGTCAAAATAGAGATGATTGTCAGATTGATTTCCAATACCCAGCATTTATGTTGACCTGGAGAACCATGCTGGACGATGCCTGGCTTATAGTGTTGAAGATGGTAATTTTCTTCAACTTACTATGGTTGTTTAAATGTTCAGTTCATGCTTTTGCAACGTGTCATTTTAAATCCTGTTATAGCCCTTGGGTCAGTCAATGTGGCTGGAATAAGGAGTTCACCTTCCTTTCTCAGAGGAACACAAAGAACATATACAGACCTTTATACAGAAGCATATAGCTGTAAAAGTTTTTAAATAACCAAGACCTTCATATGTGTAGCAGGACTAAGGTGGTTTTCTGCATTTCAACCATTAAGGGAAGTTTCTGCTGAATATTCAAGATACAGAGAACTTGCCTCTGGCAGTGAAAAACAGCTGAGTGAAAATAATGGAAAAGCAGGTGCTAAACAACATATATGATACCTTATCTCTAGATGCATCTGGGTTTTGTATGTTGATATTTGCATGCATTTCTCTTGTCACACGGCTATTTATCTGTTTTTTTCCGTCTAACAGTAGGCAAAGAATTTGGTCTAACATATTACAGATTTTTGTGGGTGATGTTTTTAGGTTTTTTAAACATTGCTGCAGTGGAACTGGTATGATTTATGGGGTGAAGAAAGGAGTTACAACAGCTTAAATGCTGACTGACAAAAATGGGTAATGAGAAGTGTTTCAAAAACTTTCGCTCAAGGTTAAATCACAGAGTGCATTTCTTCTGTTGTAATAACTACTTTACTTATTTAGTTATGCTTTAGTAAGCGTATTTTAACAGATTTTTAAATGGGGAGGGGAAAACTAAGGTTTACAGGTTTCTATTGATATACTGAATCCTTCAGATGTACTCCAGTTATACTATCTTTAACAGAACTCATTTTGGTCTTTGGTCTTTGGGAGAATTTTATGTGAATAATCAGTCAAATACTTAAATCACTTTGATGCTTCTCCTACTGTGTTCTTTTTTGTGCTTAGGTTAATAGTGTTTATTGGTGCATGTGTTTGTACAAACCTCGTTTTGGGATACATATATGTGACCATGCTTATAAACTAAAATCAAATATCCGTACATGTTCTATCAGATCTTTGCACATTTGTTGAGTTAAATAACAAAAACAGTGCTACATGTTGCCTGACCAATTATTGTATTATTTGAAAGTCAAATATGAAAGCTTAATACCTACAACAAACTAATATTAATAGATTCTAATGGTTTTGAGAGACCTAGTCAAATAACTAAAATGTTCAAATATAACATTAACTCATCAGGGGTGTACGTAAACATAACAGGAGTCAGAATTAGTTGCTTGGAATAATTACAGGAATTTTTCAGTTTATTGTATTGTGTGTGAGACCTCATAGGATATTGAATGGGCAGATGATCACCTCATTTACTGTCACTAACTTCTTAAACTTATTCCTACTTCACAACAGATAGATGTGTCCATGTTAGAAAAGGAGACTTAAATCCTCTTCTGCTTTTTTGTGGATGAAGGAGGAAGGGAGGTTGCAACACACAGAGGTTTCATTATTTCTGGAGATTTTTTTGCACAGTTAAAGGCTGACGGCCACATAGCCAAGAGGAACCAGCTGAAATGTGGAACTGTTGTTTGGCCTCTGTCACCATCTCTTATTAGGCATTATCTGAAAGCTAGCCTAGATGAATGGCTTTTTCCTTTTATGAGAATTAATAAAACTGAGCTGAGCTTACCAAAATTAGTTTCATAAAGGTCAGATAGATATTCTAAAATATCTGTCCTGATCTGTGCAGGTGTTGACCATTTATTTGTAAGAAAACAATGCAAATATCCAGATGCTGTATTTTAAAAGCATTTACTATCTAATTAATAAATTACATATTGCATATCTTCAGAAGAAAATCTTGAAAACCAACAATAACACTGGCAGTGGTATTTCGTTTTAATATTGGTAGCATTTGTTACTCTGTACTATTCAGCATTGTTTTATTTAAAATCTGTGCATTAAATGCGACAGTGGGAAATACGCATTAACCGGTCAGTTTATCCGAGGAGATTCTTAAATTCTCTTATTTCTTCTTTTCAATTTTGAGATCTTGCCATAAGTTCTTAGTAACTTATTTTTATTTTGGAAGTGATACTTTAAGATACAGGGGGTTTATATTCATATGTATATATATATATATTTGTATTTGATTTTAAAATCAATGAGTGTCATTGAGTCCACTCTTAATTCAAGACTAATTATGTACTGTGTATTTGCAGTTAATAAGCTGAGATACTGGGGGAAAAATCAGTGAAAAAGATTACACCACAGATAATTAATAAAAATCAATTAGTTTGTTAATGAGCACTCTGCCGTTACCCAAGGTGGCAGAAACCAGCTGGGGGAAAAAAAGCAACATCCCTGAATAGGACATTTTAAGTGCCTGAGTTCTGCTGAGAATTTCAAAAGAAATAACTGTAAGAGGCAGCACGACTTGGGTTAAAACTGACTAAATTTCCTCTTGAGATTGCAGCTCCTCAAGCTAATAAATCTAGTAAAAAAGTGATTCACCTTTAGTGTATGCTATAAACCATTTTCTGATGCCTTAAGTACATTGCTCACTGCCCTGTATTAAAAACAAAACCCATAGTTGTAAATGTCAATGACTAGGATTGTTAGAGCTCTTGCATCTCCTTGCTTTAGTGTAAAAGCTGGAAACACTCATTACTTTTTGGATGACTTTAGGATAACATTTTGCATTCAGACAGATAAAGGGTATTAAGTCAAACATGATCTGACAGAGAAATTCAAAATGCCTTCAAATAGTCCTTGGACTAAAACGGAAAAGTTCAATGGCAATGCTTATCCATTTGTAAGTATACTTTTGTAAGACAAAATATACGAAGTTTCCATCACCTTTCTTTTATCTATTCGCTGTTAAGCTGCAGTTATTTTAATCAAAGTCTATGCAGAACTGAAAAAAAGTTTATAATCTATAAACATGTAGTCAGCCATATAATTTATTTTTGATACCTTAGGTGGATGTATCTGCAAAGAAACAGATATTGCCATGTCAAGAGGGAGGAAAGATCTTGGATTCTGAATCATTTTATGTAATTCAAATATTGTTACTATTGTCAGGAAGTAGAAAGTTAAAGTATTGATGTCACTAAAAGTCAAACTCTCTGTATTGGTCAAGACAGATATACATCCGAAAGAGAATTTTTTTTTTTTTTTTTAGTACTACAGATGGTTATAAAACATTGTTGCACAGACAATGTACAGTACAGTGCAGACACAAAGTAGATAAATATAGCATTTTAATGTAAGTATAATGCTCGAGTAAATATAGTTTTACTTATTTAAAATAGCTCTAAACATACAATCATCATTCTGTTTTGGGAAACTTGCCATGGAGTTCACTGTGAGCAAGCTGTACATTCGGATGCACAGCAGGTGATCTAAATGACTTGAAGACTTAATGAATGACTTGTGAAACAGCATTTACTTCCATAAACATTGTGATTTTAAAGTTTTCAGATGGTATAATAGAGAGACAAACATCTTTTCCTGCTTTTGAACCACTGAAAAGACATTGCAATGTTTAAAATTCTGGGTTGGGACTCAAAAATATTCCTGTATATTTTTGACTTTCCTTTTTACATTATTTCTGTATACATTGATTTTCCTTCTGTAATATGGGGATTACAATAACTTTCTTTGAAAATCTACTTCTAGACAATATGAACTCTTTTATCTAATCAAATTGTATTTCAAATAATTCTTTATTTTCTGTTCTTTGTCTCTACTGTATTATCTCAAATCTGATGAGTTCTTAAACACTATAGAATCATTGAATAATAGCATAGTTTGGGTTGGAAGGGACCTTAAATATCATCTAGTTTCAACTCCACTGTCATGGGCAGGGACACCTCCCACCATACCAGGTTGCTCAAAGCCCCGTCCAACTCAGCCTAAAACATTTCCTGGATAGATTCTGTTGTTTTATATGATCATGAATTGTCTGAATGACATTTAAAAATTGCTATCTATTTAAAAACATAAGCCTAATAGATAAAATATCATGGACATAACTTTCTTATTACACTCTTGCCATCATATGTATTCCCACATTAAGCTGTGTACCTATGGCCAGTAAAAGCTGTAAGAATGTAATCTTTGTGTCAAGTTAAAAGTTCAGACAAGCTGGACACTTTTTACAAGTATAGAGCAGAAAATTTCCATATTTACATAATTATCTCCATTTCCATATAAAGCATCTTAGTTTTGAAGAACCTATACCAAGCTTATTGTTTTTCCATATATTGTGGAAACAGCAGAGAATTGTAAATGATACTGATCTTGGAAACACACTGTACCTTTAACATTTTTAGTGGTAGAGTTAAATTATCCATTTTTAACCTTCAGTAATCTAGCAGGCAATGGGCTACTTTAATGTGATTCTTGGCGCTCATTAACCCTTGATTACCTTTTCCATCAACCAGCAGGAGCAAGTCCTTGGCATTTATTAGCTATTGATAACTATCTCAGGTCAGTGAGGTACAGCACCTCACCTTATTAGATGTTGCCTGTTGAAGCCTCAAGCTCTGGAAATACCTCAGGAGGTATCAAGCTGAGAGCATGCAACAGAATGCATACAGCATGGTTAATTTCAAAGCTGAGACAACGGTTCGCCTAATCATGTATTGTTTCAGTTTTATCCAGACTTCTCAATGGTCAGTTTGTGAACGGTTATCATAGTTTTGTGATATTTGCATGCATCATGTAATGTGCCCCAAACTCATTAAAGATTATAAGGTAATAGTAGTGTTATATGGAGAATATTATCCTTAATGTCCATATCTCGTCCTTGATAGTTGATATTAATATACTAGCAAACATCTTCACTTAACAGCATGAGTATATGAAAACAGCCTGTTGCCAACACTGCTCTTCACATTCTGCCACTCTAGTTAAAGAATATAGATTTGCAAGATGTCTCGATAGTACACTACTTTCCATATGTATACAACTGAGTATACTACAGAACCGTTAACAAAAGCAACCTGGTCTGTGCTTTGTAAATTATAAGAGCTTGATAAAATGAAAACTGTTAATTTTCCTGAAAAAAAAATCATAATAATGTTTTTGTAGCTGTGATGGTCTCTCAAGGAAAAAGGGGAAAGTATTTTAAAAAAAACTCACAGTATTCTTAACTCTGTCTTACTTAACCAACTGATTCAGTTAGAAAAATAAATACCTTGGAACATTTGTTCTCTTTGTTCTGCACCCCTGACAATATCATTCTGCACAGCAAAAGTATTACCTCTTCTTACAAATGTTGCAACACTGGAGTACATTATTCATTGAAAATTATTTCCTCAGTTTATAATCAACATCTGAAAGAAGTGACTGCTCTTTCTGATTACTTTTTCACTACTTACATTTAGTATGAACTTTAATTTACTTAATGGTTTTGTGTTTCTCACTCCACATTAAGAGTTTTTTAGGCTCAGTTATTCCCTGGAACTCTTGAAAAGTATATAAATAACTTGAAAAATGTTCTTAAACCTTGCTGAATTGAAGCCTGATGGCTAGGACTTCTTTTCCCCACTTCCTTCTTTCCTAAAAGAAAATGAAGAGCTGAACTACTGAACAACTTTTGGACAACTTGCACCAAATGCAACCATATGCATTTCAAGGTATGGCTTGGATCAGAAGTTTCATCTTCTCTTATCTTGACAAAAGGCAATGAATGCCAGGTTTTCATTACTTTTTTCATTTGGGAATCATGATATTCCTACCAGCCATTAATGATGGGAATCACTCTACCGGGTGCAAGCAAAATATTAAAGTCAGTTGATCACTTTGAAGGAGGATGTGTGAGAGCTGAAGAGCTGGGATGTGTGGGAGTTACAAGTAGTGAAGCAATGAGCTGTTATCACAGTTTCTGGTAGCTCTCTCCCTGGACATTCCCAAATGTGTTCCTTTGTTTATTCAATTATATTAAATTTCACTAATTGAGGGTGTAGTAAGTTGGGTGAAGAGTGTTGCATTCTGGTGGGAATGTTCCAGATTTTTTTCTCTGGAGATCTGCTGGTGACCATTCATGCTTCTCTGGTAGAGTTAGGGCTGAGGGTGATGAAAGGCAGTGGCCCAAAGTTTGCTTCTGGTGGTGCATTGAGAGTCTAGACAGAAAGGCTGGAAGACAGACTAAGGGGAAACTTGTTTTAAAATATAATCTCTTGATTTTACATGTTCTTCAATCTTTATGCTCTAAAAACAGTGCACAAAACATCAGACAACTATTTTTATGTATTGCTCTGTACATACAGTCTTCTTTATTCCATGTGCTTTTCATTCCATTTAGCCCACATTTTGAAAAAGAGGCAATACCAACTTTGAACTTTTTTTTTGAGAACTGTAGATTGATATTTCAAAGGATAAATCAAGACAGAGCTTTTGACAGTTAAAACAAAATAAACCTGTGCAGCATTTTAATGATAGTATGTGGAAGATGAAAGTTCAGGACCTTTGTCTGAATCAAGTAGCACTAGAATTCTCTTGAATTCAGATATGTTTTAACATCATCTGTCTGGACAGGGAGTTTGGGGTGTTAGTGGCAAACACACCAGTCGTGGGACTGCTGGTCATTTTTTAGTGTATTTTTTAATATGGAAATTTTCTCCTGTTCCTAAAAATAGGCTGATCAAAACTTGCATAGTATATGCTCAGAAATTGGTTTTGACATCTGAGAAAAGCTGTGTTGAATATGTTCCCAGTTCTTCTCCAGAGACAGTTGAATTTTGATTACTTCACAGTACTTTAAACATAGAATTGTGGCTAGCAGCATTTAAATAATAACATAAGTTACTTAATTTTCCACTTTGGTACAGATCATGGTGGTAATTTGCAGAATATCTACTAGTTACCGAGAAAAGTAGTGATCCTTTTCATTTATTACGTCAGCAGTTTACAAGTTCTAGTACTAAAGTTTAACTCTTCTGCTTTTCTCATAGGTTTTTCTCTTTGCTCTATACTATTCATTTTCTTCCTTTGTCTCCATCATTCACCTCAAATAGAGGAGAAGCACCTAGCTGAAAGAGGCTTGTTAGTCTCAGATTTTCACATCTGAAGTTCTACAGCTCAGCTTGTGCGTAGTGAAGTCCCCGGTCTCCAATATAAAAGCACATTTTCTTTTCTTCTTTTCTTTAGCAATGACTTGTGAGTTTTTATTAAGAGATAAATTGGTATGTACTTAAAATAATAAGAATGCTTTATTGGCCTCCACTGTTTTTTTTGTGCTGCCACTGTACTTTATCAAACATTGGATCTCTAGAAGATACAGCTGAATGTGCTGAGACTTTGGGCTCAGGAGTGACAGGATTAGGAACATGCCCATTAATGAAGAGCAAAGCTATGCCCAGGCAAAGAAGACTACACCAGTATTTGTAGAAGCTGACTTTTACAGAAATCGCTTATGGATCCTCCAGCTGCCAGTGAGATTGCATAAAATTCTGGTTACGTCAATGTATTAAGATATAGGAGAAATTAAAATGAAAGCAGGACATGGCAAAGGTAAAGTGAAAGATTTTGCTATTAGGCCATTTCTTTGATCATGAGGTTTCTAATATATCTATCAACCTACATCTGTGAGGCTGTATTAAAAGGTTAATGAAGTTTTGTACCTTTTTAGACTTAATATAACTAAATTGCTGTTCCAGCAAATATGGGGAATTTAGCACTCTGTGTTATATCAGGAAACTGGTATTGAAAAAAGACTGGAAAGTCATAGAATTTACTTTTAAATACAACTTAATGCAGTTCTTAGAGGAGTAACATGTTAATGCCATTGCAAAGGACTGCACAATACTCCTCATATTTCTGCGGGGAAAAGATAGGCTCCTTCAAAAAAAACTTTTGTGTTTGGGCAATGCAGTACTGTGATTTATATACAATTTATAGACCATGAGCAAATGCTCATCCTTTTAATGATTTTAGCAAGACAACTGGTTTGTATCAGTCTTGTAGTGCAAGACTCATATCATAAGACTGCATGTAATAGTGATACTGTCATGTGTTAAATGAGCATAGCTTGAAGTATTATTTTTTTAAAAAT